>CM033635.1:10129662-11329662 GCA_019453435.1 Rhinogobius similis | reverse complement strand
TGTTTTAGTATTGATTCTTGCTCAAATGAATATCTAGTATCTGGTTTTCGATACTTTTGACGACCCTCAAACAGCACGGTCCTTATTGACTTTTGTGTGTGTTTTTTTAAAGTTCATTGTCGGCTCTGGGGCCCAGGGAGCGTTTGCATGTGATAAACTGTGTGTGAAAAGGCAGAGATTTAAATGCCGTCATCTGTGCGTTTAGGGCCCGTCAGACAGTGGATCACTTTGTTACCGTGACCCCTCCCTCCCTCGCTTGGCGTTCCTCTCCTCTGCATCAGCAATACGCTCTTTCTTTTTTCAGAACTCGCCTCTTGTGTTTTTTGTTTCTTTCAAGGGACAAAGGACCAACTCAGACCGGGCAGCCAAGACAGCAGCTGGCGCATTATTACACATCACTGACTCAAGTCTGACAGTCAGTCCATGTTTTGACAATAGACACATTTAAATAACAATCACAGTATTTCAATGAGAAAGCACTTTTTTAATAGGACTAAACTTATGATTATTTTTAGTCTACTTATTTTTGGAGAAAACATTTTAAGCAACACTTTACAATCAAAGCAAGACTACTTTGTCAAACATTTAAGCGTAGACCATTTTGTAACAAACCCAACATGTTTGACAGCTTAAAGGTGAGGCAACAAGAAAGTAACTTAAAAAACTGCTGCCCGGTCGTCAAATGTCAAGCAGAGGCACATGCCCCTCTGTGCTAGTTTACGACAATTTGCTGAATGTCCTGCCCGTTCTTCACCCCCTTCACCCTACTGTCCTGTCTAATAACTATTACAGGCCAAAATAACTAAAAAAAGAAAAGAAAAAAAAAAGTTTACAACGTATACTAATATATGTACTAATCTCTAACTAATTCTCAAGAACATTTAAATATAGCCTAATTAATAGATTATGAACAATGTATGATTTTTCTAAATGTTAACCTATGATAAATTTTAATCAAAATCGAATGGTAATAGTTTTTGTCACTGTCAACCAAAGACAAATTGGAACAGATGCCCAAAAATGTAATTAATATTAGGCCTACAATGCTATAGCCTAAAACATGCATGGTTTCACACATTGCTCTCTTTGGTAAAGTTGACTAATTTGAAAACTAAAGCACAACCACGCTACAGTATGACTAAAACAAGTTGTATGCATGTTTTTACCTTGGCACCAATCTGGTTCCCGCACTGTCCGGCCTGGATGTGCACGATTTCCCTCATGATGAGATGTAAAAATAGTTCTTCAAACACAATGAGGAGAGCTGAGATGTTGCGCTACAGACGCACACTGGATGGACCGCACGCAGCGCAGCGCAGCCTGAGCAGAGTCCGGGGAGGAGGGACTAAACACGGCCACTGTCCGTCTCTCGCTCCGCTGCAGGGATTGGCTCCTGGGGATTCAGTCTCTGCTGTGATTGGATAAAATATAAAGGGTTTCCTCCACTCTGAGACAAGGACCGGAAGAGTAGAGGGAGTGCCAGGAATTGTCATTAGTTCCCCGTTGGAAGTGTGTATTTTTGCAGGCTTGATTGAACCAGCAGACTCCATCTAAAACTCTTGGCCTAAATAAATACTTAAGACTGTTTAAAAGCTTGGATAGAAATGTGTTTGCATTATAAAGTTACAGTGACCCACTGCACCCTGCTATGGGACACAGCCAGACCAATGAGTAAAGTCTGCCTATGGATTCAGAATGATGGAAAATGTGTACTGTTGCCACTGACACTTAAAAAAAAAATCTTTGAAATGGGGCAAAAGTCCTCAAATATTGCACATGAGTCTGAAATCCATTAGCCTAATCATGAAATAGGCTGTTGTTATAACAAAATGTAAGCCTGTTATTTAGTAGTTACCTATTCTAATTCCACTTAGACCATTTATTTTATCATTAATAATTACCTGTATCCTACATTTGATGGCCTATTATTTTCTATTTTATGCAGGACAGGATCTGCAGCAAATAAGTCTTTGACTATACAGCAAATTCTCTAAAGTCCTCAGTAATTTTCAAAGGCCTAACGGCACAAAATTAGTCTGGGAGTGGCAGAAAGACCTATATCAACAAAGAAAAATAAAATTACCCCTTGGAAGTTCACATTAAAGTCAAGAGAACCATATTTGTTGTCTAAAGGGGAATCCAGTGTTTCAAGAACATGATTTTTTTTTTTTTTCCACCAATGGTATGTTTCATGTATTTTATTTTACAGTTTATGGTATTTTTAGAGAAAGGTTAGCAGTAATCATGTTGCAGCATACTATTTAACCCACATTTTATGAGGTGGTGACTTTAATATTGTGAAGAGAACAGAATGATATATATTTGGCTGTTTTTATTATGTATTATGTCCTGTAGGGTAAATGGAATAATGATGAATATGTGTACAATTATACTATCAATTACTATATGCCTGTAATATTAATATTTACGTTTTTATTTAATTCAATATTAATGATACATACATAGTTAAAATGCGACAAAAACGGCCCCTTTGTGATATTCGTGAAATAAAATAAAACTTCACATTCGCACTGCCTTATTTCTCCACCAGATGTCGCTCTTCCGTTTGTTTTGTGACATTGCGCATGCGCAGAGAAGTAGCGCTGTATTTACTCTGGCCGCGTCAGACGGTGGTCCACATCAGGGATAACATTGGAGTGAAAACGCTTATTCCCCAAAATAATCCAAATCATTCCTGTAATTTTCTGCTTTTTCTTACATTTGTCTTTTCAAGCTTTCCGTTGGTGAGTGTTTGACCATTTTGTGTCTTCGTTATTAGAGAAAAACGTGTCCAATGTGCATCGTGCATCCAAATAGCCTGACAACTGACAGCCTGCTAGCAACAACCAAACGGAGATATTTCAGTTTATATTTATTAGCTCTTATAAACTATATTGCTTTTCTTGTATTTACCGTTATGGATTCTGTCGGTATCTTTCTATTGCTGCCCATCGTTTTTCTTAAATTAGATTTGAGCCACTGCAGCTGGTGGTCTGCTCTGTTGCCCCTCCCTGTTGTGATTAAAGTGGTCCATGATGTTGCCAGATCCAGGACACAAAATCTATCCAGTTGTTACTCTATATAGCAGTGGTTCTTAAACTTTTTGTCTGGGGACCCCACAAAAAAATCTTGTGAGGTCTGGCGACCCTACATTACTCCCACGCCGATTTTGGGCAGACCTATAGTTATTGACACTCCCTCAAAAGGTTTTTGTCATTCCGTCAAACTAAATCAACTAAAAACCAGCTCGCAATGTAAGAACTACAAGAATTTAATTCACAAGAAATGGAACAAAGCGAACAAAGTGAACAAATAAACACGGAATAATTATGACATTAAATAATACACTAAATAATGTTGTATTTATGTCTATAAAATACAGGGGTCACTGGGTCAAATGCCCTACAAAAAAAAGAACTGTGGGATTTTATTTTCTTTACCTCACTGTACAGCAGTAAAACTAACTTTCACTTGCACTTCACTGATGGCCTTATATCTGACAGATTCCAATGTCAACTATACACTTACAATGTATATAAACTAAAACACTTAAAATTGTACATGAAATAATATGCTTAGAAATGTACATAAAACTGAGGTGCAGGTCAGGGCTGCGCAGGTTATAGAGAAAGTTAGTATTGGACACATCTCGGTCCTTGTCTGGGACAAGTTAGTTAGCACAAGTTAGTTAGGACGAGTTAGTTAGGATGAGTTAGAGATTGAGCTCTTCTCGTCAAAGCGAGCCAGAGCGCTCTGTGATTTTGTGAAGAGAGAGAGAGTAAAAGGCGTGGACCGACAGGAGCCATGAGGCCCGGCCTCAGGTGGGACTTTTCTCCATCATCTGAGTGGAAACTGCATAAAAAAGGCGCTGTGAGGAGCGGAAGACCTAGCGCTGAAGCGGGTTTGAATGACGAACCGCGCCGTTCACGGAGGCGCACGAGCCCCGCTCTGACCGCGACGAGCCCCGCTCTGACCGCGACGAGCCCAGCTCACGGACCGCCACGAGCTCCCGCCACGGACCGCACGAGCCCCGCTCACGGACCGCACGAGCCCCGCTCACGGACCGCACGAGCCCCGCTCACGGACCGCACGAGCCCCGCTCACGGACCGCACGAGTCCAGTTCACGGAGCTCACGAACCGCACGAGCCCCGCTCACGGACCGCACGAGCCCCGCTCACGGACCGCACGAGCCCCGCTCACGGACCGCACGAGTCCAGTTCACGGAGCTCACGAACCGCGCGAGCCCCGCTCACGGAGCGCACGAGCCCCGCTCACGGACCGCAGATTGGCAGAATAAGCGCCTGACAGGGCTTCAAGTGTATAGTGTTCTACCTGCACCAACGGGACGCCTCCTGTCCCAGACGGGCCTGTTCCTCCGCTGACGCCGGCCCACATGAGCTCTCTCCCTCGCTCCTTTCTTTAGCTTTTTGGGAAGGCATCCGTGCTCTCTCCTCCTGTTTTTTTTCCTCCACTGCGCGCTAACTCTCTCTTCTCCTCCACTCTCTTCTGTTGCGCTCTCTTTTTCTCTCTCCTCCGCTCCGTGTAGAGCCGCGCTCTTTCAGTAAGGTGACTTGACCCCTTTATTCGAGGATGAGGAGGAAAAGAACACAGCACTGGCTGAACACCGCGCTCTTTCACCGTGGATCGCGTGTTACGGACGTGCGCGCCTCTGCCCCGAGCCTGACTCAGCCCGACAGCAGAGCGGACGGGTCGGTTTCGGGCTGGCCCGACTCGGGACAAGAATTTAAGCTCTAAGGCGCGACAGCGCCTAGGAATGCGAAAACAGCAGCTCTGAATTTATATATATATTTTTCATAGTTTCACTCTCACAAAATAGCGCGTTAATTCCCGACTGGAAAAAATTGGCGACCCCACAAAAGTTTTCCGCGACCCACTTGGGGTCGCGACCCCTAGTTTAAGAACCACTGCTATATAGGCTAATGATGAACATGTCAATTTTCTCCTTTTCAGCCAGGAAGATGTTTTACACCTGTGGTCCCAATGAAGCGATGGTGGTGTCAGGTATTATGCTGTTGTATCACAAAAGACTATGATATGAAGCTTGTTTAAAGGGGACATTTTATGTGAAATTTTGTTTCATGAGCTTTTACTGTGTTATATATATATATATATATATATATATATATATATATATATATATATATATATATATATGTTATAACCTGGTCATTATCTCATGAATTGAGTCTTGAGTGCTCAGAAAATTCCTGTTTTCACCTATTCCCTATCCACGTCTTATTTTCTGTAATTATTTTTAATTATTCATATACATTCATACACATTCATTCATCATTCATATATGTAGGGTTCAAAATGATCGCTTGGCCATTTTAAAAACAACAACAATCTGCTGCTGTTACAGTGAAATGTCTCAGTTCTGCAGCTGCAAGCTGTTTTAGATCATTATTGAGCTTTACAATGAACAAAATGTTAAATCATGAGCTATGTATGTTATTGGGGCTGCAACTAATGATTATTTTGGTAATTGATTAGTCTTGCAATTATTCTTTCGTTAAATTGATTAGTTGTTTAGAAAGCGAAAGGCTTGTGAATATGAGATTTTTACTCAATTTTACTCAACTAAAGCTGAAGTGAAGCTTTTGGATGATGTCCTAGTGGAGAATATTTAAAGACGTATTTTAAAAAGTATTTTAATCAAAAACTCACAATTTACATGTTTCTGTCCTTTTTGCATGATTCCTGCTCTGTCTTGAGTAATAAAACCCTCTTTCAACACATACAATCTTTTGGAGTCAGTGTATAGACAAGTTCACAAGTTATTTGACTATTTAATTAGTTGACAACTATTTCTACAATAAATTAGTTGTGATTAATTGATTAACTTGTTGCAGCTCTATATGTTATAGTTTCATACTTCTTTAAAATACCAAATCCGCTTTGTGTATATGTATATGTATATATATATATATATATATATATATATATATATATATATATATATATATATATATATATATATATATATATATACACCACTGTTTCCCATTATATATATATATATATATATATATATATATATAGCACACAATAAAACCGTTTCCAAAGGGCTGTGCTTTCAATAACAATAGCTTAATAATAATTCATTAAAATACTTGATTAAAGGTGCACTGTTACGTTTCTTGTCAAGGGTCTGCCATGTACTTGTAGATAAAGATTTTGGTGTGTCTGGAATGTTTCACAGTATGACATTTAACCTATTTATCTTGCATTTATCAAATTACATGTATTTTTATTGCTCCAAAAATACCTTGGGAAACATCCTGATTGCGTCACCTGCTTGTCTCTATGGAGACAGACAAGATTAATGCCATTCCAGGCAAAGCAATAACAGCTCCACGGAGACAAGCAGGTGGCACACCCTTCACTAGAAAAGTTACACAGTTCACTTTTAAGCTATTTAAAGCAATAATAAAACAAAATGAGAGCACTTAACCATTATCATCATCCTGTCTGTGTGTGTTCTACTGCAGGTTTCTGTCGGTCTCCTCCTCTGATGATCGCCGGAGGTAGAGTGTTTGTTTTCCCGTGCATCCAGCAGATTCAAAGGTGATTTAAGGATGTTATAAGATTATGTTTTGTTTATTACAACTCTGTTTGAGGCTCTTAGTTGCCAGGGTCTCCGAATCTACTAAGGATGCACGATTTGGAAAGAAGTCCAACTGCAATAATATTTGAAGTGTATGCATTCAAATCAGGATTTAGTTCACAATGTTTTAAACACATTCAAGAGGATTCAGATTTTAGTGAAGACTGAAATTGGAACAGGAAAAATCTGACAAGAATCACATGCATTTCTAAATTACCTAAATAATGGCCGCTTTTGCAATTTTATAATAGTGACAATAGAGGTGGGACATATATTTAAAACATATTGTTCATATAGTTCCGGGGATATGCACAATTAGAATTTTCAGCATGCTGTCTTTAATTAATACTACAAAAAGAGCTGGTTAAAATAAAATTAACAGAAACATCTTCTAAACAATGGTATAAAGTAACATCTCTTTCTATAAAATTGAGCTTTTTGTATCCTTTAATGCTGTGACCTATAAAAAGTTTTCTTCAGCCTCCAAATGCATTATCATTCTACACTGTGGCCGTTGTCTGATGCAGCCGTTAATGCATTTGTCCCAATCAATAGCCGTCTTGTATCTGTGTCTCCTCAGGATCTCTCTGAACACTCTGACTCTGAACGTGAAGAGCGATAAGGTCTACACTCGACATGGAGTACCCATCTCCGTCACTGGCATCGCACAGGTCAGTGAGGCTCAGGGCAAATGAGGACATGTTTATTATTAGAAGAAGATAGTGTGGTGTTTGTAAAATGTATTATGAAATGCATTAATCAAAAATGAGCAATTTAATATGTTTTTCCAGCTGCTCTGGGGTTGACTTTCATTATACTGTCTGTTGTAGAATTTTCTATCTTGTGCATAGAATTAACAAGGGCACCTCCATTTCTACCATTGTTGACATTTCTGAGTGGTTAGCTCTATCGATGGGCGTCATCCCACTGTTACAGAATTTGTCCTTCTCTTACATTATCAGTTTCCTTGGTCAGCTCGTCTCCCAGAAGTGGAATGCTATGCACTTCTCATGTTATCTTGACCAGCTTGTCTCCAAGCTGGCCTTCTCAGCTACTATTTAAACCTCTGTGTGTGGAAGCATAGTCAGGCTTGAATGGCCAATAGTAGCACAATGTGTTGAGTATTCAAGTCGCCAGGTCCGGTAAATAAACCTCTCCTGCCTCAGACATCCAGAGTCACCTGCCTCTCCTTACAACTCTAGGATTCTTTGGAACAACACTTGTTTTTCCCTAACATCGTCTAAAAAATCTACAGATCTAACTAAACCAAATCTAATTACACTTTTATTATAATATTGGGACAGATGTTGTGTCCTTGAGCAAGATATACTGAATTCCCGCAGGTTTATACTGAGAGTTATGCATCCATCCAATTTATGGTGGATAAATGTCACTTATTGTCGCTGATGAAAAATAAAACACTCCTCTAATAATGGGAAACAGTGGTGCCTTATTAAGTATATTAACAAATGTGCAGCGATGTTCTGCACCAGATTATATAGTTTAGCTTTGTCTTTTAAAATACCTATATATATATATATAAGCATTTTCATTATCACATAAAAATAAATAAATAATGCATAAATGAAAAATAAATAAATAAAATAATGAAAGTGCATAATAATTCTGATAATTTAAAGGACACATATTCTGCTACAGTAACTTTTTTGAGCTTTTAACCATGTTCTAACAATGTTCTGTCATCAAAATCATACCTGGAGTAGCTGTTTTGAGGAATGTTCATTAGAAAATCCTCTCCTCTACGACCGTCAAAAACACCTCCTGCTGAACTCTCTCGATCCGTGATGTTTTTTGAGATCATGTACATCGTTTATCCGAGAATCTTCTGCTTTTTTAGTACTTAAATCATCACCAAACTTGTTCTGAGCATTTCTGCCATCCAAACATGATATCTGCTACTGCTAAACCGTCTCTTAAAGCGATAACATAACTTAATTGTGTAAGAGCAAGTTGCCATCTACTGGTGCAAGGACAAACAGCAGAGAAAATTGGCAAATTTAAGGTACTCAAGTGCTCGTTTAAAGGCTAATAATGATATGAAAATGCATCATATTTTTCCTTTAAACTTTACTAGAAATTCTGCATTATGTAAACAAGGGGATGATTACCTGTCAAAGAGGTGAAATAATAGTAGCAGCAGC
Organism: Rhinogobius similis; assembly: GCA_019453435.1. Lineage (NCBI taxonomy): Eukaryota > Metazoa > Chordata > Actinopteri > Gobiiformes > Gobiidae > Rhinogobius > Rhinogobius similis. Next base: position 11,320,871 of record CM033635.1, on the reverse strand, counting down.
AACAGTAGGAAAATGTCTGTGGATAACAAACGAGTGTGTCCTCTTACGTTTCTCTTTGCAGATGAAGATCCAGGGTCAGAATAAGGAGATGTTGGCTGCAGCTTGTCAGATGTTTATGGGGAAATCTGAGCCAGAGATCGCTCAAATCGCCCTGGAAACGCTGGAGGGACATCAGCGCGCCATCATCGCCCATCTCACTGTGGAGGTGACAAAAAAATAAAAATTCTACTGCAACAACCACTACTACTACAACTATTATTCAACTAAAAAGTAGTAATTCACAGTAAAGGCATTTCCACTTCCAGGAGATCTACAAAGACCGTAAGAAGTTCTCTGAGCAGGTTTTCAAAGTGGCCTCCTCTGACCTGGTGAACATGGGCATCAGTGTCGTCAGCTACACGCTCAAAGACGTACACGATGACCAGGTAAGTACAATTAAACATGCTTTTTATGCTAAAGGGCACATATTATGCAAAATTTACTTTATCAACTTTTAACCATTGTTCCCTAAATTGTAAACATGTCTGTGGTTGTATTTTCCTTCATTTAAGTTTCATTTATCTAGCTTTGTTTGTTTAAGTTGTAAAACATGAGATGCCAAAACAGAGGAACTCAGAAAACAGAGCATGTTTAAAGGTTAATTAAGACTGTAAGAAGTACAAATAATGCATAATATGTGTCCTTTAAATCATATGATCTAAAAACAACAATTTAAATTATATATGTATTTAAATTTCCTTTTTTTTACAGGATTATCTGCACTCTCTGGGTAAAGGGCGCACAGCTCAGGTCCAGAAAGATGCTCGTATTGGAGAGGCACAAAACAAGAGGGATGCTGTGATCAGGGTGAGACAGCAGAACATAAAATAATTCATATGGGGTACTACACGTTTATTCTTTCACGTAAAACATGTATTTTATTCTCTATTTTAGGAAGCTCATGCCATGCAGGCCAAGATCTCAGCTCAGTATAAAAATGAGATAGAGATGGCCAAAGCTCAGAGGGACTACGAGCTCAAAAAGGCGGCCTATGACATGGAGGTCAACACTAAAAAGGCAGAGTCTGAGATGGCGTACCAGCTGCAGGTACAATCTGAGTTCAAGAGGGAGATATATTTGGGGACTCAGTTGGATTTGGATCAAGTGATTTCATTGTCTATGTATCCATGGCTACAACCACACACAAATAGAAAAGATGTCTGTGTAGTCCTTCAGTCTTAGGTTCAATAGCTAAAGAAAATTAAAGTATGTGGAAAAAAAGTCACAAGAAATTACTTGGATCAGCGGCGAAACGTCTTCCTTTAAACTTGTGTCCAGTTGAATGAACTTTTCTTTTGCTATTTACAGGGATGCACTCATTTTATTGTTTAAGTATCTAAGACCCAAATCCAGACTTAAGTCATAAGAATGTGAATTCGTTAGAAATGGCTGCTCCAAAAGTGGAAATGTACAAAAAAGTAAAAAAAAAAAAGATTACATATTTGATAGCTGTAGATAAAGCATTCCCAAAGTTTGCAGGCCCCTTAATCCTCACATTCTCACTGTATTCAAAACAATGTGTAATGTTTTTCCTCTTAGATTTTCACATTAAATGCAAAAAACTACTTCGCTTTTTATCGTAATTAAAGAAATAATAAACGTTAATAGTTGTAATGTTTTCTTTGGTCACTTTTCAGGCAATAAAAAAGTAGATTTTTATTGCATGCACACTTTTATTATTATACCTGCACTATTGTTAGCAGCCACATGACAACGGAATTTCTCCACTTTTAGATCAGTAAAGTAAAGTTTTATTTTTTATCTTATGATCTTTCTAAAAGTGTGTTATCTTGTATAATCTTGACTTGTGGGTAAAGGTAATACATTTTTTTGTTCAGGTGGCAAAGACCAAGCAGCGCATCGAGGAGGAGCGGATGCAGGTGCAGGTGGTGGAGCGGAGTCAGCAGATCATGCTTCAGGAGCAAGAGATCACTCGAAAAGAGAAGGAGCTGGAGGCCAAAGTGATGAAGCCTGCGGAGGCCGAGCGATACCGCCTCGAGAAACTGGCCGAGGCGCAGCGGTGAGGGCCGTTTGGGGTTAAAGGTTTAGAAGAACTGGACACTGTAGACACACCTTTTATTAAGGTTACAGTGTTGTTACTACGCTATTGTCCTGGCGGAGAAATGTGTCCTCTGCATTTGACACGAGGCTTCATCAGGACTGCCATAGCTGGAGGTCTGTTGCGCATCTATTTATTAATATAAGCGTTTGGATCCAGAAGTATGAAAAGTTTATTTTCAGTTTTTTCAGGCCTCTGTAATTCTCTGAAATAGAGCTGCACAATTGAATCGAAATATCAATTTTAGTTGGTGCAGTTATCAAATCCCAAAGGCTGCATTAGTTAATAGAATGTCCACTGTAAACAACTAAATATCCAATCGTTTATTGAAAGGGCAAAAACCTTTAGACCTAGTTTAGTTAGTAGTAGTTTAGTAGTTTATTTAGAAGTTCTTTTCTCAAACATGAATGCCGCTCCACAGGTTTGAAATGTGCACTTTTTAAACATAAATTGCAAATCTTATCGCAATACTTTTCCCCCTAAATCGTGGCAGCGCATCCTACTTTGTTATCTTTTCCTTTATTTCATGTTATGCCATAATTTAGTTTTTATACTATGTTGTTCCATAAATCCCACAAAGCCCGTACTGTAGTTAAAAATTAAATACATTTGTGTTTCTTAATTCACACCAATCTCTTCTTGCTCATCCCCAGTGATGGCTGTTTATGAATAACTAAATTACCTCTTGATATGTGGTACTCGAAAATAAGTTGTAGAAGTAGATGCACATGTTTGGAGAATGTTTGTAATATTTCGTCTATTTGTTTGTCCAGTCTGAAGCTGATCATGGAGGCTGAGGCTGAAGCCGAGTCGATCAGGGTGAGTCCCAAACTTAAACCCACTTTTCTGCTCATGTTGAATATTGTTGATACTTTTTTCTGTCGCACTGGTGTAGGATATTGTTGAAGGATTAATTTGTTTTCTTCAGATTAAGGGTGAGGCCGAGGCGTTCGCTGTGGAGGCCAAGGGTCGTGCTGAGGCTGAGCAGATGGAGAAGAAAGCAGAGGCCTTTAAACAATACAAGGACGGAGCCATGGTGGACATGCTGCTGGAGAAACTGCCTCTGGTGAGACAAATACACTTTTTATGCAAGTAATGTTAGCTCATATCTTCTAGTCTATTATTTAAAACCCATTGAGACTTACAGTATGTGGACTAACTTAATTTCTTACTTTGACAATGCCTGATCGGACTTGCAGACTTTGGGAAGAATTTGGACTATTTAAAAAAAGTATTAACTAAAAGTAGGTCAGAAAATTCATATTGAAAGGCATTTTAGTTTGTTTTTAATGAGAAAATCGCCCAGTCCAAATCCAAGGCTCAAAGTTACAATCTAAAAAAAAACAGAACATACTTTGAAATGGTAATAGATATTAACTTTTTCCCCAAACGGTATAGTTCAGGCTTCCAGGGGTCAATAAATATTGAAATAATCGATTAGTATGCCTTCCTTTGCCTTGCACTTTGAATAACTTTGCACTTTGTTTACAAATTGTGCTCTACAAATAAACTTGTCTTCTTGCAGATTGCAGAGGAGATCAGTAAGCCCTTGTGTGAGGCCCATAAGGTGACCATGGTGTCCAGTGGAAACGGGGACGTGGGCGCGGCCAAACTGTCCGGAGAAGTGCTGGACATCATGACCCGACTGCCGGACGCCGTGGAGAAACTCACCGGAGTCAGCATCTCACAGGTAAATCAAACGCAACAACTACACACGAAATGAAGAAAGGAAAGAGGCGGAGATTTGTGCTGTGACGATACTAACATTTAATCGTAAACAGTAATAGGCTTGATACTCGATACAGCTTCCCAAACCACAATGATAATAAAAATGTGCTTTTTTTTTAGACAATACACAACAACTCAACATAAAATAATGATATACTTTTACTCTGATAAAGCTTAAGATCATTCTTCCTTTTTATGTGATTTTCTTTAGTATCAATTTGGGCTGCAACGAGTTAATCGATTAATCGATTATAGAGATGGTTGTCAACTAATTCACTACTCAAGTAATCGTTAACTGGTCTATGCACAGACTCCAAACCATAGTATGTGCTGAAAGAAGAGGTTTTATGACTCGATCAGGAATGACCGAGCAGGAATGACACATAAAACACGCAGGAAAATGTCAATTGTGTGTTTTTGATTAAAATATTCATTAAAATACTCATCTATAAATATTTTGCACCAGGATGTCGTCAAATGCCTTCACTTCAGCTTTGTCTGGGTAAAATTTCACACAGTTTTCATATTCAAGAGTCTTTCGCGTTCTAAACAACTAACTGATTAATCGAAGGAGTAATCGCTAGACTAATGGAGATCCGAAATTATCGTTAGTACTACTACAATCTTGATATTTAACTGGATACATTTACATGGCCAGTAAAACTCAGATTACTAGAATAATCAGACAACCCAATAATGAGATCTGTTTTTTACTGAGTGTGTTTACAGCACAAGAGAAATCTGATCATCAAAAACACCTGGTGACACGTGTCTGTTGATTAGGTGATTGAATTTTGTATTAGACAAAGTACAATTTCAATCAGTGTTTAATTTTTTTTTTTTTTATTATCTTTGTCACATTAGTTTGCCCTATTTGGTGCGTTATTTTCCTTGACCAAACCTGCACAGATGTGAATAATCAGAAATAAATCAGATTACGCTCATCACATGTGACTGTTTACATGACATTTCAGTAATCTGATAACTCCAGAAATCTAATAATAGTCCTATTTTTGGTGTGCATGGACATATATCAGTGTCGTTAATTAAAGTTTGAAAATGGGTATTGGATAAAAATGGCCTCATTGTTTTAAATATTTGGGTTTACCTATAATCTTTCATTCTAATTTAAAGTATTATTTTTATATGTATGTTATGTATGCTTTTTACATATGATTTTATTCACTTCTACTATTACTGCTAATAATAATACACACGTGCTTTTACGCAAAGATATATCACAGTTAAGAACAGGCACAATACAAATATGATTGCCTTCATATTTACTCTATAAATATTGATTATTTGATTGATTTATTATGGTTTAAGTATGACTTTTATTTTATCTGTAAATATTAATTTACTAGAGCTATGGCTGACTAATTCCTCTTTATTTGTAGGTGACTTCTCGCACTGGTTAAAGAAGATAACGCCCCACACCTCCACAATCCCACCGTCTGGTCAAATCCTCCTCACGATTCTGTTAATGTTTTCTACAATTGTTATCTTAAACATATGTAGCGGTTTCTCAGGTTCAGACCGATATATCTTCAATTTTTCACTCATAGGTTGTAATTGTGGGAGGAATGCCATATTGTCCTTTTACAAACCCTTACTTCTTTCACATTTGGATCAGTTGCAAAACGTTAACATTAGGGCTGCACAATATGAAAAATGCCATGTTTTACTACATTAGAAACGGTACGTTCAGTTCAGTTAAATTAAAACAAAAATGCAAATTAACAAAAGAAATCAAACGGGGCTGTGCCTGACTTTGAACTGCTTGAGTGAACTGCTTTTCCTGCCCTCTTAGTCCCTTCCCTCAGTTTGACGTTGAACCGTGACAGAAAAACAACTGTTTGGGAGTGACACAGGTAGTTGTTTCTACGTGGTTCTCATTCAACAACACTCCTTAATTGGATAAAATTGTCTGCACTTGACAGTTGCTTCCTTTTGTGGTTGTCATCCATCAAAAACCCTCATAAAATGTACAGACAATAGCATTCAGTCTAATTTCTTACTCACAAATATCTGCATTTCTATTCTACTGTTTGGAGTACAAGGCATTTTCTTGAACTAGAATAAATAAAAGTCAGGTGCAGACCCTTTTAAGACTAAATAAAGACAACACTGACTAAAACAAGGGGAAGAAAGCAGATCTCTGTTAGACGGAGAAGCTTTATTGACATATTTAGCTTCTTCGATATGTATATTGCTCTAGCTAATATCAAAATATTGATAGTTTTGCAATATATTGTGCAGTCCTGTGAGTGGTGTGCTAAAGAAATCTGATTTTTACCTCTGTTTTAACTTTTTTATTTATTGATTGATTGCTGTGCCCATATTCCTAACCCGTTGTGCATTTTTATTGTTTTTATACTATCTCTGTCGCTGTTTTGTCCAGCTGCCTCGTTTGTAAATGCACACTGTCATTACTTTCTGTCTGTCTGTCACTGCCTTGCTGACTAACCGAAGTGCATCTTAAGTGTGGAAGGTTTAAGCTCCATTTACTAATGCTTGTGACTCTAATTGTATGTAAGAGGCTTCAGCTTTATAGTGCTTTTTGTGCTGTGCAAAATTTAAAACAAAACATTATCTAATTCCTATTTACTCTTTAATCGTAAACTGCTCTGCCTTATTGTATTGTTTAATATTGTGAAGGTTTTGGGTATTTTATGACATGCAATCATCATTTTCATAACATTTTATCACTACAACATGTTGTCTGCAAAATGTAGGTTGTCCACATTTTGAACATCTAAACAACAAAATAAGTGCGGGAATCATACGCCATTTGTAGCAAAAAGAGTATGCAATCAGTTCTGTAGCGTTGGCAGTTTTAAAATTATGTTATTTGTTAACTGTTCTGTCTCGTTTGAGTCTCCATGGTCTCCCTACAAAGAGAATACAAATCTCTGACTGAAATGACAAGTTAAAGGTGCATTATGTAATTTTTTTCAAGTGGTGTGTCTGCCACCTGCTGGTCTCCATGGAGATGTTATCACGTTTCCTGGCACGTTCCACAGCATGCCCTTAAGCTTCTTAATCTTGCATTTATACAATTACAGATGTTTTCATGGCCTTGAAAACATTCATTTTTACTGTTAGCAGAATGCTTCTCCAAACACTTAACTTGCCCTTGTGATGTCAACTACTTGGTTTAATGCCACATTGTGGAATGTTCTAGGCAAAGCAATTACATCTCCATGGAAACATGCAGATGGCAAACCAGAAAAATTAAATAGTGTACCTTTAAGCACTAGCAGTGAAGCCTTTTACCACAGCAACCCTCTACCTCGGCATAAAATATTAATAACATTTCATCACTTTAATTTTTTTCCACCTCGCTGCTGCGTTTAATGCATGACACAAATGAAAGGTTCCAAAATGACCGTATATTTTTCTGAAGTTATTAATTTTTTTCTGTCTAAATAATGATAAACTTTGATGTTACAAAAGAAGCAAATTTAGTATCCAGATATTTTTGGATGTGATTTTCTGTATCCAGCTTTAATGTGGAACTCAAGTACCAATGTGATATTTGATTTTTATGTTAAATTATACATAGGCTCTATTGTGGTATGTATGAATTGTGAAATAGTTTAATATGTCATATAATACCGTAGCAATGTTTCAGATTCATAACACACTAAACCGTATATCAAATCTATATCACTTTAATATGCAATAGACCCGGTTTATTATTTGTCCTGTTCATTGTGTGAATGTGCCACTGATGCGCTGTCAATAAATTAAAAAAAACACATTGTGACTGGCTCTCTGTCTCTTATTTAAGAATTTTAGATTTAAAAATCTATAGTTGTATGTCAATCTACTCAGAAACTCCCTTGTTTTTGCCCCCCTTTTGAAAAAAAGATTAAACGTATGTCTTTGTTTTTCACTTTTTATACTTTGTAAAACATAAATGGCTTTACTCTAAATACATAATATCCATTGATGCACCAAACTATGATGTTGTTGACGTCTAAGTACAGTTAGCATAAAGTACATTGGCAAACACCGGAAGCCCTTTCAAAACAATGACTGTAATTGTTTACAAAAATGTTTAAAATTGAATTGCAAACATTAACAATTGTGTATACACATATTGTATATTTATGATGGAATTATATATTTGTATTATATTTTTAAATTCAATGGTTAGTGTAAAAGTGGCTTATCTAAAATTTAGTTTGAAAGCTTCAGACCGGAAGTCAGCTACTGTAAGTCAGTTTCGCTTGACACAACAGAGGGGCGCTGGAGGGAAAAGGAAAAAAAACGAAGAAAAAAAGGGAATATCTGAGGGGTCTGATCCGAGGGGCGGATTTGGACAAAGTTTCCCAACTGTCCCGACCCGAGGAAGCTCCGGGGGGCTGACGGGGATCACTCCTGCCGGTAATTTACAGTGGCGTTGATAGTGAAGTGTTGGTTTACTGTTATTTCAGTGTTGTCTGCCTCGTCCAGCCGCCGGAAGTCTGCATGAAGCTGCGTCTCTGCACAGCCACGGCGTCGACGTTTTTTTTTCTGCCTTGTTTTTTTTATCCGCCACTTTTTTCTCTTTTTTTATTTTCTCTACGCGAGATGAGTAGGAAGCGAGGAATCAGAGCTGAGAGAGCAGGGATGAGTGCATCTGCTCTGCGGCTCCTGGTTAAGCATTTGACTAAGGCCTTCATGTAGCTAGAGCAAGCCACGAACAAAAGGAGAAAATTAATGGAGGCAAGTTAGCTAGCTCCCTTGTCTTGCAGCGGTGAAACCTGCTAATGCTAGCCTTGTTGTCCACTGTTCCTCACTCTGGGCTACTGGCAGTCTGCACATCCTCAAAATAACTCATGCATTTGCATTTTATCAGTATTTGCAAAGTGTAATCAATCCCTGCAGCTTGTGGCTCTCTGCTAACAGTGCGGTAGTTTTAGAAAACTCTTCATAAATGGCTGTGCACAGACAGTGACACAGATGACAGTCTGGTGTGTGATGTGTCAAACCTGACATCAAGCTGATGCATGCACAACTTACTGCAGGTGTAAGCCGGATATTTACCTGTTTTTGTAAGAATAGTGGACATTCGTGATCACACCGTATTGAACTTCCTTTGTTATCATTTTGAAACTTCAAGGGATTATTTTAAGTTATCTGGAGATAGTTATAGAGTTAAACGCAAAGGGCTTTCCTCTCAGTGCCCCAACATTTTGGTCCTTTCACATCCTCTTCTTAAATTTGATAAGAAATTATCATTTAAGAAGTCTTGAACCCAAAGAAAGTGGGTCCCTCATTATATGTCGAAAGTTAATTTGATATTATCTAATGGTTAGAAGCATATTTAATTCTAAAAATGTTCATTGCTTAAATCACTGAATGATAGGACCATTATAAAAGAAACGAATGAATGATTGAAACGTGCTCATTTTGGGTTTGTTTCAACATAAAAGCTGAAGTGATGACGGAGGTCGAGAAGGAGGACAGGTGTTTTCTAAGTGTGTTGCTTTTTAATTACAGAAATAATGGACGATTCCCATTTCAACTCATCATACTTTTGGTCTCCCGTCCCCACTGTACAAGGACAGGTAGAGACAACCTTATTGTTGGAATTGTCTTGCAATACACACAATTTAGTTAAACTAGCTGTTAAAAATAACGATTGTAAAGAGTTTATGCTTGTGGAAAAAATATTGACTTGACAATGTAACATTACTGCCACATAGAGTATTCTGTGCAAATTAATAAATCACAGTCGTTTGTGAACAGAAAATTGTTGAATTGATCACACACTCCCTGTCCTCTTTCACCTCTTTAAACCCTCTGATACTTTTTACTTTTGCATCTCATTATTCTGTTATTCTCTTTTTCATTTATATTCTTCTATTTCTCATCCTAAACTGCTCGCCTCTCGTCCACCCCTCACCTCTCCGGCTCTGTTATTTTTCCACCCCTTGGTTTCCTCCTGCTCCTGATAGATCGAGAGCGCCATGTTCCTGAATAAGAGCAAGGAGCAGCTGGGTGCGGAGAAGCCCGCTGCTCCCTCGTTCCCTCACTCCTCGTCTTCCCCGCACTTCCCCACGGCGGTGCTGGCCATCCCGGGCTCGGGCGACACCGTCACAGGGCTGCGTGTGGTTCCCAAACAGGAGGGCGGGGGGAGCGGTGTCGGAGCAGGGGGCACTGCTTTAAATACAGCCGGGACACATCTGCACCAGTCTCACACCTCCCAAAATGTCACCGTTGTGCCTGTTCCTTCCACGGGTATCATGACGGCAGGTAAGAGAACTAAATGCATGTTCTTGCGCTACTACAACATAGTATAATATAATAATAATAAGTGGTATTATGGAGCGCTACAGTCCCATTCACTTTCAAATTCACTGTGGTTTAAGAAGTAAATTTCTCATACATTTTTGCCATAAAGATTTAGAAAAAATAAAATAGAAAGACTTTATGGATATGTTGGAGGCTAAGCAGCTCTGTGGTTATTAATATCCATAACACGGTTGTTTTCTGTCCAAAAAAACATGTAAAACTGAACATTCAGCAAAATATTTTAATAACTTAAGGGTTTATAAAGTTTCAGAAACAGACAATAGGTCTTATGCTCTTTACCACAGAGCTGATTTGCCCCAAGCAAACGTTCGACACTTTAACATTTAAAATATTTTTTTAGAACCACTTCAGGGAATGAATGGAAAATGTACTTCTTGAACCAAGCAGTGGGGGTCACTGGTGAGCTCCATTAGGTGGATCCTAATGTGTTGGGCTCCCTGGTGGGTTGGAAAGGTACTGCAGGTAGTGTATGAGATGAGTTGAGATCAAAGGATGTGCAATGAATGAAGCACCGGATATAAAACGTTTAGTTCCCGTCAATAATATTCAGCATGAACCTTTAAATACAAAAATGTCACTCTGTAAATTGCATTTGTAGAGTAGGGTTGAGATTATGGTGAAGAATCAAGCATGTATTTAAATAAACTGCAGCTCTGAATGAAATAGTAGTGAACAGTCCATCTTGTAATACAATAACACAAGTTTTATTTTTGTTATTTTTTTTCAGCGGGGTTAGTTATAACGACTCCTCAAGGTACACTCGTCCCGACTGCCTCTTCTCAGTCCTTCGTTACCGGACATCCAACTGCCACCACCATGATCGTGTCTGCTCTGCACGCCTCGAACACAGGTAACCGTCTGTAGGGAACATCTGTACTGAGAAAGTTGTCCGGTACTGCTTGGTCTTAATGCTATTTGAAAACAGATGAAAAGAAAACCTATCAAAGAACCAACAATTGTGACGTGCACCTGTTGATTAAAAATGTGCAGAAGGAAATTACCCGTCAGTTATAAAAGTTAACAGCTCAATAGTGTTTGGTTCCGGAAGTAAATTTTCCATTCATTTTCCCATATGAAAACAACCACAGAGCTGGTCTTTAAACTCTTCTTTTTTTTAAATGACAGAAATAAATGAGAAATTTACTCTCAGAATCAGGGCAAACTTGGCAAGGATGTTGAGCTCCATATTAAAATATCACTACTTTTGCGATATATTGTGCAGCCCTACTAGGAAATTAAAGAACCTGATTTTTATTGCTAGAAACATGAAAAACAGAACTAGTTCAAGTACCCGATATTTTTGCATGTAATTAAGTAAAAAACTCGTGGAAAGTGCTCATATACTCATCACGGTGAATATTTAGGTTGCTGGGACTGCATTAGATAAGTGAGCGGTGCATGTGACTGCTGTACAGTCATGTATAAACTACTTCTGTTTTTCACATTTCAAAACAGTAAAATCCGGTAAAGTTCCTTTTAAAGTATACACAGTTCAGAGTTGGAATTAAACCACTCACCTCTCGGTTGGTGGGTGAATAGTCAGACCCCTGAGCCTCAGTCAGTTTGGAGCTGGATACATACAGTGGGACAAGGCGACAAACAGTTCAAATCAAATAGAAAAGCGTAATTTCTATCCTGACCATGCAAAGCTAATTTCAAAGCTCTTATTTGTAGACAAGAAGGACGACCTCGCGTTGCCTCCTGCTGTGGTTATGCCCACGCCTTCAAAGCGCGGCCGCAAGAGCAAAGCCATGATGAGCCGAGTGAGCGGGATCCTGCCTGCCGGAAGTGACGCCCTGATCCTCGCGCACCTCGCTGCTGGTGGACAGGTGAGCGTTTACTGTGTACATTTTCTTTTGAGACTTAGGTATTCCATTGTATATTTTATCTCCATTTTATTCTTTTAAGGTCATGTCTTCTTTCACATGAACCTTCTTATTGTAATCCTGTGTATTCTGCTTTAAAGAATAAATATTATGTAAAATTGACTGCTTTGAGCTTTAACCCTGTTCTAACTTTGTTCCGTCATCAAAAACATACCTGGAGTTGGATTTAGCTTCATTCACGTTAGTTTGATTAATCCTGGTGAGAAAATAGTCTCCCGTCCGACCAAAAAAACACTCCATTCAACGTTTTCTCGATGTGTGACGTGGCTCTGAGAAACTTCTGTGCTTTTAAGTCCATCACCAGATTCGTTCTGAACAGTTTTGCCATCAAATCACTATCATAACAACTGCATGACTGCTTGCATTAACGTGCAATTCCCACAGCAGCCAGTAGATGGAGCCAAAGCTAAGTTACTCTTGCAAGGCTGTGACAAAGTTATATTGTTTTTTGTGAAAACATTTAGTTATAAAACATGAGATGCAAGGCCATTAACAATACAAATTATGCATAATATCTGTCATTTAAATCAAAATGACAAAAATGTGTAACGTTTGAATAAGATTTTTTAAATGTATCTGTTTTATTTGTAGTTTTCTTTGCTGACAAGATAAACTACAATACAAATATAAAACAACAAAGAAGAATAAGACTGTGTATAAATAATTCATAGAAATAACTGTGTTGTGTATTGTGTTTACAGCATCATCCAGTTGATCCATACGATTTGTCTAATGATGAAGACGAGCACACCAACAAAGACGGCCCAAAATCCTACAAGTAATTAAATATAGTTAAATTAATGTTCTCTCGTGAGTTATAAGAGTAGCTTAGTTATGTTTACTTCAGGGATATTATTTTGAAGTAACAGCATTCTTACTAAAATATCTGTTATCTGTTTTTTTGGTTGTTTCATAAAAGGTGAGAAAGTTATGTTTTCCTTATATTTTAGGTCCATTTACAGCTTTTTTGCCTGCCTTCATTTATGTTTCTCGTTTGGGCACATTTCTAACTAGTTTTAGTAAATTGTCTGATTTGAATCTCACTCATAGTTACTTTCTCTCTCCTTTGGGTCAATTATGCTTATTATAAAAGCAATCAATTTCATAAACAAATAAATACTAAAACTAGCATCAAAACTAGATACTTATTTGAAGTAGTATTGATGATGAAATAAATTACATAAATATGGCAAAGAGTTGATCTTTCCTGCAAAGTTAGATAATGATCTTGATTCATGTCATAACGACTGCTGCAAGATTAATCGCAATCAAATCAAAATGGCAATTTGAATGGACACAATTAGCAAATCAATTTTTTGAAGCGCCATCATTTCTCTACAAATGGCGATATTCTGTCTTATTCTGCATAAAATCTGTACAAATATATAATTTATAATCTGTACAAAGACATTCCATAATGTATAGTTGGTTTATATTTCAGAGTTTGTGTCAATCCTCCTGGAAGTGTGGAAAATTTGAACTTTGAACAGAATACGGTCTTTGAAACACAAATAGCAAATCTAATCGTAATTGCAGTTCTTGTCAGAAAAATCTGAAAAATCAAAAAGTTTGTTGGGAGAGCACCTGTGTTAAATATTTGACATAGTTTACATCTGTGAAGTTGCAGTTTGTGAAGAAATTTTGAAATTGTTTAAAATTACAGGAAGTAGAGCTGAGTGCTAAAACGGAATCCCTCTGTGATGTCATCAAAAGATACAGAGACAATTTACAGACAACTGACACATATTTCTGAGAGTTTAAACCGTCATTCAACAAAATAAAGGTTTTATCAGGTATTATTATTTGTCAAATTATAACTATTGTTTAATTCCATTGTTTTCAAAGGTTTCAAAGGTTCAAAGGTTGCTAGGTAACAGTTTACCTAGCAACCCCTGGGATTACCTCTATGTCATATTTGCTGCCCATGTCCAACCGGGAAGTAGAATTATAAACGATGTGGAAACTGTCAAACTGGGGACAAATCGGGAAAATATTTTGTCAAATCTTAGATATCGTCATGTTTACTGTGTTTTTGTGAAATGTGTCCTTTAATCTGTCATATACCTTTAATATTGAAATCAGATTTAAAATATTAGACATGTGATAACACAACACTAGCTTTACATACTTTTTGGTGTGACTTCTTTGCATCTCCTGATTATATTTTTGTCTTTTAGGTGTCGGATGTGTGCAGTCACGTTCTTCAGTAAATCCGACATGCAGATTCACGCCAAGTCGCACACGGAGGCTAAACCCCACAAGTGTCCGCACTGCTCCAAGTCGTTCGCCAACTCCAGCTACCTGTCGCAGCACATCCGAATCCACAGCGGAGCCAAGCCGTACAGCTGCACCTACTGCCAGAAGACGTTCAGGCAGCTCAGTCACCTCCAGCAGCACACACGGTACCTGTCCTGGTCCAGTGTGGTCCTCGTGTGCGTGTCGGTGTGTGTGCGGTGTGACAAAGGCGTGTTGGGTTTGTGCGTGAGTGCTGTGTCAAATTATAGAGGTGTGGTTTGGGAAAAACATATAGTCTGGCACTTTTCTTGCTTTGTTTATGAGTCACAGTTTCTTTTGCTTTATACTTTTTATTGCTTTTTCTGCTTGCTTTCACCACATCTGTGAAATGTCATCGCTTTATAGATTTTTTTCAGCTGATACCAATTATAAATTATGTGACTTGGTGTCTATAATTAGAAAATCTATGGCAAGACCCTCAAATTGAAATAAATCTGTATTAAAGTTCACAAAATATTAACTCAATCCTTTATTTATTTATTTTCAAATGTTGAAATTTAAAACGCACAAAACACAGAACATAGAGCAGACAACAAATCAAAAAGGAAAATAAAAATAGCATCAAACATTCAATGAAACAAAAAAGACAAAACAAGTCCCATTTAATCCAAAATATATTGAACTGGTCTATTTTCAAATTAAGTCCAAATGTAATTCTTTCCATTTTTTTGGATGGTAGTCACAATTTCAGCCCAGAACTTGATAAAATGTATGATAGAAAATGGATTTTTGTAAATGATCTTTCAGATATAATATGATTCGTTGTACTTTTTAGATTGTTCTGCAAACAGCCAATTTCTTAGCTCTCATTGTTCACTAAATTCCATTAAAAAAATTAATCTTGGATCTTTTGACGCTCATATTTTGACTTCAGTATCAGCCCATCTTGAATTGCTTTACACTGTGTCTTGAACATTTCTTGGACTTTGCTGCTGTCACATGGCTCATACCCTTTAAGTGTAAATAGCAAAGACTTAGTTCCATTCTTTGCGTTGCTTACAGGCCACTCTTTTCAGTTTGCTTTGTCTGTGCATGTTTTGGCTGCTGCTTGCTTTCCATTTTGAACAAAAGGAAGCACTTCACTAGTGTGCCACTTACCTCGCATCAGCATTGCATTTAATAAAGAGCCGTACAGTATATTCATAGACGCACTCAAACAGGGCACACCAAATGGAGAGAGAGAGACTGCGAGAGAGAAAGGGGAAAGCGTGACTGTGCTTGCTGTATGTTTCTGTTCTGTGTTTTCATAACTCAGACACAGCACAAAGAGCACACTGTCAAACTCAAGTCTATGTGGTCATATATTTGTAGATTTGATCACCGACAAATGCATGATTTAGTCTTAAAGTTTGGTCATGCTTGTAGCCTTAAAACCTCTCGCTGTTTCTCTGTGTTTCTCCTTCTCCATTCTGGTGTCCCTCACTAGAAACCACACTGAGGCCAAGCCCCACAAGTGTCCGCACTGCTCCAAGTCGTTTGCCAACTCCAGCTACCTGTCGCAGCACCTCCGCATTCACACCGGAGCCAAGCCGTACAGCTGCGCCTTCTGCCAGAACACATTCAGGCAGCTCAGTCACCTCCAGCAGCACACACGGTACTGCTCCAGGACCGAGGGGCTGTCCATCTCCGCTTTTGGGAGTGTAACGGGGTAGAAAATAAGATGTTCTGTTGGGCCGAAGGACTATTCAGTATCTAAATCAGTGGTTCCCAACCTTTTTTCTTTAAAGCCCCCCCCCTGCGTGAACCCAAAGACTTGTCGGGCACCCCCAGTCCAAAGCAACAAATGCATTACATGACGAAAATTATTACTGAAAAGCATTTATTTCAAACAAATATATACCAATTGTGTTTATGTTCCCACATCCAATTTCCAATTATTTGTTTGGGATTTTGAATATTTAATTTACACATATTATTACTTTATGTCCTGACCCTCTGACTAAACAAAGCTCTGGGGACCCACTGAAATCTCAGGTGCCCACCTGGGGTCCCCGCGCCTCTCAGGTTGGGAACCACTGATCTAAATCACAATTTGAATGTTTTCATTCAAATCTACAAACGCGGCACAGAATCTCCAGTTGGTCTTTAAGCTATAAAAATTGCTAATCCTGTAGTTCAACATGATCTAATCGCATGTGATTTTTGTGTTAGTTTAGATGTAGATATTGTCCTCTCAAATGTCAAAATTTACACCATGTATTGAATCTTGATTTTATTTGTTGCAATGTTTATATATTGCAAATCTTGATTGCACTTTTTGTCAGGCAAAGAAAATGCAAAGTGATAAAATTCCAGCATAATCATCTCCAGTGGGGTTAAATATTTGGAACAGTTTAATAACAAAACTTTATTCCCTGTTTAGTATCCACACGGGTGATCGGCCCTATAAGTGTAACCATCCTGGCTGTGAGAAAGCTTTCACACAGCTCTCCAATCTCCAGGTAATAAATAATAATCAAATATTTGTCAGACATTGTTTTGAATACATTGCATTCATTCTCTTATTTTTAAACAGTCTCACCGTCGGCAGCACAATAAAGATAAACCGTACAAGTGCCACAATTGTAATCGTGGTTATACAGATGCTGCGAGCCTGGAGGTCCACTTGTCTACACACACAGTGAAGCACGCTAAGCTGTTCTCTTGTGGTCTCTGCAACCGCTCTTATACCTCCGTAAGTAACACAGCGCCTGCTACAGTCTTTGATAATCTTCTTTTACTCATTGAGCCTGTTTTGTCCACTTTCCAGGAGACGTATCTAATGAAACACATGAGGAAGCACAACCCCGACCCATTGACGGTGGCGGCTACAGTAGCGGCTCAGCAGGCGCAGGGGCTCACTCCCGGGGCAACCGGGGGCAGGGGCCGAGGGCGAGGCCGGGGCAGAGGTGGTATGTCGGGGGCAGGACGAGCAGCGCAACTCCAGAGTCAAACCAGTGCAGCCCAAAACCCAAACCCAGGACCTCCAGGCAGCTACCAGCAGCAGCCCACGGAGGCTGTGGTGCCGTGTCCCTTTGACCTGCACCAATACAAGACTGTAGCAGCCAGTGAGATCCAGTACAAACCAGTGACTGTGGCCGACCTGCCCGTGGTCCACAAAGACCTCTGCCTCACAGTGTCCACCTCAGCCATTCAGGTGGAGCACATGAACTCATAGGCTCCGTCTTCCCACGTCACAACAACCTGCAGTCATGTACATGTGTTCAGTTACTTTACTCATACTTGTTACAAGAAAACGTTTTACAAAAAGGATTGATCAGAAAGGCTACTTACATTTCCCACATTATTTTGCCTTAAAGACATAGCTTAATCTCAATATGCCATACATCTTAAATTAATTTACCATTTGAGAAATGAGCACTGTGAGAACACCAATTATCATCAAATCATGGCTCCTTTAGTGGCAATTTGTATGTTTGTTTCCAATTACACCCTAATGTGGAATTATGGAAAAATGAATAATTAACAACAAATATTATCCTATAATCATGCAAGTTGCAAAAGTAACATGTAAATAGCTTAGAGTCACTTTCCTATGGTTTTGAGTGATCTAAATTTATAAATGTAGATATGTTTTTAATGTGAATTTCTTCCAAATTATCTAATGGCATTTTGTAAGCCTTAAATATAATCATGACATTCAGTTGCTAGTTTAACTGTGGCACCATTTTGTGGCCAATGTTTCTCCTGGTCGGACTCTGTAGGTACATGCTATTGAGAAGCCACGGCTTTGATATGATAAACAATGAGATTACTAATACTATGATTCTAAACTGACTGCATCGGTATAATGATACTTTATCATTATTGTTTTTTATCATCCAGACACATGGTCACACAATTCTTTGTTTAACTTTAAAATGATTTAAAGCCAAAACAGATTAATGAAATGAGATTTCAGATGGCAGCTGTGATGGTGCAGTGTTTAATATAAAACACGGGGACTAGAAAAGTGTAAATGACTTTAAAAGGACATTGTGCTTTGGAAAAGAGGATGGGAGGATGTAAATGCAAAATCATAAACGCTGGCTGGAAAAGGACTGAATCGGTTATTATCCGAGTGTCCTTATTATCCGAAGCAGAGATTTGAGCATCCCCTGTGATGAAGGCCAAAGTAAAAACAATATGGATCCAAGAATGCACTAAAGTTGAGGGATCTGATGGAGAGCAGTTGGGATTGAAAGGGTCGATGAAAGCACTTGATGAAGCTTGTTCTTCGCCGCCTATTTTCATTTTCATTCTTTTTTATATATACCACATGTATGTATTTTTATACCAAAAGAGGAGCGCTTGAAACCTGAAAAGTGTGCATGAATGTGAAGGGAACAGAGAGGGACTGTTTTTCCATGATCCATAACTGTTCATGAGAGCCCACTTTGCAATGGCAAAGTGGCTGCTGTGGAATAATGATTGTGTTATAAAATGGCTGACAGGTACTGTTATCAATCTTTTTTTAAAGAGTTTTTCATACATATTAGTAGTACTTTGAAACTGTACACGCATTATCAGTCTGAGGCATTGTATTGCATTATGCTGTACATAAAATAGATAACTGTGGGAAAGGGAAGTGCAGCAAGTCATAATGGAAATAAAAGGAACTAAACATAGACTAACCAAATAATTGACTTGGCCTCAGGTCAACCATTGAACTGTTATTTGATAACGGAAACCTCAAAATAATTCAAAAAGACCATGTCCTTTTCAATAATCTTGGGGTGAATGTGAAAACTTGAACTGGGGCACTGCTATTCTAGTCTTTACCCATTTTAAATGTTCCAAATAGGCAGGGCTGCAGGCTGTCTATGTGTATACTATTTGTATGTCACTGTCTTTTTATGAAAAAATGACATTGAATACTCTTCTTAATGTTATTATTCATAATATTCTTAAATAGCTGCCCTCTTATACTACACTCTTGCATATGCACAGTTACACAACAGATCATTTCAAGAGACTGTTTCTTCCCCTCAGAAGAATAAAGTTGCAAATCGATTAAGTGCAGTCCCTCATTTATAATTTTTCACTGAATCACAAAGTTACAAAGTGGTTAATTAAAAGCAAAAATTAGTTAACAGGAAATATGCACATTTTCTCAATTGATCTATAACACAGGTTTGCATACTTTTTTCACCAAGGGCTAGATATTGAAACCTTCAAAGTGGAGGTCCGCAGATCAGTGTTAAATACAGTGGATCACTGAGATGGATGCATTTGATATGGCCTTGACAAAACCACCTCAATTCAGTGTGACGTTAATAATGTTGTGGTGGAATTACTTAACTTTGCTATGATAATTTTTGCAAAGTCAGCAGGAGATCTGAGAGCCGCATTTGGCCCTTAAGTATAACGTATTCTGTATCTCGTGGCAGTGGTATCATACTCTCATACAGAGCAACATGAATCAGTTTTCTTATTTGATTACATGGTATCTTCATATCCTCAAGGAAAATGTTGAAAATCAAATTATTTGCTCTTTAACAACATATCTAATGCTCCCCATCTCCATTAATTATTAGAAAAATGTTGCGATTAAGTTTGAAACCTAAAAATTACACATTCACATTTTTATCTGAATATTAGTTTAGTTGACACAGCCCATGCGTAAACATCAGCCTCATCCCGGAAGAAGGCGGTGTTTTGTGTATTCAGCCAATCACAACTTCTCAAACGGAACCAGCCAATCACAGACGTGTTCCGGAGCGCCCAGTTTGAACGTTGTGTTTCAAATTCAAACGGCTGAGGACTGCGCACGGGACGGGTTAATTTAGTGTTCATCAACTATTAAGGTGACAATTTCACTTTATTACATGTTATTTACTATCTTAAATTGATAATCAGTATTATTAAGACAAGTATTTTGTCCTAACTAACGTGAAATATAGTGTTCGACGCTTTAGTAGTTACTCGAGGGACCAAGAGTTTTTTTCTGCCAGTTTGAAAACCGTGGTATGTTTGTATTCTATTTTACGCTATTGGAAATTGGTTTGAATAACAAAAATAAACTAAGATCTGATTGCCTTCGCTATTCTTTTCATAACTTAAATAACAAATGTTAACTCACAGTACAATTTTAGTTGGTTGATGGCTATGTTACGCAGACATAATCACAATCTTCTTTATACAAACCCCAAATGCATTTGTGTTATAACCAGTGTTGATGTGCTGCAGGATGTCCCGTTTGCCTGTGATGTCAAATAAAAGGGTTCTCGCGAGCAGCAGCTCAGAGAATAGCCAGGATTTTGCTCCACTTCAGGTATGAACCTGTGCTCTTTGAGCACAAATTCAGTACAACACTAACGTGCCCACCATATTCATACATATATGATCAATTAACATTATGCCAATCAATTTCCCATAGAAAAAAAGTCGAAAAGATGCAGAACCTCCTGCAAAACCCCAGGCTGCAGCGACTGTCTTTGTGGGCAAAAGGCCTGTTGCTGCTGCAAGACCCAATGTTTGTAAGTTTACTGAGTTTAATCTTTGACCTGTGTTGTTTTTTTTTAAATTTGATCAATGAAATAAATTCCTAATTATTGTGTAACACAGCAAGACCTCTCAGAAGCTCTGGGGCCGCGACTGTGGCCAGTGGGCCATCTAGAGGTAAAATTATGTTTTCCTCTTGTATTCATGGGTTTCAGCTGCCTGTTTTATAGGCAACATTTTGAAGACACACCTAAATCTCCATCATTCTGAAACATGGATATATTGTCATAGAAAACATTTAAAACTATTACACATTTATTTATATAACCCATTTTAAAAAGAACCATGGTTTACCAAACCGCTTCACAAGTTCAGTTTCACGCACACACACATTAAATAATGAATTATACTTATATAGTGCTTTTCTTAAGACTATACAAGGGGTCGAAATAAATCTAGATTATTCTTCAATGTTCTTTCCACAGGCGTTTTAAAGCCTTCTGTTGTGTCAACTGCAGCAAAGGGTGGTAATATTAAACCAACAACTGGAGCTAAAGTTGGTAGGTGTCTCACGCTGGCTTTATTTATAATTGTTAGTATTTTGCAAACTTTACTTCTGTTTGCAGGTGGTGGCAGTAAACGGCCTCCATGGGATCTCAAAGGAAAGGTGTGCGACATGGAGGAGAAAATCCAGAATTATCAGACAAGAGTGAAGTCTGTGAACCAGGAGAACGAGGTGCTCAAAGGATCAATGGCCCAGAGCCGACAGAGGGCGAGTGAAATGGAAAAGGAGCTGGAGAGGCAGAGGGGCCAGATCAGGTGCAACAACTAACCAAACCACCAAAGAGGAGACGCCTCTTTTCAATGTGTGATTAATTGTTTTCGTTACGGGTTTTCAGTGAGTTTCAAAAGAGGCTCGATATGCTCTCCGGTGTTCAGGAAGAGCTGGAGCAAGTATCTTCTGAAAGGAACACACTACAAAACGACCTCAGCAACTTGGAGAGCAAATACAAAATTATGGAGACTCTTCGTGACAGCCAAGAGGCAGAGCTACAAATACTTAAGGTTCAAATCATGCACTTGTTGGAATTTTTGTAATAACAATGAATGAAACTACATTCTTTTGGTGTCCTACAAACTTCATTTTCCCCCCAGATGAAGCTCTCTGTGCAGGAGTCGTCTTTGGCCCGACTGCAGCAGACCCTCGGAGACACAGAAGAAGAAGTTCGGTCCCTGAAAGAAACGGTGTCCCAGCAGAAGGATGAGCTTTACGCGGGTGAAATGGAGCGGCGCAAGCTTCATAACGCCATCCAGGAACTAAAGGCAAGGGATCATTCTCCTAAACTTCTAATCTTTTATGTCTTTGCGTGGTTTGGAATATGCGTAAATCTTCTCTGGATGTTTAATTTCGACAGGGTAACATCAGGGTCTTCTGCAGAGTCCGCCCGCTTGTGGGTGGAGGTCTGAGCAAGCACATTAATCTTGCAAATGATGACAAGACTTCTATCAGCTTGGCCAAAACTGAGGAGGTGAGAGCTCTATTTTAAAACTGTTCAATGTATTACTCTTTGTTTGATAATGATCTGTTAACCTATTCAACTGGTTTGACTCTCAAACAGTCACACACAGGAAAAGGCACAGATACACAAAAGAACTACAACTTCAGTTTTGACCGAGTGTTTGGCCCACAGGCTTCGCAACAAGAGGTAGATAAGAATATATTGCTCATAAACATATTTTCTGTTTTAGTTGCTGGAGTGAAAATGTGTGCGGCTAGTTCATTCAGTGCCTATTTCTTTTTAGGTTTTTGAAGAGATTTCTCTCCTGGTGCAGTCTGCCTTGGATGGCTACAACGTGTGCTGCTTTGCCTATGGTCAGACAGGAAGTGGAAAAACCTACACTATGGAAGGAGACGAGTATCATGAATCGAGAGGAGTCATCCCCAGAGCTGTGCAGCAAATCTTCAAGGCCTCTGACAAGCTTTCTTCTCAAGGCTGGGAGGTCCGCATTAAGTTTATTTAAAAACAATGTATATATGTCCTTGTACTTCTTTTATAACAGGTCTTATTTTTGTTGTTTTTCAGTTCACCTTCACAGCGAGCTTTGTTGAGATTTACAACGAGACACTTCGAGATCTCCTCTACACCGGAAAAGCCGACAAAAGACCGGAGCATGAGATTCGCAAATCTAACAACAACGAGCTGACTGTGACCAACCTCACCTATCAAAAAGTGTCCTGTGAAGATCAGGTTTGTGTGTCCACCTTCATTAAGAGAATACAGTCAGTTTATTGTGCTGGCACTGTAACTTATTCCTTTGCTCATTCTATCAGGTGCTTGGGTTGATTGCTTTGGCCAACCAGAATCGCTCCACGGCTCAAACGGCCCAAAACGACCGCTCCTCTCGCTCCCACTCCGTTTTCAAGTTGGATATCGAAGGCGTGAACGCCGGCAGAGATGTGAAATGCAAATGTAAGCATGATGTGTGGCCCGCGTGGGATTATTTTGTCGTTCATTTTTCCTGAGGTTTCTTTTTTGATAAACGTTGCAGCTGCTCTGTGCCTGGTGGACTTGGCTGGGAGCGAGCGCATGTTGAAGAGCCAGTCTCAAGGCGATCGCTTCAAAGAGATGACGGCCATTAACAGCTCTCTGTCCAACCTGGGCATCGTCATCGCTGCACTGGCAAACAAGGTTATAAGCATAGTACAACTTTTTTTAATTTTTCTCCGCCAATATCTTCTACTTCTCTAACTTTTATGCTTGTTCTTAGGAGAGCTACGTACCTTACAGAAACTCCAAACTTACCTACTTGCTGCAGAACTGCTTAGGAGGGAACAGCAAAACGTGAGCATCATGAAAACTTTTGTCCAGCTGACAGAATTCATATATTCTTTTACTATGAGCGTCACTAATTATACCTTTTTTGTAGATTACACGGTTAACAGTTTCTTTATCTAAAACGTGCTTTTGTTGCTTGTCACAGCCTGATGTTTGCAAACATTGCCCCTGAGCCGGACAGCTTCGGAGAGACTCTGAACTCGTTGAGGTTTGCCAGTAAGGTCAGTGTCTACATGAACGTCGGCGGTGAATGTATCTGCATGTGGTCAGCCGCTTGTTTAATGCTGTGGTTTGATTTACAGGTGAACGATTGCGTCATTGGAACTGCCAGTGCCAACCGGAAGTAGATGAAGATCATTTAAATGTGTGTGTATTTTTACCTGGCGTACTGTGCTTTTTTGCTTGAGTACACACTGAACCAAAGCTGTTCACTTTTTTGTAAATTCTCAGGAGCGTAATCCCCACTAAATCAAGTGTTTTTTCCATTTTAATTAAGTGTACAGAATTTGGTTTATTTTTTTTAGTTTTTAGTTACTTTTCATGTTTTGTCTTATAACAGTTTTTTTTTGTCATATTACCATAATCTCTATTATTACATTGTATCTTTTTAGGTAGTCTGCCATGTCCCAAAGTTTATGAACGTTTCTGTGCCTTCTGGCTTTATGGTCAGATGTTTAATTTGAATAAAATCATCAAGTTTGGATTTTCTGTTCTTTTCTTGTGACTTATAGTATATTCCTCATTATAGTTTTAAGGCATCCAAACAATTTCCCCAGCAGAAGACTTGAAAAGCAATTGATGGGTTAAATAATAGTCAATCTGCGGCAGTGCTGTCAGTGCGTTTTGTGTCGGCCCAGTCTGGCTCTGTCTGGAGTCTTCTTAAAGGGGACGCGTCTGTCTGCAGATTGTGATTGAAACAGATTCTGCAAAATGAAGCTTAGATTTCAGTGTCTGCATAAACTGACAGGACTGTTCGCCCCCGGTCCCGTTATGGTCATCTCATTTAGCGGCCGCGGCGTCAATTAAAACAGGTACGTTTCATGTCGACGTCTATGTTTTTTTAAAGCCGTGTGAGCTAACGAGCTAACAGGCTAACGACACATCTGTAATCTTCATTTCACTGAGCGACAGATTGACAGTGGAAAGACACATCCCAGAGAAATGTACTAATTCATCAGCGTGTTTGTGAGCAAGAGGACTAGTTTTTCTGGTCTGACACGCTTCTGTTTGCTTTAGTTTTGTCTTTAAATAAATGATGCTGGAACTTGGTTCAGAACCAGTTGCTGATCAGGTTTAGAAATAAATAAAGATTTGCTTCGACCAGTTGTAGATGAGACTAGAGACAAACTCTACACCAGATGTTTAGGAAATTAACCAAATGATCAGAAAAATGTTTAGACATTTGGCTGATATAAAAACATAATGCTGTTTGTCATCAAATAATGTAAACACAATTAGATAAGTGTTCGAAATATCTGGACAAGGATGGGCGCGATTAAGGGATCAATAAAGGGTCTGGAAACGGATTTAACAGATCAATATTATGTGGGAAGGTAGATATTTTAAAGTTGCACAGTGTAACTTTTCTGCAGGAGGGTCTGTAAGAGCTTGTCTCCATGGAGATGCTACACTGACAGGCCAAAATCTGACAATTATTTGATTTCTGGAGTCAGATTATTGCAGTGTCATGTAAACATACATTTAATGTGAGTATCTGATTTGTTCACAGTTGTGCACATTTTGACAATGAAGGTTACACCAAAAAAGTGTAAAATAATGTAGCAAAGAGAAAATGTTTAAGATTGAAAGTCTCTTTTTTTTTAATGTATTGTACCCTGTCTTCCAAATACAGTAGTTACTCATATATGCATGTAAACGCACACCAAAAATCAGATATATTTATTTGATATTTATATTATCTGATATTTTATTATTTTTTACTAGCCATATAAATGTATATATGTCAAAAACGTATCTCATTTCTGAAATTAGAAAAGAGAAATGCCAAGTTACAAATTAAATCAGCGACAGAGCCCACATACAGTATAAAAGCATAAACACACCGGTATTTGAATAAACGTAAGATACTTTGGAAACAATTATTTGCCGGACCTTTTATCAGAAGAGTTGCGTTGTGTACGTTTGAATAGTTTTCTGGATATGAAAAGTTGAAAATCATAGCTCTATCGTGTTGTGTTAAGGTTGTGTTGTCACCTTCCTTTGCTGTCCGGTCGTAGTGCCGCTCATGGAGGTGGGCAGCAGCTGTGGTCCGAGCAGCGCCCGGGGGTCCGTGGTGCAGGTGAGCTTCCCCGCGGTGCAGACCTCGGTCCTGGACAGTCTGAACCGTCAGAGGGAGCAGGGGCAGCTCTGTGACCTCTCCATCCACGTCCAGGATCATGTGTTCAAGGCCCATCGCTGCGTGTTGGCCGCCTCCTCACCCTACTTTCACGACCAGGTGTGTGCAGTTAAGTTCAGTCGTCTGTCAAGGCTCCACTGTATCTTCATCAGTCTAAACTGTGCTTTTCGCTTGGTCCTGCTCCCCAGTGGCACTTTAATTTACTTCTACTTATATTCAATAGGAGTGTAGTTTTAATACACTTTCTTTGATTGGTAACTTGCATGGAAGGGCTTAGGTAAGTGGTGCTCAAATCTTTTCTTTCAGTGACCTATTTTACCGATCAATACATTGGCAACCCAACTCTTGCCTGGCAATATTAAGGCTGAAATCGATTTTTGTTTTGTTTTTTTCATTATAAATGGTTTACAATGAACTGTAACTAACAGAAACTAAATTGTAGTCATTTTAAATGTCATCCGTTTTGGGAGCTCCTGTGAAGCTTTGGACCTCTGAGTTTGAATTACTTATTTAGGTTTCGATTGGTAACTCTTCCATCAACCTGATGGTCTGGGTCATTGTATTCACAGGGAGACCTTTCACACTTCTGTGAAATTAAACATTGGCTGTTAGGTTCAAAATTAATTAAGAATGAATTAATTCATATTATCTTACAAGCATATGAGCTAAGTATAACTAATGTGTCATATCAACAGTAATCTTATTAATTGCATAACACAAAAGAAAAGTTTCAATGTATATAATAGTAACAGAAAGAAATGAAACTGCTCGCTCTAAAGGGACTCTTGCCTCACAGCACAGGTTCGATTCCCAGACCTGATCGGGCCTTTCTGTGTGGAGTTTGCATGTTTCTCCTCATGTCTGGGTGGGTTTCATTCAAGTGCTCCAGTTTCCCCCATCAAAATACGGACCATAGGTAAAATGTTCTGGTAAAAGCAGTCCTGACAGAGCCTAGCACAAACATCAGAGGACAGTAAAGTCATTTGTAGCTTAACCTTATCTTTACTATCTTAACCTTATTGGCTGTTATTTAGGAGTTACAGAACAACGTATAATATTATCATATATGGATTATTTCTTGACATTTTGTTACCTGTATCCACCAGGTGCTCCTAAAGAACATGTCCACCGTCTCCATCCCGGCTGTGATGGACCCTCTGGCCTTCGAGAGCGTTCTGAGCTGCGCGTACACGGGACAGCTCCGCATGCTCCGCGACGACATCGTAAACTACCTCACCGTGGGAAGCGTTCTGCAGATGTGGCACATTGTGGACAAATGCACAGAACTCCTGAAGGAAGGCCGAGCCACGGGAACGGGAGCAGGAACCGGAGGAGGTGGCGTCCCAAACGAGGATGGTGTCAGGAATGGTAGAGTGTCAGCTAACCCCGGTTGCAGCAGTAGCAACGGGAACGGGGCGGCTGCGAGTGAAGGAAGAGGAGACAGTGCAAGTTTAGAGCAAGGTTCCTCAGGGTCAAATGACATGCAGCGGACAAACCAGTCGATTCATCCATCCTTGAGCGAAAGCCAGTCACCCAGCAGCACCAACTACTTCAGCCCCCGAGACGGCAGCGGTTTTGGGGGGAACGCAGCGGCCACGAGCGCTTCAGGTGACGGAGCAGGGTCCAGCCACACGCCCAGCTACTGCACCCCGTCCGGAGGAGAGGAGGCGTTTCTCATCGAAGAGGAGGAGGAAGAGGAAGAGGAGGAGGAGATGTTGTACCACCAAAGGAAAAGAGCGAGAGTCGGAGGCAGCGCTCGGAGGAAGAAGACAAGCTCTCTATCGGAACAGGAAGTCGGGGTCAGCGATAGTTTTGGTGTGTCGTCATATCAGGTAACTGTGAGAATAATCAAGGAGTTTGTTTAACTTTAGGCAAACTCAAATCAGCTTGTTTGTTTGTAAAGCCCAATTTGTACGCAAAGTAATTCAAGGTGCTTGACAGAACAAGAAAATCAAATCAAATCAATTTATTTTTATAATGCCCAAAATCACAACAACAGTTGCCTCGATGGGCCACAGGTAAAAGCAGTTCATATAACTGTCCCAGAATGCCCCTGTCCTTTGACCCTCCTTCGCGGCGAGGAAAAACTACAAAAAAAACCCCATGGGAAAAAGTAGAAACCTCGGGGAGAACCACAGTGAAGGAGAGATCCTACTCCCACGGACGGACAGGAAAAGATGCATTGCAATCAAACAAAGAAAAAAACAAAGAAATAAAAAACATAAGTAATCAGTATAAAATTAATGTTAATAGAGAAGAATGCAGACAAAATCCTTTCAGTCATATGCACCGCTAAACTGGATAAACTGGATTTAAACATTGTCAGAGAAGCAGCCATTCTCACATCTTCAGGAAAACCGTTCTCTATTTTAGCTGCATAAAACTCAAACGCTAATTTAGTCCTGACTCTGGGTCCCAGCAGGAGGCCAGGTATTATATGTAATACAGCTTAATACCAATGCATTATATTTAAGAAACATTTGTACATGCAGTTAAGACAATCCAATG
This sequence comes from Rhinogobius similis, assembly GCA_019453435.1. Lineage (NCBI taxonomy): Eukaryota > Metazoa > Chordata > Actinopteri > Gobiiformes > Gobiidae > Rhinogobius > Rhinogobius similis. Next base: position 11,292,431 of record CM033635.1, on the reverse strand, counting down.
AAAAGTCAAAAAATGTATCTGCAAGACGAATAAGATTGAACTTTACTCATCATCTCGACAGTTCACTTTACAAGGCAAATACATTGTCTTTCCAAAACACCAACTGGATCTAAATAAGCAAATAAGTTTTCTCCTGTTGGATGATTGCTGACTGGTGATTGTCTTTCAGCTGCACTTACTTAAACCCAACTGATGCAGTGAGTGTCTTCTCATTTCTGAAACAAGCATATGGACAGACAAATCATGTGGTCGTGGAAAAAACGTTAGTGTGTTTGAGAACGGGAAAATGATAAATCTTGACATTGCAGAAGCTTATTGAAACAATGGCGCAGTGAATGTGTGCCATAATCAAAGCTAAAAGTGGTTCAACAAAATATTAGAGCATGTGACTTTATTTTCTGCTGTTTTTTTGCACAGTTTGTGTATTAATAAAACTCTGGTAGCAAGAAAGTTTGCATGCAATCAAAAGTGAATATAAGCATGAGGGTATCTATAAAAAATGTATAAAATATTAATTATCCAAAGTGAACACTGCCAGAAAAAATAAACTGTCAGTGTTGAGTATTGTGAATGAATGACTAGATAAATATAGCAATCTTAAGTCATGTTTTTGTTAATGATCCTAAATCATAAATGACCTCCCTTTAGATTCTCATCCCTGATCTATCGTTTCCACACTCTTGGCAGGATGGAGAGGAGCAGAAGCGGCCGACGTACTCTCAGCCCAGTATCATGCCTCGTAAACAGTGGGTCGTGGTGAAAACTGAACGCACGGACGACGACGACCTCATCGTGGTGTCGGGAGAAGAAGCAGGAGACGATGAAGAGGAGGAGGAAGAGAGAGAGGCCGAACTGTCCAGAGAAAGGAATAATTTTAACATTTCCAACGTGCGGAGTCTGTCTGCGGAGCTCGGCCACAGAAGTGAAAACGACATGGAGTCACAGGTGAGACACGGTTCAGTCTATGTATTCTTACGTTACGTTAATTATTTTGGCAGTCGACTAGTCAGCGATTATTATTTTATGGTAGGCTACTAGTCGACCAAATATTGTACTATAAGATGTTATAAATAATGTAGTCAATTACTCTTTAATTTGTAACCAAATAAATGTTAAAATATGGTGACTGCAGGCTTCTAGAGAAGATTTACAAATAAAACATGTTATTGATGAAAATGTATATATATTTTTTTCACTGTGTTTGTTATAAAAGGTATGTGTTTTAGACTGTATACTTCATTGATTAATTGTTGCAGCCCTTTTCTGAGTCTAAATCTTTACATTGAACCAAGAAATCCCATCATACATTTTTGGAGAAGCATTAAATTAATCTGCAACCTACACTTTCAAGCTGCATGAAGGTGTTTCAAAGGACTATGGTGATTTGTTGCATGAAGATATTTGTTTTGATGCCAAACGGTAAGATTAATTCTAGGACTATCATCTCTTGTGCTGCTCATTTGCTTTGCCTGCATTAAAGTAGAAGGAAATGCTTGTCATATAAATACTAACAATTTAAATTTCAAAGAATAAAATAATTCAAAACTTGGAGAATACAATAATTAACAACGTGTTGTTTTAAACATTTAAACCAAAGGATAGACTCTTCTGATGTTTACTTAGAAGTCGCTCATCAATAAGGATCTGTTATAAGAATTAATTGCCAAGTCACACCCGTTATACATAAGAGCGCAAGTCTTATATAGTCAACATTTTGGGGGAACTCGTGAGGTTTATTCTTTCATGTTGTAAATGGTCTAAATGTATTTGTCATGTCTGTAGGCGGACTACTGCTCGACTCCAGAGGACTACCTCAAGTTTGAAGGCAGTTTGATGGAGCAGACTTTGGCGCAGCAGCTGCACGAGAGCACAACGCAGAGCTCAAACCGCGCCGTTTCTGCTTTACTGGGTCAGGTGCAGTCGGCCGCCACCGCCCGGGCCCTTTTCCCCCTCGATATGCAGGGAAACCAGATCCTCCTCTACAGCCAAGCCACCGGACTAACCATGGACTCTGCTGCAGCTCCTATTGGGATGGCAGGCGGTTTGATCCCAGGAGCAGCCTTCAAGAGTCCTGGTTTGGAGCACGGCGCGGCCCACCTTTCTCTTCAGGGCGGTTTAGACGGGGCAGACGGCGGCGGAGCGGGAGCCGGCGGCAACAACGGGGCATCGGGCAAAGTTTTCATGTGCCACTGCGGGAAAACCTTCACTCACAAAAGCATGCGCGACCGCCACATCAACATGCACCTGGACCTGCGCCCCTTCCACTGCCCCGTCTGCTCCAAGAAGTTCAAAATGAAGCACCACCTCACCGAGCACATGAAGACGCACACGGGACTCAAGCCGTACGACTGCCTGGGCTGCGGGAAGAAGTTCATGTGGAGGGACAGTTTCATGAGGCACCGTGCGCACTGTGAGAGGCGAGGGGGGGAGGGCGGGGGGGAGGCAGGGGAGACGAGGAGGCACGGCGAGGATACGGGAGAGATGATGTCGTCGCCTCACCTGGTCATGTCTGAAACGGGTCACGGGGGAGGGAGGGCACAGCACAGCGTCGGTAACAGCAGCGGGACCAACGGAAACTTGAGTGACAATATGGCGCTGCTCGGACAGGCCTCGCAAAGCCACAGTCAGGGATCGGGTTTGTTTGCGGGTTTGGCGATGGCGCGGAATATGTGCGAGGAGGACGTGTGTGAAGTCGATCAAAGTAGCGTGGCGTAAACCAAAATCATTGTGAAACGGGTGCCTCTTTTTCAACACTAATTCCTCCGCTTTGTTGTTCTCTCTAAACTTACAAAGTGCAGTGCTCCTCTTCTTAAAGTGCGTATGACAGGTTTTCACATTTTTCTATCAGGATAAGGACGAGGAATGTGTGAATCCATTATAAGAATTAATATTTTCTATACCAGAATTGACTCTTAGAAAATTACAGATGGACTTTTGTCATGAAGTTGCAACAAAAATGTACAAACACATGGGCAGTGTTTGACCAGGAAAACTGTGGAAGAACCTTTTTTACTTTTTCAGTTTTACAAAAAGAATAGAAACTGAACAAAATGAACACATAATACAACACAGAGAGCAAACAAAAATAAAAGGTTAATAAAAGACAGCTATACGTCCCATATAGTCCAAAGGTTTGGGCTGCACAATCAAGCAATTCACAATTCCAATTTAAACGGACACAATCAGCAAATCTCAAAGGTTTGAAGTGCAATAATTTCCTCCGCAGATGGCAAAATGTTGTTTTTGTTGTGCATAAAACCTGCTAATCCTGTAGTTTAGATGAATCAAAACATGTTCTGAAACAAGCCAGAACAATGCAACTAGAAGCGCCAAAAATGTGTTGTAAAGAATGCGATTTAAAAGTGTCAAAAACATGATTAAAAGTGACACAAACATAACTAAAAGCGACAAACACTCAGCTAAAAGTGACACAAATGTGATTAAAATGGTACTAAAAACAACAAAAACAAGACTATAAGTGACAAAAACAAAAGAATCCCATATTAAAACATGAATCGCAAATCTAATTGTACACTCGGAATTAGATATTTTTCCCAAATCCTGCAGCTCTATCAAAGTTTGTCAAATGTGTGCATTTTCAAATTAAGTTCATAAATACTTTTAACACCCATAACATTATCCATCTATACTTACAGCTCTTACATTTAAAACTGTTGACATTTTAGTTGTAAATAATCATCTGTCGCCTTAATAAGTAATAATCTAATAATAAGTTCTAATGTGTGTATTAGTAAATAAAATACTCTGCAAATAAGAAATTATGAGATATAAACATATTATTTATATTTGCAATCGGTATTGGTACAGTTGTTTTCAGCCTAGGGATTGAATTTAATCAAAAGTAAAAAAGCAGGTATCACCCTTCCAAACTGCACTAAAAGTACCTGTGATTAATCTTTATCATAGTTTTACATAAGTCAAGTGGCAGTTTATGATGAAAAGTAGTAAATTACGGAAAATAACGCTAAGTTATCAAAGAAATCCCTCTATGTCATCACTTGACAAAATACAAGGACAATTTACACACAATGAACACGTTTTCTGACAATTTCAGTTTCATTCATTTCACAAAGTAAAGATATTGTCATCTATTTTTATTTGCAAAAACAATTACTATTGTGTAAATAAATAATAATACATTTTAACTTTGGCCCTTCTTGATAGTTTGGTTGTTACTTCTGTTTCTCATGTCCAACCAGGAAGTGAAATTACAGGATAACTTAATAAGATTTGTCTTTTTTGAAATACAAAACATAATAATGTTGAGTACGTTTTAGTAAAATGAGTAGTTTAACCTGTCATATGCACTTTAAACTCTTGCTTGCATTTAACGTAGTAAGATGTTGTACGCACAAAGTACATAATACTTCCAAGTGTTTTTAGATTTCTATTTGGTTGTTGTGAAGTGTCTGTGCTGAACCTAATACCCACAAACTATATCAAGAAACCTCAGCTTGGAAAAGTGGCCTCATAAAAGTGGACCTCAGAATTTGAATGTGTGTTTTCATAGGAAACCAAATACAGTTCAGTGCTCGTGCCGGGATCTAGTATTATTCTTCAAGATGCAGTCTGGATATTTCAAAAACTAGGGCTGTCTCATTATAAAACTGTAGAGGAAACATCACAATTTCACGAATATTCATAGTTATTAACATGACCTAACAGTGAAAGCCGTAATTTTCTTTCATCCACATTGTCCAATAGATGATCATTCCTCCAGTTTGTGACCAATCAAACTTTCTGAAGGATTGAAGTTAATGTGACATAAACGGCCATATGAAAAATTATTTAACACACAAGTTTACTTTTTTGATTTAATTGAAATGGATTAACTGAATAATTGACATCCCTATTCAAACAAGCAGTTTTCTGTTTTTGTTGTGTAATGGAACAACTACATGCAGTACCATTTTGTTTTCAGTTTTCTACTGTAGTTATCTATATCCTTCTTTATTTAGTTCTTTATTTATTTGTATCGTTAACCTCCACACATTTGCTACATTAGTTTTGATCAGTTTTTTATTGTAAGTGTAAAAAAGAGAGCATTTACCAGTATTTAAAACTAACCTTCCAGTATTATGTTCGTAATATTAAGCAGCCGTCTCAATAATGTCACATAAAAATCATTTAATACATTAATATTCAATACATTTCCTTTGACTGGTTTAATAATAATGTGACTTTCAGTTTAGAGGTTCAATTTGGAAACACCTGACAAAGACAGATTTTAAATAGGGAAAAACTCCTCAAAATGTTGCGTAAAACAGGAAGCAGAAGCTCATAAATATAAGAACTGGTTGCATTTTTCTGATGGAGTTGATTATTGATCCTCCAGGAATGTTCCACAATGTGACAAGCACATTTATGTTGTAGACACTTTAATACAGGTATTTTAATTGCTCAGAAATAACTTGGAAAACATGCATTCTCACTGTGAGCGGGATTGTCTCTCCACAGATCTGACCTGTAACTGTTTAATGCCATACTGTGGAACATTCTGAGCAAACCAATGACATCTATAGAGACAAGCAGCAGAAAAATTACATGTGCATCTTTAAATTAGTGTATAAGATTTAAGAGGCTGTGTGAGTCAGACAGTTCATCAATAGGACTTAAAATCTACATTGTGTTGTATTTCAGTTTAGGTTTCCTTTGGAGAGTGTCGTGGTGAACGGATGAAGGACATTAACGCCTTCTGTGAAGGTTGGATTTTACACAGAGCTCTGACTGGAGCCGGGTTCACGTAAAGAACTGCTGTTTTATTTTATTATTATTACATAAGTCCAATGGCCTTTGAAGTTTAGACTTCTTTGACACTTGCCCTGGATTAGTTCTGATGTAGACTTGGTTTAGTCCCAGTTCTGATGCGTGTGCAAGTGACAACACTGAACGAAAAACAACAAACCGAGTAGAAAATGTCACGCTACTGAAATTTCAGGTCATTGATATGAGTTGATATCAAAAAACAGTAATTTGTTTAATATGATCATATAATAATATACAATAGTTCTGATATTGAAATCATTCTTAATATCATACATATACTGATATCAATACTATACACAATTATTCTGGAAAGGTAAAGTTTTGTTCTTTTGTGATTTTTTATTTTTATTTTCATTGATACTATTTTAATTATCTGGAGATTCTTTTGAAAACCCTAGTGTAGACTGTTGAGAACATGACTGTGCTCAAGGGAAAGGATTTGCACGTATTGCTCATCAATTTGTATTTTATCCGCAGTGAAAACATGATATACTGTTTGAACCTTCACTGGACAAAGACACTTCTGAATAAGCTAAAGGAGATTTATGTAAGTGATATTTAGACCGGTTTTGTAACATATTACTATAAGATAAACTGTTCATTATGAGACTGAACTGTGTGAAGGGTATTTTTATATAACTCACATTATCAAACTGACCAACTGATTGTTCAAACCATAATTACCTGTCAGTACATAGGCCTATATATGATTCAGTGGTACTAATATTGTAGTGACACTCACCTGTATAAAACTGTTCAACTGAATAAATTATTTGTTGCCAATTAACATTTAGGTTTTTCTTTGTTGTTGTGGGAATGTTGTTAAATTATAAAGTTGAGAAGAAAAAAAACTGAAGGCAAAAATGCAATATTTACTGCTTCTTATGAATGAAAATGTGAGCGAATCTGACTAAAATGCTTCAACTTTGTTTACATTATGACCCCATCATCACTGAAAAGATTTACAAAATTAGTTCTCAACTTTATACAAGTTCTACCTTTTTTAATTTAAGCACCATCTAAACACAAATTTTGTATTGAGCCAGCTACAATGCTTTGTCTGTAATGTTCCAGAGTATGGCATTACACTTGTCCATCACCATGGAGACAAGCAGGCCACAGCACCAGTCCCAGAGGAGATCCCACCCTCAGAGGGATTTTTTTTTTTTGTCCCCCGATCAATAAAAACACTTACATGCAAGAGAAGTTTAATGCCATACTGTGGAACATTACAGACAAACCAAAAACATCTCCACGGAGACAAATGGGTAGTGAACACTCCACTAAAAAGTTACATAGTTCTCCTTTAACAGTGGTTTACACGCGCGTACTGAGTACCAGTTTCAGAACCACAGAACAAATTGTTAATGGATTTAGAAAATACTCATTAAACAACTGGACGCCACATACAAAAGTAAAGCATTTATTTTGTTATAAAAATGGAAAAGATTCACAGTAAATGCTTCGACTGTCCTGTAGCACCCAGAAGAGTTTTAGCAAGAGTTATTTATCCAAATGTATCCAAAAACGTTTAACCCAGACATGAAACTCAGACCATAGACTTGACTGGCTATGTTAAAACATTTAGAAAAGCACAATAGCTAAATCAAATATACTTTTGAATTTATGTTTTTTGTTAGTAAAAATCTGCAATACATCAAAAGTTCAAAATAGTTTCAAAATATTCCATCAGTGATTTTGTGTACATTCTCAGCTATTTACATTTGATTTGATGAGCATAAATTGAGTGCATGAGTTTACGGAATAATATCCTAAAATCATGTTTTTGTTTGATTTATTGCAAGTAAAATGCAATATCAATTTAGACTTTTTACAAAACGAACTGAAATGCATGTTTGGATAGAATTTAAACGAGTCCCTGTGAATGCCAGTAATCTTTCAACAATCACTTTTGACAATTCAACAATTTGTCATCAACAGCAGCATAAAAAGTCAAAATGTTGTCAAAATCCCCTTTGTGTTTGTGAATTAAATTACATAATTAATGTATAGTGTAAACAAACTGGAAAAGGCTAAAAATGCAACATTGCTAGTCGGAGATCAGAACGACGGGTGAGGTTACTCCATGGTGGTTTATGGGGACATGGCCAAACTGAAAATCCAAAAATGTTTGATAATTGTGATTTGGGTCCACAAAGTCACTATAATCAATCCAGGGCCTTAAATACTTTACGTTCAAGTCCTAGAATTTGACGTCATGATTTCAGATGGAGGGCAGGAGCCAATAATAACTATGGGAGAAATACAGAAATATGATTCACACATGTTGAAGCGTATCATTATTTGTTTGGGATTGGCGCCACACACTAGCCATGGCAACCTTATGGCTTAAAGTCTCTATAGTTTAAACTGATTTGGAGGCAGGTCAGAACTATGGCAGTCAAAATTCTGCTTTTTTGACCTAGTTTATGGTTAATGTCTCCATAATTACTCCACATGAAACAACAAAAAGTGACACAAAGTTCAACGTCTTCTCTGTCAAAAATGAACAAAAATAGCTCAAGAAAGTGACCATTATCTGACTCCAAAGACATGATTGTTGTTAGATGAAAGGATTGTAAACCATGAGATTAAATGGCAAGTTTGTCGAACCAATCCAAAACAAATAATGATACGCTGAACTGAATCTTCCAAATAGTTACATCGGCTCTGCTTTCCATGAGAAACTATGACGATATGAACACAACCTATTGTAAAAACTAAAATAAAATAAAAAAAGAGTCATTATTTTTCTGACAGAGACGACGGTTAACTGTAGTAATTAGAGATATTAACCATAAACCAGGTTGAAACATCTGTATTTTGACAGTTAAACAGCAAATTCCATCATAGAAACATTATATCCAGCTCAGTCTAAAATTATAGGCATCGTAGAATATCAAGATGTCACACGAACGCAACCTAGACCCTGAAAAAAGGAGCCTCATTTCGGTCAAATATTACATACCCATTACATGTTACTGCAAAGATATTAACGAAATCAAAACATCTGCTTTTTTAAATCTTTAAACCCCACACTGGGGTGGGCGATATAAGCCAACCCAAATGAATCGATCACAACACTAAAAATAAACATTTCCCTGTGATTGGTTAAACCCACTTCAAACCTTATGGAGACTGACCAAAAGGAAAAGTGAGTGGGTTTGTCGATGTTTGAACATAATAAAGCTACATTTAACAGAAGCAGAGAAATAGAAAACACTGTAAGGGATCGGCGAGCCCTCGTTTCTATACTTTACATTTCCATTTTAAACTATATGTACAACAGAAAGTCACAATATAAAAGGCAGCCTATTCAGATAATCAAAAAATATAAAAGGATATTAGGCACTGGTTTATTGAAGACCCTGCATTAGTCCCCAAAAAAGCCTCCACAGGGTTTTTCCACAAACTTTTCTGCAATTTATTAAGATGAGCCTAAAAAACAAATACGACCATTGAAGATCTTCGACTTTGAACTGTTCGAAAAGGTCAATCTGAGTCCGACAGCTCAATGACTTCCTGAGGGTCACATTGCGTGGCTACATTGACCTGGAAATGCAAAAGGAAAAAACGTTGTATTAGTCAAGGTCGTAGGCACAAACAAAATGACATTTAAGCAGTACATTTTCAGGAGCCTGTGATTAATACGAGCGTTCATGGTCCTGTTTATCCAATACCAAGTAACAATATGACAAATTTGCAATATCGATCCAATACCAATGGGTTTTGTACTATAATGCATTGAAATTCCTCCACTATGAACACTTCTACTTTGTATATTATTATTTTAAATCAACTTCTAGGGCTATAGTTGACTAAAGAAATGCCATCTTGATCAATTAATCACTAAAAGAGGGAAGGACAAAAGTTGATTAATCAGTTGATGGTGTCTTAAGTGGACAAATAAAAATCTTGGTTGACTATAATTTTATTTGGATTCAAATGATTTAAAAGCCATGGAGTGAGTTGGGTGAAGATTTTGGAGTCCAACATAATACTTTTTTCTATAAATTGTTGTTTTAGCATGAACTTCGCTGCACTGGTTGTCTTTCGCAAGTTTGTGAGAGCAGTTCGGGTCAGATACATGGAGATACTTGATAGTTTTGATATATTATTGCCACACCCCCAGGATACGATTTATCCAATAAGAGACGGGGGGGATTATTTTGTTTATTTATAGGCTCGCAAAACCACCATCACTGGAGTCTTTTTGTGCACATAATTTGTGTGCAGCCTATAGTAGGCTGGGAAAAGTGCAAAAGTTTGCACAAATTTCTGGGTATTTTGATGAAACAATGGGAATAATGAAAACTCAAGAAGACTACAAAGAATATTGCTGCCGCTCTGCTCCTCTGCTTGTTCGTGTCAGATACTGCTGCCCCAGACCAGCCTCACACTTCTATTCCATAAAGGCCACAGTGGAAGCTTGACACTGTGTGAAACACTGTGGCTGGAGGAACTTTCCGGGGGTTTCAAGTTACAGATTTGAATAAAGTAATGACTTGATGCCTCTACACATCCCTCGATAAAGCAAAAGGGAGAATCAGCCACTGACTGTCACTCCTAGAGAACCAACAGTAGAGGCGAGTCTGTGTGGCCTCGAGCTCATTCTGTGGCGGTGCAAACAGACAGTGTGTGCAGCACGAGTGGTTAAGGTTAACAGAGCTTCAGACAGAGCAGTGCCTCCAGTTAGCTTTGACCCTGGACCTGTTCTTTCTGTAAACATGAATGTCACCAGAAGAGTGCTACTTTCGAGACAATGGCACTAAAAGCCTTGGAGATTCACGGAGCACTGTTTGATGGATTTTGGTCACAGCTTCTTGACAACAATGGCCTCACTTACTGCAATTATTCACAAGCAAGAATTAAACGCACACATGACGAATCACATTTTTGATTTATAAAAAATACCTTAATGGGCAAAGTTCAGAAGTATTTGCTTTTACAACACTGTATGGGACAAAACTATTTTAAATGTCCTGCAATTGTGTGCTCACCTTGTTCTTCTTTGGGGGTGGAGTTGACTGAGAGCTGCTGACGTATGGAGGTGTTTCAGCTCTCCGTGGCGGAGAATCTGTGACGCCCATATCCAGAGGGATATCGGTGTCGCTATGGGAACAAACAAGAGTACTAAAACACAGAGAAACATCTACGGTCTGGTTACATTATCCAAGAATTCTCTGTCATTTACTGAATTTTTGTCTGCTGTGACAGAAGATTCTGAAAGCAGTTCATCGTTTGTGTATATTTGTAGTATCAACACAGTTAAAACTTCAAATGTCAAGGGGCTGAATTTGAGCTTTGACCGCTGCTTTCTTGAACACATTGGGCCTGAATCGCAGTTGGACTGTCCCCAAAAGCACCTATTCTTCCCCTGACACGATGTACACACATTGGCACACGTATCACGGGGAGAAAGCATGTTAAGATCACAATAACATGAACACTGCACAATAACTTAATTGTGGATTACTGATTTCATTAGAGTACTTTGGTCTCTTATTTGAGATCATAACCCTCAAATTCACCAAGAGGTTGACGCTAATCCTGACCAAACACTCCAGAAAAGTTACCTGTAAACTTGATAATTATTGCTGATATCTTTACCCGTCACATGTGATGGCGGGCTTGGACTTGGCTGATGTCACTTCCTCCCTCTTCCTCTTCTGGGCCCTCGTCGTCCGGCTCTGATCCAGGTCCGACGTGGTACTGGAGCTCTCGCACTTTTTCACTCCGTTTTCTGAGACCGTCGCAGTGTCTTTTGTGTTTTTGCCCTTAACGAGCAGGATCGTGACCTCCTGATTGGTGGATTCGACCGAGCTGTTGCTAAAGGGCCTCTGTTCATCACTGGGCACCGGTTCTGATTGGCTGGGACTGTCTTGGGGGGAGGTGGAGATGGGCGTGAGGAGGGACTTGCTCTGCTGAGACATTGGACTGAGGTCACAGGTGTCCTCCTCATCTTTCTCACTCGCAGAAACACTGGGAGGAAGCTGGTCTTTGTCTGCATCGTCAACAGCTTGCTCTGCCTCGTTGGTCTCTTCCTCTTCCTCACTTGCACCCTCTACATACAAAAATTGAAAACTAAACATTAGGAGTGGGCAATATACAACATTTATTTTTTGTCATTTTGTTGTATTTCTTCTGTGTAGAGTGTAGAGTAGTTTATTTATTGTGGAAAACTGGAAAATCTGGAGGAAACCTATTAATTTAGAATAATTATTTCTATTGTACATCAAGAATTTTGACCAAAGAAAAGATTGAAATATCATGAATTAAGGCTTCTGGATTCACTGTGCTTTATTGATAAAAATCAGTGGTTGTTTTTTTTTTTTTTGTCTTATCCCCAACAAAGACACATCATTAAATCATTTGGATTTAATAATGGTGCTGTTTGGGTTATGAAAGGTCTTTTGGCATGTATTTTGGAGTCTATATAGTCCAGACAACGACAATCAAAATTAGAATTATTTTAAAACGTTGACTAGTTCCAATTAATTGTTGCAACTATACTAGTCAGCTGTTTTTTTATTATAACTGGACCCATTTTAAATGTGACTTGGTTTTTTTTATAGACTATATAAAATTTAACCACCAGTTTAAGGCAAAATATGCTAAATGGAGGATTATTATTATTTGTCTAATCTCATTTGGAATACTGGTGCCATTTCTACGATCTCTACAATTTTAAGACCTGTTCAATAACAATTATTAAAATATTAAAACACACAATTTTAGTAGTTGATTGTCACAATTAATCAGAAGAGAGGAGAACAAGCAAACTCCACTGAGAATGGCCAGCTTGGGATTTGAAGCCAAGACCTTGCTACAGTAAACCTCTGGTCAAAAGGAAAAAGTAGTAAAACTGATCATGTGTCTGACCTGCTCCGTCGAACTGAGAGCTGGCCTGAATCTCCTCTTCAATGTCTGGATCTGACGACACATCATCTTCATCATCCTCCTCTTCTGGCTCCTCCTCCTCCTCTTCTTCTTGCTCCTCGTCCTCAATTCCATTCGCTTCAGGTTCTTTACTATTTTTTGTTGCATTCACCTAAAATAATCAAAAACAGAACATCAATTTGTTTTTATTTTTCTTGATGAACCCAAATGCTGACCAGGTAAAGTACTCATTAACAAAATGATTGTTAATTAATTTATAATAATAAATATGCACCTCTTTATTTGATTTGTCCTTTTCTGTGCGTTTCACTCGCTCCTGTTCCTCTATATCATCTTGCTTGGATGCAAATTTGGCAATGACTTCATCCAAGCGATTTCGGGCGAGTTCTCTGTTTGATCGTAGCTTTCTCATAAGTGTCGGGTCCTCGAGAGCAGGATCAGTAGCTTTAAAATGTAATACAAACAACAAGGGCTGGTAAATAAGGTCATGATGCATACTTTGGCATGAATAAAACATTTCCCAAAACATACAAAAATAAGCCTACTATAAATCAGAACTAACTCTGGTCTAATCAAGCCTTCAAATGCTCTTCTTTATTTGTTTCATTTCTACTAAGACAGAACAAAGAACATTGTTACAATTACAAACATGAAGCCTATAGTTCTATACTTCTAGCACAAGTATCACAGAATCTCACCAGGTTTGTAGGAGTCTGTGAGGTGGGAGCCAAAGTTGTAGACCAGGTCCAGCTGGCGTCTGTCCTGGATACGACTGGCCGTGTCCCTGAAGGCCTCTTTGGCAATTTCGGTGAGTCGTTTCCGCGGAAGACACAGGTTGTAGCGTTCATTGGCTCGAAGGACCTGCTGATAAATGTCTAGGTAATCAGGGGGGTTCTCCAGGGCCTCTGGACTGTTGATGAACTTCTCAATCTGAGTAAAAAAAAAAAGTAATAAATATATTTTCACATTAGAGGGAAGGAAAATTGTATTGTTTTGTGTCTCATGCATGTTCATTTCAAATAATAATATTGATGAATAGGGTCTTAATGAAAAGTGACGTTTTATTTTAACATTTTACTAAGACACCTGCGGTAACACGTGTAAACAAAAGCTCACCCTCTTGTTGATCTCAGGAAATCGAGACCCGTTGTAGGAAATGCGCTGTTCTAACACTCTCCCGGTCAAAGTGCTGCAGTTCTTTATTTCACATAACTTTTCATAAATCTTCATCATCTGGGGAAAAAAGACAATAACAAAAGACAACGTGAATTCATCATCATAATAATAAAAAAGTAAAAAACACATTTCAGTACCACCGTTTATCTGACCTTGCGTTTAAGTTTGTGCTCCTGGATGTACTTGGAGTCTTCTGCTTCGAGGTCGTCTAAACTTAAATCAGCTTCTTGGAGGTGGCGGATCTCATCATTGTAAACTTTCAGCAAATTTTCCAAGTATGCAATCTGTAAGGCAGTAAAGTATATGTCATACTTAAGTACGTCTGCTTAGTAGTGCTACTTGGGATTTGGGAATTCTTTTCATTGTCCGAAAATAGTCAAGAATGTCTTTTCATGGGGTCATGCAAAATGTGGATAAATTAAGTGAAACAAGAACCAAGACCAATAATTATAATTGCAAGTGTAACATAGATAAGCTTCCAGTATAAGAGCAAGGCGTCTCAGGGGGCCTCACAAAATTAAATTTTTCAAATATTACACTTATTATTCACACTTCGTTGATCCTTTCCGTTTCATTCATTTGTCAAGTTCCTAAGAGTGTCATGTCTTTTAGAGTGACAGTTATAAAAACAAAAGTGAACACTCTCGTTCATACACTAGGGGCAATTTTGAGTTTCCAATTAACCCACACATGCATGTCTTTGGACAGTGGGAGGAAGTCGGTAACACGGGGAGGACATGCAGACTCCACCCAGAGAGATCCTGTGATGTTGGGATGATCCGGGATTGGAACCCACAATCTCCTTATTGGGAGGCAGATGCTCTAGCCGCTCTGCCACTGTGCACCCAAGGAGTGGCGTAGTTAAATTTGTCTAACTTGTTCCCCTGAAAAACCCTTGGGCACATCACTTGTCTTTACATGCATTCATTTTTTGGCCACAAGCAGAGCTGCTTTTTCTGACAGAAAAAGACTGAAACAGACTGAAAGTGAAGCAGGGTGAACCACCTTTGCACAGCCAATCAGCTCTCATCCCAAAATGTCAAATGTCATGTAGTTTGCAAAAGATAAAATGTTTTCTAATTAGATGACGATAGTGTGCTGATCATACAATACCACTTTATGGAGGGAAGAACACAATTTATTCATTTATGAGTACTTCAACTTTAAAGCCTTTACTGACCTGCTTCCTTGATTTCCTGACAGCTTTTCGATCCGATTGAGTTTCGTTCACCCCTGAGGTAGACGGCTGCTCCTCCTCCTCCTCTGGAGCGTTTGCTTTATCCTTATCCTCTTGTTTTGGTTCGGAAGAGAACTTATTTGAAGTAGATTGTGAGGTTGAAGGTTCTGGTTTGGTGAGACTTTGCCTCTTTTTGTTGCCATGCTGCCGCAGCACTGTGCACAATTCATTGATGTAGACAAATGTTTTGGAGCGATTGGCCTGAGCACGAGTTAAACATCGTCCCAAAACATTTCTGAATTCCACCGATGACAGGTAACTAGAAGAAGCCTTGCCGTGTTTTGTTTTGAGGAAAGTAATAACTTCGGGGCAGTCCTGGGTTTGTGCTGTACAGTGCTCTATAAACTTGAAAAGACATATATATACACAATTATTGTATGATAATACCAGGATACTACAAAATTTATTTTACAAAAAAAGCACAAGAAGTTCAATTAATATACAATCCAACACAAAATCATAAAGCAAGTAAATAAAAATATATTTGAAGAGAGACAGATTAATGCAATTTTTAAAGAGTCAACGTTGTTATACTTGTCCAGCAATTTTTTCAAAAGCCAAATATATTTTTATGTCAATCAAAACATTATTCCTTTTCTCTTAGATAAAATCCACTCAATGTTATTTTCTGTAAAAGATCGTTGACCGAAAGAAAAATACTTTTTGACAAAAATGGAGAATTCCACTCCATGTGAGAATAGTTATTGTTATGTCTTTTTATGTAGAGCATTATAAAGACAAAAGGGTTATCTTATCGTTTTTTCCCTTTCAAATGAGAAACACTGTAAGTGCTCTAACACTTTTTATTGACAGTTTCATACCATACCTTTCTAAGAAGCTTAATAATTACATTTCTCCACTAGGACTGTAATAAAGTGTATTTTGTTAAAAGCTCACCTCCTCGAACAGCTTCTCGTTCTCCACCTGAAGGACATGTGCCTCTTTTTTTGCTGAGGCAAAGGGAGACTGGGTAATGTGGGTGGGTGTGGGCTGCTCAGCTTTGAGCGGAGAGACGTGTTTAGCATTTTTCTGTGAAGATCCCCTGGACATTGCGGCTGAAGGTGGAGGACTTTCCTCTTCATCCTCATCATCAAGGACTATAATTTTATCTGCCATTGAGACAGGAGCCACTGCCATCAAAACTTTGCTCACTACAGCGCTGAAGAGCTACTGCTTCTGCTGTGTCTGTGGAGAAAAGATAAGAAAAGGGTAGATTAGTACAATGTGCCCAACACTTGACAAACCTAACCTGAAGCATTGCTTAGAAATGTTCTAGAAAGACATGGAATTAGGGTTGCAACTATCAATTAAGCTATCTATTAGTCGACTAGTCAAAATATTATTTCTTTTGTACATTGAATTGAAATATATATATATATATATATATATATAACCAAATACCTAAAAGGTGGAAATATGACGACGTAAGACTTCTAGGTAGAAAATATTTACAGATATAGTGCATTATTGATGAAAATCCGATATTCATAAATGCAAACAGTTTGATTTAATAACGCCGCGGTCCTTCTTATTAAAGCTCTAGACTTTGAGTATGTTTAACTCAGATAGTTGCTACAAAATTATTACACAAATTCTGATTAAAGTTAATCTAATCCTAATGGAAAGTTTCTATTCAAGCACAGTGTCAAAAGAAGCTGAAATAACTAATGTTAACTGTTGGCGTTGACTGCTGTGAGATTAGACAAAAAAATGGTCGATCACTTAAAAATCAAGCATTTTAAGTTGACAGAATTAAAAATAACTCACCACTTGAAGAGTATAAACAGACTCAGATAAAAACAAAATCAGTCAAAGCCTCAGACGTACGATCAGAGCTTCTCAGTGAGGCATTTTTAGTGATCCACGTTAGCCATGGCGTTAGCAACAGCAACATTAGCAATCGAGACCTGACAAACAACGATCGTTTGAAGCCATTGTGAAAAACAAAACGTTGGTTATCTTACGTTGGTTATCTCAGTCCATAGAATCAGAGTTATAATTAAAGTTCGAACTCCGATCAACCTAAACAATACAAATACCCGTGACTTGCTTCTGTTTCTTGTGGACAAGGAAGAAGAACCCGCCTTAGAACGACGCGGCCTCTGATTGGTTAATGCCACGCTGTGTTGAGTAAAGGCGGCGCTCATTGGTCTGTGTTTTTCTTGTTTTGCGCGCACTTCTGTGTCGTGTTTTTTATGTTGAAGATGTTCTGACCAGTGAAGTAGTAAAAATAGATTCAATACATCTCTTTTACACATGTGGATTTAAGTTCAGCATGTCACAAGACACAATTATGTTTATTTTTATTTTGTCAGTTCAGTTGATACCTGAGAGTGGCAAAACTTTTTAAAGCGATCTCACACACATTTCTCTCCCAGTGTTTTTATTCACTTTTAGCATGAAGAATGGACATATCTAACGCCAGTAGTCTGATTCCAATGTTAGTAAAACGTATATCAAAATATACAAACCAAGATTTATTTACATAACATTTGCTTTTTACCGTTATTAATTAAATATACACGCATTAGAAAAATAGAACTACTAACTTAAATAATTTATATTTTGCACATTGCATGCAACAAGTATGGCAAATGAGACATCTGTGCGTGACAAGGGCATTAGTGAATAAGGAGAGTGAAAGTAACTTAAAAGATTGTCAACAAAAATAAAGTACACATTACAAGGTAACTCATGTATTACAAGGCCAGTCCAAAAAAGCACAACTGAATTAACACTAATGAAAGCAACAGTCTTTCCTAGAGATAAAATCAACAGACGAGCAAATATTTATATTGAACCAGAATGAGAACAGTCAGCAGAATAAACACAAATTGAACAGCTACTAGGTGCAAAAGGGTAAAAAAAAAAAAAAAAAAAACTTTGTAGACCCCCCCTCCAATGAGTTATATCAGCAGAAAAATACTCTGTTCCACATCAAAAAGGTTACAGCATGTTTCTTCATGTTTGAGCAAATCTTCTATAGACATCTGATCTTTAATTCTTTTTCTGTAATGAAAATAATACAATTTATCCAATAATTTGACAAATTATTTTTAGATTTTATAAGCTGGACTAAAATTTAGCAATTTACCTTTTCATCAGATTCATCATCACCTGCAAGAATTTAAAAAAGGAAGTTAGTTTTGGGAAGTCGAAGAGAAAATGAGAAAGAAAGAAAGAAAGAAAGAAAGAAAGAAAGAAAGAAAGAAAGAAAGAAAGAAAGAAAGAAAGAAAGAAAAAGAAAGAATGTGGGAAAGAAAGAAAGAAAGAAAAACAGTATAAGTGAAAGAGAAAAAAAGAAAGTGAAAGCAAAAACACATTTAGAGAGAAAGTGAAAGAAAGACAAACAAGGAAGAAAATGAAGGAAGAAAAGGAGAAAAAAACAGAGTGAGATAAAACAGAGAACGTTATAGAAAGATAGAAATTTTTAGAAAGTGAGAGAGAGAGAGAGAGAGAGAGAGAGAGAGAGAGAGAGAGAGAGGGAGGGAGGGAGGGAGGGAGGGAGGGAGGATGTTTATATCACCTGAACTGGTGAAAGTCCATGAGACGAACTTGATGAGGCCGTAGAGAACTAAGGCCACTCCCACCATGGCCATTGAGTCTTCGATGGATGGAGTACTGAAACCTATGAACACATGGAATTAACCAAATGAAACACAGAATTTAGTCATTGTTGTGGCCCATGAGAACTTGGTTTAGAGTCTTAGCCTTAGATTAAGATAGATATTTGTATAGCGGTATGAATGCCAATACAAACAAACGATTATCTAAACCTTTAATGATGTACGATATTTTTGCAATCCTTCATATTTTATGTGGTATTTGGCGTAAGAACTTTTAGAACCAGAGTTAAGTTTAAGATAAAGTGTGTTACGTTAAAGTGTAATTTACTCTCATCTGCATTTCAACAATTTTGAACAATCCTGTAACTGGGGGAACGTGTCAGTAGCAGATGGCAACTAAGATATAGCGCCTAGCAACCCATATCCAAACGTCGAGCTTGGTTTGATCAGGAGGAGCGAATTTAGATTATTTAGAGGTAGATGATATATCAACAGCACTGTTGTCACAATATTTTGCATTTCAAGCCTCATTTCAATACTAAGAAAACGGCTCGCTACCAATTTTGATACCACTATGATAATAATATATATTTTTACGTTATTTTTCAATAGTGATGTTGTTTTTTGTGTTTTAATTTCAACACAACTTAACTATTGATGGATTCCTAATTTCTTTACCATGTGGACCTATACTAGTTCTGAAGTATATACAGAATTTTTTCAGCCTTGTGATTGTGATTTTTCTTCAGAATTGATACTTGTTCTAATGAATATCCAGTTTCAATACTTTTTTTTTTCTATACCCTATAACCCAGCCTAAACCCCACTTTTTTTTTACTCAATAAGAATTACCGATGACATTAAGGTTGACACTGGTTCGTCGTGTGCCGCCGGGGTGCACTGCCACACAGCTCAGTTCTCCTCCTCTGCCTTGTTCCAGTTTGGCAGAGTCCAGTTGCAGTCGGCTGGTCTGACTGAAGGTGGCGTCGTAGCCCTCCCTGTGGCCCGACACGCTGCCCGAGCCCAGAGGCCTAACGTTCCCCTCCGAGTCTGTGAGCTCCCAGCTAAAGTCTAAAGAGAGAGGAGCGAACCCAGACGCCTCACAGTGAAGTGTCAGGGTTTGGCCCGGGACGATGAGGGGCAGAGGAGAGGGAAGGATGGAGACGGACGGAGGCTCTGAGGAGGGAAAATACAAACACACATTTTACTTTTATCTGATTATAAAATTGGTAGAGTAGTTTAAATGTGTGATGTGGTTACAATCAATGGCAAATGTAGTGATAAAGTTTGAATGAAATGTGCAAAATATTATTAATCATTTGATACATTTATTCAGTATCATCACATTCAATCTTGGTATATATTTAAATTTGATAATGACATGAGTATAGTGTATCCAAATTAGCTCATAGTTTAAACCAGGGGTTCTTAACCTTTTTTACCTTGAGGCCTGACTTTTTCTGTCTAAAGTAACTCGAGGCCCAATCTCATATTAAATGTATTATATTTTAGTGATCGCGCTGCCCTCAAGGAGGTGCTCGCGGCCCTATTTTGGGCCCCGGCCCTATGGTTAAGAATCACTGGTTTAAACCAACCATTTTGTACAGTATGAAATTTTATTTCTATTTAAATATTTCTAAAGAACATTTTCTAATTTCAATTCATTGTTGTCCTGTAATTGGGATGGCCTGCTGATCTACACTGTTATGTAAATCATTCTATTCATGTACACCATTATCCATCAAACCTCATGCCTTTTATTAATTAGAAATTAACTACTAATACTTTTGGTTTTAGTTTCATTAGATTTTACTTTTCGTTTTCTTTTTTAGGACCTGTAAGCATTTATTTTTTTTAGGGTAGCATTATGTCACGTTTCTGGTGCTGCTATCTGCTTGTCTCCATATATCATTTCAATGTCATACTGTAAAACCTTGGCGACAACCAGATGACAGACCCTGCCACCAGAAAAGTTGCAATGTCTCTATTATTATTATTATTACTTTGGCTTATGTGCGATGTAAAATGTTCTTTGGATTTTGAGTCTAATATATATTTAAGTAGATTATATATAAAAAACAATGCAACATTTATCAAACCATTCATTAGCACAGTTTACTTACCTACTATCTCCAGCTCCAGAGCCACTTGTGCCAGAAGATACGGCACATGCACGGAGCAGATGTACGTCCCAGACTGCTTGACTTTAGTCTCAGTCAGGATCAGAGAGGCGTTTCCGTTCTGGTGCAAACTCTCGAAATCCAGCGTCGCTCCCTCGTCCCTGATGTCAGACAGGCGGTCGGTCTTTCCGTCGTAACCCAGGACCAGATGTCCGTTTCCCCTGAACTGATACCGCCACTCCACAGAAAACCCTGCGCCGTTGAGAGGAGAGGAAGGGTCCACCCAGAAGCTACAGTCCAGTAGCGCGGGCTCCCCCAGTCGCGCCGACACAGAGACTGTTTTAGTCGTCACACTCAAGATCACTGTGGTCAGAAGAGAGAGAATTTTAGGATATAAGACACATTTTACATTAAAGCTACACATTAAATTGAAGTTCTGATATCATAGAAGCATTGTAGTAAACAATTTTGACCCTTCACGTTCAAATAAAATGCAAAAGCTTTTATCTAAATTGTCTTTATTCATATTCGAGGGGGAAATAATTTATTGTTGTCCAACAGTGTCAAAATCAAAAGTAAAACTAAACCAGGACAATGCAAAGTTATATTGGGACTAAATAAACAAGAACATATCTAAAACCAAACCAGGAAAAAACAGTATACACATACACACACATATGTATGTATATATATATATATATATATATATATATATATATGAGCTTTTTAAAATTGTATATATGCACAAGCAAGAACTTTCTCATTCTGCACAAATCTAAAATCACACAATTTGTGATTCTTGTTATAGTGTAAAGGTGTGCAATATTGCAGCCAGACTACATTTTCAATGTTATCAGAATTCAAACAGTTGGTATTTTTCTATTGCTTTTAAGAAGTAAATAAAAGGGTAGGTGGGAAAAAGTGTTTGTGTTGTAAACTGCAATATTGATCCTAAACAACTTAACAATAGAATCTTTATTAATGTCACGGTCTTTGTTTTAAAAGGTCTTTTTATTGTCAATTATTTTTCATGGACTAGTTACGATTAGTCGATTAATTGTTGCAGCCCTACTTCATTTGCATGTTTTAAATTACTATGACCCCGGGTGAATTTGTTAGATAATCCCAAATAAGTAAAGGACATTGTGGCGGAGAACAGAGGATTACTAAGAGTAAGATAATGATGGGGAAATAAAAATAAAATAAATAAAAAATCTTAACTCATTTGAGCACATACCATCGTTGCGTTCGCCGGCCGGTGGAGCACGTATGACACTGGTCACAGACATCTCTTTATCAAGGCCGTGGATCGTGGCCGCCAACCACTGAGCCTCGAGGTACAGAGGGCTCTGTGCGGAGTCTGTGAGAGGGGCCACCCACTGGAGAGAGGACGGCTGTGGCTGAATCCGGTTCAGCTCACAGTGCGGCTTCTTTATGGAGCCTTTGGGAGGGTTTAGGGCCCGGTGGCACAAGGAAGCCGAGGGGTCTAAAGAGGAGCGGGAGGAAACCAAAGGGAAAGTGAATTAACAGTAGGGATGTCACTTATTTTATTTAGAATATTTTTGATTAGTTGACTTGTCACTCTAACAACATTCATTTTGTCTTATTTTGTGTCCTAGTGTGTGGATTAGTCGACTAGTCAATTAGTCAAACAACTATAAGCCGAAATATGGTGACTGAGGGCTTCTAAATGTACAAATAAAGTGAATGATTTTTTTAAAAACTGAAAAAGTTTATTCTTTTTGACATTTTGATTAACCAATTGAAACACAGGTTTAAAATGCACAAACTGCGGTTAAATTAAAAATTCCCATTCTTGCGGGTCTGTGAATGCACCATCTGATCATGCTTTCTCTCGCGAGAATGCTTCGACCAATCACGTCCTTGCAGCGCTCTATACAAGTCCTGTTCACTCCTCTCCTGTTAGAAGTTGGGAGAGGCAAAACAGGACCACAACACAGGTTTGTGAACAAACAATCGCTTTATATTCGTACTTCTCCCATGCACATGTTGTTGTACAAATGCATTTTTCATTTTCTGTCTGGGTTTAATAATTATTGATCAGCAGACTCTATTAACCTGTGATGAAGAAGAAGTCCTCGATGTCAGATGCTGTGTTCACGGCCCCTCGGTTGTGCTGCTCTTCTTCAGTTTTGATAAAAAGGAGAGACTTGACTTGGTTTGCACCTGAAGCCAAACCTCCTCCTCGAGGTTTTTCCAGCATGTACCAGCACTCCATCACAGGACAACTCGAATGACACGCTGCAACAGAAATTTCAGAATTAAGAATTTAAAAATTAAAAAGAAATGTTTCAGCGCTGCATGTTAACACTGTCCTGACCAAATAAACAAATAAAATGTAAAATAAAACAAATAGATGAATCAAAACTAAAGAGGGCTGAAATGATCTTTGTTGAACGTTAAAACTAAAAGTGAAACAACTCAACATTTTCGTAAACATGTCTGAATCCATTTTCTCTTTAGAAAAACCTACTTCTATTATCCGATTATTTTTTGGTAGCAGTCATGAAATAATCCTAGTCCTTAAAAAGCAGTTTCCTGGTACTCATTGTCATCAAAGCTGTGTTCACAACATACATGTTCATTTGCACACATTCATTTTAAACCTATAAAGAACCCCCTGCATCAATTTTATGCTTAACTTATTTTATCATAGATTATAGTATACTATCAAAGGCAATAAAACTCTTCGGTTCGTGCCTGTAATTTCATTCATCGTGTGGTTTTCTTATCAAAATAAGTATAGGCTTTGGAGCCATTATTATATTACAGTATAGGCTTCGTGATGGTAAGCGAATTATGTGCAAATATTCAAGCTTAATGAATGCATCTTGACGGAGGTACCTTGCAGACATATTGCTCACAGATGCAAGAACTATTATAAGTATATCTGATACGACTCACCTTGTACCAGAGAAAGTACAGCGATCGCGGAGAGCTTGTAAATTGTGGAAAAGTTCGTCATCTTCGCTCGCTGCGTCGTACTTGAGCCTCCAGTGAAGTCTGCTCACTCTCAAACACACACAACTGCGTTTGGGTTCCGTGGATTTCCCCCAATATTACATTTATTTTACTTTCACTATCGCATTCATGCAACTGCGCCATCGCAGGCAAGAAAGACCATGACTTCCGGTAGAAATAAAAGAAGAAAAAAAACTTGATAGAATTGTAGGATAAATGTTACTAATGATCCGAAAATAATCCACATTAGACGTTGCACTTTTTTTACTTGAAAAGTCAAAATTATTAGAGGTTATTAACTTTCAGCATGAGAATAGAGATCTGCTATCCACCACTAGATGTCGCCCTTGTTCAAGAAAAAGTTTGTCCAGCTCATTTGGCCCTTGTTTATTTGGTCCATAGATTTTTCAGAAATCGTACTTGGTTGGGCTTGTTTGCTCTCGGCAATGCTTCGATATGTATTCATAGTTTTAAAGCTACATTATAAAAAAACAAAATCTTAGTACTACTTAATAGCCTAACATAATATTTAATATTTAAGTGTAACACAATAAGGCAAATCAAGTTTATTTTCAGAGCACAATTCTTACACATTTTTTTCAAAGTGCTTCAACGTAAAAGGAAAATATTCATTAAAATCACCATACAAACAAACAAATAAAACGTATATAATTATTAGTATAAAATGTACATGAAAAGAGTAGATTCAATTGATTTATAAAAAGGTACTTTATTTTAAATGAAAATGTTACAAAAATGTCATAAGGATATGCAAGAAAGCAAAGACAAATACAACAACATTTTCTTTGTTACTAAAACATGACACACCCATATTAAAATAAACCCTTGTCTATTACAAAATGCATTTTGTGATCTTCCCATCCCCCACATCATGATGGTCACGTGATTTACAAGAAACAGCGGCTCGGACACTTTCACTTTCGTTCTGCTGATTCATTGGACTTCAGTGTCAAGCTAGAATGAAAAGAAAAAGACGAAAAAAACAAACTCCTGAGCATAATTTCTGCTATGACTATAGTTTTATTTCTTTGTCTAATGATCATTTAAACCAGTTTGCACTGAAAATTACTCTTTTTAAATTTCATTGTTGCTTCTGAATTCCTTTCCTTCCTGGGTACAAGTGACGTTTAGGTCGATATAAAATTCCATTGGTCACTTTTACGTTTCTGTTTACAGCTCAATGAAAGCTCGTTTCCAACATCAACCACGGCCCTAACAGCCAACAGCCCATTTCTGTATCTACAATATGTAAAATAATGAAGAATCTTTTTATTTTTACCCTCCTGGTGTTAGAAGTACTTGAGGCAGTGGCAGGTGAGTTTGTTGACCATGTTGCCAATCTTTCAACCTAACCTTGACTTTAAAATGTATAATTATTGTAGTATTTCTCAACCTAAAAGACAATAGAAGATTGAGGTAGGTAAAATGCTTAATTATTTTAGTTTAAAGGGTTTATATTATGTAAAATTTACTTTTATGTGTGTGTTTTAACAATGTTATAATTGTGTTTCCTCATCAGCTTACTTACTTACAGAGTTGTATTTTAATTGATTTATACACATTTGAGTCCTGTATTGTCCTGCATTTAAGGCTTGAGTGCTCTGAAAATATCTGTTTTCACCTACCCCCTATCCCCGCCCAATTCTCTATCCTTATATGCAGTTGCTCAAAAAATGTGGACTCCGGGTCAAACATAAAGGGTAGAAAATGAATGAGAGCTTCTCGGTTTTACAGTTTTGAACAGAAAGCAGTTACAGATCAGTATTGTGGTTTACAATATTCCACGATTATAGTTTAATGCTTGATACTTGAAAAAAATCATAATTATGTCTGAAAAAGGACAGAAAGTATGATAAAACATTTGATAATTCACCAAACTACAATCCTATAACTTTATCATAATTATTCAGGGTGCACTATGTAACATTCCTTGTGGAGGGCTTGACACCTTTTTGTCTCTGATTTTAATGCGTCACATATGGCAATAAACGTATCTATCTATCTTGCATTTATTAAAATCATGGTGTTTTTATGTCAAAAATACATTGAAAACATGCATACTGTGAGCATGGACGCCTCTTCACAGATCTGGCTCGTAGCTTTGCCTGGTGGCTCTAACTGTTTGTCCCAGTGGAGTTTGAATATGACAGGCTTGACTACACATGATTATATCACAGCAAGAAAAAATCTAGTCTGTCTTAAAATTATAAATTCAAGTCAATTTATCTGGATTTGAGTGGTTATGACTCACCAATATTTAATTGCTGATGTGATGAAGAATATTTCACTGGTTTCAAGGTATTTCTGACTGATCATGTGATAATTTAGCTTAAAAATAGAAAATAAAGTTGCCAAAAGAATATTTTCACTCAGTGGCAGATAAATTAGCTTGAAGTAAGAAATAATGTATTGAAAAAAAAATCAGAAACGGGTTGAAACAAGTAAAATAATCTAGTTCCATTAACTAAGTGGTCTTTACCAATCTTAACTAGTCAAAACATCTGAAAAGAAGATAAATATGTTGAAATCAAGACTTTTTAACTAATCTAGAAATTGCTTTTTTGCTGTGATTTATGCCTCTTTGTTCCCCGTTTGACCATTTTTGAAAAATATATAAAGTTGGTTGGACAACAAATTTGACATATAGGTAATTCCACAGCTGTTACTTAGCAACCATACTGTAAACAAGGGCCAAACTCCATATAAATGACTCGATACAAATATCAGAATCAGAATCAGAATTACTTTTATTTATCCCCAAGGGGAAATTCTTTTCGTTACATGTGCAACCGACCAGTAGAGGCAGTAAAGTATTAGAAACAAAGTAAGATATATATAAAATAAAAATAAAATACAGTAGATCTATAATGGTCAACCCCATTTAACTTACTTTATAAAGTATCTATATTAATCAACGAAACCCCCGATATGGACAATTTACAATAAGCTTAACTATACTATCCTTGTCTATTTACATATTCACATGATCATGTACAGTTTATAAGTGACTTAATATTGCACAAATATACTGCTGGTAACACCTTTATTTTATTGAATGATAATTTAAACTGAAAATTGTGTTGTTGCTGTAAATTTCTCTGTATTTTCAATGGAACGTCGCATACTGATGACATCACAGAGTATCACAAGAAACCTTTTAAGTGAATTTTATGTATTTTTGTATAAAATTACATGTTTATTGAAACCCACCTGCATTATATCTTTGCATTTAGCTCTGTAAACTTGATAATTATTTACCACAGGAGAGAAGCAGGTGGTGGACCCTTTACCAGAAAAGTTACGTGCAATGAAAACCTATGTGTCCTTCTCTGTTGCAGTCACCCACTCCCTCAAGTACTTCTACACTGCATCCAGCGGGATTCCAACTTTCCCCGAGTTTGTGACGGTTGGACTGGTCAACGAGCAGCCGATCTCTTACTACGACAGCATTCAAAGAAGAGAGGTCCCCAAACAGGACTGGATGAAACTAACGGAGGACCCAGAGTATTGGGACAAACAGACACAAATATCCATAGAAACAGAGCAACGATTCAAAGCAAGTATCCAAACTATCATTCAGCGCCTCAATCAAACTGAAGGTGAGTACCATGTGATTGTGTGATATTTATTAAAGGGGCACCAAAGTTTTTTATGGAGTGTCCAAAACCACGTATTCTCCATGGAGATGTTGCTTTGCCTGAAATGTTCTGCTAAATGGCATAAAACATGTCCATTTCCACCGAGACAAGCAGGTGACACCACTAAACCAGGGCTGTCGGAACTTGGTCGTTTAGTCCAGTGTTTTTAAACCTTTTTCGATTTGCTGCACACTTTTCAAGTTTAAATGATACCACGGCACACCACTTAATACTAAAACATGACCAAATCAGACCATTCAGTTTAAAAAAAATATAATAAATAATGTCTCTGCCACTGTCTGGTTCTTTAAATTTGGCAATAGTGACTGGTTTTGCGTTCTTTTTCGGTGTAGAAGTTGCTCAGGACACTCCAAAATGGTAAATTAGTTAATTACATCCGCATTTGTGAATTTGTTAACTCAAACTGGACATTTTTCAAGGCACATTAGTGTTCCCTGGCACACTGGTTGAAAATCATGGGTTTAGTTGATTAATCAGTCAATGTTGTCGATCAAAATTTGTTGTTGACTACTCATTTTATTTAGATTAAAAGAATTGAAATGAGACAGCAGCAGAAAGAAGAAGGCATGGATTGGGTTAGCTCAAGATTTGGGAGTGAATAACGAGTTTAATCTTGAGTTTAGGCTTTTTCGTAACTTCTGTTTAGTTGTTCACTCAAATGATCAGATCAGAGATTATTTTGAGAGCACTTGCCACAACCACTTTCGATCGACAGGGCATGTCTTTAGTCGACTAAGAATTTCTTTAGTCGCCTTCAGTCCTGAACTAAACTAAGTATTTTTTGTGTCTAAAACGGCTATAATTGAATAATGTAAGATAGAGAAGTTTAAACTGTACTGTGGAACATTTCTGGCAACGCAATAACATTTTTATGAGACAAGCAGGTGGCGAACACCTACCAGAAAACGTATAGTGCACTTTTAACTTAGTCTTACAGTAAAATGCATTTCAATCTTCCACATTAACATGCTGGTGTAATACTGTAGAGAGCAAAAAACCTGTTTGATTACTTATCTTGGAAAACCTATTGTTTTACGTAACATATTTTCGAAAATAAGTAATCGGACACGTCATTAAATTGAAAATGTTTCACCCTCTTGTTCACTTACTGAGGGAAAAGTCTAAGGTGTTATATTAAGTAATTTGAATTCAGAATTGAGCCTGCCATTTGGATGAATAACATGTTTGATTAGAGAAAGTTTAGAGAAAATCATCTTACTCTATTCACTATTTTTTCCTCCTGGCTTTATTTACTTTTTACTCCATATATACTCCATTCACCACGTTTATCTCCTCTTTGGGCTTCTTCTGTCAATGCCTTCTGTTTCCTGCAACTCTAACGTCTAATCATTCTTCTACTTAAATATTCATTATCCCCCCTCTGTACATGTCCAAACAGTGTCTTTAATACTTTATCATTCTTATTTACACTTTACTAATCCTATTAATTCTTGTGAAATATGTTCATGATGTCTTCTTCCTCTTCTTCTCCCAGGGCCCCACATTGTCCAGAATATGTACGGCTGTGAATGGGACGATGAAACTGGGGCGGTTCATGGCTTCAGTCAGTTTGGTTACGATGGAGAAGACTACATCGTTTTTAATCTAGAAACAGAAAGTTGGATCGCCCCGAGGCAGGAAGCCATGTTCACGAAAATGAAATGGGACCGGGACGAGGAAAAGATTCACCAGGATAAAAAGTATCTGACGCAAGTGTGTGTTGAATGGTTAAAGAAGTACCTTAAAGATGGAAAAGAATATCTTATGAAAACAGGTAAAGTCAGATCTACAATATGCACAAAGCAAGGCCAAAAGTCATCAAAAGAAAACAAAATATATACAAAAAAAAACTAACAATAATGTAATTAACTATTATCAGGAAAACAAATGGAGTCAGATTTAATTTCATAACTAATAATCAATATTCAGTAAATTAAAAGTGACTTATATTTATAGCATTATTTACTATTATGGATTTCAACTTTTTGTTTATTCGCGTCAATTTGAGTACTTTTCATCCTTCAAATGATATTATTTGTTTTGCTTTTGATGAATTTGTGAATTGATAACTAATATATATAATTTGAGGAAGCAATAAATGATTGAAGCATGTTTTTTCTTTTCTTTTCACTGTATAACAAGTATCTTCTCTTACAGGTAACACTGACGATGCTTGCACTGGATGCTGCTATGTATTTTCATATGCAAAGTGTTGAAATTTACATGGAAGAGAACACAAATACTGAAAATTAAAGAACTAAAAATAATAACACATTAATAATATCAGTCAGTGCAAAAAATCTTAATGTTATAATTTGTGTTTGTCAGTCCTCCCCGCGATCTCGCTCCTGCAGAAGACTTCCTCGTCCCCCGTCACTTGTCACGCCACAGGTTTCTATCCCGACAGAGCCATGCTGTTCTGGACTAAAGATGGAGAAGAGCTCAACGATGGCGTGGACCCCGTGGACTCCGGGGAGATTCTGCCCAACCACGACGGCACCTTCCAGAAGAGCGTGGAGCTGGACGTGTCCTCTGTCCCACCTGAAGACTGGGACAAGTACCACTGTGTGTTCCAACTCTCTGGAGTCAAAGACGACATCCTCATCCAACTGGACAAAAAAATCATAAGAACGAATGGTGAGACTGCAGACAGTTATTGTGTTTGTACCATCTTTTAATCATCTTTTCTTCTTGCACACACTTCACTGCTATGAGTGAGAGTTCTACTGTGTCAATTAGACTTTCTTCATTGAAAAAGACACATGAAACTATGGATATCAGTTTAGATTTGTCCTGGTTTGGTCTCAGTTCAGTCCTGACTTAGACTTCGTTTGGTTGTGTCTTGGTCTTTTCTAGGTTTAGTTCCAAGTTTAGTCTCAACTTTGTCTTTAACCGTCTTTAACATTGATTGTAGTAATTAAAAAGGACGAAAAATATAACTAAAAAAGTTCATCATAAATTCACATCCTGCATCGTTGCCTAAATAGTTACACAAAAGATAGTTGAGGTAATTCAGTAAATGTTTCTTATAATCTCAGAGCTGTTGAAAGCAAATCTTGGATAGTAAATAATAATAAAATAGTATAGATCTATCCACTATCTAAAATTTACTCTTGTATTTACACCTGAATCATTGCAGTCTCTGAACAAGATGAAAATATCAGAAGCTGCACAACTTTGGTTCGTTTTAAAGACAACAGACAAAGACGGTTCGCAGTTACAGCCGAAACGTGTCGACAAAGTAATCACAGCTCCGTGTATTGTCTTTAAAAAGAACCAAACTTGTGAGAATTCAAAAGAAAACAAAAATGAATGTTGTTGAAGAAGTGACAAAGCTGGTTGAACAGGAAGAGCGTCCAAAAGCAAATTACGTAGTTCACTGTGGCATCCTGGAATCAATAAAAGGATACACCTAAAAAAGTAACTATAAAATATACAAATTAACAACATTTTTTCCTGTTTTTTGTTTGTTTTCTTTCTTTTGTTTCACAGAGAAGCCCACCACCACTGCCCTGCTCATCTCCGCTGCTGTGATCGGTGTCCTTGTCGCTCTGGTGGCTCTGGCTCTTGGGATCTTCCTCTACAAGAACAAGAATGGTACAACATGCATTTATCTACTATTTTATCATTTAATCTGTTTATCGACAGCATTTAATTGTGTCCTGTTTTTTTGTTTTGCTGCAGCCAAGCGCCCTCCAAGCCGTAAGTGAACGTTTTTATATTCTTCCATCGTTTTTACACAACAGACCTGTTTCTTATTATGTTTAAAATATGATTTATTTGTCTAACTGTGATTGTATCTTTGCAGCTGCGAGTGATCAAGAGGTCCAGGAGGAGCTTAATCCAAAGTGAGTTAATCATTTGAGATTTTAATGATCTCAGTAAAAGAATGAACCGCGCACCTTATTATTATCAAGTGTTGTTTTATTCCAGCCACAAGAGTCAAAAATATAATGTGTGTTTTGTATCAATCTCAAACATGAATAGATGGGAGAGAGTTATACGAGCATCAACTTAAAATGTGATGTCTCTTTTCTTGAATAAGAGATCACAAAACCACAAAGGGAAGAATGTTTATTATTTTAAAAACGGAAATGTTGACGTTTATTTCTTGTTTTCTTTTCACAGATCTTAAATCTTGCGTCGGAGGAGTGGGGTTTTCCAGTTGGATGCACTGGTTATTCTTTGATGTCATAAACTTTTACAAACCAGATTGATGCTTTTGGCTTTATAAATGATTACAGTTTTCAGATGTAAAATTAGCTTTTAAACAGGACTCGGTTACTCACAAGGTTTGGTTTTGCAGAAAGTCAAAGCGTCAATCTATTTTCCAGTTGTTCTTAATTCATATTTTAATTAATAAAAACATACACAATAGTGACAACAGGGTTTGCTGGTGAAGGGGCTTCTACTGTTTTAATGTTTTTCTGTACATATGTGTAAATAAAAGGTTAGAATACAATCAAATCATATTCATATTTGCATTGATGGCAAAAAAAAAGACATAAAAAGTAGGAAAGAGCTAATACTACGTTTTTAGAGATGTGTCCTAATTATGTAAGTCCCATCGGAGGTTCAAACTATAAACATTTTTGGATTTCATATAATATTACTGGTATCAAATGCAGTATTTTTGAGCCAATATTCAAAAGACACATTTGGACTTTTTGTTTGTGAGTCGTGTGCAATGGAACACCAGCTCAATTAAATAAATCATAAATGTCAAAAGTAAAATGGTTTTCTGCTCACTGAGAACAGTTTGATCGAAAGAGAGACAATCCTGAAGCTGTCATGATTATTTATCAAAGATGTAAATATATTTTATGGATTTTAGAGAATGCTGTTATAAATTGAGATTGTTTGTTGTAATTTTTTTTTTTTTTTTAAACACTGTAGTCTAATTAAGTCGGGATAGAAGATGTTTATTGTTCAGAAAGTTAAATTGCACTGCTTTTCATCTTTTGTTTCTTCTGCTGTTTGGACTTTAAATAAATAAAAGATCCCGACTTCCAAGCATTTATTCATTAATTTGTATTTCAGATTAAACACTTGTACAAAACATCAGCTGAACTGGTTGTTAAATACACTGACGGCACAAGAAGGATTCATGAAGACAAAATACTGCACTTTGGAGGCAGAGGATTTTCTCCAGACTTCGCCGACGATAAACAACTTAAACAGGCTCGTCCTCCATCTTTGTGAGCCACGACGAGCTCCATGACAGTTTGCATATTTCTGTATCAAGGTGTAGATCAAATGCAGAGAGCGACTTTTCCTACAGGGACAGTGTAAATGAACCTCCTTTAATTCTGTCATAGATTCAACAAGAAACTGCTTTTACCACACACACTGCTCATAGCCGTAATACTTGGACCTGTTAATCGTGTTTAATTCTAACCAGAGAGACAAAACTTTGGACAATGATCTTTATACAGTAAGTGGTTGTGTTGTCACCAGATCATTTTACTTTCTGTTTCTATTTGAGCTGTTAAAAAATGAACCTGTTTGGAGCAATAATAGCTAGCTGTAAGTCAGAACTTCTTGTTGCTGTGAATCAACTCGGACAGATCCTCTTTACACAGACTTAATACATGTGTGCTTCAAAAGGTTTCTATTAAGTCTGAGTTTCAATGTTTCTGTTTCTATTTTGCTTTGTCTCTCTGATTACATCATTACTAAAACATTACTTCATCTTCATCAGTGGCTCTTCAACTACTTCTTAGATCTGTTTGAATCTTTTCTTGACTTCACTTTTTGCTCCTTTACCTGCTCTGAGATTAGACTCATTGATAGTATTCTGTTTAAAGGCTGTTTTCTCCCTCGTGTTGGTTTAGTTTAGTGATGCAGACCTGGTTTGACCCACTTCTGTTGTATTTTCTTCTGTTTTAGTCCTAGTTTAGTCCTGGTTGTGATGTGCAATGTGTGAAAGATTTAATGTCCGGTGTTTCTGATGAGGCTGTTGTGGCACAGTTTGTTTTAGTACAATTCTTATAAAAAGTAAACAAGTCACATTAAAACACCAATCCTTCTAGTTTAAGGCGAGACACTACAGGCAAAACATTTTTTTTTTTGTTTTTGGTCAGTTTGCTCTCTCAACATGGGCCTGGAGCAAAAGGATCACACATTTTTTACCTCGTCATACATCATGGTTTTTGATATATCCTTGTTTTTCTTAATCTAAAATAATAATAATATTCCTGAACGTAAACAAAGCTGACCCAGTTTGTCCACGTCTGCTCTAAAACACACACCTTTACTGAAGAGGATTGGCTATAGACATCTGAATAAAAAAATAAATGAATAAAATGCAAGTTAAATTAAGTGACTTAATCCCATATCTTTATCCAAATTTGATTAATTGTACAGTCCTGGTGAATGATTTGAAATAGAAAACCTACTGCTCTGGTTTAAATCCTGAACAGTTTATCCCTCTGTTCTACTTTTGTCTTAGCAAATAAAAATACATTTGAATTTTCACTTTTTTTTTGTTTCAGAGAAGAAAACGAACATGCCAATCATCATGACCGTCTGCATAATTCTTTCATTAGTGATACTTGTGTTGTCTTGCTGTGCGCTGTTGTCCTTAGTGTCCTCAAAAACAAGAATAGTGGAAAAAAAGGGTAAAAGCAAACATTTTTTGCTTTTGAACAACATAAATGTTTTGGATTTGTGCTTAATGTATTAATTTTCCTGTTTCAGCAAAATGTTCAGTCTATCGTAAGTACTTCTGTTATAATACTTCTGTTTGCAACGTCGCAAGTTGATTTGATTTGATTCTTTGCTGTTTTTTGCTTCAATGTGTTATGTTTGTTCATTTGCAGCTCCTTACTCTGAGGTGAAAGGAATCCCAAAGCCTGAATAAAGAACACGTCTCACCTCAAGCATGACCTGAGGAGCATTCACACTTGCACTGGACTGGTCCCATTTAGTCTCTGACTGGTTTAGTTCTGTTCTAGTCCTGATTTAAGTCGAGGTTTAGTCCCGATTTATAGAGCTGCATCGATTAACCAGAATAATCGTGATTGACTACTTTACTACGGAAATAATTGTTGACTATTTAAGAAATACTCCTAATTTGTGAACAATCTTCATTAAGAAACCTCCCTCGGACATTTTTAGGCTTAAATTGGCCACAACAAAAGAGAAAACAAAAAAGTACAATAGAAATAACTGACTAGTCGTCTAATAAAATATAAAAGAAAAATGACTGACTCATTGACCACTGAAACAACTGAAGAGAGTTTTGCAAGTGTGAACGCAGCTGTAGTTATTGAGCATTGGTCCCAATAAGAATCAGAATCATTCATTAATGGCCACACAAGTTGAAGGACTCTGTTCCCAGTACATCACAAAATGCTCACATCGTCTGTGTCAGTTACAAAACAGGCAGACTACACACGTGTACAATATAATACAACACATGCAGGTTACAGTTTATTTACAGCAATGGGGGGAAAAAACTGTTGTTGAATGTGGAGCATCTTTCCTGCTGCAGCGTGGGTTCAATCTCCATTCATTTGTCAAATGTCTGTCCCAATTCTATTTTTGCACATTCTGCTCTGACAATAAACTCTTAAATCTCTCATAATCTATAAAACGCACACAAACACACAACACAGTTACAACCTAATAATTTCTGACATGCTGGACTTAGCTTTTTAAAGACCATTACACTTATATAATGTATAATATAATGCACAATGTCCACCAGAAACCATGTTCTTTTAAAATGAAGTAAATGGAATCAGAAGTTTGTTAGATAGAACGTTCAATAAAAGATGGGTCAAAAGCAAAAGAGTTTCTCAACTGTGGACCGGGACAGTGAAGTGCACCATAACCTTAATTTGTCCTTTTCAGCGTTTTATAATATCAAGTTGTATTTTTACATACATTTTCATTAATGTCATCATAATTTATCATTATTTTATCTGAACCACTTTGACTTGTTGGGCCAGGATTCAGTGCAACTTATAGTTTGGCAAATGGGCTTTTAGTGATTAGTCATCCTGTAGCTTTCTGTTTTCATGAAATGTGTTAATAAATATAGTTTCCTTGATTTAAGTTGCCAAGTGTGTCTTACAGTTGTTTTCAATCGCTTTGGCTCATTTTCTGAAACCTTTCATAAATCTGGCAAATCCATTACACACTTCACTTAAGACACAGAATAGTTCAAAATGTTTTGTGAACAGAACTTAGAACGCTCTGGTAAAACAAACACAGTTATCCGAACCATCATCAAGACATAGAGACTTATTGGACCAAATGTCACTGTTTCTGTGGGTGAAGTTTAGGCTGCACATAGCATTTATCAAACAAAAAAAGCTTATTTTTAATCATTAAAATGTTTAGTATTGGATATCAGAACACTTTCAGACTTGGACAAGGATTCTGTGGATATAAACCTGCTTCAGATACAGAAGTCTTGTGCTTTTTGCTATGACTGACAATAAAATCAGTTGTTGTTGTGACTCTTGATTGTTCTGTGTCTTTGGTCAGTCCTGGATCAGAGCGTGCAGTCTTTAGGTGAACATAAAGTTGTGTTTTAGGTTCTGCAAAAATGTTTCAACGAGAGTTAAGGCTTGAAAATGGATATAAGGTTGTGCTGAGCTGAGTGTTTGCCCCCTAGTGGCACATTTTGGAATTTGAACCAAAATCTAGACTTTATGACCAAAGTGATTGAAAAAATAAATAAATTTGTGTTCTGGATGGTATTTTATTTAAGCATTCTGTAACAATATCACTGATGAGTAGCACTGGTCACATTATAAAGCAATTAATTATCTTATTTGTCAGTCATTTTGATACTGCATTGCATTTGTTTGTTTTTGTTGCACTTTTCTTTAAAATAAGTGAATAATACAGGGCTGTACCGCTGAACTATTGGTGAGAAATTCAAAAGCACATAACATTTGGCAAAGTAAACATGATGAACAGTATATTTTCTCTGTTTAGC
The DNA here is from genome assembly GCA_019453435.1 of Rhinogobius similis. Taxonomy (NCBI): domain Eukaryota; kingdom Metazoa; phylum Chordata; class Actinopteri; order Gobiiformes; family Gobiidae; genus Rhinogobius; species Rhinogobius similis. Next base: position 11,256,030 of record CM033635.1, on the reverse strand, counting down.
TCTACAAATCATCATAAAAACTATTAAACACAAAAACAAATAAGAAAAACCATTAATATCATAAACACTATATACAACAGTGAAAAACAGCTCTCTGTGTTGAGTTGCATTTGCTGACTTAGAATCTTCCTTTCCGCTGAATATGAAGCTAAAGCCAGTTTAATATTACACTTAGTTGAGTTTAACAACAACAGAGTCTGAGCTCGGCTTCATTTGTTCAACTTGAGTTCATTTCATGGTTTAAAAAATCTGTAAAGTGAAAGTCTCAGATGTAAAAGCAGCGCTCGTGTTACATTTCTGAGATCAACAGAATTTTATTGGTGAAAACTCAGCAAATCAGATCTTGTAAAACCTTTAAATGTTGTTCATTTTAGACCTGCTGTGTTGTTTTATCAATATTAGTCAAAAGAAAATATAAAAGAGAACATTCTAGCACTTAAGAATAGGCCACTCCTATTCAACTAATTATTGTGAGCCTAATTGAACATACATAGAACATATGTGTGTAAAAGTGCACACAAATAGGTCTAAAAGTCAAGTAGGTATTTAGCTTGAATTAGAAATAAATATAGAAACTTAATAGTCTTTAGTGTCACTCTTCTTAAGGATAAATCATCAAAAATAGCCTTATAGCTTTCCATCACTTTTTAAAATGCTGATTTCTGACTTTAATGACAGTATTAATGAACCTTAAACACACAATATCGGTGTAAAACATTGAAATTTAAGAACCGACGCCATCAAACGTTGCTTTCACTTTCGCTTCAAACCCTCCAGAGTCACATTCACCTGGAGACTGATTGTGATTGGTTGAACTTGAGTAAATGTAGAAGGTACAGCCCACTGCCGCCTCTTTTATTGTGTCACGTCGCTGCTTTGGGTTGTTTCGTTCAGAGTCGGGGCAGTGAGCTGGTCCGGTTTGGTCCGTGTTTTGAGGAGACTTTACAGGCCACAGTCCAACATGAAGCCCTGCGTGAGTCTGTTTGTGTTGGGGATGATCCTGATCCTACACGGAGCCTCCGCGAGTGAGTAACATATTCTCCAGATTCAGAATAACCACACATGTTTAAAAGTATTAGGATATAATGATGTTTTAAACTTACTTTCGATTTAGGCTATTTGTTATTAGATCTTTTTGTTTAGAAATTGAAACTGGGACAATCAGCAAAATGAACCGAGTAAAACTGAACAACTGAACAGTAAAAGTTATAAACGCTGCAGTGTCTAATGTCTTCTGCTTCCTCCTGATGGTTTTATACAGTGGATCTCTCAAGGAAGGATCCTGCTGAAATCCACGTTAAATAAACAACAGAATAGAATTTGTTTCACTTATATACATATTTTAATTTACAACAGTTCAGTCATTGACACTGGAATCAAACTTCAGTAGGGCTTTATAATTGTGTTTTTTATGGAAAATAATTAAATAAAAATATAGGATAGCTTCTTGTTATTATTATGTATAATATTTCAATTAATAATAATATTAATAATGAGCTAATAATAATAATAATAATGTATGCCTTTATTTATTTGTTTATTTATTTATATATATATTTTTCCTCATAGAAGTAAAGAATTGTAGGCTACCAAAATGTTTAAAAGAAATTATCAATATTAAGTAGCCCAAGTAAGCTTGATTCTTGTTGTTTTTTTTTCTGTTTTTTGTTGTTGTTGTTGTTATATAACTTGTTTTTCTCACATTCTGCATGAGCCTTTTAAAATTTCAGCAAGGATTACTTTTTTTCTTTTATAAGGTTACTATTGATAGATTAGATAATTGATTGGACCGTAATAATACAAAATAAGAGAGTCTTTGCTTCATTTACTCTATTTACTGCTCATGTGAATATTTGCTAAATTCGTTTAAAAACTTTTTGTAAACACTGAACTGTTCTTTTCCACAGGGACACATTCCCTGAAGTATTTCTACACTGCATCGTCTCAAGTCCCAAACTTCCCAGAGTTTGTTGCTGTGGGTTTGGTTGATGATGTTCAGATGGTTCATTATGACAGCAACACAAAGAGAGCAGTGCCCAAACAGGACTGGATGGACAAAGTGACAGAAGATGACCCTCAGTACTGGGAGGGACAGACTCAGGTGTTATTGGGTCAACAGCAGACCTACAAAGCCAACATTGAAATCGCAAAGCAGCGCATGAACCAAACTGGAGGTTTGTCTTTCATTTTCTCTTTTCACCAAGAAATGTTTCTCTCAGTATCTGAGAGACTGAAATCCTAGTTGAGTAAAAAAGAAAGAATATTTTTTGTACTTAAATTTATATTTTAATACAGTCACTGAGTAGTAATCACAGTAATCAAACTGAATGATTCACAACTAATAAACATGTTACTTTTTCACACATGTTACTTTTTTCACATTTTAACACAGTTTTAGTACAAATTAATACAAATAAATAAATAGTCCCCTTTTTAAATGAACTGACCTCGCTTTTCCTAACCATAATTTAAAAAAGAAAAAAAGTAAATAAATGTTTTGCTCCAATCGGACACTTAACAGATCTTACAAAAACTGCCAAACTGGAGTGAAATGATCCTAATATTAATGATTATTATTTTTTTAATCCTAAACAATTACAAACCATGACATTAACAAATTCCAAACATTGACCAGTTTTATTAAGGTTGAAAATAATTATCATCATCATAAAATAAAATAGTAGACAGAAATTAGTAAAAATGTTTCACGTCAAGCCATGTAGCCATTTTCTACTTAAATATTTATTTTAATTTATAATAAGGCAGTCAGTGACACTGTAATCAAACTTCAGTAATTGAAAAACAAATAACACTTTTTTAACATAAAGACATTTTAATAGTCTATAAAAGGTTTCTTTTTTAAGGATGAATGGGCCACTTCTTGTGTAACTTATAATAACGTTTTTGATCGACATCTATGACCGACTAAAATCAACTATATTTTTAACAAATTAACTCAACTTAAAGGAATGATACCAGTCTTTACAATCCTGTTTTCACGAGCTCTAGATTCCACAGATTTATGTCTAATATCGAAGAGACACTGGTTTAGTTTTGATCTGCTCTAGATTCTCACAGTGTTACATGTTCCACCAGCAGAGGGCAGTGTCTGTGAGGTTTAATGACGTTTGCTGCTCTGGACCTCCTGAAAGACTCCACACATTAGACTTCACTTCCTTCTTTTACCAAATATACTTAGCAATTTTTACTTGTTTCATGCAATTAGACCATTGACTTTTAATGTTTTCATCATTGCATAATTGCATCCAGGGCCAAAAAAACTTGTTTGGCAGTATTTTTTGGATATTTACTTCCTTTTTGACCAATTTTCTTATCCATTCCTCAATTTGGTTCACAATTTTCATTCAGTGTATTTAAATAGTCTATTATTTAGTTGTTACAAAATTACCCCGTAGACTGAAATAAACTCACTTTATTCATGTCTTATTTTAAGTAGTTTTTTGTTATTTCCTTCCTCATTCACCAAACATTTATTATTTACCCCTCATTTCATGTATCCATTTTTCATTCAACATTTACTTGAACTTCTATTTAAATATTACAAAGTTACAGCCTTTAACTCAACAATATTTTCTGTGCAATAGTTTCCTTCCTTTTTTACCAACATTCTTATTATTATTCTTTAATTTTTGTTTACCTTTTTCATTCAACAATATTTCCCCAAAACATCAATTATTTCAAAACGACTCCCCATAAAAACTCACCAATTTGTGTAGATTAACTCGTTCTCTGCGATATATAGTTATAGTTTATTTCCTTTCTCTTTCACCAACAACGTTCTTATTCATTCCTCACTTTTGGTTTACATTTTTCATTCAATAATAACTCTCAGCTTTCATTTAGTCGTGACAGAACGACTTCCTGGATTGAAGTAAAGCCCCGTGCGTAAAGCGTCCTCCTGATACACTGAGATGCCCGGCTCTTCTAACAGGCCTGTGCTGATGACTCCTCTGTGTCCTTCATGTCGGTGCTGCTCGCTCGGCTCTCGTGTCCGTTCTGTCCTTTCAGGGTCTGTAGTTTCTCACTTTAGACGCGTCACAGGAATAAAGAGCCGCGCCGGGGTTTTGTTTTTGTTTTTTTGTTGTTTTTTTTACTCGCTCGGTTTCCCGTCGTGCACCGCCTCGCCCCCCCCACCCCGCTCTGCCCGGTCACCGCGGCGCCCGGTCTCCGTGGCGATGGCGGCGGCAGTTGGTGGAGGCAGTTGAGGGTTGGGTTGGTGTGACTGTGGTTTGATGGTGTTTGTTTCTCTCAGGGACTCACACTTATCAGTTCATGTACGGCTGTGAATGGGACGATGAGACTGGAGAAGTGAAAGGATATAAACAGTTTGGATACGATGGAGAAGATTTCATTGTGTTTGACCTGGAGACAAAGACATGGATCGCACCGAGACCAGAGGCTGTCATCACCAAACTCAAGTGGGACAAGAATGAAGGGTTTATTGCTAGAGACGTATATTATTTCACCCAGATCTGCCCCGAGTGGATAAAGAAGTACGTCAACTACGGAAAGGCCACTCTGATGAGGACAGGTAAAATCAACTGACCTGCTTCAGTTTTTTTTTAATTTTTTATTATTATTACTCAAAATTCACTCAACACAAACTCCTCTGACACTGACTGCTCTCTCATTTTTTCTCACTTTCCTTTTGCACCATACTTCTATTTTCTTCTTCCATAAAACTTTTTAAAACAACACATGAATTAGCAAAAATTTCAAGTTTAACCAAATACATAATTTCATAATTCAGTTTATAATTTTAGCTTATTACGAAATCATCACAAATCTTTAAAAAAAAAGCTTAACATTTTGCATTTGAGTGTAATAGAATAATATTACTTAAATAAATTAACCTGTGGATTTGTAAATATTTAAAGCATATTTTGATTTTAATGTTTAACCAAATATATAATTCTATAATTCAGTGAACAATTTTAGCAGATTACATAATCATCACAAAAAAAGCTTTAATTTACAGAATTTTTAAATAATACAACTGTGGGAAATAAAAGAACGTAAGAATTTTCAAATATTTAAAGTATAATTTTACTTTTTAAATGTTTGATAGATACATCATTTAATAATTCAGTGAACAATATAAGTTTATTTCAGAATCATCACAAATCTTAAAAAAGCGTATCATTTTACATTCTGAGTGTAACAATGTAGAATAAAATAATATAAACTTGGGAAATAAAGCAACATATGAATTTGTAAATATTTAATGCATGTTTTAATTTTAATGTTTAAGCAAAATACATAATTTCATAATTCAGTTAATTTTAGCACATTACAACATCATCACAAATCTTTCAAAAAGCTTAACATTCTGAGTGTAATACGCTAAAATAAAATAATATAACATTGGGAAATAAAACAACATATGGATTTGTAAATATTGTTTAACCAAATACATAGTTTTATAATTCAGTTAATACTTTTAGGACATTACAGTATCATCACAAATCTAAAAAAAAAAGCATTTTGCATTCTGAGTGTAATTAATAGAATAAAATACTATAACCAGGTGAGAAATAAATGCAACGTTTCCATGTTGATGCTTTCATGTCAGACACAAGCTCATCAACTTCTTTTCTTTCTCTCTTTTTGAGTGCATTTTTCCTCATCATTTACTCTTTTTATGTTTTAGTTTGTAGTGTGTTCAGGAATATCAAATTTTTCAGCAAAAAACATCAGATTTAATGGTTTTTCACAATTATTGACACCATAACCAAACAATACTGAAATCCTTAATTCACTTTCTTTCACATCTTATAATAGATCATTCTTTTAGTTTGTAATCAGCTTTTTAAAATCAAACATTCTGAATGAGAAAGTAAAGTTAATATGACACAAAAAGATTAAAAGCTCTTTACATTTAGGTTTATACTTTTGGAGTGTTAGTTGGTTAGAAATGAGATACTTTTTGCTGCTAAAGTTAAGGATTATTGTCTGTTGGTTCATCACTAAACACTTGTCTCTTCTCCCAGAGCTCCCCACGATCTCGCTCCTGCAGAAGACTTCCTCGTCCCCCGTCACTTGTCACGCCACAGGTTTCTATCCCGACAGAGCCATGCTGTTCTGGACTAAAGATGGAGAAGAGCTCAGAGATGGCGTGGACCCCGTGGACTCCGGGGAGATTCTGCCCAACCACGACGGCACCTTCCAGAAGAGCGTGGAGCTGGACGTGTCCTCTGTCCCACCTGAAGACTGGGACAAGTACCACTGTGTGTTCCAACTCTCTGGAGTCAAAGACGACATCCTCACCCAACTGGACAAAGCCGTGATCAGGAGCAATGGTGAGACTGCAGTCCGTTATTGTGTTTGTACCATCTTTAATCATCTTTTCTTCTTTGCACACACTTCACTGCTATGAGTGAGAGTTCTACTGTGTCAATTAGACTTTCTTCACTGAAAAAGACACATGAAACTATGGATATCAGTTTAGATTTGTCCTGGTTTGGTCTCAGTTAAATGTCAGTTCAGTCCTGACTTAGACTTCGTTTGGTTGTGTCTTGGTCTTTTCCAGGTTTAGTTCCAAGTTTAGTCTCAATTGATGTGGTGTGTGCTGAATGTACCCACAATCTTAACATTGATTGTAGTGATTAAAAAAGACGAAAAATATAACTAAAAAAGCTAAAAATAAAATTAAATTCACATCCTGCATCGTTGCCTAAATAGTTACACAAAAGATAGTTGCGGTAATTAAGTAAATGTTTCTTATAATCTCAGATCTATTGAAAGCAAATCTTGGATAGTAAATAATAATTAAAATGTATTGCACTCTCCACTCTCTAAAAGTTACTCTTGTATTTACACCTGAATCATTGCAGTCTCTGAACAAGATGAAAATATCAGAAGCTGCACAACTTTGGTTCGTTTTAAAGACAACAGACAAAGACGGTTCGCAGTTACAGCCGAAACGTGTCGACAAAGTAATCACAGCTCCGTGTATTGTCTTTAAAAAGAACCAAAGTTGTGTGAATTCAAAAAGAAAACAAAATGAATGTTGTTGAAGAAGTGACAAAGCTGGTTGAACAGGAAGAGCGTCCAAAAGCAAATTACGTAGTTCACTGTGGCATCCTGGAATCAATAAAAGGATACACCTAAAAAAGTAACTATAAAATATACAAATTAACAACATTTTTTCCTGTTTTTTGTTTGTTTTCTTTCTTTTGTTTCACAGAGAAGCCCACCACCACTGCCCTGCTCATCTCCGCTGCTGTGATCGGTGTCCTTGTCGCTCTGGTGGCTCTGGCTCTTGGGATCTTCCTCTACAAGAACAAGAATGGTACAACATGCATTTATCTACTATTTTATCATTTAATCTGTTTATCGACAGCATTTAATTGTGTCCTGTTTTTTTGTTTTGCTGCAGCCAAGCGCCCTCCAAGCCGTAAGTGAACGTTTTTATATTCTTCCATCGTTTTTACACAACAGACCTGTTTCTTATTAGGTGTAAAATATAATTTATTTGTCTGACTGTGATTGTATCTTTGCAGCTGCGAGTGATCAAGAGGTCCAGGAGGAGCTTAATCCAAAGTGAGTTAATCATTTGAGATTTTAATGATCTCAGTAAAAGAATGAACCGCGCACCTTATTATTATCAAGTGTTGTTTTATTCCAGCCACAAGAGTCAAAAATATAATGTGCGTTTTGTGTCAATCTCAAACATGAATAGATGGGAGAGAGTTATACGAGCATCAACTTAAAATGTGATGTCTCTTTTCTTGAATAAGAGATCACAAAACCACAAAGGGAAGAATGTTGATGTTTATTTCTTGTTTTCTTTTCACAGATCTTAAATCTTGCGTCGGAGGAGTGGGGTTTTCCAGTTGGATGCACTGGTTATTCTTGGATGTCATAAACTTTTACAAACCAGATTGATGTTTTGGCTTTAAAAATGATTACAATTTTCAGATGTAAAATTAGCTTTCAAACAGGACTCGGTTACTCACAAGGTTTGGTTTTGCAGAAAGTCAAAGCGTCAGTCTATTTTCCAGTTGTTCTTAATTCATATTTTAATTAATAAAAACATACACAATAGTGACAACAGGGTTTGCTGGTGAAGGGGCTTCTACTGTTTTAATGTTTTTCTGTACATATGTGTAAATAAAAGGTTAGAATACAATCAAATCATATTCATATTTGCATTGAAGGCAAAAAAAAGACATAAAAAGTAGGAAAGAGCTAATACTACGTTTTTAGAGATGTGTCCTAATTATGCAAGTCCCATCGGAGGTTCAAATAATATTACTGGTATCAAATGCAGTATTTTTGAGCCAATATTCAAAAGACACATTTGGACTTTTTGTTTGTGAGTCGTGTGCAATGGAACATCAGCTCAATTAAATAAATCATAAATGTCAAAAGTAAAATGGTTTTCTGCTCACTGAAAACAGTTTGATCGAAAGAGAGACAATCCTGAAGCTGTCATGATTATTTATCAAAGATGTAAATATATTTTATGGATTTTAGAGAATGCTGTTATAAATTGAGATTGTTTGTTGTGATTTTTTATTTTTTTTTAAACACTGTAGTCTAATTAAGTCGGGATAGAAGATGTTTATTGTTCAGAAACTTAAATTGCACTGCTTTTCATCTTTTGTTTCTTCTGCTGTTTGGACTTTAAATAAATAAAAAATCCCAACTTCCAAGCATTTATTCATTCATTTGTATTTCAGATTAAACACTTGTACAAAACATCAGCTGAACTGGTTGTTAAATACACTGACGGCACAAGAAGGATTCATGAAGACAAAGTACTGCACTTTGGAGGCAGAGGATTTTCTCCAGACTTCGCCGACGATAAACAACTTAAACAGGCTCGTCCTCCATCTTTGTGAGCCACGACGAGCTCCATGACAGTTTGCATATTTCTGTATCAAGGTGCAGATCAAATGCAGAGAGCGACTTTTCCTACAGGGACAGTGTAAATGAACCTCCTTTAATTCTGTCATAGATTCAACAAGAAACTGCTTTTACCACACACACTGCTCATAGCCGTAATACTTGGACCTGTTAATCGTGTTTAATTCTAACCAGAGAGACAAAACTTTGGACAATGATCTTTATACAGTAAGTGGTTGTGTTGTCACCAGATCATTTTACTTTCTGTTTCTATTTGAGCTGTTAAAAAATGAACCTGTTTGGAGCAATAATAGCTAGCTGTAAGTCAGAACTTCTTGTTGCTGTGAATCAACTCGGACAGATCCTCTTTACACAGACTTAATACATGTGTGCTTCAAAAGGTTTCTATTAAGTTTGAGTTTCAATGTTTCTGTTTCTATTTTGCTTTGTCTCTCTGATTACATCATTACTAAAACATGACTTCATCTTCATCAGTGGCTCATCAACTACTTCTTACATCTGTTTGAATCTTTTCTTGACTTCACTTTTTGCTCCTTTACCTGCTCTGAGATTAGACTCATTGATAGTATTCTGTTTAAAGGCTGTTTTCTCCCTCGTGTTGGTTTAGTTTAGTGATGCAGACCTGGTTTGACCCACTTCTGTTGTATTTTCTTCTGTTTTAGTCCTAGTTTAGTCCTGGTTGTGATGTGCAATGTGTGAAAGATTTAATGTCCGGTGTTTCTGATGAGGCTGTTGTGGCACAGTTTGTTTTAGTACAATTCTTATAAAAAGTAAACAAGTCACATTAAAACACCAATCCTTCTAGTTTAAGGCGAGACACTAGGCAAAACCTTTTTTGTTTGTTTTTTGGTCAGTTTGCTCTCTCAACATGGGCCTGGACAATGTGAGCAAAAGGATCACACAGTTTTTACCTCGTCATACATCATGGTTTTTGATATATATTTCTTTTTCTTAATCTAAATAATAATAATTTCCTGAACATGAACAAAGCTGACCCAGTTTGTCCACATCTGCTCTAAAACACACACCTTTACTGAAGAGGATTGGCTATAGACATCTGAATAAAAAATAAAAAATAAAATGCAAGTTAAATTAAGTGACTTAATCCCATATCTTTATCCAAATTTGATTAATTGTACAGTCCTGGTGAATGATTTGAAATAGAAAACCTACTGCTCTGGTTTAAATCCTGAACAGTTTATCCCTCTGTTCTACTTTTGTCTTAGCAAATAAAAATACATTTGAATTTTTACTTTTTTTTTTGTTTCAGAGAAGAAAACGAACATGCCAATCATCATGACCGTCTGCATAATTCTTTCATTTGTGATTACTTGTGTTGTCTTGCTGTGCGCTGTTGTCCTTAGTGTCCTCAAAAACAAGAATAGTGAAAAAAAAGGGTAAAAGCAAACATTTTTTGCTTTTGAACAACATAAATGTTTTGGATTTGTGCTTAATGTATTAATTTTCCTGTTTCAGCAAAATGTTCAGTCTATCGTAAGTACTTCTGTTATAATACTTCTGTTTGCAACGTCGCAAGTTGATTTGATTTGATTCTTTGCTGTTTTTTGCTTCAATGTGTTATGTTTGTTCATTTGCAGCTCCTTACTCTGAGGTGAAAGGAATCCCAAAGCCTGAATAAAGAACATGTCTCACCTCAAGCATGACCTGAGGAGCATTCACACTTGCACTGGACTGGTCCCATTTAGTCTCTGACTGGTTTAGTTCTGTTCTAGTCCTGATTTAAGTCGAGGTTTAGTCCCGATTTATAGAGCTGCATCGATTAACCAGAATAATCGTGATTGACTACTTTACTACGGAAATAATTGTTGACTATTTAAAAAATACTCCTAATTTGTGAACAATCTTCATTAAGAAACCTCCCTCGGACATTTTTAGGCTTAAATTGGTCACGTTAAAAGAGAAAACAAAAAAAGTACAATAGAAATAACTGACTAGTCGTCTAATAAAATATAAAAGAAAAATGACTGACTCATTGACCAGTGAAACAACTGAAGAGAGTTTTGCAAGTGTGAACGCAGCTGTAGTTATTGAGCATTGGTCCCAATAAGAATCAGAATCATTCATTAATGGCCACACAAGTTGAAGGACTTTGTTCCCAGTACATCACAAAATGCTCACATCGTCTGTGTCAGTTACAAAACAGGCAGACTACACACGTGTACAATATAATACAACACATGCAGGTTACAGTTTATTTACAGTAATGGGGGAAAAGACTGTTGTTGAATGTGGAGCATCTTTCCTGCTGCAGCGTGGGTTCAATCTCCATTCATTTGTCAAATGTCTGTCCCAGTTCTATTTTTGCACATTCTGCTCTGACAATAAACTCTTAAATCTCTCAAAATGTATAAAACACACACAAACACACAACACAGTTACAACCTAATAATTTCTGACATGCTGGACTTAGCTTTTTAAAGACCATTACACTTATATAATGTATAATATACTGCACAATGTCCACCAGAAACCATGTTCTTTTAAAATGAAGTAAATGGAATCAGAAGTTTGTTAGATAGAACATTCAATAAAAGATGGGTCAAAAGCAAAAGAGTTTCTCAACTGTGGACCGGGACAGTGAAGTGCACCATAACTTTAATTTGTCCTTTTTCCTCATATTTCTTCAGCGTTTTATAAGATCAAGTTGTATTTTTACATACATTTTCATTAATGTCATCATAATTTATCATTATTTTATCTGAACCACTTTGACTTGTTGGGCCAGGATTCAGTGCAACTTATAGTTTGGCAAATGGGCTTTTAGTGATTAGTCATCCTATAGCTTTCTGTGTATGTCATGAAATGTGTCAATAAACCAGTTAATAAATATAGTTGCCTTGATTTAAGTTGCCAAGTGTGTCTTACAGTTGTTTTGAATCGCTTTGGCTCATTTTCTGAAACCTTTCATAAATCTAGCAAGTCCATTACACACTTCACTTAAGACACAGAACAGTTCAGAATGTTTGAAGAATCCAACTTTGTGAACAGAACTTAGAACGCTCTGGTAAAACGAACACTTTTATCCGATGTGTAGATTTATAAACATCATCAAGACATAGAGACTTATTGGACCAAATGTCACTGCTTCTGTGGGTTTCAGAGTGAAGTTTATGCTGCACATAGCATTTATTAAACAAAAAAGGCTTATTTTTAAACATTTAAATTTGTAGTATTGGATATCAGAACACTTTCAGACTTGGACAAGGATTCTGTGGATATAAACCTGGTTCAGATACAGAAGTCTTGTGCTTTTTGCTATGACTGACAATAACAGTCTTTAGGTGAACAGAAAGTGTGTTTTAGGTTCTGCAAAAAATGTTTCAACGAGAGTTAGGGCTTGAAAATGGATATAAGGTTGTGCTGAGCTGAGTGTTTGCCCCCTAGTGGCACATTTTGGAATTTGAACCAAAATTTAGACTTTATGACCAAAGTGATTGGGAAAAAAATATATAAATAAATTTGTGTTTTGGATGGTATTTTCTTAAGCATTTTGTAACAATATCACTGATGAGTAGCACTGGTCACATTATAAAGCAATTAATTATCTTATTTGTCAGTCATTTTGATACTGCATTGCATTTGTTTGTTTTTGTTGCACTTTTATTTAAAATAAGTGAATAATACAGGGCTGTACCGCTGAACTATTGGTGAGAAATTCAAAAAGCACATAACATTTGGCAAAGGTAGTTGTACAGCAAACATGATGAACAGTATATTTTCTCTGTTTAGCTCTACAAATCATCATAAAAAAACAATTAAACACAAAAACAAATAAGAAAAACCATTAATATCATAAACACTACAGGCTAAATAAATAAAACAGTGAAAAACAGCTCTCTGTGTTGAGTTGCATTTGCTGACTTAGAATCTTCCTTTCCGCTGAATATGAAGCTAAAGCCAGTTTAATATTACACTTAGTTGAGTTTAACAACAACAGAGTCTGAGCTTGGCTTCATTTGTTCAACTTGAGTTCATTTCATGGTTTAAAACATCTGTAAAGTGAAAGTCTCAGATGTAAAAGCAGCGCTCGTGTTACATTTCTGAGATCAACAGAATTTTATTGGTGAAAACTCAGCAAATCAGATCTTGTAAACCATTTAAATGTTGTTCATTTTAGACCTGCTGTGTTGTTTTATCAATATTAGTCAAAAGAAAATATAAAGAACATTCTAGCACTTAAGAATAGGCCACTCCTATTCAACTAATTATTGTGAGCCTAATTGAACAAACATAGAACATCTGTGTGTAAAAGTCAAGTAGGTATTTAGCTTGAATTAGAAATAAATATAGAAACTTAATAGTCTTTAGTGTCACTCTTCTCAACGTGTTAAGGATAAATCACCAAAAATAGCCTTATAGCTTTCCATCACTTTTTAAAATGCTGATTTCTGACTTTAATGACAGTATTAATGAACGTTAAACACACAATATCGGTGTAAAACATTGAAATTTAAGAACCGACGCCATCAAACGTTGCTTTCACTTTCGCTTCAAACCCTCCAGAGTCACATTCACCTGGAGACTGATTATGATTGGTTGAACTTGAGTAAATGTAGAAGGTACAGCCCACTGCCGCCTCTTTTATAGAGTATAACGTCGCTGCTTTGGGTTGTTTCGTTCAGAGTCGGGGCAGTGAGCTGGTCCGGTTTGGTCCGTGTTTTGAGGAGACTTTACAGGCCACAGTCCAACATGAAGCCCTGCGTGAGTCTGTTTGTGTTGGGGATGATCCTGATCCTACACGGAGCCTCCGCGAGTGAGTAACATATTCTTCATATTTACAATAACCACACATGCTACAGTGCATTGTGGTATAAAACTTTGACCAGTGTTTTTCAACACAATACAATGTACTTTCGATTTAGGGTTTTTGTCATTAGGTCATTTTTTAATCTTTGGAAACTGGGAAAATGTGGAGTCAAAATTAACCGAGTAAAAACTGAACAACTGAACAGTAAAAGTTATAAACGCTGCAGTGTCTAATGTCTTCTGCTTCCTCCTGATGGTTTTATACAGTGGATGGAAGGATCTGCTCAAGAATAGGATCTCTGCTGAAATTCACAGTTAAATAAACAACAGAATAAAATAATTAAATAAAAATATAAATTTTGTTCACTTACATATATATTTTATTAACAACAACAACAAAAACCCTAAATGATCAACATATGCAGCAGAATAATAGGAAAAAAGTGAAAAAATTAAATCTTCTTAAGTGTATCTTATCTTCTTAAGCCTAACTTCATCTTTGGGAATTGTTTTTGTCTTTATTGTGTCTTTTGTTGTTGTTGTTATATAACTTGTTTTTCTCACATTCTCAAAATTTCAGCAAGGATTACTTTTTTCTTTTATAAGGTTACTATTGATAGATTAGATAATTGATTGGACCGTAATAATACAAAATAAGAGAGTCTTTGCTTCATTTACTCTATTTACTGCTCATGTGAATATTTGCTAAATTCGTTTAAAAACTTTTTGTAAACACTGAACTGGTTTTGCTTTCACAGCGACTCACTCTCTGAAGTATTTCTACACTGCGTCGAATGGAATAGAAAACTTTCCAGAGTTTGTGACTGTTGGGATGGTCGATGATGTGGTGTTCACTCACTACGACAGTAACATCAAGAGAGAAGTGCCCAAACAGGACTGGATGAAAACCTTTACAGAGGGAGACCCTCAGTACTGGGACAGGAACACTCAGACCTATTTGGGTTCACAGCAGACCTTCAAAGCCAACATTGAAGTCGCAAAGCAGCGCATGAACCAAACTGGAGGTTTGTCTTTCATTTTCTCTTTTCACCAAGAAATGTTTCTCTCGATGTCTGTGAGACTGAAATCCTATTGAGTAAAGAGAAAGAAAGATTTTTATTTTATTTTTTTGTACATACATATATGTTTTAATTTATAATAATACAATCCTCCAACAGTGTTAAAAACTTCAGAAATTTACAACTAATGAACATGTTCCTTTTTTCCTTAGAGAATTTGTATTTTAAAAAGAGAGAGAGAGAGAGAGAGAGAGAAAGAAAAAAGAAATAGAATGAGTAGAAAAAAAATCTCCCTGTTAAAATATTCTTTTCTTAACCATAATTTGAAATACAAATAACAAAAAAAAAAAAAAAAAAAACAAATAACTCATTGCTCCAATTGACACTTTACAACCAAATCTGAGTGAAATAAATAATAATAATAATAATAATTATTATTATTATTATAAACAATTTAAACCATGATGTTAACTTTAACTCATTCCAAACATTGACCAGTTTTATTAAGGTTGAAATAATTCTAATTCTTATTATTATTATTATGCCATAATTATTTCACTTTCAAGTCAGGTTTAACTTATTAATGTTTTTATTTCACTACGAGCTAAAATATGCTACATTTATTACCAGTTAACTTAACTTAAAAGAATGATACCAATCTTTAAATCCAGTTTTAATTGGTTCAAGTTCCGGATTCCACCAATTTATGTTGAAGGAGAGGAGAGATTGATTTAGTTTTGAGATTCTCACAGTACAGAGCTGACACAGATATTCGACCAGCAGGGGGCAGTGTCTGTTAGGTTTAATTACTTTTTCAATTCCTCCTTTTATCAAATTCAGTTCAATTTTTTTTTTTTTTTTTTTTTTTTTTTACTTTTTTCATTCAATAGCCTATTCACTTTTAATGTTTTAATTGTTACTTCCTTTTTGACCTGTTGTCTTATCCATTCCTCAATTATTTAGTTGCTACAAAATTACACCATAGATTGAAATGAACTCAATTTATTAATTTCTTATTTTAAGTAGTTTCTTATTTCTTATTTCCTTAAATCCTCATTCACCAAACATTTATTATTTACCCCTCATTTCATGTGTCCATTTTTCATTCAACATTTACTTGAACTTCTATTTAAATATTACAAAGTTACAGCCTTTAACTCAACAATATTTTCTGTGCAATAGTTTCCTTCCTCTTTTACCAACATTCTTATTATTATTCTTTAATTTTTGTTTACCTTTTTCATTCAACAATATTTCCCCAAAACGTCAATTATATCAAAACGACTCCCCATAAAAACTCACCAATTTGTGTAGATTAACTCGTTCTCTGCGATATATAGTTAGAGTTTATTTCCTTTCTCTTTCACCAACAACGTTCTTATTCATTCCTCACTTTTGGTTCACATTTTTCATTCAATAATAACTCTCAGCTTTCATTTCGTCGTGACAGAACGACTTCCTGGATTGAAGTAAAGCCCCGTGCGTAAAGCGTCCTCCTGATACACTGAGATGCCCGGCTCTTCTAACAGGCCTGTGCTGATGACTCCTCTGTGTCCTTCATGTCGGTGCTGCTCGCTCGGCTCTCGTGTCTGTTCTGTCCTTTCAGGGTCTGTAGTTTCTCACTTTAGACGCGTCACGGGAATAAAGAGCCGCGCCGGGGTTTTGTTGTTGTTTTTTTGTTGTTTTTTTTACTCGCTCGGTTTCCTGTCGTGCACCGCCTCGCCCCCCCCCAGCTCTGCCCGGTCACCGCGGCGCCCGGTCTCCGTGGCGATGGCGGCGGCAGTTGGTGGAGGCAGTTGAGGGTTGGGTTGGTGTGACTGTGGTTTGATGGTGTTTGTTTCTCTCAGGGACTCACATTGTCCAGAGAATGTTGGGCTGTGAATGGGATGATGAGACTGGAGAAGTGAAAGGATATCATCAGGAAGGTTTTGATGGAGAAGATTTCATTGTGTTTGACCTGGAGACACTGACATGGATCGCACCGAGACCAGAGGCTTTCATCACCAAACTCAAGTGGGACGAGGATAAAGCGAATACAGCCTACTGGAAAAACTACTACACCCAGGAGTGCCCCGAGTGGCTGAAGAAGTACGTCAACTACGGAAAGGCCACTCTGATGAGGACAGGTAAAATCAACTGACCTGCTTCAGTTTTTTTTAATTATTTCTCAAAATTCACTCAACACAAACTCCTCTGACACTGACTGCTCTCTCTCATTTTTTCTCACTTTCCTTTTGCACCATACTTCTATTTTCTTCTTCCATAAAACCTTTTAAAACAACACATGAATTAGCAAAAATTTCAAGTTTAACCAAATACATAATTTCATAATTCAGTTTATAATTTTAGCTTATTACGAAATCATCACAAATCTTAAAAAAAAAAAAACTTAACATTTTGCTTTTGAGTGTAATAATAATAAAATAATATTACTTAAAATAAATTAAAATGTGGATTTTTAAATATTTTAAAGCACATTTTGATTTTAATGTTTAACCAAATATATAATTCTATAATTCAGTTAACGATTTTAGCACATTACATAATCATCACAAAAAAAGCTTTAATTTACAGATTTTTTAAATAATATAACTGTGGGAAATAAAATAATGTAAGAATTTGCAAATATTTAAAGTATAATTTTACTTTTTAAATGTTTGATAGATACATCATTTAATAATTCAGTGAACAATTTTAGTTTATTTCAGAATCATCACAAATCATAAAAAGCTTATCATTTTACATTGTGAGTGTAATAATGTAGAACAAAATAATATAAACTTGGGAAATAAAGCAACATATGAATTTGTAAATATTGAATCCATGTTTTAATTTTAATGTTTAACCAAAATACATCATTTCATAATTCAGTTAATTTTAGCATATTACAATATCATCTCAAATCTTTCAAAAAGCTTAACATTTTACATTCTGAGTGTAATACTGTAGAATAAAATACTATAACATTGGGAAATAAAACAACATATGAATTTGTAAATATTGTTTAACCAAATACATAGTTTCATAATTCAGTTAATACTTTTAGGACATTACAACATCATCACAAATCTAAAAAAAAAAGCATAACATTTTGCATTCTGAGTGTAATTAATAGAATAAAATACTATAACCAGGTGAGAAATAAATGCAACGTTTCCATGTTGATGCTTTCATGTCAGACACAAGCTCATGAACTTCTTTTCTTTCTCTCTTTTTGAGTGCATTTTTCTTCATCATTTACTCTTTTTACGTTTTAGTTTGTAGTGTGTTCAGGAATATCAAAATTTTCAGCAAAAAAACATCAGATTTTTCACAATTATTGACACCATAACCAAACAATACTGAAATCCTTAATTCACTTTCTTTCACATCTTATAATAGATCATTCTTTTAGTTTGTAATCAGCTTTATAAAATCTAACATTCTGAATGAGAAAGTAAAGTTAATATGACACAAAAAGATTAAAAGCTCTTTACATTTAGGTTTATACTTTTGGAGTGTTAGTTGGTTAGAAATGAGATACTTTTTGCTGCTAAAGTTAAGGATTATTATCTGTTGGTTCATCACTAAACACTTGTCTCTTCTCCCAGAGCTCCCCACGATCTCGCTCCTGCAGAAGACTTCCTCGTCCCCCGTCACTTGTCACGCCACAGGTTTCTATCCCGACAGAGCCATGCTGTTCTGGACTAAAGATGGAGAAGAGCTCAGAGATGGCGAGGACCCCGTGGACTCCGGGGAGATTCTGCCCAACCACGACGGCACCTTCCAGAAGAGCGTGGAGCTGGACGTGTCCTCTGTCCCACCTGAAGACTGGGACAAGTACCACTGTGTGTTCCAACTCTCTGGAGTCAAAGACGACATCCTCACCCAACTGGACAAAGCCGTGATCAGGACCAATGGTGAGACTGCAGTCCGTTATTGTGTTTGTACCATCTTTAATCATCTTTTCTTCTTTGCACACACTTCACTGCTATGAGTGAGAGTTCTACTGTGTCAATTAGACTTTCTTCATTGAAAAAGACACATGAAACTATGGATATCAGTTTAGATTTGTCCTGGTTTGGTCTCAGTTTAATGTCAGTTCAGTCCTGACTTAGACTTCGTTTGGTTGTGTTTTTCTAGTCCTTGTTTAGTCTTGGTCTAGTCTAGGTTTAGTTCCAAGTTTAGTCTCAATTGATGTGGTGTGTGCTAGTGTGAATGTACCCACAATCTTAACATTAGTAATTAAAAAAGACGAAAAATAAAAGATAGTCGGAAAATATAACAAAAAAAGTTCATCATAAATTCACATCCTGCATCGTTGCCTAAATAGTTACACAAAAGATAGTTGAGGTAATTCAGTAAATGTTTCTTATAATCTCAGAGCTGTTGAAAGCAAATCTTGGATAGTAAATAATAATTCAAATGTATTGCACTCTCCACTCTCTAAAAGTTACTCTTGTATTTACACCTGAATCATTGCAGTCTCTGAACAAGATGAAAATATCAGAAGCTGCACAACTTTGGTTCGTTTTAAAGACAACAGACAAAGACGGTTCACAGTTACAGCCGAAACGTGTCGACAAAGTAATCACAGCTCCGTGTATTGTCTTTAAAAAGAACCAAACTTGTGTGAATTCAAAAAGAAAACAAAATGAATGTTGTTGAAGAAGTGACAAAGCTGGTTGAACAGGAAGAGCGTCCAAAAGCAAATTACGTAGTTCACTGTGGCATCCTGGAATCAATAAAAGGATACACCTAAAAAAGTAACTATAAAATATACAAATTAACAACATTTTTTCCTGTTTTTTGTTTGTTTTCTTTCGTTTTGTTTCACAGAGAAGCCCACCACCACTGCCGTGATCATCTCCGCTGCTGTGATCGGTGTCCTTGTCGCTGTGGTGGCTCTGGCTCTTGGGTTATTCCTCTACAAGAACAAGAATGGTACAACACGCATTTATCTACTATTTTATCATTTAATCTGTTTATCGACAGCATTTAATTGTGTCCTGTTTTTTTGTTTTGCTGCAGCCAAGCGCCCTCCAAGCCGTAAGTGAACGTTTTTATATTCTTCCATCGTTTTTACACAACAGACCTGTTTCTTATTTGGTGTAAAATATAATTTATTTGTCTAACTGTGATTGTATCTTTGCAGCTGCGAGTGATCAAGAGGTCCAGGAGGAGCTTAATCCAAAGTGAGTTAATCATTTGAGATTTTAATGATCTCAGTAAAAGAATGAACCGCGCACCTTATTATTATCAAGTGTTGTTTTATTCCAGCCACAAGAGTCAAAAATATAATGTGCGTTTTGTGTCAATCTCAAACATGAATAGATGGGAGAGAGTTATACGAGCATCAACTTAAAATGTGATGTCTCTTTTCTTGAATAAGAGATCACAAAACCACAAAGGGAAGAATGTTTATTATTTTAAAAACGGAAATGTTGACGTTTATTTCTTGTTTTCTTTTCACAGATCTTAAATCTTGCGTCGGAGGAGTGGGGTTTTCCAGTTGGATGCACTGGTTATTCTTGGATGTCATAAACTTTTACAAACCGGATTGATGCTTTTGGCTAAAAAACATGATTACATATTTTCACCATGAAATTTACAGATGCAAATTTAGTGGCAAATGGGGCTCAGTTAAACATATCACAAATCAGTTGTTGAACTTGTTCTGCAAATAGTCAAAGCATCAATCTACTTTCCAGTTGTTCTTAATTCCTATTTGCGTGGCATTAATAACCATATACACAATAATGGCAATAGAGTTTTATTGGTGAAGGGATTTAATGCATATCTATTTACTGTAAATGTAAATCAATGTTTTGTATTCACTCAAACCATATTAACATTTGAAAGGAGGGCAGGTAAAATAAAAATAGATTTAGCCTAATTATAATTATAGACATTTAATTTCAGGATCAAACTTAAGTAGCTTATAAACAAATATATCCAAACTATATGTATAAAGGTGATTGGATTTTATATAATCAAAATGGCATCAGTATTTTGGTCAAAAAGTAAGTAAATATTCAGGACATATTTATGCAGCAACATCACAAAATTCAAAAATGTCTAAAGTAAAGGTTTCTGCCCCTTAAACACTTTGATCACGAAGAAGAGAGAATTCCAAAGTTGTCATGATTATTTATCAAAGATGTAAATAGTTTTAAATAGATTATAGATACTTTTGAAGAGTGAAGTAGTTTATGAAAAATGTGCGCTTTGTTTGGCTTTGAAACATTGTAGTCTCATAAAGTTGGGATAGAAGACGTTTGGATTTTTGTTGAAACTGAAATTGCACTGCTTTTCATCTTTCACTTTTGTTCTGCTGTTTGGATTTTAAATAAAATTCCCAACTTTAAAAAGTGTTTGTCATGTTTCTTTCCTTTATTTATAATATGGGTTCAATCAAACTAACAAACTAGAAATTATGATTGATAATTGATCAGCACTGTTGTAAATATGAGTTTAAAGATTGATCTTTTTTTAAAGTTATGAAATTATAATGTGTAGGGAAACGGGACATGGGTTGAGAATTAGCACCAGCCATAAGCCAGCACTCTACATCTGTGGCATTAGCTGGAGCTCTGCTTGAAACTATGACTGCATTGTCCCTGTCAAATAAATAAATAAAATAAATAAATCTGGTACAATTATGTTAAATGGACAGTGCTGCATCAAGATCAGCCTGAAAAGTTCACAACATAATCCTCCCTTTGGTCTTGCTCCTTCGTTGGGAGCTCTTTGTCGGTTACATTTCAGTATTAAAAGTGTTGGCCGTTTGCTCACAACAGTATATATATATATTTTTTTAAAATTCAGGACAGTTACTTTTTACACATTGCAAGGTATACTTGGTCATAGGCCTGTCAAAACAACACTGACAGAGAATCCCCCCCAAACAATGCAATTTTGTTAAAAAACATGAGGCGCAACAAACAAATGGCACAATGGAACACTTTTGAAGTTTGTTGTCGATAACCAGTTGCTTATTTCACTCTCTACAGCTCAAGTTGTATCAAAAAACAAAGAAAAGGTTCCCTGAAGTGCAAAGAAAACACACATGAATACTGAGACACAAATATATTTTTCTTTCAACTATATATTAAGTAATAAGTCGATGTGCTGTAGTAGCTGACACTCAGTCACATGATTTTGCCATTACTGTAAGTCAGGCACAGCTTTCACAGCAATATACTTGTTGGACCTGTTTATCATGTTTTTTAATAACCACAGAGGCAAACCTTTGGCAAATGTAATCTTTATTGCCGGTAGAATTGTCAGGAATTAAACTGTTGGACTGGCTTACAAACTCTTCCTCTATCAGTTGTACAAAGCAGCAATAATAGACAGTAATGGACAAGCTGGACCTCAGAACATCCCTTTCTTGTAGCGATGAATCAATTCAGACACATCCTCTTGGCACACTTTAATCCAGCCGTCCTCCTGCATGTGGTACACTGGAGGAAGAAAAAAGAATTCTCAGGTATACATTACGCAGTTAGAAGTAAATTAGACTTTTGGCACACCGTACTTTTTATTTTTACTTGAGAAATATTATAACAATAACAAACATTTTATCTGCTAAACCTACAATAGCCTTCAACTATATATCCAAATGGTTACCCAGACCAGTTCATGAGAAGTAGAATAATGAAATATGTTTGTTTTACTTCTGTTTGAGTCCTGAAGTAACAGTGTGTCTTAATTGAATTTGTTTTTTAGTCTATACTTGCACAATTTTGTTATTCAATCTTTATTAATATTCACCTTATGCCTTATTCTTTGCCACAGATCTGCACTCCTGTAGTAAATGCAATTCCGTTTGATGGAAAAAGTTTCGCCACTAAAATGTTATATAAAGTAGATTGATTTGTGTAAAATGTTTAGCGTACATATGCAACAACAAGTCACCTATTTTGGATGGTCTGAAAACAGCTTTTTAGTCCGTGTAGAACTTATTTTCTGTTGCACTCGCCCTCCCAGTGTAAAATAATAGAAAAAAGGATGGCAGCGCTCAAGGCAACTTCCAGAATAAGGTGAACATTGTCTGTTTATGTGTTTTTTTGGCTTACTGTTGACCACTCCTCCAGAATAGGCGTCCCGGTGCGTGGCGTGGGCGATGCCTCTTTTGCCCAGTTCATAGGCCTCCTCCACAGTCATGTTCTCCCTGTATCCACTGTCTATCACTCCATAGGCATAACTGTTACCACATCCTGTCGAAAACATCTGTCCAGAGAGGCGCGTCCCGTTGTCATCCACATAGTACAAACCAGGACCCTGTACAGGACACAGACACAGTTATAATTAGAGTCAAAATAAGTAAAGAAAAAAGGATTGTCAAAAAATCATCACTAAAACCAAAATCAAAACTAGATACTGATTTGATTGATTGCTACTGAAATAATCTGGACAGAAAAGGACGATGATCTGGATCTTTATCAGAACTTACACAAGATAATATTCAAGAAACTACTATTTGCTATTTGTTGAAGACAGATAAGTACATGGGTGCTTCACTGGGTCAAAAAAGTGTAAGAGAGCAGTGAGAGACCCTTACAGAGGTGTACAAGTAGATGTCAGGCTGAAAGATACGAGGCATGCTGACAAAAGAGATTAAAATTCCTTAAATGTATTATATCCTAGTAAGCCCAAAATTCTGGCTTATAGTTTTATGAAGCCAAAGTGGTACAGGCACAATATTTTAATACAAACCAAAAAGGGGTACATGCTGAATGAGTACCTCTTTGTCCCATCCGCAGATCATGCTGCCCACAGACAGACCCATGCCTCTGTATCCCAGCATCATGTTGCACAGCAGTTTAGACGCAGCAGAAACCGAAATCCTGTGGTTGTTCCTGAGCCGGTACAGCCTGGAATGAGAAAGTATAGTTAAGGCCAGGAATATACTAAATAAAACAATATAATTAGTCTGTTTTATATTGCTTTTTACATGTTTCATATAATTCAAAGGTTCTATTAACCGTTGTTCATTATTCGTTCTGTACTTAATCACACGACGAGAAAATGTTTGAATCCAACCAAAACCAATCACAGTCACACACATTCACAAAGGTGGGTGCAATGTCTTGTCCACGGACACATACACTAAAAACTGTCAACTTTCAGAAATGGGGTGCACGGTGGCAGAGCGGCTAGAGCTTCTGCCTCCCAGCAAGGAGATTGTGGGTTCGAATCCCGGACAACCCCAACATCACACGCTCTCTCTGGGTGGAGTCCTCCCCTTGTTACCGTGGGTTCTCTCTGGGTTCTCCGGCTTCCTCCCACCGTCCAAAGACATGACTGTGTAGGTTAATTGGAAACTCTAAATTGTCCCTAGTGAATGAATGTGAGAGTGAATGGTTGTCTGTCCTTGTCTCTGTCTCTGTGTCAGCCCTGCGACGAGTTGGCCACTGTCCAGGGTGTACCCCACCTAAGGCCCAAAGTCACTGGGATAGGCTCCAGTCACCGACGCCGGAAACGGGAATAAGCGGTAGAAAATGAATGAATGAATGAACGAACTTTCAGAAATGTCTGCATAAACTGGGTGTCTTCTGAGTGATAAATGAAATTAGTTTATTAAACAGCTAACTGTCTTTGTATCTAGATTGTACACATTTTTCCAGTGCAGTTCATTTGTAGTGCATCTGCTTCAAGGTACCCTCCATCTCATGTTGGGTTTGCTGTTTCACCAATTGAACCTACAGTCAATTAAAAGCATGCTTATATTACTCATATATTAAACTTACACACCTGCACTCTTTGGCCAGCAGTCTCTCCCAGTACTGACAGTCTGCAGCGCTGCCAGACATGGTCCCCAACAGGTATGGATTGATCTCTATGACCTTGTTCACAGCATTGGACGCTGAAAGATAGTAAAGAAAGCTATTATTTCAGAAGAAAATCACAGCATTATGTACAGAGGCATTTGTTATTTAACTGAGATAGAGGCAGAGAAACTAATCAGATTTTCTTGGGTGCTCATACAGTTGAATTTTTGGTCATTCCTCAAGTGAATACCTAATAGTGTAATTGTGGGAGGTCTCTTTCTAACTCTAACTTTATTTTTCTTATGATGAATAAACAGCATATATGTTTTTGATGCATTTACTGGCTTGTATCCCATCTGAGGCAGGGACTCTGAAAGCAACCTACATGACTCTTTCAATTGCCAGTGAAGAATTAGGCCTTTGTCACATTATTATTAGCTATATTAGAGTAGTTCACCCAAGTATTGTCCAGCAGAGGCTCTGGAGTCCACCGCCACAATGACTCCATGTCTGAACTTGAAGGCCAGGGTGGTCGTGCCGTGGTTCAAGTCAATGCACACTCCCTCCTCATTGTTGCAGGACTTAAGAAACCGAGATGGCTGTGAAATCAGAAGAGAGCGTTTTAATTGATTGATCAAACGGTGTCATTTACGCATAACGCATCAGCAGCAATGCGGCCAAATGACGCGTAAAGGTACATTAGAAGCGTCTGATGCCGCTTTGAGCTTAAGTTTGTAAGTTTGTAAGTTTTCAAATAACACCTGAATAAGTATTACTTACGTCAACGCCGCGAGGAACAGCAAATTCCTGAGTTTTCAAACCGAAATTGAAGTGGTTTGTTCGGTCGACGAGACGCGTCTGCCCCCCTGGAAGGATCTGACTGCGCAGATCAAAAGATGGCTTCAAACCACTTACTTCAAAAAGAGCCATTATTGAGGCTAGAAAAATATGCGTAAAAAGACGGTTATTAACTATTATGGCGTGCGTCAGAATTTCCTTGATCGCAACAATGAGGAATGAATGCGAAAGTGAAAGAGTCCAAATTAATTTAGATACATTTACAACAACGTAACATGCATATTTTTTGTTGCACTGACAATAAAATGAATGCTGTCTTTGTATTGTGTTATTTTAGTTAAAATGTTTGGTAAAATATAAAATACGACAAAGTCTCTACTCGCGCGGGCCAATAAAATAAATCCAATTCAAGTCATCATCAGTATCTAGGAGGAAGTGCAGATTACCGGTATGAAAGCGTCCAAGCATGATGAACAAGTCAGTTTGATCACTGTCAACAAGTTGCAAAAAGAAGAGAATCTTCACTGAATCTTCACTGAAACTCAAACACACTTTATCATACAATGACTCTTGTTTGATCTATCAGTTTTGTCCATGGTGAAGGCTGGGTATGATGAACCCTATACAATTTGATGTAAAGCGTAATATAGAGACGATAAGGCCACCTGTAGATTTAGGCTACATATATACAATGCACCCCTCCTTGAACCGCCACCTTAACGTGGTGGAGGGGTTTGAGTACCCGAATGATCCTGGGAGCTATGTTGTCGGGGGCTTCATGCCCCTGGTAGGGTCACCCATGGCAAACAGGTCCTGGGTGACGGTCAGACGAAGAGCGGTTCAGAAGCCCTTATGAATAGCAAACAATCAAGGCCAGTTACGCCGCTCGATTGGCGCCACCGGGCCCCACCCTGAGCCAGGCCTGGGGTGGGTGCTCGACGGCGAGCGCTGGTGGCCGGGCCTTTCCTCATCATCGGCCGGCCCAGCCCTAACGAAGCGACGGGGCCGCCCTCCAGTGGACCCACCACCCGCAGGGAGGATCCATAAGGGGCCGTGCAGAGATCTGGGTGGCAGTCAAGGCGGGTGACCTCGACACCAGATCTCCGGATGACAGAAACTAGCTCTGGGGACATGGAATGTCACCTCGCTGGGGGAAGGGAGCCTGAGCCAGTGGAGGTCGAAGCCCGATCAGATATAGTCGGCCTCACCTCCACGCACAGCCTGGGCTCTGGAACCCGCCTCCTCGAGAGGCTGGACGCCCATTTCTCTGGCGCGTTCAAGGAGAGGCGCGGGCTGGTGTGGCTTGCTCATAGCCCCACAGCTCAGCCGCCACGCAGTTGAGTTTACCCCAGTGAACGAGAGGGTCGCGTCCCTCCGCCTTCGGTTGGGGACAGGTCTCTCACCGTGTGTCGGCCTCACGGGCCGAACAACGGTGCAGAGTACCAGACCTTCTTGGAGTCCCTGGGAGGGGTACTGGACGGTGCACCGCCTGGGACTCGTTGTTCTACTGGGGACTTCAACGCCCACGGGCAACGACAGTGACACCTGGAGAGGGGTAATCGGGAGGAACGGCCCCCGATCTGAACCCGAGCGGTGTTCAGTTATTGACTTCTGTGCTAGTCACAGCTTGTCCATAACCCAACACCATGTTCAAGCACAAGGGTGTCCATCAGTGCACGCGGGCAATTAGGACACCTAGTCGGAGGTCGATGATCGACTTTGTTGTCGTGTCATCTGACCGGCCGCGTGTCTTGACACTGGGTGAAGAGAGGGGCGAGAGCTGTCAACCGATCACCACCTGGTGGTGAGTTGATCCGCTGGCGGGGAGGAAGCCGACAGACTCGGCAGGCCCAAGCGTGATCGCGGAGGGTCTGCTGGGAACGGCTGGCAGAGCCCTCTGTCGGCAGGGTCTTCAACTCACACTGGGAGAACTTCTCCCAGATCCCGGGAGGTTGGAGACATTGAGTCCGAAAGTGACCATGTTCTCCACTTCCATTGTCGCATGCGCGGCTCGTAGCTGTGGTCGCAAGGTCTCTGGTGCCTCGTCGCGCGTAATCTCGAACCCGGTGGTGGACACCGAAGTAAGGGATGCCGTCAGGCTGAAGAAGGAGTCCTATCGGGCCTTGCTGGCTCGTGGGACTCCCTGAAGCAGCTGACAGGTACCCGGCAGGCCAAGCGCATTTGCAGCCCGGGCTGTCGAGAGGCAAAACTCGGGATTGGGAGGAGTTCGGGAGGTTATTATGGAGGAGGACTATCGGTCGGCCTCAAAGAAATTCTGGCAAACCATCCGACGCCAGGAGGAAGCAGTGCAGCTTCACCAACACCGCTTACGTGCGGGTGGAGAGCTGTTGACCTCGACTGGGGGATGTTGTCGGAAGGTGGAAGGAATACTTTGAGGATCTCCTCAATCCCACTGTCACGCTCTTCCGAGGAGGAAGCAGAGGCTGAGATCTTGGAGGCGGACTCGCCCATCACCCTGGCTGAAGTCACTGAGGTGGTTGGCAAGCTCCTTGGTGGCAAGGCTCCGGTGGATGAGATCCGGCCCTGAGTATCTTAAGTCTCTGGATGTTGTGGGACTGTCTTGGTTGACACGCTCTGCAACATCGCGTGGCGGTCGGGGACGTACCTCTGGACTGGCAGACCGGGTGGTGGTCCCTCTGTATAAGAAGGGGGACCGGAGGGTGTGTTCCAACCACAGGGATCACACTCCTCAGCCTCCCGTAAGGTCTATTCCAGGGTACTGGAGAGGAGAATCCGACCGATAGTCTAACTCGGATTCAGGAGGAGCAGTGTGGTTTTTCGCCCCGGTCGTGGAACACTGGACCAGCTCTATACTTCCATCGGGTGCTCGAGGGTTCATGGGAGTTTGCCCAACCAGTCCACATGTGCTTTGTGGATCTGGAGAAGGCATTCGACCGTGTGCCCCGGGCGCCTTGTGGGGTGCTCCGGGAGTATGGGGGTCCGGCCCTTTGCTAAGGGCTGTCCGGTCCTTGTACGATCGAGCAGGAGCTGCGTCGCATTGCCGCAGTAAGTCAGACCTGTTCCCAGTGCATGTTGACTCGCCAGGGCTGCCCTTTATCACCGGTTCTGTTCATAATTTTTATGGACAGAATTTCTAGCGCAGTCAGGGCGTGAGGGTGTCCGGTTTGGGAACCACAGGATCTCATCTCTGCTGTTTGCAGATGATGTCGCCCTGATGGCTTCTCAAATCAGACCTGCAACATGCACTGGGACGGTTTGCAGCCGAGTGTGAAGCGGCTGGGATGAGGATCAGCACCTCCAAACTGGCCATGCGGTTCTCTAATCCGAAAAGGTGGCTTGCCCTCTCCGGTGGGTGGGGAGTCCTTGCCTCAAGTGGGAGGAGTTTAAGTATCTCGGGTCTTGTTCACGAGTGAGGAAAGGATGGAGCGCGAGATTGACAGGCGGATCGGTGCAGCGCCTGCAGTGATGCGAGGCATCATCGAAGTGTGGTAAAGAAAGAGCTGAGTCGAAGACGGCTCTCGATTTACCGTCAATCTACTGCCTACTCCTCACCTATGGTCATGAGCTTTGGGGTAATGACCGAAAGGACAAGATCGCTGGATACAAGCGGTCGAAATGAGCTTCCTCACGGGTGGCTGGGCGCTCCTTAGAGATAGGTGAGGAGCTCAGTCACACGGGAGGAGCTCAGAGTAGAGCCGCAGCTCCTCCACGACGAGAGGAGCCAGCTGAGGTGGCTCGGGCATCTGTTCCGGATGCCTCCTGGACGCCTCCCTCGGGAGGTGTTCTGGGCATGTCCCACCGGGAGGCGGCCCCGGGGTAGACCCAGGACACGCTGGAGGGACTATGTCTCTCGGCTGGCCTGGGAACGCCTCGGGATCCCCCCGGAGGAGCTGGAGGAAGTGTCTGGGGTGAAGGAAGTCTGGGAGTCCCTGCTTAGACTGCTGCCCCCGCGACCCGGCCCCGGATAAGCGGAAGAAGATGGATGGATGGATGGATATACAATGCATCAAATAATAAAACCCCTTAAAAAAAATCAAGCTCATGTCATGTAGTTATAGCCAACATTGATAGCTTCACTAACCTTTGATCATTTTATAACCAAGTATTGTGGACTAGATGAGATCACTGTTCAACCATTATATAAATTTAATATTTCAGTTCATCCTGTATGTCTGGATTTATGTCTTTAGATGCCCTTCCAGGATCACTCTCCATGTCTATGTGGCAAAAATATAAGGCATTCACTAAACCTTATCCATGTTGAAACTTGCATATAGAACAGAATACTGCTCAAGATTGATTAATTACATGAAACAATAACAGCAGACAATTTATCATTTATTTTATTGTTCCATATGTTGATATTTTGACCGTAAAAGACAAATGTAAGAAATGGAATGATTGCAAAATTCAAATACAGTGTCTTTCGATTTTTATGTTGAGTTCTCGGAGCTTCTTTGGTTCAAGATGTGTCCATCGTCTGAACTTTCTCATGAACGACCTCCAGCTTCAATGGAACGACTTTCTGTGTCAGAACTGGAGTTGTCCCCGGGCGGTACTTGTACTTTGTTTTCCTATGGCAGAAGAAGAAAGGATTTGTTTGTTAAATGATGTTCATTGCATTATATGAGCGGCAGGGTAAAACAAATCTTGTATTAGTTTCATCTGCTGTTGTTTTACAGTGATATCAGTCATAAAATCAAAACTAAAATGTTCAACTTCAACCCAGAAAAGTCACATGCCAAGGTCTTACTAGCCAGGTCCAGTCAATTCATTTTAAATACCTCTGGCATGTGCTTGATCAATTTACAATAAACATTCAATATTGTACATGAGATGTCCAGTTTCAAGCTGCAACAAAGTTTGGAACGGACACAAAGTACACTGGTAAGGCAAATCAAGTCTAAATGTTAAACCTGATACTTTTAACAGCATTAGTGACGAGATTATCCCGAAAGTTATAACGACTTAAGTTTATATTGATATTGGTTTTACACCTGTTGTCTTTGTACTCTGACTCTTGGAAGGGCCGGATGTAGTCAACTCCTTTTTTGGTGATAACACAGATGTCAATGTTGTTTCCAGAACCAAGGTCGCTCATGATGCCGGAGTGGATGGCAGCTCGCACCAGCTCTTTCGCCTCCTCCATCTGAAGACGAGACAAAATCAACTCCAAATATTTTTGTAATTATGTATTATTACAAACATGTGAGCATGATTTTCACTCACCTCCATATTTGGCTTAAATCTATCTTCCAGAATTCCCATAGCAGCAAGATCTCCAGAACCTGAGCAAAGAAAGGTAAAAAAAAACAAAAAAAAACATGTGTTTTATCTGATGAATAACAAATCATAAATCATATCATATCATATGTTGCACGCTAGTTTTAAATCTTCCCTTACAATAAGCAACTGCAAGGTCACAATTTCCTCCTAGTTGTAAAGACACTTTTATCGGCTGCTTGAGGATTTTTGTTTCAAGATGGACATTTTTTGTTTGTTAAATTCTATCTGAAATCCTCTGTATAGAATTTACTGTCTGGTTACAACTCCTTCCTTGTGTCTAAGACCTAAAAGTGTAAACTTTTCCTCATATTTATTCTGATATGTTTTTCTCTGAATGGCTTATCATGCTGACCTGAACAGAAATACTGTATGACCGTGGCCCAACCTGCACATCTTTATTAAGTGTGTATTTTTACCTACCCATTGCCATATAGGAGGTGGTGTCTACACTTCCCCAGGGCCCCACTTCGTACAGGTGGTTCCCAGTGCAGTCCACTCCCCCCAGTATAAGATTGGCCCCAATACTTCCATGATACCTGAAGACAACAACAACGGAGGTCAATGGATAGGTAAGACAAGCTTGACTTGAAAATAGACAGCAATACATTCAAAATATGTTAAATCGTTTAGGGTTCTTGGTGATATTGTGCAGGATTTGAGCAATAAACACCCACCTGTAAAGCATATCTTGTAGAATATTTGCAGCCATGACCAGTCGAGGATTCCTGCCGCTGTTCATGGAAAAAATGGTGAGGTTTGACGAAAGAATGTCTGTGGTTTTCTCTGTGTCCGCAGCTGTTCCCGCTCCACAACAACTGAAATAAAAACGGATCAGTAAGCTGATATAGAACTGATTAAATGTGAGATTTAAGCAGAGTGCCTTACTAAATGTTTGGAGCAATATAGTGGATCTTAGCACACATCTTGTCAGCGACCACTTCACTGGAGGTAGCTCTTGTGTCAGCGCCCAGAACAACTCCATCCTGCATAAGCACAGGGACAAATGTATACATTACTGGATATTTATTACAAATTATACTAATAGAACTTCTAGATGTGTATATAAGTGTAATTATTTTTGTTCAATCATGGGGAGGAAATGGAAAAGGTCCATAACAAATCTATAGCATTTATAGCCTATTATCTAATTTGTTTGCATGCAGCAGTTTAGTTTAACTTGTTTCAATAATATGGATAAATCTGTGAGGTTTAACTTGAATGTGCATTGTGGTTTGAGAAAATATATGTTTTATTTAGAGTTTAATGTAGACGTATAAGTGTTAAAATACATAGGGCAATGCATGTTTGATATCTGCAACAATATGATGTACAAAGCATCCTGTGCAGCTACTATTTGGTAATACCCACCTTAAATACAACTCCAGCTATAGTGGTGCCTGTTTTCAGAGGTTTGGGTGTCTTTCCTCCCGAAAAAACCTCTTCCAAAGCAGCATTTCTGAGGGGAGGATAAAAAAATTAACAGCAAAGCAAAGTAATAACCTAATATCAGTGTCTAAAACAAAACGCGTCACACAATAAGTTACTTTCACTTTTGATCCTGCTCAGAAATCAAACCCATACTGTTTTTGTTCGACGTTTCTGACATAACTAATACCCGAAAACTTAAAACAAGTTCATACCTCGCTGCGTTTTCAAAGTTGAAGCCGGCAGCAGGGATCTCCAGGACATTTGATAACGCCATAGTGGACTCGACAGATCTGCGAGTCGCTTCCCTGTGCGTCTCGGTGCACTTGAGGTCGCTGTGTTAAATTTCGCCTGATTTTTCTCTTTCGATTTGGAGCCAACATGGAGAAACGCTGTTTGGACGCACAATACAAAGGAGTCAGCACAGGGGTGAGAGAATACCACGGTTTTAATGATAAGTTTTGTACCAATGCTGCGTTCGTTATTTTACGCATGGATTCAGAAAGCTTGAAACTAGAATCTTTGCGGTCGTAAGTGGTTCAATGAACAGGTGATACTCGTGTCCAAAAACACAAGATGCCACGATCACAAACGCTGTTATATGTCACCTCCTTCACTGATGTCTTGTTTTTTAATTTGAGAAATTATATGTGATATAGCTTTCGTATTTTTTATGCAGAAGACGTTGCTTTCATTTTCAACAACCACACAAAACTACATGTCCCACAATTCATAGTGTATTCGTCTTTCATTGTCTATTTCAAGTGTACAAAATCAAAAAACAAAACAAAACTCTGTTAAAAGGTTATGTAAAGCAGTGTTTACCAACCAGGGGCACAGGGACCCCAAGGAGTACCTGATCAATTATCAGGGGGTACTTGGTATGGTTTCAGGTTTTTATTATAAGCATTATTAGTTGTAAATATAGCATATTTTCGGTGTATCTTGGACCATAAATATAATCAAAATTTGTAAAAAACAATTTATTTGCCTGAAACTCCAGTTAAGGGATACTCTGAGTGTGAGACAAAGCTTATGGGGTACGTGATACAAAAAAGTTGGGAACCACTGAGCCTGGTCTCTTTTGTTTCCACAGACAACAATCCTGGCTGCCACTTTTGATGGGGGAGTTGTGATTGGATCAGACTCCAGGGCTTCAGTCGGAGGGTGAGCAGCAATTAAAATGAGCAGGTTATAGTAGATTTCATTATATCCAGATACAAAAAATAGATTAAAACCTTGTAATATAGTTTTGTTAGTTTTTAAAGGTCATTGTGATTGTGAAGTGTTTGGCTCTAATCATCTTTTTTACTCTGTTGTCTGTTGTCTCATTCAGGGAGTATGTTTCCTCGAAGACGATCAACAAAGTGATTCAGGTTCACGACCGGATCTTCTGCTGTATGGCTGGTTCTCTGGCCGATGCCCAGGCTGTTCTAAAGACGGCTAAATTTCACCTTTCATTTCACAGGTGCCTCTTTGTATAATTACTTTACTAAACTGAGTAAAGACATTTGTCCACTAACTCCTGCTATTGGCACCACTGAACCTTTGCACTTTTAGAACTTTAGAGCTGTTCACAAGACCCTTCACGACTTCACGTTTTCTTACTGTGTTATGGATGTGTAATTGTCAAAGGTTTGGAGCAGAATTCCAGTTTGATCCAGGGCAGCTGTGGCTTATGAAGTACCATACCACTATCAAGTCTGACTGCATGAGTGAATGTTTAATTTCCACCAAATTGTAAAATTAGTTTGAATGCCAAGAAAAGCTCTATGTCAATCTAATTCAATGTAAAACAACTTAAAATATGCTCAACCAGACACACTGCTTGTTACTTATCAATTTTGTTAGTTAAAATACAAAATTAATACCATGTAGGGCCAATTTTTCCATTTGTATTTTATTGTTCTACTAACCAGTCATTGGTATTTAGTTTAATAATTTCAACATAGTTATTTTATGAATGTTACTTCACTGGTATTGATAATTATGTTTTTGTCAATCCACAGTGTACAGATGGAGGGCTCACCGCAGGTCATAGCAGCAGCCTCCGTGTTGAAAGAACTGTGTTACCAAAACAAGGATGAGCTACAGGCCGGCTTCATCACTGCAGGATGGGACAGGAAGAAAGGGCCTCAGGTGAGTGTCCTAATGTGAATTTAATAGATACAAGACTTTATTTGTCCCTGTGGGGAAATTGGTTTTCAGCAAATTCATAAACATGACTGGATTCACTTTTGCTTATATACATATGATGCATAAAAACATTATAACCTCAAAAATTACGGTTAAAGTGCAGATTAACAACTTCTATTCAAGAATCTTATTGCTTGTGGAATGAATAAGAACTTTTTTTCTTCAACAGAGTCAACATTAAGTAACAATTTTCTGGTTTATCTATAGCACATTTATAAACAGATACACTGCCCCAAAGTGCTGCACAAGATCGATAACACAATACAGAGAAAACAATTGAATACTGAAAAATTAAAAGTAAAAACACAGTGTAGTTGTAATAAAAATGTCTAGCCCAGCTGGGACTAAAGGCCAGTGCAAAAAAATTAGTTTTTAGCAATGATTTGAAACTCTGAACAGAAGTAGTAGTAAATTGAGGGGAAGAGAGTTCCATAGTTTAGGACCAGCAACAGAAAAAGCTCTGTCTCCTTTAGATTTATGTCTAGATTCTGGGACAGTTCTGGGGCAGCCGACCTCAGTGCTCTGCCTGGAGTGTGCAAAACAAGCGTTTCAGATAAATAAGAAGGTGCTAGATTGCAGATAAATAAGAAGGTGCTTGATTGTTTAGAGACTTATAAAGAAACAGCAAAATCTTAAACTGGATCCTGAAGACAACAGTAACCAGTGGAGCGAGGACAGCACGAGGGTAATGTGGTCACTGCGTCTCGTCCCGGTGCATGCTGCATTTTGGACCAGCTGTAGTCTGTGCATGATAAAGTTGGACAATATCAGTGCCAATATGTTTAAGCATATATTGTGAGGATTTTTTTCTTAAACAGCCCCAGTCTCTGTGTCTATGTGTATTTTAAGGTTTGTCCTCAGTGATGTGAATGGGCACATTGGATATAAAATACAGTAAATTATTTGATATGACAGATACATATGTTTTGTGAATACTTTTGGAAGTAAAAAGTTAATTTGTGAACTTAACATTTTTCAAGATTTAGAAATATTGATATCAACAGCACTGACAAATATTGATTATCAGCCATATCAGCAAGACAAATATCAGACATCTGTGTCATTGATGCTTTCTTATATTTTTCTAGATTTATGTGGTGTCTCTTGGAGGGATGTTGATCAGTCAGTCAGTAACCATCGGAGGCTCCGGCAGCACCTACATCTATGGATATGTGGATGCCAAATACAGACCGAACATGAGCAGAGAAGAATGCCTACAATTCGCCACCAATGGTATTACTGTTGCTAAAACTGTTTAATAATGACTGGACGTTGCACTTATGATCTATATTTAGTTACAGTAATTTGTGAACCTTTTTGAATTGTGCCTCAAGCACTTAAACGCATCACACTATATATTTCTCAGTTAGTATAAATCTAATCTTAAGTAACTCTAAGTAACTGCAGTCTTATTCTAAATACTTAATCATAAATCTACATGCTCAAAGTTTAAAGTAAGAAAAAAATGAATGGGAAGCGTGTCTGTATTTTCTTCTAGGTATTACTGGTTATTGTTTACCCCTTACCATGAGGGTCTATTTTTCCCAAAACGTGCAACTAATATGAGCCCCATTTCAAACTAAAGCCGTTCTGGCGAACAAACAATTAGCTGGAGTCTTTGTGAAGCTGTAGTTTTGGCCTCTCATGTCTGATTTACTGTAATTATAAGTGTTCCGCACAGAGGAAAATCAGATTTTCAATTCCGCCTAGATTTTCTTATAAGAAAGAGTAAAGCTGGTGTCTGGAGGATGGTCTGATTGATACAAGATTGAGCATTTGTTGGGTTTTGACAATTCCTCTTTCAGAACATGAGCTAATTTGACTGAAAATGAGTTGTAGGGATTTGTAAAAGTAAGAATCCAAATAAAAGTCATTTTAATTGTAGGGTATTTTTATTTGTTGCTTTTGGGTACAAGCTGAGCCTTATTCATCTCAGAGTGGTTGATTTGAATGAAAATAAAATTGGTTCCAGCTTTCTTTTTATATTCAGCAGGTTCAGCAGCTTGATAGTTTCTTTTTCTCAGATGGTGGACAAAAAACAATAGACTAAGAAAAAAGCGGGACGACCTCATGATAACAAGTTAAAATATAATATGCCCTATCCCTAAATGTCTCATCAGCACATATCAATACACAGCCCAGATCAGATATTATGTCCAAATACTTGCACTTATTGAACAGTATGAATCAAATATTCCAAGTCCAACTGAGGAATGTGTTAATCTACAGCTATTTAAGTAATATGTGAAGAGTTGATTTGCGAAAACAGTTAAGGTAAATGTTGAAGGCTTAAAATTTACTTTTTGCCTAGGAGTGTTTTCAAAATCTGAATCTATTGTAATGAAATAAAAATATAAAGCCATCCCTTCTTAAGCAAATCCCCTCAGCTATACTGTTATATGTAATATGTAAAGATGGTAACATAAAAGTGGCATCTGTTTTAGCAAATTAACTCTTTGTTGCTGTAACAACACCCTTAAATTTGACAGTTCGTCTATAGCCATGTCCATCCTTTCAGGAAAGACAAGGTTTTCTTCTACTTCCTCATTTTTTTTTACTTCTTCCCTCCTCTCTCTTTGTGCTCACAGCTATTGCGTTGGCGATGGGCAGAGATAACGTGAGCGGAGGCGTGGTTCACCTGGTCGTGATCACAGAGTCTGGGGCGGAGCATGTGGTTGTGCCTGGAGACAAGCTGCCCAAGTTCCACGACGAATAACTTCCTTATAAAAAAGAAAGAAAAAAAAAATCACTTTAATAAATGCATTTTTGAAATTCATTTAATGTCATGAATGGAACATAAAATTGAATAAAAATGAATAAAATGCTCTATGATGTCATGTTTGTAAATCCATGTCTTGTTTTGCCATCATAACTCCTGACTAGTGCGATGAGATGCATATAGGATAAAAGTATTTATTTAGCACATTTCATACAGAAACTGCATCACAGCGTGCTTTACAACATGGACAAACAGCACACACAACAGCATTCACACATAAAATACATAAAACAAGGATAAAAGAGAATAAACTAGGTCTATTGAAAGGAAAGGCTGAATAGATTAGTAGATTGTTTTAAATTAATGTTCGTTAAATATTAATATTTTCATAATAATGTCGTTGGGGAGGTATTCCATTTACAGGGGCATATTGGTAGAGAAGATCTGTCATTCTCTTAATAACACTGTTGATATAAAAGACAAAAAACCCAGAAAATATCTTGTTTTGTAAAGATATTTTTTGTCCTTTCATACCATTTACCAGGACCATAAAATGTAGAATGACCAATAAAAAGGCATAAAAGTACCATATAACACCACATAATATCAATAACACGTTTTCAATGAATGAAGAAAGCCTGCGCTTGGTTGATGCGCCACAGACTCTTGCAGGGGCGGGACTTATTCACTTTCAATTTCGATCCAGTCCGGGAAATATGGAGTCGCTTTTTGACTAACAAGACTAATAATCATAAGATCAAATCGATTATAATCACACTTAAAATACTTATTTTTACTGCAACGTCGAGCGTACATCTTTAGTGCGTAAAAATGCTGGGAGAAAATGAGCCCGAGTGGTTGTCCGAGGAGGTGAAAACCGGAGTAAGTAGTCGGTATTATCATCCATGTGAATGACGCTAAATGCATGTTGAAGTTACTAATGACGATATTTTCTATAGACAACAATCATTGCCATAGAGTTTAACGGAGGGGTTGTGCTTGGCTCTGATTCACGAGTTTCTGCGGGGTGCGTAAAGTTGTAATTGCACAGAATAAACTATTGCCCACCTGGCATTTACTACACAAGTTCATTGCCAAAATAACCTTGTCATTTAATTGTCTGTTCTTTTTTGACACAGGGCCTCGGTGGTAAACAGAGTGATGAACAAACTTTCTCTGCTGCATGACAAAATCTACTGCGCGCTTTCAGGCTCTGCTGCAGACGCACAAACTATCGCAGAGGTGGTCAACTATCAGCTGGATGTCCACAGGTAACTATGGCTTAAACAAATGTATTCAAAACAGCTGAAACAGCAACAACTGAAACACAATAGCAGTGGTGGAAAGGAACGACGTACAAAAGTAAAAGTACTGCACTTTAGAAAAAAATCTGGCATCTGTAGCCCTACTTTACTTTACTTTACTACTTTAAGTAACTTTAACAATGAATATTTTACTTCACTACATTTGTGAGCAGGTATCTGTACTTTTTACTCCACTAACTGTTTGAACAGGACTGAAAAGTAAACGGTTTGGTGTCAGGGGTTATTTTAGCATATTTATGTTGACATTAACTGTAAGGTTTTGAGTTCATGCCCTGGCTTTGAGCAAACAAAAATATACATTAAAAAAAGTCTAGAAACAGTCTAGAACAGTGGTTCTCAAACCTTTTACCCGAAGTAACACCAAAGAAAGATTTAGCTTTCTGAGTACCACCAAATCTAAAGTGGGTCTATAACCGGTTTATTTCAGGTCTAAATTAGGCATAAACCAGGTCTTATGTAGGAAAACACCATTGGCACAGTAGTGTTAACTAGAAATGTACTAAAGGAAGAGCAGAAATCTGAATAAAATGTAATCTAAATGAAGTAAACGTTACTAAGAGTTGTCCACATACCACCAGAAGACGTTTGCACTTTTTAATAGTAATTTATGAATATCAATCGTCAGAGTGAAATACTTTTACTTTTTACTCTAAAAGTAAAATTTCAAACACATATGTCTGTACTTTTACTTTAGTCGATTTTTATATGAAATACTTATTACTTGAGTGATGTTTTGCTACTGTATCTGTACTTTTACTTAATTAACACGATTGACTACGGTACTTCTTTCACCACTGCACAATAGACAGCATTGGTACTGGTTACAACTTAAATGATGATCAGATTGAGAAATATAGTGGTCAGAAAGTGCAAGTGCAGCTAAGAGCGAAAATCTTACATGAAATTGTGTAGATATTAGATATGGACAATGTAGCTAACATAGCAGGGTTCAAATTCACTACAAAATATAAACAATTAAACCTCTAAATAGTGCAAAACACAACTTTAGTTTACAGAATTGGTGGTTGGAGGTTGAATGACTTTGACTGCTTTGATCTTGTAATTCATGTTTTAAAATAAGGTTGTGTTTTTTTCCCACCCAAGTATGGAAATTGGTGAAGACCCCCAGGTTCGGTCCGCTGCCAATTTGGTCAGAAACATCTCATACAAATACAAAGAAGAGCTGTCAGCACATCTGATAGTGGCTGGATGGGACAAGAGAGAAGGAGGACAGGTCGGTGCTTTTTCAGTAATATTTTGTGTATATTTTCAACATTATTACTACAACATTAACTTATGCCATGTACACTATGATAAAAAAGGAAATTGCCCTCCTTTCATCGGCATACCTCACTGTTACTATTGATGTCCTTTAAGTGTATGCCAAGAATGTTCAGTTATTCTCATTTATGTGCACACAGGTTTATGCAACACTTAATGGACTGTTGAGTCGTCAGCCCTTTGCAGTTGGAGGCTCTGGAAGCGCATATGTGTATGGATTTGTGGATGCTGAATATCGAAAAGGCATGAGCAAGGAGGACTGTGAAAAGTTTGTTGTCAACAGTAAGTATATTAATGGGTTTCAATAGCAGGTTTAACATTATGTTGTTGAAGCTCAGGTAGAACTTGGTGACGTGGCACTAAATTTTTCATAGTTCATATTTGACTTTATATTGTAACTGTATGGACATAAACAAGACAGACTTTTAATCAGAGGCATACAAAAATTGTCTACTTTAGTCCTTTTAAATCTAAACTCTGCTTCACTGATGGTATATGGGATGGCATATTTTTATTTGTACAGGAAATGCGTACAATAAACAAAAAGATTCCTTGCACCAGTTAACAGCAAAAAATGCTAATTTCCACCTGTAGTCCCTGGACAGGTTGATGTTATAATCTAGAAAAACTGGATACCTGACCTTGT
The DNA here is from genome assembly GCA_019453435.1 of Rhinogobius similis. Lineage (NCBI taxonomy): Eukaryota > Metazoa > Chordata > Actinopteri > Gobiiformes > Gobiidae > Rhinogobius > Rhinogobius similis. Next base: position 11,215,939 of record CM033635.1, on the reverse strand, counting down.
CATTGTACATGTTTCATACATATTTAATTTAATTTCAAACAAATAATACAACTTTTAGATCAATTACTACTGAAACTGGCTGCCTTTTTTGTCAGACTTGCAAATCTTTTAAATACATTACATGACTTACTGAAATAAACAAAATAAAATAATAGGCAGATCTAACAAAAGAGCTATTTTATCTGAGCAGAGAGGAACACATTTTCTTATAGGAGGTGCTGTTATTCCACTGATCATTTTAAAAAGTAAGCAAGCATTAGTGAAAAGGTTTTTCAAAGTTTGAATGTTCATATTTGGCAGAATGGAACAATGCCCTGATTTCCGATCATGGATCTATAGGGCACATTTATATACTGATTCAAGAGACTTTAGACCTCTTTTGGAGCCCTCTAATATCTCGACATAATGAACATAAAGGAGTCAAGGTCATTGAATTGAGGTAGCCTACAAGTTGTGGGATGCCTCAGAGGGAGGAACCCTCGTATTTAACTTTCAATTCATTTGATGATTTGAACTGATAGGATTTCTGTGGAACGCATCAAAAGTATTAAAATGTAATGAATTGCACAGGGTTCTTGGGTAAGACATTTAATCATGTTTGTAGTGTCATGGTGTCTTCTGTAATGAGGCTGTTACTATAAGTTTATAACTGCAGCCACAATTCTGAAGCCGTCGTGTGTGCAGTTATAACGTCGTGTTTGTGCGTGTATGTGATGTGGAGTTAAACAGATTACATTTTCCAGGTAAAATACTTTTGTTTTCGTTTTTTACAGCTTTGTCCTTGGCGATGAACAGAGATGGCTCTAGTGGAGGTGTGGCCTACATTGTCACAATTGATGAACACAACACAGAAGAGAAAGTGATTCTGGGAAATGATTTACCCACCTTTTATGATCAATGAAAGACAAATGCAGTCAAGGCTATGTTAATACCTTATCAAAACTTTCAATAAAATGCATTTCCAGTACAGTTGCTGTCAAGTCATTTTTGTATTTGTTAACAATATTTTTCATAAATAAGCAAACTACAATTGCCATACATTCAACGTTGGTGGTTAAATCAAAACAGCCTAGGACCACCATTAACATAGTTACATATGTTTATATTTAATAGGTTTTAACATTTCCCCTTGAGGTGCAACCTAAAAGTTTATATCATTTGCTGATTGTCTTCGTTTTACGAATGTTTTCCAATAAATTATTTTATCTGACCATTTTCAATCAATCAAACTTAATTTATAAAGCACTTTTCATACAAAAAAGTAGCAAAAAAATCCATAACACTTTCCACACATCCCACCCAGATTAAGAATTAAATCCCACCAAACCGTTCCATACCACCTAGCCCCACACGAACGAGGTAAAGACGAAGTAAAGATGAAACAGATATATGATGTTCTTATATAGTCTGACTGCAGGCATTTTTGGCTTTAGCAGGCACGAGTTTATGGGAAACCCCTGCAGTTCGATGAAAATGAAACCAAAAGTAACCAACTGGCAGCACCAAAACGCAAGCCTAAACACAGGTCATTTGAGGACTGTAAGCGCAATGGAAGGCACCAAACCCTCATTACTCCGTAAAATATTTGCCTACATATTATTGCTAAATGTCGATCTTTCTCTGTTTTACGCATCGGGGGCACCTTTTACGCACGCGCTCGGAATTTACGCACGACTCTGGGGCTTTGCAGCGGCTCGTTTTATCGTTCTCACCGTCCTCGCTCGGTTTACTATCGGAGACCTCGCACCGGTTCTGATTCGCTTCATTGCAACGCTCAGCCTGCTCCCCACTGTGTACGAGACCGGGACCAAACTGCTCTACGATGGCTTCAGTGACTGCGGGCTCTCGTCGGACTGGTGGTGCTGGCTCATGGGCACCGGTGCTTGCATGGCCGCTGCACTGTTTTGGGAAATCACCCTCCCGGACGCAGACGAAGCAGCATCCGAAAAGAAGAGCAAACAGAAATCCAGAGTTCTGTTCATGAGGGTCCTACGGTTGTTCAGACCGGATCTCCCGCTGCTGCTGGGCGGGTTGGTCTTTCTGTCTTTGGCTGTGCTCTGTAAGTTGTTATTTTAACTATGTTGCCTTTTCGAGGTACAAATTTCCCTATTTAGCCTATAATTTCACAGTTACATCAAAATAATATTTCTCCAGCAGAATGAAACGTACCAAAAAGTAAAACAGTTAATTTACCATTGGACATAACATATATAAATATCGTTCATTCCCTATGACATAACTGAGATATAATTTAAGGTGTGATAACTACTACTAAGTTACCAAACAGAGGAAATTGAATTAACAACTTTCTACAACTATGAGCTCAACTAATTCATCCCAGAACATTCTGTCATATTTCCAACTCTCTCATGCTTTTGTTTGTCCTCAGGTGAGATGTTCATCCCCTTCTACACTGGAAAAGTTATTGATATCCTCGGGGGACACTATCAAGCAAATGAATTCTCAATGGCTGTGTTCTTCATGGGCCTGTTCTCTCTCGGAGGGTATGTTGCTATACAGTCACAAACATCTCATCTAATATGTTTTGTTGACAGTTAGTATTGAAATGTGCTGAAATATACTGTTAAAAATAAAGCAATGCTTGTTTTGTTTCTCTCAGTTCCGTGTGTGCAGGAGGCAGAGGAGGATTACTGCTCTGTGCTATTGGGTCCTTCACTTGCAGAATAAAAGTAAAACTATTTGAGACGTTAACCAAACAGGAAATAGGGTTCTTCGAGACGATAAAGACTGGTAAGCATGGTAACCTTTATAACACAAATAAATACCATAACTAAAAACTTTATTAAAACATAAGAAGAAAGAAAGTCTCCAAATGGTTACTCAAGTAAATATTTTGATTTATGTTTTAATATAGATGTATAAAACAAACAAAACAAGAAAAAAAAAAATTAAAATAACTAGCAAACAAGAACAAAAAGAGCTTTTCTTGAATTAGACATTACTCTACCACAGTCTGGCAGTCTGGAGTATTAATTCATTAGTATAATATAACTCAAATAGAATTTAGTTTAAAATATGAGTAGATAGTTAAAACCCTATTGCTTACTCTTTCTGTATTTGACCGTATACCGTATATTTGTGTGCAGGAGAGATCACTTCCAGACTGTCCAAAGACACAAAGTCGATGGGAATGACAGTGTGTCTGAATATGAATGTGCTGCTGAGGACTTTTGTGAAAACTGTGGGCATGATCTCCCTCATGATGAGCCTCTCCTGGAAGCTCACGTTCCTGGTGCTGATGGAGACGCCTGTAGCAGGAGTCATACAGAATGTTTATGACACTCACTATCAGGTAGCATTGATATAGCAGCAACATAGTAACACAGTATAAACCAATGTCTCTGCATCTATTTTGCACCTTTTATTATTATGTATATTTTTTTATATTTAACTGTAATATGTTTATATTTAGAAACTATCTCTGGCAGTACAAGATGCCATGGCACATGCAAACGACGCAGCCAATGAGGTTGTGTCCAATATCCACGTCGTGAGGAGTTTCAATGCTGAGAAACACGAGGCAAATCGATACGACCAGCGTCTGAAGACCATACATGACCTCAAGACCCGGCGCGACTCTGTGAGAGCGCTCTATCTGCTTGTCCGAAGGGTAAAGATCAATAATACCACATCATTTCAGATTGTAGCCCTGTGTTGGATTGGTCAAAGGATAATAATATATTTCTGTATGTGTAGTTGACTGGGCTGGGCATGCAGGTCTTGATGTTATACTATGGACGACTGTTCATTCAAAGAGGACAGATGACCGCTGGAAACCTCGTGTCTTTCATAATCTACCAATCAAACCTTGGAGACAACATCAGGGTAAGACTTATGTTTCGATGCAACATGTTTAATCTATAGGTCATACTTTGCAGGGCATTTAGCTGGCCAATTGATTCCTGGCTATGACAAATCGCTCTGACAAGTCTCTCTCTACCCAATAAAGCAAACAGACTGATACATGCAAAAAAATAAATTAAATAAATAATTAAAAAAAAAGCTAAAACTTAAAGGTTGGGGACTTTATTCTTTATTCTAGTAACACCAACCACCCCCCTGGATCCAATGGTAAAGTTTTTTTTTAACCAATCACATATATATTAAACAAAGAGCTACTTCCTTTTTTGTGGTTTGAAAATCTGGTAAAACAGCTTTAATCTACCTTTTGGATGAGATAGTGTGTTTGATGTTTGGTGTTATGAAAAGCAATAGGTGCAGATTAGCAAACACACCTCCGTCAGCCTGCCTCAGTGACCAAGAGTAAACGGGAGGAAAAACATTTTTACAAAACCGTAATACTGCACTTTAGTTTTCATTTCTATTAACTATATTACATTGTACTATATTGTTTGCCTAGACTCTTACCTATATCTTCGGAGACATGCTGAACTCTGTGGGCGCTGCTGGGAAGGTGTTTGAATATTTGGACCGAAAACCTGAGGTCAGCACGGAGGGAACGCTTGCACCGGAGCGGCTGAAGGGACACATCCAGTTCAGTCACGTCAACTTCGCCTACCCATCCTGCCCCACCAAAATTGTCCTGCAGGTGAGGGGAAACATTTAGAGTATCGGGGGTGGAAATTCTGTAAATAAGAAATGTACTCTTCAAATAAAATTACAGAAAGGAATAAAATCATGCTACATATTAAGCCCTGCAAGGCGACTGCCGTTGTGATTTTGGCTGTACGCTTAAAATTTGAATATATCAAAAGACAGCAGTACTCACAAATACTACTATTCTAGTTCTACAATTACCACTTAGGCCAATATCAATGCTAGTCATTAATACTACTGCTTCTGTTATACTGGCACTGTTTGCTAGATCAGAACTATGTGTAAGTATAGATTCTCTGTCATGGTGCAACATAGAGTGATACAGACTCACATAAATAATTGTTGCCTAATAATGTCATTGGTTGTTATTTGTAGGACTTTTCGTTGGAGCTAAAGCCAGGTCAGATGACTGCTCTTGTTGGTCCATCTGGTGAAGGAAAGAGCACATGTGCATGTCTTCTGCAGCGATTTTATGAACCTCAGAGCGGAGAAATCCTGTTCAACAAAGAGCCACTCAAGTCCTATGAGCACCATTTTCTCCATAAAAAGGTAGGCACACAGATGTTTTAGCACCATGTATCATCTGAATTACTAGGTCTAAACCAGGTGAAAATTAGCTCTAAACCTCTGAGTTATACAGAGCCAGCAATAAATCAATGAAACAAACACAGATCTAAGGATTTACACTCATACATTTATATTAACAAAAGATTAACAGTCAAATGCTGGTTAATACTTTTTCTTGTGCGAGATAGCAACCAGTTGGATTTGTATTTCAAAGGATCTTGTATTGGCTAGTAAAAGCTCTAATTGACTTTGGGCAAAATAAGTTAAGTCAAGTCAGCCTCTTATAATACATTTAGAGAGAGTGGTGAATATTTCGGTAAATCTGAACATCAAAAGATTCCTTATTACCACAAAAAGAAACTGTTACTTTAGGCAGGTCTCACTATGTAACCACAGATTGGTAAGAAGAGTTTTACTTACAGATTGTAGTGGTGAGCCAGGAACCTGTGCTCTTCTCTGGTTCAATCAAAGACAACATTTCCTATGGGATGAAAGACTGCACAGACAGAGACATTGAGGAGGCAGCACGAAAGGCCAATGCACACGACTTTATCCTGCAGCTGGAGAAAGGATACGACACAGGTAAATATTCATTTGTTAAATTGTTTGTTTTGTTTGTGAACTCACTGAAGAAATATTGCTCACATTGCAGAGGTGGGGGAGGGAGGAGGCCAGTTGGCGAAGAGTGAGAGACAGCGCATTGCTATTGCCCGAGCATTGGTCCGACAGCCTCAAGTGCTTGTTCTGGATGAAATCACCAGCTCTCTGGATGACGACAGTGAAAAGAAGGTGAGAATAATTTGGCAGTTTAAGCCTTAAACAAGTCACATCTAAAAACCAGTCCTGACTGTAATTAAACAAAGCCTGATTCCTTTCAGAGTAGACATTGTAAATATAGATAGATAAGATAAGAAACTTGATTAATCCGTAAGGAACTTCAGTTGTGGAGCAGTACAGAGCACAGCACAGCGAAAAGACACAATGAATACATATCAGAAACAAGCTAGAAATGCATGTGCACCAAGGGAATAATTTAAAACAAAAGATGTATAATAAAATGGTATGCAATAGAAATGATTTAAAAGTGAGCTGGGAAAATCATTAAAGATATTCACCACAATTAACCAAAACTGACCTGGCTGATAGTTAGTATGGCAATATGTTTACAAAAATGCAAAGTATAAAATGTAAACATTAAATGATTAAGATTATGATTTATATTCTCAATCTTTATCTTGAACAATTCTTTACTAGGTCATATATTAAGTGAAAACAAATTCAAATGCACTTTTTCTTCCAACTATAACTGATTACCGGTAAACTGATTATTGCAGTAAAGGTAAAGGGATGCAGCAGCTAAAAACAATTGTCTAATATTTTACTAATACATGACAGATATACTTAACATCAATGCATACATTGTTTTGTATACAATAAACTAAATTCATAAAAACACTGTTTTGTCAGAAAAGGCTCAAAACTAATATTAAAACCAAAAGTTTCAGCTGCATATTTGGCACAGCCCTGTAACCGCATTTGCCTCAACAGGTTCAGCAGGCACTGGCTCAGTGCCCAAACCAAACGCTGCTAGTGATCGCTCACAGACTGAAAACCATCGAGAGGGCGGATCAGATCGTCGTCATCGGCAACGGCAGAGTCCAGGAGCGAGGGACTCACCAAGAACTGATTGACATGAAGGGACATTACTACAGGCTGAGGGAGAATCTTTATACAAACGACCACTCACCATAATGTTGAAACCAGAACTGGCTTAAATGGCGTAGTAGACAAAGTTGATCTTTGCCCATCGTAGCAAGCCTTTTACAAAACTGATGTAGACTACTTTATTTTACACACATGTCCACTTATTTGAAATTTGTCAATCCAAATGAAGAGGGCTGGAACTGGTCGGCCTACAGTGTTTCTTTCAGATGAGGAAAGGTCATGTGACTATGAAGATTGTGTATATAAAGAAGCAGTTTCAACTTGTGAATTTTCCTTTCGGCAAATTTTACATTCAGATAGGGGAAAGCTCCAGCTCGTCAACATCTGAGAGTTGCATATCAGTACCAAAAGACGACTTGTACATTGTTAAGTCTAAACCAGTGCTTCTGAAACTGTGGTGTGGGAACCATTTGGTCTTTCTGAATTAAGATAATTTCATGTATTATTTTACTATGGTTTGAAGTATAATTTTCCTGATGTATGTCTAAACCAGCTTAAATTCTGGGTTTGTTTCTGATTTTGCTCTGGATAATTCCGCAGTACCTTTTCCACCCTTATTTATTAGTGCAGTCTTTAGTCTTATTTATTTTAGAACTGCAATGCCAGATGTAAATAATCTATAAATGCACTCATTGTATTTTTTTCATTTAAATAAAATGTATAATGCATCAGACTGATCATTAATTGTAATTTATATTAAATATATTTGTCATTATAACATAAATTATATACATTTTTCTTCTCACTGACAATAGAACCTATCCTTCATGAAATTTGTACTTCCAGTGAGACTGTCCTGTTTTGTTTGCATCAGCATGAATTCTTCAAATATCAGACTTGATGTTTGATGTGAAAGTGAAAACACCAAGCCGACACCATTTTATGGTTAGCGTTTGAAAACAAAATGGACGAGTGAGTGGTTAAATCTTGTTGTTGCTTGTTGTCTATTACTGCAACTATAGTTTAGTGTGTGTTGTATTTGGGCTAACTAAGAGCATGAATAATACTGATGACAAGTTCATTTAACTTCAGGAATTTTCCACCCTTATTTATTAGTGCAATCTTTAGTCTTATTTATTTTATAAATGCAATGCCAAATGTAAATAATCTATAAATGCTCTCATTGTATATATTTTTTTTCATTTAAACAAAACGTATAACAGGTCAGACTGATCATTAATTGTAATTTATATTAAATATATTTGTGATTATATACTTAGAACTTGCAAGTAATGTAGAATTTGCACAGTTAAATGAAGAATCAAATATTGGCTACTTATTTCTCTGGACTTGTGACAGTGGAAAACAGAAACCATTATGTGAACTGGAGAGTCCCTTTTATTGACGTTATGGACATATTCTTGGCAGTGAAAGCTGCTTGGTGAGACGTACGATAAGGGCAGGAGAGGAGTGTGGCATTGGCGCCAACCCTTGCCAAGTTGTCGCCATTTCGTGAAAACAGGTTAGAATTATAAAATGGCTTCCAAAAGATATCCTTCTGACCACATACAGAGGTGGTGTTGTGACCACGCCTATCAAAAACATCATGCAACTGAAGGGATAAGAAATACACATTATTTATAATATAATGTGTATGTTATAATTTAATCGTCTAGTTTTACAAGGCTAACACTAGATAGATTGGAAAATACATACAAAGTATAAACAGTTATATACATTTTCCTTATCATTGACACATTGACACATTTCATGTAGAATAGCTGACAGATTCTATATCTGTCAACTATTCTACATGAAACGTGTACAGCCAGTGAGACTGTCCTGTTTTCTTTGCATCAGCATGAATTTAGCTTCAAATATCAGACTTAGCACAATGTGAAAGTGAAAACAAGCGCACGCCATTTTATGGTAGCGTTTGAAAACAAAATGGAAGATGATGACATGGTTAAATCTTGTTGTTGCTTGTTGTCTATTACTACAACTATAGTTTAGTGTGTGTTGTATTTGGGCTAATTACAAAAAGCATGAATAATACTGATGACAAGTTCATTTAACTTCAGGAATTTTCCACCCTTATTTATTAGTGCAATTTTTAGTCTTATTTATTTTAGAACTGCAATGCCAAATGCACATAATCTATAAATGCACTCATTGTATTTTTTCATTTAAATAAAATATATACTACGCGTCAGACTGATCATTAATTGTAATTTATTATAAATGTATTTATGATTATATAATTACCGTAGAACTTCCATTACTTGTAAGTAATGTAGAATTTGCACAGTTAAATGATGAATCAGATATTGGTTACTTATTTCTCTCGACTTGTGATAGTGGAGAGAGAAACCATTATGTGACCTGGAGAGTCCCTTTTATTGACGTTATGGACATATTCTTGGCAGTAAAAGCTGCTTGGTGAGATGTACTATAAACGCAGGAGAGGAGTGTGACATTGGCGCCAACCCTTGCCAAGTTGTCGCCATTTTGTGAAAACAGGTTAGAATTATAAAATGGCTTCCAAAAGATCAGACTCAGCACAATGTGAAAGTGAAAACACCAAGCCAATGCCATTTTACGGTTAGCGTTTGAAAACAAAATGGACGTTGGTGACATGGTTAAATCTCGTTGTTGCTTGTTGTCTATTACTGCAACTATAGTTTGGTGTGTGCTGTGTTAGGGCTAACTATAAAAGTGCGTGAAGAATACTAATGACTTAACTTTAGGTATTTGCCAAACCAGTTCAGCACCATAGCTTTGTACCACAACACTGCCAAGCTGGAAAGTCCCTTCTCTGGTTTCTTTCACTTTTGTTGATGCTGCAGTGTTATTTCGCAAACAACCTAACCAAGCCCAGTGTCATGTGAGCAAAATATTCCAGTTTAATATTAGTCTTTTAATACCAAGCTAGAGTTTTACCGTAGGAAAGCAAAATAAACCTTCACCTATCGCTTATTGTATGGCTTCTCATTTGTAAACATGATACACCAAGCCAAACAATAAAGCTTTTGATGCAAGTGTTTGATTTTACTGACTCTTTTGGATGCTCTGGAAACTTTTGAGGCTATTCATAATGTATAATAAAACAATAACAAATTACACATTGATTTGTGAAAGTCCCAGCTGCAAGGTGCAAATTCCGTAGTCGAAAGATCAGTGTTATTAAGTGATAAAACAAATTCAACAGGCACAGGGGGACGTACATAGTCAATTTTAGGAGTAACAGCACCACAGTTGGTTAAGTTTGGTATGTTTTCTCCTTTGCCACATGACTTCCTGTAAATAGGGAATTCACCAAAACTCCACTTCAAATGAATTGCCATTGACTGCCATCTAGCGAAACAAGAAGCTATCAAAACAAAAAGCCTGTTATAGTCATAATCTTATGAAAAAAAATCCACACACCACGTAAGGTTTCAGCCACAGTTGTCATAGCGGTTAATGCCACAAAGGCAGGACAGAGAGCTGGCAACAAAACAAAGGAGCCGACACTGATTTTAAAAAGTATATCTGGAAATTTACTTTGAAATTAATGCTGCTGAGTTAAATTGTTTTAAATTTGTTTTGCACAGTATTCTCTGAACTGTACAATCATAAACCACAACATTCTCATGTAGGCAAAGTTTTGCTTTCAATAACTGGGTGTCCAGAGGAAGCCTATAAACTATTGACTAGACTGCAATTAAAAGTGAACAGCACCCCAAGCGTTTCAACTAAGAACAAAGACAGGCAAGCATGTGATCTCGGGTCAACACAAACATGAGTCACTCAAAGGCAGGTGACAGGGCTGAGAATGGCATATATAATTTTATAAAGTATTAATTAATGACTTCATGGCAGACTTCTTACTGGGCTATAAAACGTTAGAAATATATCTGACTAAAAAGGCAGACAGAATAAAAAGAACCTATTGAAATAACATGGAAATTGGAAAATTGGAATTTAAAAACTAATAAAAAATAAAAAATATATATATATATAAAATATATATATATATATATATATATATATGTTGCCTTTATTTGAAGGTACAATGTACAGAGACATTGATTTAATACAAAAAAAATGTTCTGCAACAAATTATAGCTAAATAGCAAAATATTTATTGTTCAATAGTTGACGGAGAATTGTTCAAAAATTAACTGGGATGTTGCCATTTTGGTCACCAGAGGGCGACAAAAGGCAATTAATATGTCCTGCTCCTTATGTATTTGTAATATTAAAAATATGTTCTAATCTAGAATCAGGGCAGGTGCCCTTAATCTCATATAATAAATCCCACTAATTGAAGGCAAACTTAATCCTTGGACAAGTTTCTAATAATCCTTTTACGGGAAGCACTATTTGACACTGACCGTAAATCCTGATCTGATTAGAAGGTCCACTGTCTGCAGTTGTAGAACCACCTGGGATCTGTAAACATAAAATGTCCACATTAGTTTGACATAGAATAGTAAAATAAAATGCAATGTGTTGTAAAAGCTTTGTCTGTTTTATGTTTAGATGTTGGACACCAAAAAGTTCTTATGTTTGGACGATGAAAAGGTGTAACGATAATTACATTGAACCCTGAGGGAAATGTATCTGTGGGCATCTGGCTCACAATAACTGGTGCACACTTATACAGTATATAGTAATTTACACATGATGGATGAAAGAAACTACAAGAAATAACTGTATGTGCCATGAAAGTCTGGGAACAATGAAAAAGATTAAAGCATCTAGCATCTAAGCATCTATACAGTGCAGAACCATAATATATGGTATAGTTTTAACAAAACAGTGACAAAAACCCATTATAGGTTGCAATGGGAAAATGGGTCAATTAGCCTCTAAGTTTGCCATATTTACATAATTCTCTATGTAAAGTCTTGACATCAGCCTGAACTCATCAGACCACATATTTGATGATCACAAAAGAGCAAATGAATAGGCTATACGCACTCACTATGGCAGATGTATGGCAAAATGTATTCAACACCAAGATTCAATCATTTCTATGATCAAGAGCCAATCCTGTGTCAGTGAGCAGAGTTCAGACTTTGGAGGAAGGATTTTGGGATCAAATGGTAATGATTAAAAGTCTGGCTTGTTTATGATGAAAACATTTTGGAAAGCCATTTTATTATATTTTAATAATTAAATGCATGCATGCTCTCATGTTTTTTCTCATTTTTACTTGGTTTGGTGGGGTAGTATGTGGTTAATATTCATGATAGTTTTACATAATTCAAGTGGTAGTTTATGGATAAAAACTGGAAAGAAAAGTACTAAATTACAGTTCTAAAACAGAAAACCTAGAGGCTACTTTTTTAATTTAACACAAAAAATTGCAGGGATAGTTTACAAGCAAGAAAGACATTTTTCTTTAACAAAAAAAAAAGAGGCCTTGTCATTTATTTGTAGAGGTTTAATCATAATCTATTGTCTAATTAGGCACGTTTATGCCAAAAACAAAACAAACAAAAACAGGCATGATTTTTTGTGTTAAAATCTTAAATGTGATTATGTTAACTATTTCTTAGTGAAATTAGTAGTCTAACCTGTCCTAAACACTTTATTTGATAATAACATTAGGTCTCAGGGGGACTGTTGTCAAGATAGGACATGCTTCATGGATAGAGAACTGTTAACAAGCATCATGTTGTTATGTGCTTGCTATATTATCTGCTTTGAGAGAGGATATTTATAAAGTAGAGTAACTTGATTTGGTCAGGTAGGAAATTACATAATGCTTGTTTCCATGGAGATGTTAATGTTTTGCCTGAAATGTTCCACAGTATGGCATTTAAAAAATCTATCTTTTTTTTGTTCACATTTATGGCTAAAAAAAAAATCTTGAAAAACATTCCAATGAGCGGGGCCAGGGGCAGCCTCTCCACAGATCTGACCTGCAGCTTGACCTTGAAGTGTCACCCTTTTTTCTCCATGGAGCTTGTTTAATGTTGTGGAATACTACGGAATACTTCTGGAAAGTTAGTGCATCTTTAATAAAACAAATTGGTATTGTATAATATTTCTGGTAGACTCTAGACTTGAGGCAGAGAGCCAACAATTACCCTTTATGGGACCTCTTGTGGAATTACTGATGAAATGTGTAGAAAAAGAATGGAAGATGTAAGTGTGAGTGTGTGTGTGTGTGTGTGTGTGTGTGTGTGTGTGTGTGTGTGTGTGAGAGGAAAGAAAGGATGACTCAGAGATGAGGCTGTTTCTGATGTAATCCTCCAACTCCTCCCTTGCTGCTCTCAGCTGTTCCTCTGCTCCTCCAGTCTCCAAGAGATTCAGAAAATTCTTGAAAAAATCCAAAGAGAAAAGTAGACGATCAACATGAGAATTTAGGTCACTCAGGCAATGCATTTTTGTCTTACTGTTGTGGTGTCAATGGAGGATGTTTGCATTTTAATATGAATGTATGAATTGATGCTAACATGTAAGCCTAAAATGTCCTTAAAATACATTTTTAATGTATTTTTTCCATCCCAACTTAAAAAAAAAAGTTTATGTTACGCTTTATTATTCATTGTTTTATGTTGCACCATATTCCTACATTTGAGAACTTGTTCACTGATAATGGTAATAACTTATTCTTATGATAATGATGTTTAAGAAAAAATTGTCACATCAGCCAGAGTTACATCAAAGTCGTTATCGTAACAAAATCACAGTATCAAAAAATAAATAAATAAAATAAAGTGTATAGAATCTAGACTTTGCAATTAACCCTGAAAGTTAAGTTGTTTAATACAAAGTAATATGACGGAGTAATAATTCAAAGTTGGGCCTAAAAATAGAGAGTAGAACCATAACGATAACACTATATGAGCATAGCCTGCCGCTCAAAAATAGTCTATATATCGTCATAAACCATTACATGTTGAATTTATCATGTCAACATACGATGTTGTCACAATGGATATTTCGGCCTTTGCTCAAATTTTAGGATGTGATTGTGTTACCAGCAGCCAGATAGCCAAAAAACATCGAGAATTAAACTGCTTCGGTTTCCTTTTTGTGCTTGAGTCTGCAGGACAATCCCACCTCCTTTCTTGCAACGCAAATCGATCATCATCCCTGGAGCAGCACCACGCGTGGGCCAGCCTTGTTTTTAGGAACGATTTTTTGCAGTTTCATGGAATGTGCGCATGCGCAGTGTGTCCTGCAGCTACCGCCGAGACCGCCATCTCATCTAGGAAAGAAGCGTAGAAACCAGTCAAAGAAACCTAAACTACATCGACAGTGGACGCGTTTTTCGTGCAGATACTAGAACAAATGCTTGATCCTGGCTGGAATATAACAATTTGAGGGTTTTTCGAAGTATAGTCGATACGGAGATTTCATTGGCGTCACGTGGACTTTTCTGACCAATGGGAGCGAGCTATTTCGAACGGGAAACGTTTCTTTGTTTGGACGTTTTGAAGATTTTACTGTCAAATTATAACTTTTCCAAATGCTATAAACGCAACTGGTATATTTTGGGGTTTGGGTAACGCGAAGACGAATCTGTTCGGATTTATGTCCGACTTTGCTGCGACTGAACAAAGGGACTTGGCGGACACGGTATCACATGACTCCCCTCCCCCACCCTGCGCACTGTTAGAGGAAGAAGAAGGCGGACATGTTTGAGGGAAATGTGCTGGTTAAAAAGTACCGAGGTGGATGACAAGAAGATTATTTGAAGAAAGGTTTCGCATTATTTGGGATACTTACTTTACTTTTTTCACATTTTTAATATTCAGCACAAGTTTTGTACCATGTTGCTTTTAAAAAAATGTTTTAACTTATTGATTAACTATGTTAATTTGTAAATACTTAACCTAAATTGTACAACATTATTTCACATGCAATAGGCTAATGACAGTTTACGTTTATGTAGTTAGCCATTGTTTTCATGACATTGTAGGGAGTTTGTAACCTTGGTGTGGGGGATGGGCGCATGTGGTTAGGTAACACTTTTGTTTGGCTCTTGAATTGAGCAACAGCCCTTTTTTAAGGATTGTCGTGTATTAGTGTTTTAATTTGTAGTAATCTGTATTTTACTTGGATTTGAACCATAGTACATTTACTGCCCTCAAGGCCATTTGGATAAAAGGTTTGTAAGTCCGTTTGAGATAGGGTTACGACCTTGGTTGTATCATTTGTCGTGGTTATTTTGTGTTGGAGTTATTTTAGTTTCGTCTTTGTTCATCGACTAAAATTGCTGTGTCATTCGTGTTCTTGTGACCCACCTAACATGGCGGATATGGTTCAACAGCTGCTCTGGTGTCGTCGTTAATTATTGCTGGGTCTTGTAGGCCTAGTTTTTTTTTTTTTTTTTTACGGAGAATCTCGTCTAAATATTTAGATACATTTTAACTTTAGCCTATTGTGTCGCTGTATGTCCTCGTGTTCAGCCTCGTTTGTAGTGTTTTGCTTGATCAGGGAGTTGTTAAACGCGACAGAATGTGCGATTTTGTAAGCCTCAAAGATGGCGACTGTGCTGCTTTCCGAGGGACATAAATGCGGATATTCTGGTCGAGAGAGTGCGCTCGTGGAGATCAGCCCTTGGTTCTTGCGGGACACGCGTGACCTGGTCGAGGGACCAATGGGCTCGATGGTATTTGCCCCAGAAGCCCGCGTTTGTGCTGTCTGAACCAATCCGCGCGGTTACTTTGCACATGTTGACGTAATGTAATACGATAAGGAGAAGGGTGTGTTCGGTGTACTTGCATTTTGTGTAGGATTATCTGCAAAAGCCAGTTGCATGCCGCGTTTCGGCAGCATTGCAACAGTCTGGCCAATCGCTTTGTGTAGTTTCTTTGATGGACAGTCGGCATTTGCGAATAGGTTGGTTCAAAAGGCTGTAAAGGAAGCGGCTGCATTCAGGGGTGCGGCCTGGTTGACTGACGTGGCAGGTAACCAACGGGAAGCCAGAAGGCGTGATCAGGGCATGTGGCTGTAGCCAATAGAACGGGAGGTTGGTCTATAAAGTCGCGGGTGTAGTCGCAGAAACGCCATTTCACCGAACTGAGCGAGGGTGTCCACGTCGCCGGGGAGCGGAGGAAATTGGCGAGCTGATTCCGGTCCCGGTCCGATACTAGATTTAACACAATCCGGATCCATCGCGATGGATATGGCTCTAAACCCGCCCCAAGACAGGTATATATCGGTAAACATGACTGTGGACTTAAAATCGCAGAGGATATTATGGACATTTTCGGTGAATTTTAAATATTTCTGCGTGTTGTTATCGTTGTTTCGCTGTCTGATGGACTCTAAACAGAATTTATATAGTTTATGCAGTGGGAGTTAAAGGTCAGTAAAGTGAGCACAGGTCTGAGTGGATGTGTTTCGGTCGTAGGCTGAAGGAGCTCTGTGTTTCGGTCTCCACCGGCGCCATCTTCGCAGCGCCCCGCCGCTGGCCGCTCTCTCTCCCGCTGCTGGGTTGTTTATGCTAGTCTTAGCATTAGCACCGTTAGCATTAGCGCTCTTAGATCACCTGCGTTTACACTAAACTTGCTCTGTCGTTGTGCCTGTGGTATAACCGCTTTCCTTTCTCTTGTTTGTTTAGTTTGGCACTGTGCATTGTGTAAATACTCCTATCTTGTAAGGGCAATAATCTGAAGAGGCTGGTGGTTACAGTGGGGTTCTGTATCACCGGTGTCTCTCCTGGTTCCCGGTTTGTTGTTGCAACCATGTGATGCACAGGAGCTGTTGTGATCAGAAAACCGCTACACATTCAGGCGTTCAGAGACATTAAACATATGTAATTCATTGAAATTCTGATATTTGTTTTCATCCATTATTTTTTTAGTATTTGATTTTGAAGGGCGGTCGTTTAAAAACACTAGGGACATGTGTTGCGTGTCGGTTGCTTAGTGACGGCGCCTAAGGAAGTAGCTTTAACCAAAACGTTATGTTAATTTTCCCCTGTTTTTTTATTTTTATTTTTTTTAACTCACCCACTGTAAATCAAAATAAAAAGGAAAACATGTATGTTATGTAAAACCACAAGTTTAATAAAGTGCACAGACTGTAAAATTGTTTGACCACAGTTGTATTATTCTCTTGATCAATACTTAAATGCCAGCAACACTCTTTACTGTATATCTAATAGTTGCAATGTCATGTCACTTGAGACAGTTGCTAAATTACAAACAGAAGCTATAAAAGCCTATTTCTCCTATGACAACATAGATGGTGTGTTGGGAGTGCCTTCACTATTCTGACTAACATGTAAACAAACCCTGCACAAGAGCCAGGACGTCAGATGGTAGCTGTTAAATATTTTACTCCCGGGTTTGCATTTGTTGGAAAAGTCTAGACTGCAGCATGTCGCCGTAGCTCCTCCCACTGCCTTTTTACAGTCAGCTTAGTGGGAAGTGGAGGCGGAGTCTCTGACGGTGCAGTGGGTGATGCAGCGTGCACTCAGTGAAGTGCAGCCCTTGCTTGCTCCAGTGTTTAGAGAAAATAGTAAATTATGTGGTATTAATGTTCATAATGCACCACTGTAGAATAAACTTATATCAGACGACAAGTTGCACATTTCACATGGACCAACTGTGGCTTGAGTTCATTGGTCATTGTGCTGTGCTCTCACCAGCTCCCTCCTCGGAGTTGAGGTTGGCATAATGGGAATTACAACGATGGAACAGAATTCTGGCACGGCTGGGAAGCGAATCAGGAAACCCTCTCTGCTTTACGAGGGCTTCGAGAGTCCCGGGTTGCCTGCTCTCAGCCAGATGACCTCCTCTGGACCCCCGCAGCCACCAATCAAAGACCCTAATCGACAGGGAAGGATGACCAACCAGCTTCAGTTTCTACAGAAAGTGCTTCTAAAGTCGCTGTGGAGACACCACTTTGCTTGGCCCTTCCACGAACCAGTTGATGCTGTCAAGCTCAACCTACCTGTGAGTAATGTATTGACATTGATGGCAGCATTCTTCAGGCTGCTTGTACTTGTCTATGAAACTCCCAATTAACACTGTAAACAGAGTATTCAAAGTTTATAAATATATCCTAATGCTTTTACAGGACTATCATAAAATAATTAAAACTCCAATGGACATGGGCACCATAAAGAAAAGACTGGAGAATAATTACTACCGCAGTGCAAGTGAATGTATGCAAGACTTCAATACCATGTTTACCAATTGCTACATATATAACAAGGTAAAGGTTTATTTGAATAATAAACCATTTAACTGTTTGTCAAAGGTGAGGGAAATTGTAAATCCTTTGTTTGCTTTCTTCAGCCCACAGATGACATTGTACTCATGGCCCAGTCTCTGGAAAAGGCATTTCTACAACAAGTTGCTAAGATGCCCCAGGAGGAGCAGGAACTGGCCCCTCCCGCTCCCAGAAACAAACCAAGCAAAGGCGGCAGGAAAGGACGAGGCTCGGCAGGTGGGCAGACCATTTTACTCATGCTTTTATACCAGAGCTGCGATAAGCAACGTCGACTAGTCATAAAGTTTTGATAAGTAAAATTATTTCTTTTATACACTGGAATAATCGTTAGTTGCAACTACAGTTTTCGATTAGGGGATTTATTTTGGAGATGGGGCTTCACCTGTAAGAGTGAAAATTTGACACTTCAAATTTTAGATTGTGAACCAAACTTATTAACTGCTTTTATAATGTCTAATGTTTTTACACAGTTCAGTTTTTGACATGTTTTTTCTTTTGCTAGTGTCAGGAGGAATAACGACAGCTCATCAGGTCCCTGCCGTATCTCAGTCGGTCTACTCTCCCCCGACTCCAGACACTCCAGACTCGGTCCTGTCCACGCCTCCTCAGACCCTCCTGACCAAAATTCTCCCTCCTGAACATAGCGCTCCTACAATCACAGGCCTTCCTCCCACACAGCCCACTGCGAAGGTACGTGTGATTGTCTGTTCTGAAGCGCTGTGCAAATAGTCATATTTTGGGCATGGTTACAAATCAATCAGTTAAAAATAGTTGTGCTGTGAATGATAACTGCGCTCGTTCTGTCCCTCAAATCCTGGAGCAAAGCCACTTGTCTAATCAACAGTAGCTTTTATACATAAAGCATAAAACTTTACTAATTAATCACAACTTAACTATACTTCCTCTACTTATGACTCAAAATATCAAACTTTTCTTTTGTCTAGTTTTAGTTCAGTTGTTTCTAATTGTCCAATAAGTGTTTTCAACCCTCTGAATTTAGACCCTGAATGAAGAATATTGACTAATTTTTGTTTTAAATGGTAACAATTAGAAGTCTGTATTGTTTATATTCATAAAATTAACACTGAAAGCTTTTGTTATTGTTTTTATTAAGGCAAACAAAAAAATCATGATCAGTCAATATGAGAAAGTCCAAAATGATTCATTTGTAGCCATATGGCTCAGTGTTTTTATAGACCCACACTTTTAGTTATTAAAAATGAATCAAAAGGCTTAGGTTCTCTTAATTGAGTCAGAAAGTAGACTGCAACACTAATTTAAATTTCTTCTTTTTCCTGCAGAAAAAAGGCGTGAAGCGGAAAGCCGACACGACCACTCCGACCACAATGGCGATGCCGCTCATGAGCTCTCTGGGCGTCGGCGCCATGGGACTGGGACTCACCGGGCACGAGTCCCCGCACACTCTGGCCTCTCTGGGCATGGGCATGGACCCCGCCACGGCCCTCAGCATGGGCATGGGGATGGGCATGACCATGACACACCACGCGGGGGTCATGATGGGCACTAAGGGAAATTCCGGGGGACGAAGGGGCGTGAGCGGACGACCCATAAAACCCCCGAAGAAGGACTTGCCGGATTCGATGATCGCGGCCCCGGTGCGTCGGAGTAAACTGGGTCCACAGCTGAGGTACTGCAGCGGCGTGCTGAAGGAGCTGCTGTCCAAGAAGCATGCGGCGTACGCGTGGCCGTTCTACAAACCGGTCGATGCTGCGACGCTCGGGCTCCACGACTACCACGACATCATCAAACAACCCATGGACCTCAGCACCATCAAGGTACTTAATGACAGGCCTCTTAATGTAGAAGAAATGAGCTGTCGATTTTTGATAACTCTCCAGTGTTATGCACATAAAAAAAATAAATCTTAAGTGCATTCTAGTAATGAGTCTTTGGACAAAACACTTGACTCACTTTGCCTATGTATGGTTGTGTTATTGTGTGTGTGATCGGCTGTAGGGATGCCACAAAATCAAATTTTAGTTTGGGAATATTGTGAAACCTTGTGATTTAATGATTATTCACAATTGACAGCAGGGCCAACAACAGTGACCTCCTAGAATGTTTGTACTCCTGGTGTCTTGGAGAATATTTCTCAAGTTTTTGACCAGCTTTATGGATCAGACTTTCTGAGTGATATAAACAGAGTTAATCTATCAAACTGCTAGATAAAAAAAACATTTAAGTTTTTGGAGTCTGACTTACTTTCTAAAGTCGTTATTGTTTTTAAATCCTAAATCCTGTTACACTCTGACCTTAATAATCACAAATAATATCTATAACCCAATTAATCTTGACTTTGATGTATTGGTAGTTCAAAGGGACTGTCTTCCATGGTCAAAAATCCTCTGAATGTCGCCTGTAAACTGAAACCCATGAATAAATCAATTGAAACCTGTGTAGCACTTTTAGGAGAGTTACAGTGTTCCAATTGAAGGTTAAATTTGATGTGCTATAATGAACTGATTGTAAATGGTAATCACGTTTTTCTTTAACACTCTTGTATATTTCTTCTGTGCAGAGGAAAATGGACAGTCGAGAGTACAGAGAGGCGCAGCAGTTCTCCGCCGACGTCCGACTGATGTTTTCAAACTGTTACAAGTACAATCCTCCAGACCACGACGTCGTCACCATGGCCCGCAAACTACAGGTGACGTCAAATGTTGAATTTCAGAGTAAAAACATGCACACAAACTGTTTGGCTTGACATGTTTTTTCAAAAGTCCATTTTATAATCTTTTTGTGACCAGTTGATCCAAGGAAAGTTTAAAATTCTAGACCAAAATTGTGCCCAAGAATAGAAAGTGTATTATTTACCAAATATACCAATATCTATACATTTACTATACGTGGCAACATTTTGTATGAATGGGTTATTAATGCATACATGGGAAAAATATAGTTGTAATTAAATATAAGGGAATATAGCAACACTTTTACAGATAAGATATGTTTATTGAATGTTGTGAATTTCTTACAAACTTTACTTTGATTGGATATTGGTTAAAATCAATGGCTATGAAGAGTAAAATTCACACATTCTTAACCTATACTACTTTTTTTTTTAACAGGACGTGTTCGAGTTCTGTTTTGCGAAGATGCCGGACGAACCTCGCGCGCCCCAGAGTTCTTCCTCCTCGTCCTCCTCGTCTTCCTCGTCGTCGGAGAGCGAGTTGAGCAGCGAGAGCGAGGAGAGCGACAGCAGCCCCTCCTCTGACTCCGAGGAGGAGCGGGCCAACAGACTCGCAGAGCTGCAGGAACAGGTGAGGGGCAAAAAGGACGGACATGGGGCGCTGGGAACGAGGGAGGAAACAGTGACTTTAGTGGTGTTTAGTACGTTTATTTACTGCCGGAATCCATTTGTAGACTAGATAAAACATTACCTTTTTATTGTGCCTTGGAGATTTTTTACCAATTTTACACAATTTCAGCAAAAATGTGATCTGTGTCTTTAAATCGCAAAACACTTTCCAATGTAATGGTCCAGACTCCAGATACGTAGGCCGGTCATGACAATAACCATATCAACTTTTCAATAAGTAATGTGTATATTTTGGTTTTTTTGGGGGGGATTATTGTATCAGTGGCATAAAGTAGAATCTATAATATTATTTATACTTTGGTAAATGATAAGTTATTAATCTTGAGCCTGACGTGGGGTTAAACACTAAATCGCTGCCAGATGCCATGCAGTTAACAACCAACCTTTGCCCTACCCAACGCTAAATATAATCTCTGTATATTTGTTTCTAACCTAACTTCTTGTCCTCTGGTTTTAGTTGAAGGCGGTGCACGAGCAGCTGACGGCGCTTTCCCAAGGCCCCATCATCAAACCCAAGAAGAAAAAAGAGAAGAAAGACAAGAAAAAGAAGAAAAAGGGCGACAAAGAAAAGCACCGCCGGCTGGAGGAGGAGATCGTGACCATCAAACCGGCCAAAGCGCCAAAAATCTCCAAAACCCCAAAGAGCAAAAGCAGCAGCAGCAGCAAAAGCCTGAACTGTGCAGTGCCCCCGGTGAAGAAGTCTGCGAGCAAGAAAACCAGCAAGAGCAAGTGAGTACTGCCCCCTACTGGACAACAGGTGAAGTGCTGCGTCTCAGGATAAGAACTTGGAGGAAGTGTGTTGATCCACAGCGGAAATTATTTAGACAGTTTCTGGAAAAAAACTCAATGATGAGACAAAACAGAACTTCCAAATCAATGTACTTAAAATATATCTAATCACAGGAAACGCACACAACTATTATTCTTTTCTTGAGTAGCAGACGCAAAAAAAAAAAAAAATTATATATATATATATATATATATATATATATATATAATTTTTTTTTTTTTTTTTTTTTTTTTTAAGCGATCAAAATGTTTTATTACATAAAGTTTTGGCCTTGTTGCCGTCGTCAGATTTTTTTTTTTTTCTGACAAAGGCAGTAAGACCAAAAACAATATGTAATAAAACATTTTGACCTGTGCAACTCGAGATTGCGGTACTTTGTTTGAATAAAAAAAGTGTAAAGTTGATTTGTAAACTTTATAAATAGATTTGTTGGCCTTGAGATGTATTTTGCGAACTAAATACTGATATCGGCAACAGCATTAAGACAAATATCGGACGTTGGTATTGGCTTAAAAAATCCAAATCCAAATATTCCTAATAATAACATCTAAAAATCTTAATGATAGCGATAAAATTAAGTAAATACTCAATGTACTAATTTGTATATTTACACTTCCACATGTGGATAAAGATAATACATTTTAAATGTACACTTAATCTACACACATCATAAAATATAACAATGTGCTGAAAAAGACCACTTGAAACTCCAATGACAAATTTACCCGTTGGTAACACAATTGGTTAAAAGATTTGTGCAAAGTATAATTTATCACAAAGTCTCAATCAGGGAATGCAGCTAATTGATCGTTGAAAATGTCTGCATTTTGTTTTTCCTGTTTATAACCAGTTTGCTTTCTTTCCAGAACCAAAAAGACCGCGCCGATGGTTTTCAACGTCCCGCCCTCGGCCCACGAGCCGTTCATCGGTCACTACGACTCTGACGAGGAGGAGGACACGGCGCCCATGTCCTACGACGAGAAGCGGCAGCTCAGCCTCGACATAAACAAACTGCCCGGAGAGAAACTCGGCCGCGTCGTTTACATCATCCAGTCCCGCGAGCCATCCCTGCGCGACACGAACCCAGAGGAGATCGAGATCGACTTTGAGACGCTGAAACCATCAACGCTGCGAGAACTGGAGAGATACGTCATGACCTGTCTGCGGAAGAAGCCGCGGAAGCCTTACGGTACGAGAAACATATGGTTTATTTAGTGTAAGGTCAACAACAGATCAACAAACCAATAGATCATTTGTCAATAATCCATTATTTAAAGCAGCCATTCCCACAGGCCCCGCGATAATAATGCTGCATTTCAAGGCAAGACAAGTTTATTTGTAGAGCACAATTTGTACACAGAACAATTCAAAGTGCAAAATAAAATTGCATTAAAATCACAAACAGCTTAAGGCATACAAAATCATTATAAAAAATACTTCACTTTAAAGAGAAGGTTTTGAACATATTCAGAGTAGAGGCCTGTCTCACATCCGCGGGAAGACTGTCCCAGTTTTTAGCTGCATTTAGCTGCAACTGTAACGCTCATTCCCCATGTTTAGTCCTGACTTTGGGCACCAGCAGGAGGTTTCAGTTGTCGTCCAAGGTTTTCTGACGTCTTCCATATCTTCACGGAGCAAATGACAACAAAGAACAAAATTAACTGTCAGATGTTGATCTATAACGTTAAATGTAACAGTGTCCAAGTAAAGACATTAACTTTTCTGGGTTCTCTGACTTTACAACTGGAAATAAACTCTGAGAAAACATCACTCTGAGTGCCAAGAACAGCTGGAACACCGCATAATTCATACTGTATTCAAATTGATTGCTTTTGCTTGCTTTTCTTTTGGATTTAAATTTAGAAGTAAGTAAATAATAGTCCCCAGGCGCTTTCTTTTAGCTTTACGTAGTTAATTCTTAATCATGTGCCATTTGCCATCAAAATTATCACTATTACATTTACCTTGATGATAAATGTTTTTGCTAATTTGTTGCAGCCCTATTTTAGTATATTTTGCACATCTGTTTTTGAAAATACCAGGTTATTAAATGTGATGTTTTTGTCTGTGCAGCGAGTAAAAACAGCGCAGGAAAAAGCCGAGAGGAGCTTGTTCTGGAGAAGCAGCTGGAGCTGGAGCGGCGGCTCATGGACGTCAGCGGACAACTCAACTCCGGGAAGAAGCCCGTCAAAGCCAAACGTGAGTCTTCATTTCAGATCTGAACTCAAATATTCTCTTCTAAACATCCTGCTATTAGAGCTCTGTGTAAACGTCTAACTGTTGTGTTTTTGCAGCGGACAAACCGGCGGCTGATGCCACTCAGCCCTCTCGCCTCAGCGCCTCCTCCTCTTCCTCAGACTCCTCTTCCTCGTCCTCGTCTTCGTCGTCCTCAGACACCAGTGAGTCGGACTCGGGCTGAGCTCATGTACAGTTTAGGAGGGATCAGCCCTTCTGAGTGGACTGAATGAACTGACCGCAGGCGGATCACAGCAGCACTAAACTGGAGCCTCGAGGGTCCGGGACGGTCTGGACCGGGCTGTGGACCCTGGACCCAGGATCCCGGCCAGAAGAGACGAGTTTGAAGGAGATGGTGCTAGAGCCAGAGTCTGAATCTGGACTTTTCCCTTCAATCCGCGTCCCGTCTTATGCTGTATAGATACAGTGTACAGTTATATAAATATCTATTTTCTTTTATAAAGAAGCATTTTATGAAGCTAAATTATTCCCTGATTGTGGGAAAGACGGACTGATGTGGGCAGAGTTGTTTTAGTTTTTGTTTTTTCCTCGAGTGATGCAGAAAAGAGAGCCAATGTGTGTGTGTGAATGGTCATGTATGTTTGCATGCACACGTGAGTACAGCTCCTCAGTTTGAGCAGACCAACAACTGTCTGTGGCAGAAGCACCTTCAGAACGCATGAATGCAGTTAAACCCACTGTACAGCAACATTACATTTATACATCAACATTTCTGTTCCGTGTTCGCTTAAAACTTCAGTTTCTATGTATTGTTGCTTTTCCTTGTGACCAATCTGCGAATAAATTTTGAGGACGTGTGTTGTCCACTCACCGTGCGAAGATACCATCTCTTGATTATTCTTTGTTCTATTTATCTTGTTTTGTCCATTAAAAATATTATTGTTGGTCATTTTATAATTTAGAGTTTCAAATTGATTTCTCTTAATTTAAATTAATTAAATCCCATTTTCATCTTAAAACAAGTTGGCCTTTCTTACCTACGGCAGCTGGCATGTTGTTGTTTGAAAGCAGTAGAAACATTTAGTGGGAAATAGAAATGTTCAGAAACAGCTAAGATGCTTTTCAAAGTGTCCGTAACCAGTTGTCATTTTAATGTGTTTGTTATATTGCACTGGTTTGTTTTGATGGCAATTATTTCAAGTTTAGTGTGTTCTTTGTTGACTGCCTTTGACTTGAGTTAGTGGAAATATTTCTGAAAGATTTTCAGTGTCTTCTGAAGTATTATGCACCCGGGCTGTAGAACTGTATATATTTTACAGTTTTATTCTGAGCATGTTTTTGTTGTATATTAGCCTCTTTTCCTCTTGAATATAAAGGAGAAGTCTAAATACTCCACTTTTTTGTTAAGTTTGTCAGAAATCTGAAGCCTCTGTACTTGACTGCATCTTCATCTGTACATAAATAAACAGAGATATGACCAACCAAAGAATCGTGTCATTTTAACATAAAAACAAGAACAATAGGCTTAATAAACATATGCCATGACGTGTTTTGACACTTGAAGGTTGACCTTGATGTATAGGTTATAGACCCCCACTGCTCGCAACAGGCTACAACTACCCTTGTTTGATTGTGAGATTGTGATGATCGTAGATGTAATTTACTGTATTATAAGACATTTCAAAGAATCGCCATCTGGCGGGCGTAGTGAGAACTACATAGAATTGTAACCATCAGTTATCTCGTACATACATTGCAGTGAAGCATAAATTAGAGGTCATTATTTATTACAATTATTATTATCAATATCATTATTTTATTAAAAAAAAAATTGAGTGGCATATAAATCTATTGATATGTTAGGAATAAGATTATACATTTTGTGTATATATTTTGATCAAAATATTTTGTCAAAATGTCAAAAAACGATATTAGCATCATGCTAATTGTAACAATAGCTGGAAGCAACGTCAAAAAAAGGTCAAGATGTCTCCCTCTAGCGGCCTTAATGGAAACTAAAGTTCACCGGTTAAGTTGTCATTAGTTACATTGTAGTACTTCCGTTACGCTTTTCAAAATAAAACATAATTTGTTCAGCCACCGGAGGGCAATATCCACTGTTCAAAAACTAATGATATCTTTTAAATTTAATATATAGATATATTGTTACATGTGTAACACTAATTTTATTATTTGATTCAAATATTTTATCAAAATGTCACAAACGATATTAGCATCATGCTAATTGTAACAATAGCTGGAAGCAACGTCAGAAAAAGGTCAAGATGTCGCAGATGATGGTGCAGTTCTACACGGCCATCATCGAGTCCATCCTCACCTCCTCCATCACCGTGTGGTACGCTGGAGCCACAGCCAGGGACAAACAGAGACTACAGCGCATTGTGCGCTCTGCTGAGAAGGTGATCGGCTGCAGCCTTCCATCTGTCCAGGACCTGTACGTCTCCAGGACTCGGGGACGAGCAGGTCGGATCACAGCTGACCCTTCTCACCCTGGACACGGACTATTTGAGCCACTCCCCTCGGGCAGGAGGCTACGGTCCATCCAGACCAGAACCTCCCGCCACAAGAACAGTTTCTTTCCCTCTGCCGTTGGACTCATGAACACTTTGTAACACCCGTCACTTTAACTATATATTATATAAGGACAATCTATTTGCACTACCACATTTGCACATGGCACTGTCTGCCAACTGTACATTCTGTATATAGTCTATCTTAGTCTATTTTATTCTTAATTTTTATGCATGCCTTTTTATATATTTTTTATATTTTACTCATTGCTTTATGTTTGCACCTTCGCCGAAGCAAATTCCTATGTTTGTGAATTTCACTGACAATGGCAATAAACCGCTTCTGATTCTGATTCTGATTCTGATTCTAGCGGCCGCAATGGAAACTACAGTTCACATGTTAAGTTATCATTAGTTACATTGTAGTACTTCCGTTACGCTTTTCAAAATAAAACATAATTTGTTCAGCCACCGGAGGGCAATATCCACTGTTCAAAAACTAACGATATCTTTTAAAATTTATTAGCCAAAATCGGCATCCAACATCAGGAAAAGGTCTTTCTTTTTTTCCTTTGTTTTGGCCCATCTCCTCTGCAAATAGGATCTTAGCGAGAAGTCTTCTGGCTAACTCTGGCATATTTACATGTAAATGTTTATTAATATGTACTTTCCCCTGAAATTTAAAAAAAAAAAAGAAAAAAGAAAGCCTGAACATAACTTACGAAACACTTCGGAAAACGTTGTTGTAAATTTGGGTGAAAACAATGGGTGCATTTTAACTTGTATTAAAGGCTTAAAATGCAGTTTACTTGAAATTGAAACGTGAACATGTAATTTTCATGATGCGTATTTTTTCATAAATATATATATATATATATACATGATTATTTGTTTTTTTTAATGCCAAGTCCATTCATTTGCTCTCAGTCAGTGGGTCTTTGCCACCACCTTCTGGACGAATATAGAAGTACAACAACACACAACAGACATGGCGTCCTCCTCGAGGCTTATATCAAGGTTGACGCTGGTCACAGGTAAATTTAGCTTATTTAGTAGAATATGAACCTCTCTTAATCAACGATGCCTTGTAGTCAAAGGGAAAAGCCGTTTGTACAGTTTGTCTTTACAGAAAAATGCGATGTTTTCTTTTGATTTCCGGTTTTATGAGAATGTCAAAGTACGAGTTTGTTGCTCGGGGTAGTTATTATTGCTAAGTGATTAAAATGTGTTTGTGGAAAGGAAAATGCACAATTAAAACATAAAGCATGTGGAACTCGAGTGTTGTCTGAGCCACAAGAACCCTATACTTATCTTTCTTTTTATCAGTCAAAACCTTATTTCACTGCATCCATAAATCTCCTTTGTGGTTAGATACTCACTATTCCTCCCCTGTGCACGACCTCTGAATTTCTCTGAATTTTCACATCATCCTTAAACCTGTTCTCTTGTTCTTTATTATTATTATTATTCATTCATTCATCCATTTTCTACCGCTTATTCCCGTTAGGGGTCGCGGGTGACTGGAGCCTATCCCAGTGACTTTGGGCCTTAGGCGGGGTACACCCTGGACAGTGGCCAACTCGTCGCAGGGCTGACACAGAGAGACAGACAACCATTCACTCTCACATTCATACACTAGGGACAATTTAGAGTTGTCAATTAACCTACACAGTCATGTCTTTGGACGGTGGGAGGAAGCCGGAGAACCCGGAGAGAACCCACGGTAACACGGGGAGGACATGCAGACTCCACCCAGAGAGATCGTGTGATGTTAGGGTGGTTCAGAATTCGAAACCACGATGTTGGGGTGGTGCGGGATTCGAACCCACGATCTCCTTATTGAGAGGCAGAAGCTCTAGCCGCTCTGCCACCGTGTTGTTGTTGTTGTTGTTGTTGTTGTTATTTTTATTTTTATTTTTATTTTTATTTTTATTTTTATTATTATTATTTTCTAAACAGTAAAATATATCTTCCATTAATTAAAGTGTATAGTTATTATTTATTCTTATTTCTTAGCCTGTTGTAGCATTAATAGTTTATTTGGTAGAGACATTCTCCTTCTTGTCTTGAAGGTTTGTGGCTCTTAATCTCAATCCATATAATTGCATGGTTGGCTTTTGTGACCGTGGCAGTGTGATATTTTTGTGCAAATTGGCATCCATGACACTGTTTGGGGCAAAAACTATGAAATCCAATTTTAATAATCCAAATTGTGTTGTTTTCCTTTTACAAAACATAAAATATGTGCAAAATTGTGGCTGAAAATGGACGTAAATATATAAAATGATCTTTTACTTACCATTTTTCCACAATTATTCTGCAAGCTTCTTTTCCAGATCTTGCAGTTTTGTAGTCTGTATTTTTTTATTTAATATTTTTTAGATGATAGTGATGATTGTGACAGGTCTAGTAGGGGATATATTTATCACCCACCTATTCTTTCTTGATTAACTGTCGTGCCTCTCTTTGTGCAGGTGGAGGCAGTGGCATTGGTCGAGCCGTGTGCCAGCGTTTCGCCTCAGAGGGAGCGACGGTCGTGGTGGCAGATCTGAACCGAGACGCGGCGGAGGAGACGGTGAACGCCCTGCAGAGGGAGGCGAGGGGGCAGGAGCACATGGCAGGGCAGATCGACGTCTCATCGAAGGACAGCGTCAGGAAACTAATCACCCAAATACAGGTGAAGAATGAGCTCATGAGCTGTTTGTTGTGCCGTCATGATGCAAACATTATCAACTCGATTTTCTACTCGATTTGCACCAAGGAAAAGGCAAAATACAATTTCGATTTTTTTTTTAGACAATACAGTGGGAATTTTCAACTCACAATACGTTTCTGTAGTTGTGCCATACATTCTTTAAAGGTCCCATATTCTGCTATTTTGCCCTTTACACAGTCTATTCTAAGGGCTTTGTTGATAAAATTTTGCGTTGTGCGATATCCATAACATAACAGTTTCCAAAAAACACCCATTTCTTGGACTGGCCCCCTCCTTGCAAAGCAAACGGCTCACTCTGAGATCTGACCCCCCCGAACAGAGAGCAGGCTTACTCTCCCGCCCAACCCGCGCGCCTCCCCCGCCCAACTCGTGCCGAAGCCTAGAGCGGAGATGGTGCATGCGCCGTGTGCTCCGGTAAACAGCGATACACAAACACGGGAATAAACCTTTTATCCGTCCTGACGGTGCGTCGTGCTGAGTCCTTCGTCCGTGACCAGACCTGGAGTTTGATGTGCTCCAGGGCCTCGCCGCCGGACGTTGCCGTTTGGTAAATAACAAGCTAACTCTTCGATCTGTCGTATCCATCGTGTAATTACTGTGTAGCATTAGCATTAGCTGTTTTTATTCTGCGGCTGTGCGCTTCCCGGAGGCGTGGCTTAAACACCGCGTCATCCATGGGAAGCTGGCGTCATCTTAGTGAGAGGAGCCCCCGTCTGCCTGCTCAGCCGAGGGGACGGAAAAAGACAGTTCTCTAGCGAAAACATGCGGGAATCAATCAAAAAACCACTTTGGGCACAACATACGAGGTCCAAATAGCACTTTAGGAAGGTTAAAACCTCTGAAAAGTCGATTTTGCATGTTATGGGACCTTTAATTAGTGCAGAAAAAGATCAAGGCCATTCTAAAACTATTCAGGGAAGGTCCAATTTTTGCTGTTTATGAGATTTTTCTTATATTTTGGTACCTATTTAAATGTGTCGGTACTAGTTTTAGGAATTTTAACATTTTTGGGAATTGCAGATCTCTTTGTAATTTGGACCCATTTCTGTAAAATGATATAAATTAATGTAATGTATTTTCAACATAAAGAACAGTGTCTTGAATATTCTTCTGTTCATAATGACAAGGTGTAGACATTAGGACTGCAACTGAATCATTTCATTTCTTCAAAAGAAAAAATGTATGTATAAAACCTGCCAAACCTGTGCTTTAGACCTCAACACAGTGGTACATTTTTAAAGAGCTGGGTAACAAGTACATTACAGAAAAAGAGTTGGTTTAAAAAGTAAGTAACAAGATTCATTGTGTTCAAAAGGTACTGTTCAATATTGACAAGTACAATATGCTTTATGTTTACCCACTACATTTACTTTGAGAATGAATGGTCTCTGCCAGTGTGGAGACTTACAAACAAATAAAAATAAATATCCTATAATTAAGCACTGAACAAAATGAAAGAAAACCCAGCCCTGATGTTATGGCTCCAAGGTTTGTGTATGAAATGTTTAGGGTGAAGTGATTTATATATTTGTCTGATATTGTTTAGTCTCAGAGGACTGTATTTGATCTTAAAGGTCTTATTTCATATTTCATATTTTAGTTTCCATTTCTGCTTCAGACTCGTTATTTCCAGCCTCCGTCTGTGTGTGTGAACGCAGCGGGCATCACTCAGGATGACTTTCTGCTCAGTCTGGACGAAGATCACTTTGACAAAGTAATTCAAGTCAATCTGAAGGTACAGCACCAACACCATCAATGTGTGTTTCTTCGTCGTTTGCAGAGTGATAACGGGGAAAACAGAGAAAACTTGTTATGTAAAATCTTGTAAAAGAAGCACAACACAGAAATTAGACCTCTGTGTGCTGTCTGCATCTAATAATAAAAAAAAATCAAAACAGTTTTAAAGTTGTGCACTTGGCTAAAATGAAGGCTTGTGAGTATTATCGATGTACCAAAGGGTTAATGAGAGCAAGGGACGAGTTACACAGACTAAAAAATCTACTTATAGTTTTGCAGCGTGAAAATCAGGTTTAATCACAAAATAATATTCTTATTGAAATAATCATAAACTAATTTGATAATTGAACAATTGTTTCCTGAGGTATAAAAAAACTCCAAATCATGTCATGTCCTGAAAGAAGTAGCAGTATTTACATCAAATGACAGAGGAAACTTACAATTTTTGTTTTTAATAAAAAAACAATTATTTTATAATGATTTTCTCAAGTTCTCTGCAGTCCTGATTTAATAAAAAATATTCACAGGCCTAATCGATTAATTGAAAGAATAATCAGATGATCACCAAAATAATTGTTAGTTGCTGCCCTGAAAGCAATTATTCTATGTAACTTTGTGTTGTTGTGATCATGGATTTACAAAACAAAACTTTTTTATAACCTTTAATTATGGTGTGAAATATCAACAAATGTCTATGGAAACAGGGGTGCACAGATGAGGAGATCGTGGGTTGGAATCCCGGACCACCCCAACATCACACGATCTCTCTGGGTGGAGTCTGCATGTCCTCCCCGTGTTACCGTGGGTTCTCTCTGGGTTCTCCGGCTTCCTCCCACCGTCCAAAGACATGACTGTGTAGGTTAATTGGTAACTCTAAATTGCCCGTAGTGAATGAATGTGAGCGTGAATGGTTGTCTGTCAATGTCCGAGTTGGCCACTGTCCAGGGTGTACCCCGCCTAAGGCCCAAAGTCACTGGGATAGGCTCCTGTTACCTGCGACCCTGGGAATGGGAATAAGCGGTAGAATGAATTAATGTCTATGGAAACAAATCTCCCTCTGGACAATAAAGTCATTTCTAAATCTAATACTATGACTCATTTACTTGTCTTTCCTTTAGGTTCATCATCAGAGCCATGTCAGACAAACCTGTCACAAACTCTTATCTTTTATCCTCCAGGGCACGTTCTTGGTCACTCAGGCAGTGGCTCAGGCTCTTGTCGCCTGTGGAGCTCCAAAAGGATCCATCATCAACATGGGCAGCATTGTAGGAAAGGCAAGAAAACTACTATTTAGATTCTACTTTAAGAAAGCACAGCACTCGTACACAAACTTTACAAACATTGAATTATTTTGTAGGTGGGAAATATTGGACAAGCAAATTATTCAGCCTCAAAAGCCGGGGTCGAAGGTTTAACCAGAACAGCAGCCAAAGAGCTCGGCAAGTAAGTAGAAATGAAGACTGTTTTAATTTGAAATTTAATGTTCTGCTACTGCCGCCTCAATTTGAATAACTACGTTTTTGCTGTATAATTGTACTTCATTGTCTATTAACAAATGTAATACATCTTTTCTGTCTCTTCTTTTTCTTTTTTAGATTTGGGATACGCTGTAATTGTGTGCTACCTGGTTTTATTACAACTCCAATGACAGATAAAGTGCCTGACAAGGTTATAAACAAGGTATTAAATAAACAAAACCACTTTAAAACATTCACATTTAATTATCTTTATAAATTCTTCAACATGTTTGTGTTTCAGTTGTTGACACTGGTGCCTTTAGGGAGAATGGGTGAACCTGCAGGTCAGTAAATAGTTCAAATTAAGTCAGTCAAATTAAGTTTACTAAAATGTCTTCTTATGTTCCTCTTTTGTCCACTAGAGGTCGCTGATGTGTGTGCCTTTTTAGCTTCAGATGACTCCAGATACATCACAGGGACAAGCGTCGAAGTCGCAGGTAAAAATGTAACATAAAAACAAGTAAATGTAAATACAGAAATGCTTTTAAACTAAAATTTTGTTGATTTTATTTACCAGGTGGACTGTTTATTGGATGAAACTGAGGTCCTCTTTTCTATGCTTAAAAATGTCTTTGTAAAAATAATTTATGTTTTCTAAAAGCGTAATTTTTAAGCTGTGACTGCATTAAAATAAACATAAAATTATGTTAATTTTCACAAAACTCTCCCTGCATTATTTATTATTTTATTCTTATGCTATAGTTAGTTCCTTTTAAAGAAAAGTCAGTCTAAGTAGTTAAATCTATTAAACTTAACCAAAATATAATTGAACCTCCCTGGACGACTGAGGGTCTACACAGACAAAATATAATAAACTGTTACCTTTTGATTATTATGTTTAGTTTAAAATTTAAAACATGTTTCAAATGTTGAATAAGAATAAAATCAGTCTGTCTGAACAAATTATTATACAATTAAACAAGTGAAACAAATAAGTACACATTGGGATTCTTATAATATTTTGATATGCAGTTATATTTTGGTTGTATTTCATCTAATGTAAGTTCTTGAAATAAATATATTTTTATAACCATATATTTGCTTGCATTATTAAATTGTCCTCTTATAAAGGCTTGTCGTTTCTGAAATGAGTCAAAAAACACTGTAAACTGTAAAATACCGCCCTCTTGTGGCCATAATTGGTTTTACAAACACTAAATAAAAACAAAGAGTCAAAAGCTCTTTTAAAAAGATTATATATTACAGAAACACAATTTAAAAAATACTTACACACATTAAAAATAATACTTTTTTCTTTTTTTCAGCACCATATTTTAATGTTGAACTGTTTGTCTTTAACATAATAAAAACAAACACATGTTGAGGTCTCTGATTTCTTTTCTGGAAAAAAAACTTTTAAGACAAATTTTAATAGTTTAGCCATGACGCCCCTGACACAAAAAGACAAAATCACTCAAATCACAACGCAGTGGATGAAAAAACTCTCCCTCTCACTTGTCCCTCTCCTCCCCATGTCCAAATATTGAAACAATCTTGCCTAAAATTAATGTTTATAATGTTTTATCTTGAGAAAAACAGCACAAATAACATATGGCAGAAGTGGAGAGTCACAATTTAATCTTATCAGTGGAAGCAAAATTTAACAAAATACAATTGGTGAAAACAGTTTTAAAAGAGTCGTTACAGAAAATATGGCCACAGATTTTGGTGAAGGAAAAAAAGTGACAGGGTAAAAAGTTAACATTTCTCCACATGGCACTGAGTCTCATTGTTAGTCAGCTGTAGTAAATAAATACAAAGATACCACATTTAACGGGAAACTTGGTGGTAGATGTCAAAAACTCAAAGCACCCTGTTTGTTTTAAATAAATACAATAGAATATCACTATTTCTGTACAATTTGTATGTAATGCACATTTTCCCCAGTAAAAAAAGCTTAATGAAATGATAAAAAATTAACTAAAAAGGAAATTAGACACCAGATCCTTTGATAGAGTTAGCACCAAGCCACAGTTTCAAGAGTAAAGCATGCATTTTTTATTCACTTCTGCAGAAAATAGGGAGGAACACATTTACACAATTAACCCTGATTTAGGCTTTGATTGAAAGATAATTATAATGAAAACAAATCCCACAATTGTCAGTTTTTTGTTAATGTTATTCATAAAAAAGATGTTGGGATTATCCAGCGTTTTTGAGAATAATTTCATTGGACTTCAAGCATCAAACTCCTGATGTAGCACCAGTTTTATCTGCAAATCACAGTTTATAAAATAATAGAAATACATTTTAAAAGCAGGACGTAGCTGACCACCTCTTATTTCTTTCAAGGCACAAACTGGCGGTGTCTTTGGTAACTTTTAATAAAATTGTTAAAGCCGGTTACTCCAAGTTTACACTGCAAGAAACATATCTAACGTAACACACAAAAGACACGTCGTAAATTGCTGTAATTGTATGAAATCAACCTTTACCTCAAACGTACGTAAATGCACGTATTAAATAAGTTATTGCAGCAACTAAAACTGTCAATAATGTTTAGGTAGACTTTAATTTTTCTGCATTTGACCCAGTTCAACCTGTCAGGAGCAGAGGATTAGCCTATTGCACATGTTATAGGTTGACGTTGGAAACCACAGCACCCAGTTGTAACTAAATATGTTGCATGAATTGTAAACAAAAGAGTAAAGACTCGAAGGTAAAGGGGGAGGTAGAGAGACGTAGGGACAGCGAGGAGGAGAGGGCGGCGAGAGGGGTCCGCGACGAGGCATCCGGCTAATTTCTCCGATTCAACAAACACTGATTCACTCCAAAAGACTCTCTCCTTCGTTCTTCTTCTTGCAGATGTTTGCCCAGTCAATCTCTTTCTCTTCGGCAGTTTCTTCTTCAATAATATTTCTCCTCTTGTTTCCGACAGTATTTTTCCTCCGGCAGGTACTGATCACGAGATTGTCCCACCACAGTTGTGTAGAATGTATGCAAGTATGTGTATGGGAACATGTTTCATTTATTAATTTACAAGTTAATTTACAAAACATCGGGCGTCTTTTATTACATGTCGTTGTGTCTCTAAGTGCAGGTGTGAGTGTTTGCGTGTGTCGCTCTGTGGGTGATGGTGGACAGTATTGGATGTGTTTTTTAGCCCAGGAAACAGACAGGTCCCACTTCAAAACCAAACTGTTGGTTGCTCTCCCCAAAGTCTGACACCTTGATATCCAGCAGAGGGAGATGCTCCACTTGTGGTGTGTTTACCTCCAGCACAGTCCTGTCGAAGCCCTTACGATACTGAGGAGACACAGGAGAGAATCATTAGACAGGAAACGATTTCAACAATATTATTCAGCCATTCAAATATTATTAAATCAAAGGATCACCTGGCCAATAGAATAGACTATTAATATTATTCATTCATTCATTTTCTACCGCTTATTCCCGTTAGGGGTCGCGGGTGACTGGAGCCTATCCCAGTGACTTTGGGCCTTAGGCGGGGTACACCCTGGACAGTGGCCAACTCGTCGCAGGGCTGACACAGAGAGATCGTGTGATGTTAGGGTGGTTCAGAATTCGAACCCATGATGTTGGGGTGGTCTGGGATTCGAACCCACGATCTCCTTATTGAGAGGCAGAAGCTCTAGCCGCTCTGCCACCGTGCACCCCACTATTAGTACTATATAATTACTTATTTTAATACGTTATAATAAGCCCTGTCATTATGTGTAGCTTTATCTTCTGTATTCTGAAACCTCTTTGAAAATGTCATCCATGCTTTTGTGATAAATCCAACTGCTCTTTCTCAGCTGCAGCTAGATCAAAATACTGCAGCTCAACTTTCAACAGGAACTCGACAACATTATCACATGTTACCAATAGAATAGGTTTTAATATTCTTAGTTTGTATGACCTTGCCTCCTCAACCCCTCTGACCTGACCCAGCCTTATGCCTTGTGCTCAGCTAATCAGCTGCTGCTGGTCCCAAAAAACAACACACGCTTCAAGTTTGGAAAGTGCTTTATAATATACTTTCCTAACTTCAAAAGTACCATAACAGTTGATATGGTATGTATATACTTTTAGACTTAAGTAGAGATCATTTTCGTTTTCATTGGTTGCCTCGATTGTCCCCAGCAGCCCTATCCTTCAGTCCCAGGGGAGGCCTGTCAAGAGCAGTGCCCCGGGACCAAGGCAAAAAGTTTCTAGCTGAAAGATGTTTTAGGTGAAAATCTCCTTATCTGCTTTGACCAATGGAATTTATGCATTTTTATTTTCACGGATCTAACTCACCATAAAAGAGTGTATTTGGAAATTCTAATGATTTGGGGTGAATCTTTAAATAAAAATCAAGTAAGACTAGAAACATGTGTTATGTTGACCACATTGAACACTTTCAGAAAGCAGTATTATTCATGTTATTCATGTTTGGATTTGCACTCACAGAGCAGCCGTCCACCAGGGCTTTGATGTAGGGGCTGTTCTCGTAGCTCAGCTCCTCGTCGTTGGCCCCCTGCAGGTGGAGCGCTCGGCTGTGGCTGTTCTTGTGGCTGCGGTCGGCCCAGGCCACGGAGCGGTGGCAGTGGTATGTGACGTTCTGCCGCGCCTGAACGCTCAACAGTCGCAGGAAACCCAGCTGCACCACGCCCACCGGGTCGCCGTTAGAATCCACATACGTGAACTAGGACGCAAGGGAGATGATCAAATACAGTTAATGTGTATTGTGCATTTTATAAATACACTGTACATAGGATATTAAAACTAGTGCTACAACTAATGATTGTTTTGTAATTGTTTATTCTGGCGATTATTCTTTCCATTAATGTTTAGATCGCAAAAATAAATATGAGATTTTCACTAGATGTGATCCAGATGAAACTCAAGAGATGCAGTAAAGGAACATTTTTAGCAACAAAATTGGAAGTTGACACATTTCATATATTTCTCTTTCAGTAATCAGTTAGTTGTGATAAATCAATTAACTTGTTTTTCAGCCCTACTTAAAACAATATTTAGTCTATTTAGTGCAACATTTTCAAAATAGAATAAAAAGTCTAGTAAAATCAAATAAAAGTAATGCAGTAAAAGCAAATAAATCACAACTGACCACTTTTATGAATGAATGAAGAATGAAGTAAACCATGCCAGGCTGCACTTACTTTGCTGCCTGTGGAAAACTGACTGTACCAGGATCCTGGAGTCTCTTTGTGCCACGTGCTCATCTTCACCTAGAATAAAATAAAAACATTGCATATATTATCGATTGCGCTGTTTTTATATTGGTCTGATAGTGTTTATGAACTGACATTGCTAATGCTCTTGCTGGGATATAAGCACGTCTCTGCTCCTTTTGTGAAATTACAGAAGACTTTGAAGGAGTCTCTGGAGCAGCCCTGGTTAGGATCAATCCAGTACTCTCCTGCAAACACAACATAAAAAAGAATCACAAAAATGTCAGAAATGTCAGTTAGTTTGCTTTTCTCTTGCAAAGGATGGAAACATACCATGGCTCTGGCCAAATTTGTATTTGAGAAAAAAAAAAAAAACTTATATTTTGCAGTAAGTTCTGTTATATATCTGTAGATAAAATTAAAACCTATTGTGGACTTGACAAGTATCTTTCCAGTAAAACATAAAAATCTGGATTTTGCCAAACAAATAATGTAAAATACAATTGTAAATGTGTTTAAACCAGGCTCTAATATCACTCACGTGTGTCTCCTGGATTTGTCATATTCTGTGATATTTACATACATCCTGAAGATATAACAAGAGTTACATTAATATGCTTTCTAGGTGTATGGACTGAGGATAAATGGAATTGGAAATAACATATTGAACATGTTTACAAAAAGGTGACTCAATCAATTGGCATCATAAGTAAAATAAGGCATCTGGTACATTCTCAATGTGTGTTACAGCTTTACTGCTTACCTGAACAAAATGTTTAATCTACAGAAAACAATAGTAAGAACTGCAACATATTCTAAAATGGATGCTCCCAGTGCACCTTTGGTTTTTAGAATAGAATATGTTTGATATAAACATTCATTTGCCCTGTACATTTGTATTCACTGCATGATTCTGTTTGGCCTTCTTATAGCAAGCATTATTTTAATTACAATTATCATTTCTACCATTATGCCACAGGCTCTGAAGCTGCATACACCTTTAAATAAGAGAAGTTGAGCAGTTTTCAATTAAATATCAAGGATCCAAATCATGGACCACTCTCTCAGACCTTGTAGAAACGTCTTTGTCACAATCAAATCTAAATTTAAACATAAGCTAATGTTATTATATTGTTATATTTGCTTTGACTTTTTAAAGAGCTAAATATAAGATACAAATTTTGAATGATTAACTGTATTTTTTTCTTCCTGAGAGCAGTGTCTCTAAAAGCCTTTAGAGGTACTAAAATAATTGTATTTTATTTATTTATTTTTAAACAAGTGCTAAATAAATAAATAAAAATAAATATTCTGTGGTTTCTCTATTATATTCCACTTCAGCTTTGCCTCCTGTCCGGAATTTAGAATGTATTTACTTATAAACTTTTAAAGGGTCTGTACTTCATAAAACGTAATACTGGTGCAAAAAGTGAAGTAGATACAAATGTCCCTCACCGTCTTTGATTCCTGGCTGGCTGAGGTGCAGGTCCTGGCAGGTGCGGGCGGGGCTGTCCTGAGTGCCAAGTGGGAATCGTAGAGTGTCTATTTCTTTTCGTAATGAGTCCAGTGAACCGAAGATCTCCTCCAAGCCTTCGCTGCCTGTGAGGAACTCTGCTCCAGTGGCATCAGCAGCGGGCATGTCCGAGTCCGACATGATCTGACTGGCATCGATGGACCGCTTGGATTTGGGACTCCTCTGGATGGGCAGCGGCTGGATGACCTCACCCGGCGGGCCCTATGAGCAATGTTTGTGTTTCAAATGAGTAATAATTAATTATCCTTGTTTCTGTGTGTTTGATAAGGCCTTACAGGAGGTCCAGCAGGTCCTTGAACACCTTTCTCTCCCTTTGGACCAGATCCTCCCTAAAACAACAGAAATGTGTCAGACTCCTCCAGGGAAATAAAACTACATTATAAACAAATCTTTACTCACAGTAGCTCCTTTAGCTCCTTTTATACCTTGTGGGCCCTGTAAGAATGTTTTATTTTGTCATTAGTTTAAACAGCCACATCATTCCTGAAACAGATAGAATTCTTAAAATGACAAAACAATCAAGAAAACTCACAGGCAGACCGGGTGGACCAGCAGGACCAAGTGGACCAGTGCCTCCGGGCATTCCCTGTGAGAAAATAAGATTATTTTGACTCAGTGTTGTGCAGATTTGGTTTATCCTGGTGTGAGATCAGACTCACATTCTCTCCCTTGGGACCAGCGGATCCATGAGGTCCAGGCAGACCTCGGTCTCCCTTCTCGCCCTGCTCTCCGGGGGGTCCGATCAGACCGATGAGACCTGGGTGGCCCTTCTCACCTTTGGCTCCAGGGTCTCCACGCAGACCAGCCAAACCAGGAGGCCCCTGCAGCAGAAACAGTGAGGTGAGTAACATAAGCATATATGAAGTTACTGTATTAAAAGAGATTCAAATGTGTTTTCTCACCATGGGCCCTGGTGGTCCTTTCTGTCCAGCTGCTCCTGGAGATCCTTGCTCGCCCTGAAACATAGACAAACTTCAGCAAGTTTCTTCCGTTCAGTGTATCAGGCAGATTTCTAATGGCATTTTGATAATATTTTGAAATTTACTTCTATATATTTTTTAAAATAACAAAACTTACCACTGATCCTGGCAGTCCTCTGAGGCCTTCTGTTCCTGGTTTTCCTGGGGGTCCCTGGGGTCCAACTGGGCCAGTCTTTCCTGGAGGTCCAACTGCTCCTGAATCGCCCTGCAAGCAAAGAATAGAGAAAACATATATAGCAATATGCTCGATAGTGTACTAACAGCAGTAACGAGATGAGCACAAAATAGTTTATCAGTCCAACATTAGAACATGAAGAAGGCCTCACCTTTGATCCCTTCTCTCCCTGACGCCCCTCTGGTCCTCGAGATCCGGCAGGTCCCTGAAAGAAAATAACAAAGTAAGTTACTGCATTGTAGGGATGGGTGATATAGACAGATATAAATATCTCCTGATGACTATTTGGAAGATTACACTGCAAGTTTCTGTTATTTTTAATGTATCCAGATCTTTTGGTAGCATTTTAAAAAACTTTTTTTAATATTGATGATATTCTCAATATTCTAATTTAGAATCTCTTTGATGTACTTCCCACCCCTAATGCAATCAAAGAGAAAGTATTCTATGGACACTGGTCTTAACTTGAGCTTGTTTTTTTTTTTTTTAACTTTTTGTTTCATTGTCGTCTTGATTTTGGCCTTAGTTCTTACCCTCTTTCCTGGTGGTCCAAGAGGTCCGTTCTCTCCAGGGGGTCCAGGAGAGCCCTAAAAAGTTAAATGGGTCAGAATAATTATAATTTTAAAATCTTAAGTGAAATTTAGTGTATGTTGCATCACATACAGATTCTCCTTGTTCACCATCCTCTCCTCTCTCACCCTTGGCACCATCTTGACCCTGAGGAGAAAGAAAAGCAAGATCAGAATAGTTATAATACTATTTTGTGCATTAAAATCCTGAAAGCTGTAAATAAAACATGGATACTCACTCTAGGTCCGACCTCACCCGGGGGACCAGGATCACCAGGGAAACCAACAGGACCCTAAAGTCAAAGCAGAACATTAAATTGCTTTATATCTAATG
This sequence comes from Rhinogobius similis, assembly GCA_019453435.1. Lineage (NCBI taxonomy): Eukaryota > Metazoa > Chordata > Actinopteri > Gobiiformes > Gobiidae > Rhinogobius > Rhinogobius similis. The sequence continues at coordinate 11,174,403 of CM033635.1, read as the reverse complement.
ATATCTATCTTCATTAAATTTAAATAGGCCCACTCTCTTACAGGGTTCCCTTTGGGCCCGTCGTCTCCTGGTCGGCCTCTTCCTCCTGGAGGTCCAGCTGTTCCAGGCTGCCCAGCCTCTCCTTTCTCTCCACGCTCTCCTCTAGGACCCTGCCAAGAACAAACACAGACTTAAATATGCAAAGATCACACATTACTAGCATTTATATAATACCATATGTATGTTTTAACATTTATACAAGTTGTGAAGAAACTGAAATTGTCCTAAAAAATGTCCAACAAACTCACCTTCTTTCCTGGTTCTCCCCCGATGCCAGGTGGACCTCCCTCTCCGGGCTCTCCCTGTCGAGTGCAGTTTACATTTAAGTCGAGTTTAATGTCAAATTCCAGAAGGAAAGAAAGAATTTTACCTTCTCGCCAAGAGGTCCAGGATTTCCCAAACCACCAGGAGGACCTTGGGGACCCTGTGAAATACATCCATTCAATAGTGAATATTGTGTACTGTGTCTATAGTATTACAATAGAAACTTTGCAACTCAATGAAATGTAAAAGAAACTAGTGATGCAAAAGGTTGGTGTTCCTTTTACTTACATCAGCACCGTTGGGTCCAGCTGGGCCACGGGGTCCAGGTGGGCCAGGGGGACCCTAAAGACAGAAGGGTTCACATTTTCAATGATAAATACTAGACAGAATGTATGCTTGATTGTCTAAACTCACCAGAGGTCCAACATCTCCTGTCTCTCCCTTCTCACCTGGTGGACCAGGTAATCCCTGAAACAGGTCCAAAGAGAATATTAATGTGATTTTCTGAAAATATTTTTGCTGTGTCAACATTTTTAGGTTTGTGTTTTACCTGCAAACCGATGGGTCCAGGGGCCCCTGGGAAACCTCTGGATCCCTCGTCACCTTTAGCTCCGAAATGTCCCTGCTGACCCCGAGGACCAGTCTCTCCATCAGCGCCCTGCACAGGTCACATTTCATATCAGTCTTGACGCAGTCATGGCTCTAATTTGCTTTTATTGTGCAGTGCATATGTAGCTATCTAATGATGCTTCCTTTCAAACATAAACTCCATGTGGCAAAATAAACACAACAGCATTAGGTCTATGAGCAGAAATATCACTAAAACGAATGTGTATTATAAGTGTACTCACAGCAGGACCAGGCTGACCAACAGGGCCCATCGGACCAGGTGGACCAGGAGGCCCCTGCAAAGCAAAAGTTTCAAATTTGAACACAATTTTAGACAAGAGAAAATTAAAGTCTGGTTGAAATCTGACTGAAACTTACATGTTCTCCCTTTCCTCCTTTGGCACCCTTCTGCCCAGGCTCCCCAACTTCACCCTGTTGATTGTCAAAACACAACGCTATATCATTTCCTTTATTGCCAACATTGCCAACAGCATAGAACATATTATTTTCATGTTAACACATATAACTGTGTTTCAGAGTGGTGGACTTGCCTTGTCTCCGTCTTCTCCGGGTATACCAGGAGATCCAGCCGGGCCAGGCAGACCCACAGGACCCTGAACCCCGTCCCGTCCAGCTGGGCCGATAGGGCCTTTCTCCCCCTGAGAAGAACATAACAGCACAAATGTGAATCTTAAAACCAAGTTATGTCTTTAATTGTCATGTTCTTGTAGACACTCACAGGAACGCCCTTCTCTCCAGCGGATCCAGGAGGTCCCTGAGGCCCAGGTCGGCCTGGAGGTCCAACAGGTCCAGCTGTCCCAGCCACGCCCCTCTCACCAGGAGACCCCTAACAATGACAGCAGGAGTGAGGGTGTGTGAGTCAGTTCAAATAAGACCACATATTTGACCACGCTGCAGATAGAATGATAAACCTACAGCAGGTCCAGGAGGTCCTGCAGGTCCTTCACTGCCCTTCAGTCCCCCACCTCCCTGGAAAAAAAAAAAACAATAAATACCTGAGGCAAATAATTCAGTTTTAATAGCATTTTTTTAAATTAGGTAATTCTACTCACAGGAGTACCAGGAAGTCCTCTCTCCCCAGGGAAACCTCTCAGTCCTGGGGGCCCATCTTTACCAGGACCTCCAGGTGGACCTGGATCTCCTTTAGTGCCTTCTTTTCCAGAGGGACCTGAAAGACCCTGCTCTCCGGGGGGCCCTGGGGGTCCGGGGTGGCCACGCTCGCCCAGGGGGCCGGTCTCTCCAGATGGACCCTGGAGAGGAAGGACATTTATGAAATATTTGTCTACTGAAAAAAAACATTTGATTATTCTGGAATCTGGTTAAACCTGTGGCCCGACGACTCCAGGAGGCCCAGGTGGACCCATCTTCCCTTGGAAACCCTGGAGAAAACAATTCACAATTATCAGTTATTATCAAATGTACCAGCTAATAACAATAGAGATGTATTTCCAAAAAGGTTAAAAAAAATACAACATACAACTTCTCCTCTCTGTCCAGGATGTCCAGGCAGACCGTCTTTCCCTGGAGGTCCCTGTTTAGTAACGTACACAACTCATAAGAGATACTTCTTTTTATTGTGAGCCACAAAACAGTATTTCCAGCAAAAATATTCCTTACAGGAGGTCCTTTTGGTCCAGGGAAACCGTTGGCTCCTTGAGGCCCAGGCAACCCCTGTTCAAAGGAAAATAATAATAATTATAAAATATTGTTGTGATCTATTGTTTTATAAGAAGAAACATAACACTGGCATTGGTTGAAAAATACAACACGTGTCTTACCCTCTCTCCCGGAGGACCAGAAGGCCCATCACTTCCTGAAGTTCCCTTCAAAATAAGATCACATTCAAACATTAATCACTGAAAATATGTCACAAGTGTGTCATATGATACCAGTTTTGATTTTGTTAAATGATTCACAATTTAGATTCATACCTTTGCTCCTGGCTTCCCAGTGGCTCCCCGGGGTCCTCTTTGCCCTCTGGGACCCTGACAGATGCAAATAAAAAATACATTAAAAAATAAAATAAAGACCATAAAATGAAGGAGTATTTTATAAAAGTACCGTTGGTCCTCTTTGTCCTCTTGGCCCAGCTTTTCCACTAAGACCCTGCAACATTACAGAGTTGATGCAGACCCTTCTGATCAAATCATTTGATCAAATCATTTTGTGATAATTAAAAAAAATCGTACCCTTGTTCCTTTCTCGCCATTTGAACCCGGAAATCCAGGGAACCCGAGTGATCCCTGAACAGAAGCAAGTATTTTTTATTTTTATCTTTTTAACAACACGGATCATTATTTTAACTTGAATCTATGCTTTATTTTAATCTCACCTTTGGTCCCAATCTTCCTGGATATCCAGGAAGTCCAGGAACACCAAGTTTACCCTGGAATCAAAAACATCTGTATAAAAACTCTATGTTGAAAAGTAGTACCCACAAAGGAGAGGTATATTGTTGGTTTTGATGGACAATACCTTCTCTCCAACAAGTCCGATGGGTCCAAGTTCACCTGGAGGCCCAACGCGACCCTTCGGCCCCTCGGGGCCATCTTCACCCCTGGGTCCTGTTACACCAACCTCACCCTGTCAGCAGGAAAATAAAAGTACAGGGATGAAATATCAAATAAACAATAATAGAAGAATAATTTATGCTTTTTATGACTACTCTATGAGATTAAACCTTACCCTCTCTCCCTTTGCACCAAAGTCTCCCTTAATTCCAGGGAATCCATCCTCTCCCTGGAAATAAAAAGACAACATGTTAACCAAAGACTGTAATGTATTTCTGTTAATATTACACATTGACATAACAGATTTGACTTACCTTTTCTCCTTTGTGGCCCTTCAACCCTCGAATTCCTTGGGCTCCCTAAAACCAAACCATGACAAAAAGACTTTATAGTTGTCAGTGAACCAATTTGTGAGATAATACATTTTACACAATACTAACCTTGATGCCACGAGGGCCAGGATAACCAATAGCTCCTTGAGGACCATTAGGACCCTGCAAAAAACACAAAATACTGTAAGTATCATCTAGAAAAATATGCAGTGGCTATATGGGGTAAATGTTTTAACATTAAATAGCGTGATGATGTGGGACATTATAATGAAATGCACCTGGTTTCCCTTGGTTCCAGCAGGTCCCTCTTTTCCTGGATGGCCCTGAGAAAGTAAGAGTTACGGACAAACATTTAAAAGGTTATGATTGTAGTCAAACATAAACATGAACAAAATACAATATAAAAGTTAAACTTACTGGAGGGCCATCAGCTCCGGGCATTCCAGGTAAACCTGGTTTTCCTGTGGGACCCTGCAAAAGCAGAAGGTGTTAGGGGATGAACAGACAAAATACTTTTTTCTATCACATAGATACAATGCATTGTGCAGGAAAAAAAAATCCACCTCCAAATGGAACTTACTTTTTCTCCTGGAGGTCCAACAGCTCCCTGAGGCCCGGGCATTCCCTATAATCAATAAAACAAGCACATACTGTGAGAATGATTGTAATAGTCAGGAGGACGTGTGCTTTACATCACAATTATATTAAAAAAGTGCACCAAGTGTACTAGTCCTTTAATAGAATATAGTGTATGAAAACATATACTGGTGGAGTTAAAAAAGGGCAATTTGTAAATCTAGATTCTGCTTCCTCACTTGAGTTCCTGGGGTTCCCTGTTGTCCAGGAGGGCCAGGCTCTCCTTGTGGACCCTGAGAGACAAAATAACACAAATCAAAAATCAAATCAAATGTTCAACGTACTGAAGTGGCAAAGATGAAAAATAACACTAACCAAGTTTCCTTTGGGACCAGGGTTTCCATCATTTCCTCGAACACCCTAAATAAGACATACCAAGATTTTAATGAATACCAACATTTAGCCAATTATATAAACTTTCACTTGGATGATGATACAACACATGCTATTTCAACACGGAAGACATTTTGCAAAAAGTTACACAAGTTGGTGTTTGAGGCGAGGTCGTGGGTGTTTGGAGACCGCAAAGTCATAAAAATGCAGCTAAAATATAATCCGCAGCTGGGACGGTCTGTACTCACAGGAGGTCCGGGGATGCCAGGGGGACCTTTGGGGCCGAGCAAACCACGAGGTCCCTAAAAACAAAAACACATTAGAATACAGAAGAATAACACACACAAGCAAATGCAGGAACAGCTCAATATTCTATATTTACTATTATCACAAACTAAACGGTAAAGAACATCACAGTTGTCACTCACGGGTTCACCTGGAAGACCCCTGGGTCCGACCTCTCCGTCATCTCCCTGAAACAGACAAGGATTCATAAAAGTAAAGTAATATTAAAACTGTACTAATATTGTCAGAGAATGTGTGTTTACCCTCTCTCCATCTTCTCCCTGAGAGCCTGGAGGTCCCATTGGGCCGGTGTCTCCCTAATGAGAACACAATTAAATATTACACTATGGATATGAAATGGAAATAAACTTAAAAAAAAACAAAAACAAAAAACAGTGGGGCTAAAGTTAATAACTAGCTGATTTAAAGTAACAAAAGCTAATTTAAATTAACTTTAAATGAACATACCCTGTGCCCTTTGTCCCCGGGCAAACCAGGAAGACCATCAAAGCCTCGGTCACCCTAAAATACAAAGACAGAGAGGGAATTACAGATATAGATTATATTCAGGGGAACTTTGTCATAATCTAATCAAATGAATATAATACCACATCACAGGTAGATTTTTTTTTGTTTTTAGGTGATACACACTGACCTTAGCTCCAGACTCCCCTGGCATACCACGGGCTCCATCAGCTCCAGCTCGACCCTGATCAGAGCAAAACATGATAATTTAAAGATTTAATTAAGTATTACCAAAAACACAACAGAAGCCGATACTTACTCTCCTTCCTGATTTTCCAGGAGGTCCCATCGTACCCTGTTGTCCCCTGGGGCCCTGAAATAATTGTAAGATATCAGTATTTGCACAAATATTCACATTGTTCTTATCTAATATTTGGTGAAGAGATTTTACCTGGGGACCAGGGTCTCCACTTTCTCCCTTCAGACCAGGACTTCCTGGACCTCCCTTGAATATAAAAAACATATTTAAACATAAATAATAATAAACAGTAAAAAGAGAATGTGAGATTCAACTAAACGTACCAATGGTCCTGGACGTCCCGTGTAACCCATTGGTCCTGGAGGCCCTTTCAGAGCCATCTAAACCAAAAACATTAAATAACATTTTTGAAGCAATACACTACAAGCTTTTTCTCAACTGCACATGTTTTTCTTGTTTTTGTGTCGTTACTGGTACGTGACAAATAACAGTAAACATATAACTGACCCGAGCCTGGGATAAGATGGCAGCGGCCTGTGCCTCCTGAGCTGAAACAACAGGTCCTTTATCTCCACCGCTCTGACCAAAGCGGAACTGAGAAAGAAAAGGAAATAGTTATGCCAACAGTATGGCATTCCCCATTGTACACATTACATAACGTGATCTGCTACTCACTGGCAGCATGACAGAGGAGCCAGGGGGTCCAGGGACACCATCAGCTCCAGGGAGACCGGGTTTACCAGGAGTGCCCTGCACAGAGGAAAGACAGAGTTAAACCAAGACAATAACCACAAAACGTTTACAAAATGTACTGCAAAGACTCACCCTCTCACCAGGATCACCAACAGAGCCAGGAGGTCCAGACGAGCCGGGGGGTCCAGTTGGTCCCTGAAAAAGAAATGGTCTTTAATTTATAACATGCTTTAATACAAACAAAAGAGATAAAACAGATGACAAAGAACAGTATTTACATGGCCAGTAAAATCAAATAACTGGAATAATAAGAAAACCCAATAATAATGATTTTTCATGCTTGTTTACAGCTCAAGAAACATCATACCTAAAAACACCTGTTGACACGTTCCAGTTAAACATTGGCTTTACTGTTATAGTAACTGTTAGTGCTGAGTACCTTTTGTATTTGAAAGACAACCCTAACCTTAGCCCAAGTATAATTAATTTTTTGAAATAACTATACAACATTCTATAAAACACACATTTTTAACATGTTCTCACACGCTCTTACACTTTTATCCAGAAATCAGACAATGATTATCATTTTGGTGTACAGGTAAACACAGTACTCTATACTCAATATTAAAATAAAGTGCGTCTTCAATAACTGGAGGAGTGATCGGGTAGGTCAGTTTGAGTTGGTTTAGCTTGATACAATTATTGCCTTTAATTGGTCTTTCATGATCACTTAAAGCCATAAATAAACATACAGAATCTACTTACAGCTGGTCCCTCTGGTCCAGGTGGTCCTTCAATCAACATACCCTGGAAAGCAACAGTGGAAATATTCATCTAAAGACCAATGTAACAAGGTGCAAGGTGACTTGTTCACACACAATTACATGGATTTAAGTTATTCTTATGATAAACTCACAGGCTCAAGCACAGCAGGCTCTCCCTTTTCTCCTTTCTGACCTCTGGCAGCGGCCTGAGGGAAACACACATGTAGCCAACAACACAATGCAGTCAGTACAGACGGACACTGACCTCTCATACGCTGCACTACAGACAAATACAGATGTCTCAAAGAGGCAGGAACACAACCTGTACACAGCTATAGTTCTGAAACAATTGCACATCAACCGTTTTACAAGTGGTTCCTGCATGACATCTACACAAACTTTAACCCTTTTACCTGATGGTCCAGAGAGTCTTGTTTTACTGCAAAAAATAATTATGATTTCAACCAGGTCTAACTTTGGTTTTTCCAAAAAGTATTTGAAGTGATTTCAAATACTTCTCTTCAAATGTCTCTGTGACATGAAAGGCTATAAATGCACTTCTGTATTGTATTGTAATGTAGTTTAATACAAAAAGGATTCAGGGTCACCAGAGAAGTGTCCCCTGGACCTGCATCGAAATGCAGTTTGTCACTGAATTTTTGAGGGCCCTTTTCACCTATTTCAGGAGGTTGCCACGAACACAGCATTAACTATGGTTCTATTTCAAGTTTGCATAGGCCTGCGAATCACGACAACAAGTGAGTTACACAGAGACTACAAAGCAATTTTCAAGTCAAAGGGTGCAGTGTTCAGTGGTGTTGGAACATTTTTCACAAATTAACCTACTTCATATCACATTTTAGCAGTGAGACTTTTGTTTTGTTCTCCATTGCAATTTAACTTAACTGGAAATGCCAACAACAACAAAAGTACAGGTCAGTGGCAGTCAGAAGTATAAGTGGGCGCTGCTGAGTAAGGTTCCAGCCCTGACCAAAGTAGTGAGGACAGAACTAACTGGGAGCCCTTATATTCTGAGAGTGTCGACAAACATATAGGGTTTATGTTTCTTCAGATGTTTTACCCTGCTATAATCATTGTTACAGATTCAGTGTCACTCCAGACAACTTTGAAGATATAGAGAAAAGACCTTATTTAGACTTGGTTGAATAATTGTTTTTCTTTTTGCAGCTGAAGCAAAACTACTTACGCCGTCTTCGTCTGTCACAGCGGACAGAGCCGGGCCCATGTTGGCATCGATCTCTCCGGTTTCCACTAGCGGCTCGTGGTAATCCCTGTAGGAATAGTCGTACTCCTTCAGGCCCACATCCCCAGTCACATACTCCTCAGTGAAGGCCTCCTCACCCACACCGCCCGCTTTAGTGGCATCTCCTTCCGCTCCGAACAAGGATGGATCTTCCTCGGGCTGGTCAGAAATGATCAGAACCATGATGGAAACAATAAGAGCCAAAAGAGGAGGAGAGGAACAGAGGAGAGGTAGAACTAGGGCTGAACAATAAAGTAAGAAAAATAAAATAATCCAGATTTTATTTCCCTTGTATTGATTGTTTGTTGATTTGATTTTATATACATTTTTTTAACTTTATATCATCAGTATAAACAAGGCATGGTTTCAATTAGTGCAATTTAACAAAAGAATTGTCCTATTTATTCTTCTAAAGCCTGAGCTCTGAAACATGTGTTTTTCCCGGAAGAGATTGCCTATAGACCTCTTGAATAAAAAGCTTGTCACTGACCATTTAAAACTATAGGCTCTCAGTTTCCTAATAATTTCACAGCCCTAGATGTAACAGAGGTGTGTGTAAAGGGAGAAGAGGCAAAAGTAGTGGTGTGTGATAGAAAAAAAAAATGAATAAGAAGACAGGCTTACCTATAGACACAGGAACACAACACAACAAAATGCACCTGACAGACTTTGGATGGAACTAAAATGAAAACTTACTGTACAAATTCACAATCTTCTGAATATCAGCGTTTTCCAGTTTATTCTACTGCCCCCAAAGTATTTCTGTTACTGTCCAACTAACAATGTACACATTTTATAAAACAATTAAGAAATACTTTGTTGAGGCACTACAACAATGCAAAGCAAATCTAATCTATATCTATTAACTTACCAAAGATTTTTTTTAAATTCATGTGGACGTCTTTGGCATAAATGAAGTCTCATTAAAAATAAATAATTATTATAACCTTGAATATTGTTATGCTTAATAAACAGGGATATGTGGGCGATACATATCTATTAATATGGTTTGAAGTCTTCAAAGACAACAAAACAATTACCAAACAAGTGAAAAAGTTTGAAAAGAACGCATTGTATAATTCAGTCTCTGTTATTTAGTTAAAATGTAAATCAGATATTTTTTATCTGAATCCCTTTTTCACAAGATTCAGTTTGTATTTGCCTCCACTGAATGATCAAAGTTACAAAATGATCTTCAGATAGAAGATAGACAAACATCTTGTTGTTAGATTAAGAGGAGCCACATAAAAATATTTGATGTGATAAATACAATGCATTCTTGTTCAAAGGAGAGTCTGACAAGAGAAAACAATAGTAGTATGTTGTTAGGGATGTAGAGAAGATCAATGATTACAGTAATAAAGTACTAGATTAAGGGACTGGGCTCACCACCACATTTAATAAATAATTTACTTGCAGCTATTTTGTCTTTCTAATTTATATTTTTCTCTCTCTCTTCCAAAGGTATCAGTGAGTATTTTTTACCTGAACCTCGGTCTCTTCTTCTGCAATCACCTCACCCTCGGGAATCGTCTCCTCATAGAAATAATCAGGCTCTGTAGCGGTGTGGCCAGCCTCCGAATACTCTGTATCTACATCCTGATTGGTTCAGATGGAATTGGGAGGAAGAAGGACGTGTTGAAGTGGAAAAGATTAGTTAGTTTACTATCAAACAAAATGGACATTTTAGGTTATGGTTGAAATCGTCCATTTTAGAAAAGAAATTTCAGATGTGTTTAATGTTTAGAAGCTCAATAACATTTTTAAAGAAAGTTATTGAGAAACCTGAAATTTCTTTTCTGCTATTGTCAAAATGCTTTCAAAGCTGACAAAGCTGTTGAAAGCCAAATGCAGAGTGAAGTCCTATGCATCTCACATAAAATAAAGTTAATTATTTGATGCTTTGAGATGCACAGTCTCACTCCAAGACAGTGAGATAAAGACAAAACAGCCACAGAATAAATACATTGTGCTGTAAGCGTTATGATTCCTAAAAAATAGGACAAAAGTCTTTATATATATTTATATTTTCTTATTCTGTGAGGCTGCTTGATTCAGACAATCAACCAATAAAAAGACAGAAGACACTTAAAACAAAGAGAGAAATAAGGGGAGGTGTTTGTGTGTTTACTGTCATATGAATATTTTTCACAGGTTTAGCTTTGGTGCCATAGCAATCCATGCTCATTCATTGACTGCATGATACAAAAAGCCCCCTAGAGTTGCAGTGCAGGCGCCTGAAGGGAGTTTGAAGTAAAGAGAAATCATTACACCGCATAAACAGCCATGCTTTGGTGTAAACCGCTGCATCATATCATATTCAGAGACTGGGGTCATATGATAGATGAACAGGAGCGGTATCCAGCTGGTGTCCAAGCCCCATCATGGACACGACAATCCACCATCAAGGTTGTGCTACAGCTGATCCTCTCAGAACTGAAAAGCTGTTTCAGTGGCTACGTTCACACTTGCAAACACAAACATCATATTTAGATTGGATTTGGATTATACCAGAACTAGATAGTGGTGGGCGATAGTGACAAAAATTCATAAATCAATATTTTTATCCCGTTGTCAGATGATATTACGTACACATGCGGAAATGTGTTAAAATGTATTTAAGTGTATAAGTTGTGGGTTAATTATCAAACAAATGTGAAATGTCTGTAAAATTCATCCAAGTGCAGAAATATCACCAATCTTTATTTGAAAAATATCCATTTTTCTTTTTAATCAGCTCCTTTTGTAGATTTGTTTACTCAAACAATATACTTTATATTTATTCATTGTTATATATTGCACCTTGCTGCCAAAGCAAGTTCCTAGTTGTGAATTTTGTCCACTGACAATGGCAATAAACCTTTTTCTGATTCTGAAAATGTTGCATTAGATACATTAGATACATTAACTTTATTTGACCATAAAGCGCATATTTATCAAACTGACAGTGACAGTGAATGAAAGTGTTGTTTGCTTATCGTTTCAGTAAATGAGAACTAAAATTTGATATTGTGACATTCATAGTGTGAACGCAGCCAGACAGTCTGAAGAAGAACACATAGTTGCACAACCCAGATGGTGGAGGGACAGTTCCCATATGGGCCACACTGGATACTGAGGACAGCCAAGGGCCCTGCTGTTGTACCTGCTGATAGCCGTTGGTGACTTTCTTGGCCGGGATGGCAGTTCCTCCCAGAATAGACGTGCCGAACGGAGGGAAGGGTTTATTCTGTGATTTCACATTATTCTCCACCACCCTGGGCTTGGTGGGTCTCGGGGGCGTCGGTCGCACAGGTGCAGATGTAGTCACCACTTTCTTGACTGTAATCTTTTCTACCACATTGGCTTGGCTCGGTGTGGGTTTGGCCGGAGGCGCTTTTGTTGTCTTCACTTTTGCGACTTCCACTTTCAGAGTTTTGGCTGTTGAGGCTTTTGCAGCTTTTGTAGGTTCAGGTTTAGGTGCTTTTGCAGGTTTTGGTGCCTTTGTAGCCTCAACTTTTTTCTCAGTCTTAGTTTTTGTAGTGGTTTCAGTTTTGGTAACTTTCTTCTCTACCACAACTTTAGCAGTGACTTTATTATCGGCTTTCCCATTAGCTTTAACTTTATCTGCAGCAGGTTTACTATTGGCTTTCTTGTCTGCAGCTGCCTTGCCGTTAGCTTTGGCTGCAACTGTTGCCTTTCCATTTGAACTAACTTTCTTCTCAACCACTGCTTTGCCATTGCCGTTAACTTTCTTCTCTGCTACTGCTTTACCATTTCCATTGACTTTAGATGGAGTGGTTGGCTTAGCTTTAGCACTACCATTAGCTTTTCCATTTCCATTGGCCTTAGCAGCACCGTTGGACTTCTTCTCGGCAGTGGCTTTACCGTTTCCGTTCTTCGCTGTTGGTTTAGAGATTGCTGCTGTTGTCGGCTTGATCTTAGACAGAAGGATCTCAACTGCTGTGGGCTTCACTTTGGGTTTGGCAGTGGAGGCCTTAGGAGCTTTGGTGGGCATCGGCAGCTTCACTACGAGTTTAGATGGTCCTGATTTAGGCGCCTTGGCTGGGGTCGGTTTTGGTTTGACCAGACTTTGCTTAGTAGGGGCTGGTTTCCCATTAGATGCTTTCTTCTAATTTGATAATAGATTTAAATGGCATGTGTAAATGTTAAGGTGAGAGAGGGGAGAGCAGGGTGAGAGGGGGAGACATGGACAGGAGAGAGACAAGGATGTTTTGAGAAACAATGACATAAAGATGGCTGAGGCTTGGGTGGTTCACTGAGACAGTACAGGCATTACTGGATACAGCACAGGATGAATATTTTTATGCTTTGGTAAAACATTATCATGACAATTTTAGATGTAAATGAGTCAGTTAATGAATTTGCCGTTTGCTCCAGTAATGCCATTCTCAATATTAAATGATGAAGCAGCTATTTGCGCTCTTCAGAGCTTGCAGAGGCACTGAGGCTGCGATTGTTTAGGTAAAGCTGAAGCTAATCACACACAAAAATTACAGAAATAATCAGTTATTGGTACAAATTTTACACAATTAAACATTGTGTGGGGATGCATAGTACATCCTGATTAGACATAAAGGGACTGTATGTGTGTGTGTATTTATATTTTAGACAGACTTCAGGGTCAGGGTGTTGTGTGCATGCATTTCATGCCACATTATATTATTGCTTGGTGCTGTTTTAATACATTCCGCTACATGCAGTCCCTTTGACATTAAATCTGTTGTATTAAAAAGATAGAGTAGAGAACGATGAAAAGATTACCATGCACATACAATAAAATACTTATTTCTTCAACAACAATAAGGCGTGCAATTATTATCAATATATTATAGAAACATGTAGTCTTAAAAAATAGGAGTAATTTAAACATATTTAACTTGAGTCACCAGACGCAAAACTCCAAGAACATGGCCACAGTGGCTTTATGGAAACAATCCACCTAATGCAGGATATTCCCATGTTGATGATAAAATGCAACGCAAAAGTACAGTCAGTTCATGCAAATTAACTATCCCAGACAAAATGACACATGCAAACATCATAATAAGCACTCTCTGTATGTATTCATGCAGTGAGAAACGTTCACTGTGATGCACTATGCAACACTCAGCTGAGTTACTCCCCTGTGACCAGGGAATCTTTAAATGAAAAGATCTAATCCTTAATTTACATATTTGCAGCACAGCTCCACGGTTGCTACCCCAGTGCCCCGCTGTGATTGATTACACACACAAATAAGTCAACATTGAAACATTACATTCAGAGTTACTGTTGGATGGGGAGACATTGGAAACAGTGTGAATGTGTAAGAGGTCATTTGATAGATGACCAGGGTCTGGAATGAAGACATGGGGATGAGGGAGTCATAAATATTATGTATGTAATTACAGTTTTATAAAGATATGACAATGGTTTTTGACAGCCCTCTCTCCATGTCCCTCCATTCACACACCCTGTTCATGTTCTCCTGTGGTTACTCTCCCTTTACCTGCTGGTTTGGGACCTCAGGTGAAGGAGAGGGGGGCACAGGGGAGGGAGGAACGGCTGTGGTTTCCTCATAATAATAGGGATATTCATGGTCATCCTGCTCCTCATCAAAGTACTGAGAAAGATGGAGATAAGATTGAAGGACTGGAGAGATAGAAAAGATTTATGAAACAATAGAACAGAATATGGGTTTAAGAGGCAAATATAGAGCATGAATATATCATAAAAGAATATTAAATATTTGATTGTCATTCATCAGTAACGTCTTTATTGATCTGTTTTATTTTGCTTCTGTCTTTGAGACTTAAGGTTTGTGGACATCCCTGATGAATGAGGAAAGATATTGGGTGAAAACAATGAATAAATCCTCAGTGGTTTTTATTCATTCTGATAGCAATCATCTCAACAGCATCAACATGATCTGGACCTGGCGGACTTTGAATGATGGGACATGCAGGCTAATACACACAGCTCATGTACTTTGAGTGGTCTGATGTGGATGATAACGTCCTGACAGAGCTGCCAGGAAGTGAGGTGACTCTATTATTATGTTTAAGTGAAGCAAATTTAAAAAGTCCCAGAAAGCACAGAGGCTCCACCTTAAGCCATCTTTATGACTAATGTTTTTCATATCTGAATTTTCCCCAAAAAAGTTTTTTTAAATATATGCAATGAACACCTTTCATTCTATCTAAGGCAAAAAAGATGTAAATCATCCTTTGTCTCTCGATTTTCTGTGTTTGCTATAAGTTGACATGGATAAATTCTACAAATGACTGTGATGGAAACATGTGGTTTTATTTCCTCCTGATGTTTATATGTCGTTTGTGTGTTTCAATATAAAATACCTCTGTTATTCGTTAGTTACCTTAGAGACGCATAGACCAGGAGGGGAGGAGGAAGGTGGACGGATACAAAATGATTTTGATGATGGTGATGCATGAGGAAGGCAGAAAAGAAGAACAGCACTTTGATGGCAATGGATGACCCAATCAAAACTTAATCTATTAAACTTAATTGAGGGTTATTTAGGGAAAGGGCTTGTTTATTTAAAAATAAGTAAGTATTAATATATAACTATGACTGGTATGACTGTGTGAATGTACCAAACCAGATTCGCTCCATAACAAATTCAGTTCAGATTAAGTTCAGTTTGGACTAATGGAGCAACAGAGGACCCAAAGATAAACTTGGAGAAATAAAACGTTATAAAAAGTTATTGTAAAGCTCTATGGTAATATTCCCCCTGGGAGTCTTTCCATAAAATCTAATTGTGTTTTAGGAGCAAAGAATGCAGAACAATGGCCAATGACACGTTTGACTCCTCACATATTGTGTTTATATGTCTCAGTTACTTACGTAGGTGTTGGGGTCCTGGGCCTGGGTCTTGGGCAGAGGGGAGTCACAGTCTGGACTGTAGTGTTCACAGAAGTCATAGGCAGCTTGAGCGTTAGAGGCAATCAACAGCTGCTGGATATCACCCTAATGAAAAAGAGACAAACATTGAAATTAACATCTATTAAGGATTATCGTTTCAAACTTGGACTGGGCAATTGCTTTTAATCAAAATTAAATAATCTCTTATCGTCGATTATATATTTGTTTTTTACAGTTCAGAGGTTCACAGCCAATCCTCTGTGAGTAAAAGCATGTGGTTTGGAGCAGAGTTCATACTTTGGACTATTTTTGGTATTCAGTGGCACTGATTATCTGTCAGGTTCATGAAATTAATATACATGGGGTTCAGACTGATGAAAATCTAGCACCATTTCATACTAATTAAAAATCCTAAACATATCATCTATAAACAGGAAAACGCTGAAACGCAAAAAAAAAAAAAAAAAAAAGATTGAGAATTAAGATTGATCAATATGAGGAAAATAAATGCAATAGATTTTGTTCATGTTGCCCAGCTCTATTTCAAATCCAACTTGATCATATTGTTGAGACACAGTTACAATAATACCCAGTTTCTCAAAAAAAAAAAAAAAAAAGCATAAATCCAGTCCTGAACATGGTGTAATCTCATGTTGAAATACATCTCAACCCATTTTAAGTCAAGACAATCCCAGGACCAAACAAGAGCAAATTAACCCAGGATATTCCTTGCATTCAGATCTAACCAGAAGAACCCTAATCCAGATTAAGAAGAATAACAAACAAGACAGTGAATCATTAGAGGAAGACACTGTAGAACCTGTACCATATTTAAAGAATGTCTGCATTATTTGACTGACGGCTCAAAACTGGCTTTCACCTGGAAAACCTCCTCGTCCAGAAGACGGGCTCCAAAAACTGTGATGCCATTGGTGTCCACCTCAGCGTTATTCCCACGGGCCAAAGGACGGGTCATCTTCTTTTTACAGTCCAGCAGGAGAGTCACGTTTTTCTTAGAAATGGAGAAAGCCACGCGGTGCCACCTGGTGACAAAAAATACACATTAGTGTATAGTTTAAGCTCGAAGCAAACGCTTTCAGAAATCACACAAGGGATGTCAAAACTCTATGATCAGTTTTGCAATTTATTATGATTATAGTTAATACATGTGCCACTATGAGAAATAACAGAACAAGATTGCCCTTTCCACAAAATTATTTGCCAATCAACTGATACGCACAAGTAGTGAAAAAATATGTTATTTATATCCTTATTTGAAAGTTTACAACATCCCTTTTTCATTCTTATTTTTAATCAGTTATTTTAGCTAAAATTTGATATATTGTCCACCCTTAGTCTTGTTCAACCCCCTTATCCTTAGAAGAATAGAATAATATCTTATTAAAATTGAATCAGCAAAAAATGAACTTAAGAATAAATATTTTTTGTTTGATTTAATACAACTAGTCACATAATATAGGCATTCTAATCTATGGGACAGTTTTCATTAAAAAAGTTAATAGTTAATATGTAACTTTTCAGGTGGTTGCCTCTCTCCATGGAGGTATTTTGACTTTGCCTGGAATGTTCAGTATTTTCCTATTTCTACTACTACTACTCATTTCCACAGAAGTGACCTGTAAGTTAGCCTGTTGGCATCACTTGTTTGTCACCCATTTTTTCTTTAGAGAAATAAGTTTAAAACTATGCTATGAAACCTTCCAGGCAAAGCGATAACATCTGCATGGAGACAAATAGGATGTGGGCTCTCATCCCACCTTTTACAATCGTAAAATTGCTATGTTTTTCCCACATATAACCTCATCCATACTCAAGTAGTGCCACAAATACATCCACACAATGTAATCTTAACCATCCATAAAGTGTAGTTGGTGGTTACTGACTTGCCATCAGCCAGGTTGACGCCTCTGAACAGTGGATAGTCCTCAGGGGCAGGTTTTCCATTCTGGTCCTCGTACAGAAACACAGGGGAGCGTCCCATTTCGATGCCCAGCTGCTGAATGCCCTGCTCACTGTAGATGGAGAGGAGGAAGGCCTGCAGATCTGCGTGTGCTTTAACCAGAGCCATGATCGAGAAGTTCTCAGGGAAACGACCTGCGGACGGAGAGAGGAGGGTCAACACAAAAACAAACTATAGGTCACATACACTGCTGCTTAGTTGTAATATTTCTGTAATAAAAAACAGGTAATTAATTCAAGGTGAGTAAAAACTATTTGAATTCAATATTAATTTCTGAAGTTTTGACTAGCTGAAATCTAGCTACTTGATGGACAAGTGAATTCACTTGTTTCAAAATGTTTTTAAATGGTCTCAATACATTACTTTTTAATTTAAATCCATATTATTTGCCAACGGGATAAGGTATTTTCTATTAGTATCTATTAAGATGATAAAGAAAACCTTTGCTTGGAAATGGCAACTATGCAACAAGTACAAGTGCAACTTAAAGAAAGAAATAGGTCTACAAAAACAAATATACATGTTCAACAGAAATGAATTAATTAAAATGAATATGAGGAACAATAAATACAGATTGAAGAATATGTCATCGAATGCATCTGTTTAAAGCTTATTATAATTTTGTAAGCATGAATAATGCTAATAAAAATAGCCAGAAATAATATTTTACATGAAAAAAAAAGTAATTGCAATTGATGGACACATTTATCCTGCTTCATAGATAACATCACTTTTGACATTTTCCTTTGCTGGATCGAACAGAAATACATTTCAGAATTGCAGGATTTGCCTGTGTTAGTGCTTTTCCAGATGTTCAAAGTTGCTTTACAATTACATGCTTTATTCATTCACTCAGTGGTAGTATGATACCAATGTAGTTACAGCTGCCCTGGGACAGACTGACAGAAGTCAGGCTGCAAATCTGCACCATCAGCCCCTCCAACCCCGAACATTCACTCACACGCCACATTCATACCAGGAAAGGTGGGTGAGTGATTTGCCTAAAGACACCACTGCCGCCCCACTGTGGCACCTGGCTTTCCCAACAGTCTCCCTTCCAAGTACTGACCAGGCCCAAACCTGCTTAGCCTCTGAGATCTGACAAGATCTGCATTGAGTAGGTATCATATATAGTAAGAATTTGATAAATTAAAAACATGCTTTAATAACTCGGATTTGGAAATGTTGAAATATAATCACATGTGAAGACTTGTAGAGACAGGTGGGCTCTAAAGAGAAAAGTTAAATCTAAGAAAAGATCTGCAAATCATTTTACTTAGAGGGATTTCATTTAAACCACATAAATGCAGCTTGTGCTTTCGTCTCTGCACTCCACAGTGTCAGACAGTTCTCCAAAGATAATTTGTTAGGGTTCTCCCACACAATTAGGCTCATACTTCTTGCACTGCACCATATAATTATCCTTTAAAGCCATGATAATTTGCAACTGCTATTTCTTAACAATTAAGAAATGTTTTGAGGCAGTTTCTGTGCCACTACATGTTTCATTCCTGTAAAATGATTTCTATACAAGATTATGTGGATGTGTGTGTTATTGAAACAGAAAATATTAGGCCAGACACAACCAACATTGTTTTATGGTTGTTATGTTCATTTTGCTTGTTTTTGTGTGTGGGACAAGGTAAATTTGAATCATTCATGTATTATCCTTTAAATTCATGACAATTCAAGCTGGGGACAATAGAAACATGGCCACAATACGTTCCATAATACATACATTATTTTTCTACTGCAATGTTACATTAATACGTTACAACAGTGAAAAAATGACAGAAATTAAACTTTTAACATTGTGATAATGTTGTGGCAAACCTGAAAAGAGTTGTTTGGTGGGGGCAGAGATCTGAGCTCTCTTGGAGATACGGTAGGCATGGTCAGGGCTGCCGGAGCGACGAGAGGTGCAGAAGCCGGGAACTTTCTTTACGCCTTCAGGGAGAGAGGGAACCTGCAGAGCCCGCAGTACGTCCACCGGGTCTGTGGAGGAGAAAAAGTGGGTTAACAAACACGTTAATCAGAGCCTTTTTCTAGACTAATATAACCTGTTTCAATCAAATATAACATACATTACAACTTTCATTTGCTGCTTAATTGTGGGATCTACTACACAGCTCTTGTAACATTAAGGTTTTTCAAATAGGTAATTCAGGCTTCACTATAACATGGATGGCTTAAGAGATGAGAAAAATATGTTTTATTACACTATAGACAACATTGCATCAGACCGCAAAAATTATACTTATTTATAACAGCACTTTGTACCCAGGCCTTTGATTTAGATGTTACCCAGGCCTTTGATTTAGATGTTGTGACCTTATCTTTTTCCCAAAACACAAAATGGCTTGTGGTATTTAATGAGCACAGACTCACATACAGGTGGACTTGACTCAGATAATGATGAGATATAGATGATAAAAGAAAAGCCAAAAGACCTGTCTTCAGTTTACAAGTTTAGGAGACAAGTAGAGTAATAATAGAGACCAGCTCAATTCAGAGAAATAATAACACTACTCTAAAAACTGCCAAGCTGAAGAAAGACATAACAGCTGATGTTAGATGTAAGATATTCATGTATTTGCAAAAGTAGCATATATTAATAAAAAGATAATATAGACTTTTATAAACATCTCACAGCAAAATTGCGTTAATCCACCGATTACAAAATGTATATAATATGTTATGGACACCTTCAAGTAGGGACTAAACCAAAGAGGTAGAGGGTATTTAACAATGCAGAAAATAATTTACAGTATTAAATTATTTTAGCTGTTACATGAAGAGGTGCACTTATTAATTTCAAGGTATAGACTGGTTATAGAATTAATAAACCTGAAAAATATAATCTGTACATCAAGTAAGAGTGAAATGTACTTTTGAAGCAATCACATTAAAGACAAACAACATTTTAGACCATATCCAGATAGTTGCTGGACTGATACAGAACACGCCAAAATCTATTCCCCATAGGACAATAGTACTAATACTGAAATTTGGTATGAAAAACTGGCATTGAAATATAGTTTAGATGTGCGTCTGGCTCTGAGACAGCACTGCCCAGCACACTCACATCCAATTATATATCACAATATTGCACAAATTAAATATTGTATTGATATAAAACATTCACTTGATATTCAATTGAATTGATGAACATAATCATTTTGTGTTATGGCTCTAGATTTGATTTTACTGCATAAGAACTGAAAAAGTATTGTCCAGGTATTGTCAGGTATTGTAGTATATTTAGTACAGGTATGTAACTTGTTAAAACTTTAAGCAATTCATATTCCCTAACACATCTAACAGTTGCATATATTTAGGTAGAAGTATTTAGGCTGTGTCCAAGAAACTGGTCACCAAACCCACATACTCCTAGCTGAGATAAATACTCAGCAATCACCCCGCCCCTGTGCTCCACCTAACCTAAACTTTCCCAGAGTTAATCCACAAACTGCTTTACTTTCTAGGAGTTTTGTAGATCTGCACTGGAATGCTGGGAATGAAAGAGCCGAGCGGGGCAGGTATGAAAAGACCAAAGTGATGAGAGGGCACCAGAGGAAGAGGGAGGGTCCTTTAGAGTCAGGCCATAGTGACAGTAGACAGTGTGCTTCTGTCATGGCGGGATACTGGATCAGATTGCACACATAACTCCCTCAGTAAAACCAGGTACAATGCAGCGCTCTGTTCTCTCCCAAACTGCCTCTGCGCTTCACATCTGCAGCCCTTCCTGCCTCAAGGACCACGATCACGACAAAAACACACCCTCAAAAATAACACGGGGATATAAAATTACAGTTCATAGTCTCAGTTCACCAGTGCTCTCTCGTGAAATCAGAAGGGACTCAAATTAAACTAGACACAGTAAAAGTGCAGATTATCTGGCTTTATGTTATTTTTTCTGCTTCTGTTCGCTGTCACTAAAACTAGTCTTGAAGTGTTATGTAAAGCAAGAATATTTGTCAATGTTGTCATGCAATCTTCTGGTGACAAACTTGTAAATTCTTTGATTATTGAACTGACCATTTGTACGCAAGATAAACTGCGTGACAAACCTGTAAAAGCTTTGGCACGGACTAAGTAAAGACCACACAGCAAAAACTATTATAGTCTAAACCCATGAACTACCAGGCAGGCTGCCAGTCTCTGTAATATGAGGCAGCAGCAGATGCAGACAGGTTAAATGTTCTGAAGTTGAGATCTGCAGTGTCACAAGTCTGCCACAAGATGGAGCTACTCAGGGAATAATTGCCTGGAGAAGATTTCAGAGAGAGGCAGCAGTAGCCAAGTAGGAATTTACAAAGTCATTCAAACTAATAAACAGTGCTGACACAAATTCAACAAAAACATGAATGCATTTCATCAATAACCAACAGAAATCTCAATGTGCTTCCAGACCACACACAGATGGTGAATGATAAAAGCCAAAGCACACTATAAAACAAAACAAAAACATGACCCTATATCAATTCTAATTATTTTTGTCTGGCCCAACATCACAACACACATTACTGAACAGAAATCTCCCACTTGATAAAACAGATAAACAGTCCAAAAATCCATCCATGAAAAAGAAAATAGATACATGTCAATAAAACAAGGAGTAATACAATCTATTTTGTTAGAGCACAAGTAGTGGGATTTGGTTTTAGACTTTGAATATTTTGGCACTTCCACCAGTAGTGTATATTATTACTGTATTGTTTAAAGTGCACATTACAACTATTTACAAAACATAATATAATAGCCTTGAACATACATTTGAATGATCCTTCACAAGTAAAAGGGAGTGAGTGTACATCCAACATAAGAGATATTCACCAATAAATTTAAAGTTTGATGGGTCAATTCCTGCTACCAGCATAAAATATTGCATTTGGGCAAGTCTGTTAACACTTTGTAAGTATGAATATGTTGGTTGTGTTTAGCGGAAGAAGCCATAGGGTCAGAATATCAGACTCTAGTACAGCTGAACAGTGGAATAAGCTCATTAATGAATCAAGGACAAACGCTTTGTAGGGTTTGGTAAATGCAATATAAAACCATTGTATGATATGAACAAATTTGCTGATAATGTTTTATGCAAAAGGATCAAATATCTACTGTATCAACAACAATCAGCAATCACATCTGTCATTTATACATTATTCCCCTCAGGCCTTTGATGTGTATTAGATTAAAAAAATGACTTTGCTGTGGCCAGAACCCCATGGTTCTGTGATACAGCTGTGCCAAATACCAGACACACACTCCAGCTGACACAATGACCTCTGACCTCTCACCTTCACCACAATGACAACACTGTCTCATTTCCCCATGCCACAATATCACAATTTCATGAACTGTTGTAGCGACTAAAACATTGGAAAAATCAAACGGTATCACAAATATAAAATACTTTTCATCGTTTCCAGTGGCTGCTCCATCTGCATGACTAACCGCAATCCCAGCAAATTTAACCACACCACAAGTTATAATTTTCACCACTGTACTCTGTAGTTACATTTTATTTATAATCCCATGTGCAGACAGTCCATCATAGGAACTGGACAAGATGAGGTGCCTTGAATGTATAGACTGCAGGAAATGGTCATTTGTTTGGTCAATAATGTAATAATAATACAACGTAGTTAGTCCCTGTTGTTCCTTCATTGCAAAAACAACGCCTTTCGAGATATCTATACAATGAATTCCAGTTTGAAGGGTTTTGATTATTCTTAAGACTGTACAAGATCACATATTGATTGCATACCGATACTGACTGAACCTGTGCTTTTTTTGTTTTTATATGTATCTAATATCAACGGTTTTCAGTCATGTACCTTCTTCCTGTTCCATTCTGAAGACTCTTGAATAAAAAAATGCTTTGACAAAAGTTATATTTCATAGTTGGAAACCCTAGGTAGTTTTATTAGGCATTACACTGAAACATTTATTGGTAAAACTGAACAAACATTGTTAGTACATTCTTATAGGCTGGAAAACTAAATCTTAAATAATGAAAATACCTATGTTTTCATTGGTTTCTGCAGTGTCCTGACACCTGTCTACCTATTTTTTCACCCTTCTATAGAGAAGAAATCCTGCAATTACTGTTCCCGTTCCATTGCTCATGAGCTTTTATCACAGTTAACTCTGCAGTTCATAATAGTAATAATAAAGCCATTGATTCAGACAAATATATTACACTTCTCTATTGAGGAGCGTATGCCAGTTTGTGCCACTGTCCCCTGTGCATCATCCTGTGGCTCGAGTGCGTCTGTGTGAGCCGCTCTAATGATGCCAGTGTGGACCAGGCCATGTGGTTTGGGGCCGCAGCTTATAGTCTTAGCTTGGAAATAAGGGCGGATACCAAACACCACAGAAGGGAATCACAGAGGCCTGACCAGAAAACAGTCAGTGTTTCCTCAATGGCACAGTGTGACAAACCCACTCCAAAGACAAGCAACCTTTAAACACTGCATGATGTCATATAGTCCACATTTTGGGTCAATCTACACCAACAGAAAATACTCATGTCCCTAGACTAAGGCTATGTGATGTGGCAAAAAATGTATTCACAACCTTCCCCTTGAATTGATCAGTCCTAACTTTTGATTTTATTTTAATTAACCTCCTTAAAAAAAAACACACACAAATGGCTTAATTAAAAAGAAACAAAAACTTCGAAACTGTGCCTTTTACAGGCGCAGCGTTTTTGGTAGGGGATTGTGTCTCCATTTGAGATGTTATTACCTTGTTTGAAATGTTCCACTGTTAGGCTTAGCTTATATTGAGCATTTATTCATTTACGTGCATTATTGCAAAAAAGAAAAAAAAAGCTTGGGAAACATGCCTTTGTACTGTGTGCAGGGTCGCCTCTCCACAGATTTGACCTGTAACTTGACCGTCACTTGCTTGTTTCCATATTTGTTTTGCACCTTTCGCGCGATAAAATCTCCATGCTGATCATTGATAATTTGAAATGATGAAAATTTGACTAATCGCACACAACCCTATCCTAAACTAACGATATTCAAGTTTACTCTGCATCGATTTTGATTGATTGATAATGATCTGATATTTTGGCAAAGACAAACAACAAGTTCACATCCTGGACACTCACATGTGACTTTACTGTGTGTACCATTTTGAGATTCATTTATAGCAGACATCTAAAGTCTAGTCTAGCCAGAGCTACAATTTCAGACTTATAGTATAATTAACAGATGTGTAACACCACTGAGGAAGCCGGGTGTCAGAAACCAATCATCATGTTTTATGTTTCTCTTTCGAAGTTTGGAAATCCCCATTGAAGAATGTAATGCAGTAGCAAGGTCCAGACTAAAAGAGTGACAATTAAAAGGAACAGAAAAGCAGCTGCTCATATCAGCTCTAGGAATTGTGATCGCTTTGATATAACGATTGCAGGGAAAGAAGTAATGATTGTTAGACTAAACCAGGTCAATAAGATGGAAAATAAACAAGATTAATATCCGTATTAAACAAAACTGAAGTCCAAACACACACAAAAAAATTAAGAAACACAACTAAATCAAAATAACTTTAGTAAGTTCACACACACCTGACAAAAGGTTGATCAGCACAGCACCAAACAGAGCCCCTTTTGGATTTCGTGAGTGAATACAGCAGAATGCAACAACTTACATCTCCCTCTAGTGGTTCAAAATGGTTAGACACCAGGTGTATTTTCTAAATCTTTGGTCTCATTCACACATGTCCTAGTTTGGTCCTAGTTTTACTCCGGCTTGTTGGAAACTTGGAATGGTCCGCATTTAGTTCCGGGTTTAGATGTATTTGCAAATGTGAATGCAGGACTATGCTTTGACATCAATATGCGTTCAACTAATTAGTCTCTGGATAGATTTAACAGAGGGAAAACAATAAGTAAACAGCTTTTTTACAGGCTGAATTCACAAACCATATCCTAAAGCTAACTGTTAAAGAAACATTGATGTCTGCATAAGAGATCTTAACATTAAAACATTACAACAGTTCACATCTGGCCCCACGCCCTGCTGCACTGACTTCTGTGGAGCAAAATAACAGTGACTAGGAATAGCATCTTTTACAGACGTCTGTCATTATAAAGCTGGCACACACAGCAACCATACTTGTACATCACTCCGGTTGAACAGATTGCCTTGGAGCAACATCGTCTAACCATCCGCACACAAAACCCACTAAATCAGCAGCTATATAACCAAGGAAGAGGCTGGTGTCTTCGCCTGCTTCCTCAGTCTGAAATGATAATGTGGATGTGTCTCGAAAAGGTTTTCACGAGCTTACAACTTGATGATAGCTCTGGTCTTGTAGTTCGTAACTCAAAATTGCAGTTTCAAGACATTTTTATAACGTAAATACTAGTTTTTTATGTTTTAGTCTAGTCTCACTTCAGGAATACATGTTTTCTGCACAAACTTCCACTTCTATGTGGGACTGGTGGAGAAGAAGATGCAATAAAGTGTTCATGTATAAATGTCAAGACAATATTCTGGAATGGCTTGCAACAACACAACTGACCATGTGAGAACAAATAGCAAAACGTTTCGCCTCAAATTTGGTCAATGTCTTAAACCTTACAGTATGTTGGAATTGGAAGCAAAGACTTCTTCAAGTTTCATGATTTATTGTGATGTTTGTGTCAAAATAGAAAAATCAATCATAGACAACCACTGGCTCCACCCGTGTTTAGGGGTCACGATATAGTTAACCAAGATTTCTATCTGCAATGGAAACTACATCTGTTTTTGATGCAAAGAAGCGTTTAATAGTTCGACTAATTACTGCTCAATACTATGCACTACAAGAAATGTGTTGTTTTATCTAATAACTTGCATCAGTATATTTTAGGTTGGATAATTCAAAAGACACACAAAAGAGCGGTAAAGTGGATTAACTATGTATAAATTACAATGCACCAGGATATTCTTGGATCATACAGGTTCATTTAAGTGATGAGGAGACAAAACGAGGAGAATGGTGGAGCATGATCAGCAGAAGCCTGAAATACCACACACTTCCATACTGTCCCAGGAATGAGCCGTCAAAGACCTGCTCTGCACCTCGTATAGAAGCCCCATTCACAGGACAGAAGCAGAGAGGTTATGTTATGTTTAGCCAAACTCAGACAGACTGCCTTTTGAGGAGCCCGCTACTTTGAAATAAGCTAGAGGAACATCCATGTCAAGAAAATATTGCCCTCGGATTTTCTGTCATCCCATGCACAAACCAGTCTTTCATGGTTTTTACACACTGCAATGGCTGTCTACTTATTTCTCTAAATTTGTATTCATGTATGGGGATACCAATGGCTAAGTTTCTTAAAAAATAGTTTGTAAGGACATGCAGCACCACTAATAGCAATTCTTTTTCACACCACAGTGAAGCTGTATATAGTATAATTTGGCAGGTTTTTCCTCCGGATGCGCTTCTTAGTTACTGTGACTGTGGGTAAATTCAAACTGAAATAATTTTTGTAAAGCCCAAAATCAGAACTGCAGTTGCCTAAGAAAAATTGTTGATTCTACCAACAAAAAGTTAGAAAATCCTCAATGAAACACTAGAAGATTATCTTCTGGTTTGAGGGTGAGCACTGAACCCCCTGCCCCACTGCCGCCATGTATTTATTGACATTTACCAAGAGTTTGCTGTTATAACCTCTAAATACAGCGATATCATGCATTGTTTAAAATAGACTTAAAAGAAACTTTAAAATGTAATTCATGACAGACTGGGAAGGCTTGGAATGAGCAGCCCAATGTTTAAAAATCTATTTTAAATAAATAGTTGTTTGGTATTCACTGTTACTTGACCTAAAAAACCAAACAGGTTGAATGCTGAAAACAGAGGATCATTTGTTTCATTCATTCCACACTCAAAACCGGGAAAATTCTTTTTATGCTATGGGCTCATATACAAACAGCACTGTACAATGCGCACATAGACAGGGGACACTAAACGCTTTCACTCACTGAAGTGCTCCACAACATAATAACCTATTCATGCAAAGTTTTAAAAAAAGTACTACTTCCAAAATACACACAGGAGGTAAGGTGAATTCACCGCTAAATCTGAAAATACATGCAAGGCCAAATGACAAACAAGATGGCAGAAATAAGAAGCAGAAATATATGTTTTACTGTTTAAGATGAGCCTAAACATTGAGCTGAAAAAAGCAAACAGTGCAACTTGATGAAAAAGGACGCCTACAAAATATTTCATTCTTATCAAGCTGCAGATACATATGGAGCCAAAATGAATAATACATAATTTTGTACATCTGTCTTGTTTTGTAATGTCTTAGAAAGTCAACTGTAAGATTTATGGGTCAAATGAAACTAAAGGTCTCTAGTGGCTGATCAAAGTAGTGAAATCCAAACTTGAAAAGTAGGGGGCGCAATTATTCCATCAATTTTTTTAAACTAAAACTGTAAAAATGTATTTCAGGAAAAAATGGTTCCTCCCCCTGGACCACCAGGAGCAGCGCTGGAAGGTGCACAGGCTGCGCTGGTAAACATCCTTACACCTTCTGTCTCCTCTGACAGGCCCCAGGTCACTATTAAAGTACTGTAGGCCTCCTGCAATAACAGCGCGTAGAGGCACTGACGTTAAAGACACTAATGTATCAATGGCCAAATAAACTCTAGTGTTCGTGATATTAATCAACAAAAAAGAGCCTCTGATGCACCAGGCTGCCTACGCCATTATCATCAGGTCCACAAAAACGAGTTTTATTACGAACAATTTAACAAATGGTTGTGTGGAACAAATGTTTTTGTGGTGTCAATCTTGAATTGATATTCCATATTAACGTGCAAAAAAATGCCTAGTATCTTTGTAACAGCCTTTAAACTATGCGTTGGTCTAAAACAGACAACCTAAAGCTGGCTATATGGAAAAAGCAAAATTTTGTTGGTTATTTTGATCCTTCTGAAGAGCCCGCACCACAGCGTTTTCTGAGGAAAATCGAGCGTGTCAGGTGCACTAAACTATAGCCGGAACTTTTACGCAGCTTTTACGACCGAGACGCCGCCACAACAGAAGGCACTAACAAGTAGAAAAGGGAAATGTACTGTTCTAGTCTCAGACAAATGAGCTAAAATTAAACAATGAAAAAGGTGAGCATTACCTGCACGAGCCACAGTCGTTTGGAGCACAGAGAGGGCCACGGTTACCAAGGCAAAGGATGAGAAGTCCAAAAACCATGGTCTCCGTTTCTTCCGGAAGGGACAATTTCTAAAATCCATATTGTTGCAGTAGTTGTGCCGGTCTGTTCAAGCTGTAAGTGTGAAAAGTTATCCGCTCACAGAAAGCCAGCCGATGAGAGGGACTCGACTGTACCTTCTGCGAGGTGCGGACAGCGGCACACCTCTGGAGTCTGTCCTGGATGTGTCACCGGTGTCAGTGGAGACTCACGAAACCGAAACACGAAAAGGGCTTCGGGGTGAATAAATATCTTTATTTAACGTGTACCCCTTACTGCTAAAGCCCCATTGAGTTAGACTGGGTACATGGACCCAAAGTGGAGAGAGCCGCTGAGAGAGACCTGGGATCACACTCTCTCCCTCCTCTCTCGTTCCCTCTCCCCTTCTTCACTTTCTCCCACGGACAGGAGCTGCGCGCGCGTGTGTGTGTGCGCAGAGAGTCTTGGGCACGAGAGGAGAGGGAGGTAGAGGGCGTGCGTAATAAACGTGCCCTTCACGTCCACAGATGCGTGACGAGCGCGAGTTTCTGTAACGCCTCGTTACAGACAAACCTCTGCAGGTCGACAGAATGGACAGGTGTAGAAGTGGAAGTGGATGATTTTTGTCTTTGAGTCGTTTCAATCCCTGATCAGTGTGACATGCACTGAACACGGCAGCGTCTGCAAGTCTTTACTCGTATTCAGTTTAGTTCAACTTTATTCCAGACACATGGTCCATTTCTAACACAGACACCACAAGTACAGAGAATCATAATTTAAAAAACAGTGTAAAAACTTGAATTTTTGGTTGTCATTTTTATGTGATCACGTATAACTTTCTGCATGTAGTGTATTTGTTTACGGCCATTGTGCGTGGTAAAAGAGTTATTAAAGGTCCAAGTAGGGGCTTAGATAGAATGGCTATCCAGCCAATGGGCGCTCTGTCCGTGCAAAGCGGTACGCCTTCGTAAACTAAAATAGGCATTCTGATTGGTTGTCCAAAATAGCAACAGTTCAGGAAGAAATGAAGGGAAAGAACTAAAAACTGAACAGAAATGATCAAGATACTCTGTTTAATACATATATTTTAAGAGGGATTGTTAAACCATAGACAGTTAAAGCAGAATTATAAGTAACGAGAGGTAGTCAGTTCTGAGACATTCCTATATCATATAGGTAGTCAGTTCTGAGACATTCCCATATCATATATCTTTACATCTGTCATAAAGCGAAGCAATTCAAAGCAATTTCGTCTGCCTCGTAAATGTACAGAGTGAACACATGGGACACTTAATTTGAATGCAGACTCCACAGCCAGAAAGCTATCATTAACTATAATTATCCCTCGATTTTCTTTACCACTCACTCACTTTTCATTGCGTTTGATCCCACAAAGGTATAAATCTGCCTTTTATACAAATGGAAGTGATGTTACTAATCTACATTGACACAAAATCATAATTATAAAGCCTGGGTATACAGCAGTTGTGAAATATTACTCACAAATTCTGCATCATACTTGTGTATTTGGTAAAAATAAGCACAAGACCTACAAGAAGAAAGTCTTAATTAAGTGTCTAAATGGTAGATAAGAAATGCTCTGAGGACAGCAGACTAAACATAGTGTTATATGGGGACATTTTAAACAGAAAACTTAGTCATTGCACTGCCACTGTCTGAGCCACTGGAATCCGAATGAACAGTTAGAGGTGGAGAGTAATGCGTTTTAATTTCCACAGTTACATTTAGTTGAGTATGTTTTTGAAGAAATCATACTTTAATAAGTATTTGTATGTCTCATATAACTTTTTCTTAAGAAATGTATTTGTGTATTATTATCTGTTACTTTTAAGGGGCAATGTGTAGGAGGTTTTGAAAGGGTTAAGTTCTTTACTTTCTGTACATACTAGATAAATAAATACATTGCTGAGTAAGAAATATTATTTTGAAGAACTATATTTGGACTGACTCCTTCCAGTGTATTAAAGGGACAAAAGCTTCATGTTGATAATGTGAAAAGATTAAAAAGTGCACTTTGTAACTTTTCTGCAGGAGTGTCACCTGCTTGTCTGCCTGGAGATTATTTGCCAGGAATGTTCCACAGTATGCCATTAAATGTATCTTTCTCCATGGAGGCAGAAATGTGACCACCAGGCCAAGTTAAAGGTTTGTGTTGTGTTATTGTTGTTTTCTGTATTCTTTTGTATCACTTTGAGATTTGGTGTCAAATGTAATACAATTTAAAAAACAAATATATTATTATTATTATTATTATTATTATTATTATTATTATTATTATTATTATTATTATTATTATTATCTCTGTGAGAGTAGACCCTGCGCAGAGTAAAAAATACAGATTTCAATGTTTTTTTTTATTTTTTATTAAAAGATATGTAGTTGAATAAACGCAAGAATCCTAAGACGAACATTGAAGGCAGCGCAATCAAACCTCAGAAATTACATAATGCACCTTTGAGATGCTGTTTTAATTAGTATTTTGTTTTGTTTTGCTTTCTTTCTTTTTTACAATTTATTTTTTGTGGGGATGTAAAAAAACAAAAATCAGATTTTGTATATTATTATCTTATACCTCTGTGATTATGTTAAAACATTAATCTATTATTGAATCATAGTAGTTCCCAGTACTTGAGCAAAAAGTTCCCTTTTACTTTGGTACTACTTGAGTTTTTTATTTTTAACAATTTTTTTTAACAATCCCTTCACCAAAGAGCACCTCTTTCCTATTTTTTTATTATTTCCATCTTTCCATCACTGCCTGAAGGTCCATGAAGCTTTCCTCTTTACCCTTTGTTCTCATGCAGTAAAAACTCTTTAAAACATACAGCTGTAAGTATTTTTAAACTCTAACATAACATTATATACATTTGTACTCTTTGAATAATCAGAGCCTTGCCAAAACTGCTGTAAAGGCACTATGATCTCTTTGCTTGTTATGTTTGTTATGTTTAAATTGTTCCCTATTACTTTCTATACATTGTAATTTTATAGACATGAAGCTTTTTCCCATAATATACATCTACAGCTGCAGCAGTTCCAAAAAAGACTCGCTTAAAATATGTCAATCATGTTACGGCTACTGTTCAGTGGCACAACCCAAGCTTAACAAACATGACGATGCCAAACGAAAAAAAAATGCGCTAGCCTTTCATAGAGCAGCTTTCATGTGTGCGAAATTAGAAGGAGAAACATGTAAGTGATCATTCTTTCTGCCCTCAACCAGACAGCTCAAATCAACAATCTGTAATCAGGAGCCATTTTCGAATTAATACTTCAAGCAGTATTTTATATAGTACTAGTAGAAGTATTGGTGGTAATCTCTCTGAGTCTGTGTAAATTCTGCTTGTCTTTGTGGTTTAGAGACGGTTAGAGTAGAAAGAAATTGTACTAAAGTAAGAATGTCTTCACTTGAATACAATATAACTTGAATAGTACAAAGTAGTGGTCCAAAAAGAAAAGTAAAAAAGTACTTGGGGAATCTACTACTCCACAGTAATTGTAAGAGTAACTGAAGTCATGTAACTGGAAGGACAAAAGATGAAATAATCTGGTATTTTCAAAGGAAGAACCCCAAAAATGAGAAAAACTAAATCATATCTGAGTGATGCAAATGTAAATGACAAAATCATTTAATATTGTCAATGTAAACCCTTTGTCACATGGGAAGAATAAGCAGAACTTTTACTCGCATAAGAGTACTGTTACACTGTAAAATATGTTACTCAAATAGGATTAAAAGTCAAAGAAGTAAAATGTAGTTAAAAAGTCCTCAATACTCAAATGTTCTTGATAAAATGTAACTGAACACTACTTACTCTGGTGCTAAAGTTAGTAAAAAGGTTAATCTCCAGAAGTAACTGCGTTTAAAAGTGAAATGTATAAATTGAAGTGTGTATCTTTGTATTGAATTGTATCATAGTCTTTTTAACATAGCTTAAAATTAATTAACATGACCTAAATTATTTTTAGTTAGGTTTCTATGTTGATTTTTAACACTCAAATTTTTATTCCTACAGTAACCTTTAGGAGCTTTACGTTTTATATTTTTACTGTTTTATTCTTTATTTTTATCCTTTAATGGCAGTCTGGATGCTAATGGAGGAACATTGGGGGGTTGTTTGTTGCTAATTGTTCTGTGTGAAACATGTTGTTTTGCATTAAAAAAGTGGTAGTCTGATTGATAGATTGATTGGTTGGTGACTCACTGGCCATGGTCCAATCTGCACTTATGGCTGATGTACGATATGACCACCTGTCCCTATGAATACAGTGGAAGAAAACATAGCATTTGTTATTAATTAGCATTTAAAGGATATATCAGAAGGCAATGTCCCAACAAATGAATAACAAAAAATTTTTTTTAATAGCATTTATGAAAACTGTTATTATGTTTTGTGGTTCTAGGAACAAAAAATGTATGATTAAAATACCAGCATCAGTTATAGTTTGAATACTAAAATAAATGTACCCAGCCTATATACAAAATCTCACTTGTTTGTCTTTGTGCTGAATGCCATTTGTTTTTACTGACTCACTTTCAGTGTCACGTCCAGGAAATGCTTCCTCGGTGGGGCAGCTCTTGGTTTTTATTTTGGCTTCCTGGACTAAGTAGACAGAGAGTGTTTTTGTGGACGGAGTGTTTGGATCTGGCCTCTTCAAACTCTGAAAGTAGATGCCACAAGTTGTAAAAAGAGACACCCAAAGGGACATTTGTGGTATGTGTCTGTGCTAGAATTTGCACGTGAATGGATGATTTTAACAATGGACCAACTATCTCTTTTAATCGTTCTTTGTGGAATTGGCAAGACCTCAATCAAACTAAAACATGCAGACTAGGCTAATCTTCCAGCTATAGATCCTGAATCAGACCTATAGTTGGAAGAATCCGCTGCTCAGCAATTCTTTTTCTGATTAGTCGACTTGTCCAGTGGTTCTCAACCTGGGGGTTGGGACCCCCATGGGGGTCGCAAAATGATTTATGGGGGTCCCCTGATGATATGGGGAAAAATTGAAAATTGATAACAATAGACAAGGCTTGACACCCTTCAAATGCAGTGGTTGAAAAGAAAAAGAGTTTACTCTTTTACCCTCTCTTTTACCCTAACAGGTATTTCCCTGGGATTGAGGATGATAGGTGATAGAATGTTCCACAGTATGGCATTAAACCTATTTAATTTGCATTATGGCTCGTCTCTCCATAGATCTGACCTATAACTTGTCTTCTTCATTTTAGGCAAAGCAATAACATCTCCATGGAGACAAGCAGAAAAGGTACATAGCGCACTTTTAAAATCACAAAATCAAATCTTCTCCAGTGCATTTGCTAATAGTCTCTGTTATTCCCATAACCTCATTCAACCGTTCCACATCTTGCAATCGTGCTTTCTCAAAAGTGCACAATCTGTCGAAGGTCTAGTTTATAGAAATGCCACAAGTTCCACAGAATGAGAAATGCACATATGTCTCGACCAGTGCCCCATGACTTCACCCTTTTAAATAGATATAATGCAAATCCAAGCGACCATTGAGACCCAAGGCTGGAGCAAGAATAGTACTTGAGACAGGTGCTTCCATTTGATGAAAAGAAAACGTCTATTAAATCTTTTCCAACTCTACATTTTGGTGTGTTTCCTGGTGTCATCCCACTTTATATTAATAAATACAGTAATGCAGCTGAGCACATTGGCTGACCACACAGATTCCCCAGCTCTTGAGACGTGGCCACCCACCAAATGTGTTTCTGAGGCTTAAACCAATCAGAAAAACCCAAAAATACATCTGTTTATAATTTTAGGAGGTTACTGTCTTTCTGTTTGTGACTCAGTGTTAAAGATGCAGTCTCGCTATCTCCATGGATACAAGCATTTGGAACCACCAGGCCAAGTTACAAGTCAGATCTGTGGAGAGGTGAACTCACTCACAATAAGAATACTTTTTTTTTTTTTTTTTTCAAATTGGGGTGGGTGCTTTGACAAAAATTAATAGCTCAGTATATACGCAAAGTTAACTACAAAAGGATATATCACTTTATACCCTTGTTTGGGAAATTACACAAGAAGTTTCATTTTTTTTGTCAGTTATATCAGTGGTTCTCAAACTTTTTTAGTCGCGACCCCCAAAATAACAATAGTTCACATTCCCGACCCGCAAACACAAAAAATAGGCAACACGCAAAGTGACACATTAGCCTCATATCTAATGTTTGATTTTAGTTTGAGAATATAGATCTAGAAAAATGACACTGATTGGCCAGCAAACAGAAATCTACATTTACCACTGCATTTGAAGGGGGTCAAGCCTTGTTTAAGACTATTGTACCAGTTTTTTCCCATCATCTGGGGACCCCCGGAAATCATTTTGCGACCCCCATTGGGGTCCCGACCCCTAGTTTAAGAACCACTGAGTTATATTATAGACTATATATTCAAATTTTCCACAATTGCACAAAACAACAATTGCAATATTGTTAATATTTTTGATATACCCCCCACCTCAGTTTTCAAGGCATTGGTTTCTGCAATAAAAACAAACAAACTATAATTGAATAAATTCAATATAGAAACGTTAATGCCAAATTGTGGAACATTCCAGGCAAAGCAACAACATCTCCATGGAGACAAGCTGGGGGCAGACCCTGCACCAGAAACGTTAGTGCATCTTTGAGGTTCATCCAATCAAAAGATGATACACCAAGAGACCCAGAAAAGATGGTACTGGCAAATGGACTGTACAAGTGCATGTGGGCAGCTCCCCTCTGAGGTATTTCC
Source organism: Rhinogobius similis (assembly GCA_019453435.1). Taxonomy (NCBI): domain Eukaryota; kingdom Metazoa; phylum Chordata; class Actinopteri; order Gobiiformes; family Gobiidae; genus Rhinogobius; species Rhinogobius similis. Next base: position 11,139,093 of record CM033635.1, on the reverse strand, counting down.
AAAAGGGGAACCTTGTAATTACAATAAAGCGGCCATATTATATTGCTGACTTCCTTGAAAAGTCTGTATTTTACTGGGCTGGGCTGCAAATGTGCACACACCCTGCTAGCCACAACACACTGAAATAGATCAGAGCAGGGTTGCGCTTCATGGGAGGAAATGGGGAGAAAGCATGGAGCGGTACCACCAGCACGGCAGGGTCAAAGAGTGTGCGTTATAGATATAAACACAGTCAGGAGGGGCTTGTGTGAAGACGCAGCAGGAGGAGGAGCCAAGAACCAGGTGAAAAGAGCGTTTGTGCAGAGAATGGGTCAGTGATTCTCGGCGTGGTGACCAAAAATGCCCAGTTAACCACAGGTCTCAAAATAGGCAGCAGACAAGAGGTGACGGAGGGGAGGAGAGGGACAGCAGAGGGTGTGTTTCTGAGTCTAGAGAGAGTGGAATGTGCGTGCCAACTTACATTAAGCAGCAACTTTGAAAGGGAAAGTTAATTCGTGAATGGGCAAGATCACATAAATTATAAAGTGGCAATGAATATTTTTAATAATAGAAAATCTAAAGTATTTTGATGATAATTCTACTACTAGAAGGATGTGGCCAGTGTAACAAAATACATCCTTCTAGTATCTACCAAAATTGGCCATTCTTTATAGTTTTTTTTTATCATGACTATATATAGAAAGTTCAAGGAGGACAGAATGTTTAAATTAAGTTCTTTAAATCTAAAATTTTAATAATCAACTTTCACTTTTATGACATTTAACCTGTGTGAAATAGCAACGTTTGGCTGCCAAGTGGTCATTAACACAGTGGGAGGACTAAAATTCCACTTCTCCAATCAGTGAGTGGCCTAATGAGTGTAAAACCTCTACCACAACCCTTAAACACACAGTAGGCTAATCCCAGAATGTACCAGATTTATATTCTGACTCAAAGTTACTGCCCACTACAAACTGGTTAAGGTTAAAGTTAAGATATAAATGAATGTCCCACAGGAAACTTTGTCCTTTGTATTTGACCCATCCTTCAATGCTTGGACAAACTGCAGCAGTGCACCACCCAGGAACACATCTGCAGATTTTGAGCTGGGCTTGGTTATGACTTGGCTGGAGTATTACCCTATTGTGTATAGTTCTATTAAAAGTATAAAAAAATCAGATTATACTCATTTGAGCAAGTATCAATACTGAAACAATTGCTTAAACCAGACAAAATGAGTTAGAATGATCTTGAATGATCTTGAATTATATACTATTTATTGTTGAACATTACATTATATTGTCTAAAATATGAGATGGGCATGGATAATAATATATGGTAAATGGTCACATTTTTATATAGCACTTTTCCACCTTCTATGGACTCAAAGCGCTTTACATCAGGGGTCCATTCACCCATTCACTCACCAGAGTACGCAGACACTGGGGGCAAGGCAGGTTAAGTGTCTTGCCCAAGGACACAACCTGCCGGAGCAATTGCACTGCCAACCTGAGAGTCAGTGGATCTGACCGCTCAATCATGTTTATGTCAGGAGCGGGATGTGAACTGCCGACCTTCGGATCAGAAGATAATCTCTCTGCCAACTGAGCTACAGCCACCCATATGTATGTGTTTTCAATCAACAGATACACAATTTAAGGATGGAATTGGTGAGTAATAATATTAACAATGGTCATTTCAGTCATTTAGCTATACTATAACATAAGTGTTTACATTTCAAATAGCTTAACATGACGCTGATTTGTGACTAGTTGAATCTGTAACAGCCACATTATTTCAATTGCCTACGCTGGTATTAGTTGTGTCTGACTTTGCTCCTCATAAAACTCAGTAACAAAGTACAAAAGTAAAAGTACTGTTCTTAAGTTTTAGGCATTTGTACTTTACCACACTAGATTTTTGTAACTGGACTTTTCAGTTTATGAGGTTATTTTTAGCTTGTTCATAGCGACATCCTGTTTAAAGGTTTTGAGTTCAAGCCCCACCTTTGTGGAAACAAACATTTATACACTCCTTTTGATCAGCAGAAATCTTTATCAAAATCACAAAATTTAACTATCTTTAACAATTCTCAAAATCTGTGGAACCTACTTTACTTTCTTCTGTTAAAGTACATTTTGAAACCAAATCAAAACTTTTACTTAAGTTGTTTTTTGTTCTATTTATATATATATATCTATATATATATATATATATATATATATATATATATATATATATATATATATATATATATATATATATATATATATATATATATTGCACATGTATCTGTACTTTTACTTAAGTTACAAAATTTAGAACTTCTTCCAACACTGATAATACCTGATGTACCTGGCTTGCTAAAAGATGGAAGAGAGAGATAGGGCTCATGTGTATGCGCTGGGGAAAGGCAGTCTGGGTGGAGACCATGGAAAGGTACTGACCAGGGAGAAGAAAAATCACAGGAATGAATAGAGAGCAAGCTGGTGGTGGGGGGCACAGAGGCATGCCAGGGGTACAAGCAATGAATGAACACCATTGATAAAGAGGGACGAAGGCGAGGGGAGGGCTCACGGGAGAGGCAGCTTGAACGTATTTGCACTTTGAGATTTAAAAAAAAGTGAAGTGAGGTGAGGGTTGTGAGGAGTCTGGGATGGGGACATGGAGGCTTGAGCATATCAGATTTTTCTGTCTATCAATGCTATAATGTCGAGAGGAGACAAAAACAAGGTATACACTCTTTCAACATAATTGTATGTAACTTTTCTGGTGAAGGAACTGTGACCTGCTTGGGAATTTTATAGTTTTTTCTGTAATGTTGCACAGTATGTCATTAAACCTTGCATTTCTTTAATTAAAATCACCACATATCTGACTTGAAACTTGGCCTGATGTTGTCACGTTTTTCCTCAACATATTCTTTTACCCGAAAGCCTAATTAGACAGTGAAAATGAAAGTGCATGAGGGAGAAAAGACTTTCAGAAAATTGTCAAAGTTGGGAGGTCTTGCATCTCTCTTCAAAACAGAGAAAATGCTTTAAGTTGCAGTAGCAGTTGCAACAATACACATTCCCCCTTCCCCTGGGTTTGTAAAGTAAGTCTCTGCCCACTATGAAACACTGGGTGGAACCTGGAGTCTGATGACAACATAATTGTGTCCGAAAAGCTCTGTATTTTCCATAACTGAGGTCATAAACAGCTGAGTAAACAAGGAATGCGGCTGTAGAGAGCAGCTTAAATGTCACTGTGCTAAGGAACGAAAGCTAGGTGAGTCAAGTGAAGCACGCCAACAATAAAAGACATAAAAAAAGACTACAGTGTTTATGACTGTGTGGCAAAAGAAAGAAAGTTATTGGTCATTTCTGCCCTTTACTAGTTTATCTCAAAAAGAGAAGGTGAAGATGAGATGGCCACCTGCTTTTGTGGAATCTATCTAGACAGTTTGGCAATTTTTTATCTAATCTAACAATTAACATTTTCCACCTCATAGTACAACATTTATTATAATTTAGGTGTACAAGCTACCACTTTTATACACTGTAAAGTTTAAGGACAGACATGGAATAAATATCCAAATTCATACTGAGACTAAATCAAACAAATAGCTACACATTTCTTTGTTGTTTTGACTTAGTTATTGCTATAACATTTGCTTGGATTGTATAACATAACTTACACTTAGAGCTTCTTCCTCCGAGAATAACAGTGAATTAAATATTAATTAACCTCTCTTGTTTGTAATCGTACTTACTTGTAATGAGACACACTGTGCTGAAGAGATCTGGAACATTCTGTCTTCATTGCACACACTGCTTAGTTCTTTCATCCACCTGACAATTTTAGGACTGATGATGACAACTAGACAACAATAAGAGAAAACAATTATGGCCTTTATATTCATGTAACACCACCACATTTAAATGCACATATTTAGTATGATTGAGTGTTTTAACTAGTACAAGCAAGTCTTTTGTAATGCAAGATGAAAGCACTATGTGAAGCACGAGCATGTTGGTCGGACAGAGGGCAGCGACGTCTGTCTTTGACCCGGTCTGGTCTGCTGGAGTCTGGGGTTGAGCTGAAGGTCAGGTGGGTCGCTTTGCACTGGGGTGACACCTTGCTTTACCCTGTGCAGCTGACCACTTTAAGGAAGAGTGGAGGTGCCAGAGGAGCAGCTGTAAACTCAGGTTAGCTTAGGACCAAGAGGTTTGTCTGTCCTTTGAACAAGTGGACTATTTGGCAATTGTATTATTAACTATCTTGAAACACTGAAAAGTCTAGCATTGGGCAATAAAACAAATATTGATAAGTCACAATTTTTGATTTGACTTTATTTTGTCTTCCTAAATATAAATAAATATTGATTTAATATTAATTTCCAGAACATAAACAATACATACATGCAATTTAAATTCAAATCTCTTCCTCTAAGTCTGAACTCTGCTCTAAACCACATCCTTTTACTGACAATGGATTGTGTGTGGACCTCTCGATTAAAAAGCACTAAAAAAGGGCATCGTCAATAAGAAAAAATTTCAATCTTTCTCTTTCTCTTTCAAAATTAGATTAATTGCAAGGACCTGCATTGGATAGTTTGCTTTTCATTCTGCCAAGCACACTTTATAATTAATTCTTTATTTATACAAGTTAGCTTCTTGAGACTTTCAAGAGGGACCTGTTGACTATACCAAAATTACATACACATTAACACAATCAACACTTTCACTTTACATTACTTTACTTAAGTTGACTGATTTTAGACATAGTTTGTGCATCATTCTTGTCATCAACAAAAATTGTAGACAAGCTCCCTGTTATGGACAAACCACATTTTCTCACTTCTATTCTAAAATACATAATGATTGCTTTTTGAGTTATACTCTGTATACTCTGTGGCTGAAATAAAAACAAACAAACAAACAATTAACTTGCACAGTATTGTAGTTAAACAGTTTGGCAGGGATTGCCTATGGGTAGGGAACTGGGAAAGGACAGCAAGGAAAGTTTAAGACTATAAAACATGTGTGCTTTAAACTAGTTCAAGACACATATTACAGCTAGTAATAATATGAAGACTAAATGAAGGCGACTGACTGAAAACGTGCAAAACCTCTGCGTGACTTACACCTGTGTTGGACTTACAATCAACAACAAAAAGCTAGTACTTTTGGCTAATTTTGCAACTAAACGAATAATAGGAAAACATCTGTAAATTTTACATAGTTGGTATTAAGTTGTAGTAAAAATCTACATCCTTCTCCACCGCTGTGCCCAGTGACAGAGGGACTCCTCAGCCGTCCGAGGTCAAAAAGGAATGCACCCAGGGAGAGGGAGGGAATGTACCACAGGGGTGTTGAGGAAGGGGGTAGGGTGGATACGGAGGAAGAAACATAAGGTGGAAACAGAGGGGTCTTTTGTGAGACAGGAAGCTGCGGAGACCTGGGCCCTCGCGCTCCGTACAGTAGAGAGAAACCTGAGTTATTGGAAACATGGGAGGAGAGGACAGAGCTGGAGATGTGACTAAGAAGGAACAAAGCAGGACAATTTGAGAGTACTTCAGAGCAAATTTCACTATGGGAACAATAACGACTTACCTTAATAACAGATGATTTGCTGCAACTACATCAGAGGGGCAATCCTAGAGAAAACAAAACAGGATTAATTAAGTTTTTTCTGAATTATTGCAGACTAGACAGTAGGTTATGTGGATGGATAGGTTTTGCTTTCTTATGTAACAAATGGAAACCTTAAAGTATAAACAAAACTGGCCAATCCTCCAGCTTGTTGACACTGAAAGTGCAGACAGCAGAAAATAACTTTGGGTTAACTTATCGCAAAAACACACATAATATTACTGCAGCTTGAATAACTGATGAAATTCAAACTCGCACAGTAAAGGTAACAAATAAAGAAAACGTTTTACATCACATGTGTAGCCACAACAAGAGTTAATTAGGTCAGGAAAAGTAAACCATTTCAGTTTGTTTAGGACCATCAAAGGGTTTATAGCTGTGTGCTTTGATTTCAACTACTTCCGGTCTGCTGTTGGACTTGAACAAAACACACACGTGACAGAAAGAAGCTGATAAATCATGATGCTACAGAATCAAAATACTCCACGCCTTTTTCCTCTGCACTGGCCCCTCCCTTTGCTCATTTCCCCTGAAGACAATTTGTAGATCTCTCAAATCCGCCTGACACACTCACACACACGCACATAGAACTAGTTAATCTCTGTACAAGACATGTAATTAGGGGCATTTAAAAAATAATTTCAACTTTTAATCACTGCTCTGTACATTGGAACTTTTTTGGCATGGGTTCTGCCACTTGCTTGACTTCATTGACATCTTGCATTCATTCAATAAGAGGTATATATAAAAACATGCAATTGAGCTAGTGTTGTCATAATACTACAGTTTCAAAGTTTGATACTAAGGAATAGGCTCAATACTCAATATCCATACCCTAATGATGATTTAAAGAACAAAAAATACTTTTGTTATGTTACTATGTGGTCTTACTTACACTAGTTCAGATAAAGTTCAGTGTTAATTGATAAGAGAAGGTGAGTGCTTCAGGGGGTCAATCGAGTGTAGGTCAGGTGCTCTTCAGGACCATAGTGAACAGAATCACCAGCATTCACAAAACAAAGGAAAATACGAGGCACTCCGGAAATCCTTTAATGAAAATTGTATCCCTTTTTTTCATTAAAGCATTTTTATGCAGTTGAAGTGCCTCAGATTTTTCTTTGTTTTGTTCAAGTTTGTTTTGTTCAAGTTTGTTTTGTTCAAGTTCTATTTTGAAACCGTTCAGAAAAGGTACAATTCCTGTGATCCTGTTTGTTAATTGTTTTATTATCTATATTTGCTCAAATGAGTATGTATGTTTGGTACTAGTTTTAGTATTGATTAGTATCTGATTTTGGATCCTTCTGACAAAGTTGGTCTTTACTGCCATTGAAGGGAAATCACCTCTACCTTAGCCTGGGAGGGTCACCTGCTTCTCTCCATGTAAATAACACATTTTAATGCCATGCGATAGACCATTCCAGGCAGTAATATAATTGAGACACAGCAGGTGACAGACCCGTTACATAGTGTACTTTTAGAGTTATTTCAAACTACTTATAAAGGGATAATTCTGACAAGCAAAGTCCATACTGGATGAATATGCGATGGCTACTTGCAGCCAAATGTACAATTGCATGTTCTTTTTTCGGTGAGCCCACATTTAGGCCTCTTTAGAAGAGACTAGCAATAATCTAAGTGTACCCTGGCTTGAAAATGGCCTGTATATACCCAAATCCTACCATGTTATTATGGCTGAAAGAACATGAGGACAGAGACTGGCCAGTAATTTGGCATTATAAATGTTGCAAGTCATTCCATTTCTTTTTTGGAACAAAGATTTGGAATACATGAGAGTGAAAAATTGCTTTATGTCTAAGAGTAATTTTGTCAAGCATTTTTATTCAGGCAAATGATCGGCTTTGTTGTAGGTGGTGATTCAAATATGACAGACGTTTTATACCTAATGCCCCAATTACTTCTGTATTTTCACAGACTAATTAAAAACCTGCTGTACGTTATACTTTTTTCATCCAGCATTAATACAATTCTATTGAACGATACATTGTAACTATAGTCATAAAAAACAGATTTGAATTTACAGCTATTTTAAACTCAATACTGGAATTAAATGTAATCAATACATAGAACAAATCAGCTGCAAATGACAGTGATGGATAGACAATGTGACAACTGCCAATAATTGTTTTAAGAGCAAAATCCACAAGTCCACTTTATTGCGATTGTGGCATCTCTGGGTTCAAAGAAAACAAGCAACACTGCACCTGACCCCTAATCATGGGTTTCCTGTTTAAAGGTGCCATTTTGAGCACTTTCCGCCATGTGAAAGATAGAATATTTTGTTTTGAATTGATTGATATGGTGATGGTGCTAATTTTTCATCACTCTGAAACTCTTGGATAGTCTCGCCTCCATCTGCCTTTTCCCTGTCTGCACAAGTTCAATAGTAGTCTGTGTGTGGGGTACTTCTGCCACACAGGAACCCGAATCACTGCAGGGCAAAGGACTTCAAACAGGCTATCGTTTATGTAGCACAGAGCAATAACATTCAGCCAGTGCAAATTGACGTTTGTGAAGTAGAAATTAGGAGGAATTTGACCCCGGGTATAAAGATGTCTTTCTGCACGACTCACCCGAACAAACCAGAAGGGGGAGGTGGAACTGAGGAGGAGAAGATGGGAAAGATATGGGAACACAAATACTACGAGACTAAAGAGGAAAGTAAACTTAGACATAGTATTAATTTATTGGTAGTCTAATTTTGCTTAACCTTTCCTGGCTCCTGGGTTCATCATAACCAATAACCAATTTAAATTTCAATTATGCCTGTTTTGGTTCAGCAAAACAAATCCATATATCAATACAGTTCCTAAATTGAAATGAGCAGAATTTTATATCTCATTATGGTATGTTTGCAAACTCAAAGAGTAAATCCCACTTTCTATCTCTCCTGGATGAGAGGTTACAAGGTCTTCTCTAAATAAAGATGCTGCTGACATGGCTCAAAAGGTTCTGAAACAGAGAGTTTATTGTACCTGCGCCCTCTGTTGGTCATTGTTGGTACTGAAATTCACTACAGCCTTTGGGAACGCCTTCCAGAGAGTTGTAGCCTACCTATCAGAGAAATCAGTAAAAAGCATTACTGACGCTAGCTGTTAACATTTTATCAAACAAACATTATATTGTAATATGTTACAGATGACAAGTATTCAAAACATTTCGACCAAGCCAATGTACTCTTGAAAGAAGATGGATAAAAAGATGAGTCATTTGCTTGGAGAACATGTTGGTCCCTCTAAGAGTTTAGTATTTATGCTTATAATATTTTCTTCTCCAAAAACCAGCCAATAACATTAGATTGCCTGTTTGATTTGGAGTTTCTCCCACTTACACGATGTGGCATTAGTCCTGGCATGGAAGGGTGTGTGTCCAAGATGTGCGTGCTCCCTCTAGAGGTGGAGATGTCTAGCTGCAGCCTCACGGGTCAGTCAGGGCCCTGGGGTCCTGCTGGACTGAGGAGCACACTGCCAGGACACACGGACAGCACAGAGGGAACAGGGATTTTTTTTTTTTTTTTTTTACAAAGAATCAGTGGGTTAGGTTTAATACCCCGACAACATCTTGACATAAAGAAGAAGAAGAAAAAAATTACTGTCCATAATGTTGTACTTGCCAAAATGTAAATGCAATATCTGATCTTTATCTGATTCCTGTAGGTGTCAGGTAATTGAAATGTCATGTTAACAGTTCCATCTGATGTGAGCGATCTTATTTCTTTCTGACTGTTCAAAGCTGTGCAGGTTTTGAAAAGGAAAAGTATGAAAAAAGAACAAACTATGGCAAAAACTAAAAGATTGATTTCTTTTCAGTTGTACTTTGTCCACCTAAATCAAGTAAGTCTAAAAATCATTTTCCTTACCTTTTGATAACATATTTCTTTTGGACATGAGAACACATACCAACAATCTAATTATGGAGTTTTCAGATTTCAGAGTAGGATATCTATAATGTCAGAATAAACAGGAAAACAATTGGTGTACAGTATTAAAACCTTTACTCAGACATAATACAACAAACAGAAGCAAGATTTAGATTTAATGACTGGAAAATGATTCATATTTTTTCTTCTTACAATCCCCAAGGGCATAAAACAGTCAATCAGCTCCATGTGTTTATGGAGAATACAAACAAGACAAAGGACAGACAATAAAAAAAATACAACAGAGAGACAAGAGTCCATTCAGATTTTACAGCTTTGTATTTGTTTAATACTTTGTAATAAACAAAAGATAAATAGAATAGTCAGAGAAGAGACAGGAAACAAGACACATAGAAAACAGTGTGAATTTATTTACCGCAAAGTAAACATTTAAGGAAGAGTCTGGATCTACTTTTTCATTTTTCTCCTTAAACTAATTAGATTAAAACCCAACCAGTTTTTTTTACAGTTTCTAAAAAAACTCAAACTTCAGCATCAATCTAACCCTTAAAAAGAGCCATCATTATCAGTTGCTGCATCACTCAAACTCACTGCCCCACAGGTGTCACCAAAGGACAAGTATGTGCTGCTTAGCCGTCTATGAATGAATCAACATTTAACAGTAAACACCAAATTAAAGCACTTAGCCAGATCCATCTCCAGACCTGCTCCATGGCGCCTTAGTTCACCGCCTTCTCTGTGTTTTTGAAGGATAGGATTATCATGATTTTTAGACCCATAAAGAGCACTAAATGCATAAACCTGCACTAGGTCACACAAGGGTCATACGCTCAGCCTTCCCTACTCTGCTAATCTGATCATATTAGGGTAATTTTTTACAACTGCACATCTGATATTATGTGCAGTACAAAAATCACACTAGGGCAACCGCACTGGGGCTTCATTGGCTGTTTGAAAAAGGCAATTTGAATAAGCAGCTTGGCAGTGATAAATAAACCGGTGGCGATGGGGTTCTTGAGGCGTTTGACTGAGCCAAGGAAAATGGTGCCTCGGTAACTTTGTAACATTTAAGGTGAGCAATTATTCACAGGCAGCAATCCTTTAAAATAGCTTTTGTTTAATCTAAACGCTCAAAAACAAGTTTTTTCAAAATGTAACAAAGAGGCTGACAACATACTCATCCACAGTCAAAGGTCACAGCATGTGTCTGCCTAGAGTGCACACAATTGCAACAACAAACATTTTGAGGCATCAATGAGCAATCCAACTGTCACCACCGGAAACCACGACATGTGGGGCTCAGCCTTCAAGTGAAGCCATAAGAGACAACGTCTCTTGATTCAAACAGTACAAGACTTAAAGGCTTATTCTTTGAGTTAATGTCCTCTTAGCCAAGTCAATAAGCCAAAAAGTTAAAGTGAGGGTAAAGCTGTTGAGAGTGAGCCAAGACTAAGTAGACAGACATGCTGTAGTTGATCAGATCAAAAATACAAACTGAACGTTAGTCTGGCTCTTATTACTCTGTGCATTTGCTCTCGATTTAAGAAATTCTACCAGTCAGGACAGCCACCCTTAAGCCAGTAAGTCATACTACAGAGCAGCTACAGACAGACTACTACACAAAATACAATGAGCCCTTTCTAAGTCATCCACTAACTAAAGTGGTATACAAAAAACTTCAAACACCTGTGACTGTTCGGTTTCTTTGTACCTTTTACCGACACCCTCAGAGCAAATGCTAAATAAATACAAGAGAGGCTTAGCAAAACCTGGAAGCAATGGCGAAAGGGTAAGTTCAGTTCTATTGACAAATAATACTCACTTATAAAATTCTGTGCATAAGATTTGGTAGTTGATTCAACACCTGTTTTAATTGCTGTCCCATATTATGCACATACGGATAATGCAAAAGGCCCACTAATCAGCAGAAGAATCTCCAAAAACTGGCAACAAGAAATCTGAGCAGTCAACAAATAAGTTTAAGTTCTTCACAAAAGCATGCAATCGAAATTCCCATTCTGTCCCATTCTGAACTTATCAAGCAGCCCATGTTGACAAATGTCTTGAAAGATCCCAAAAGGTTTTGGCAATCAAACCAAACAAGCAAGTGCCAAACATATGACAGAAAGTGTAAAGAAGCTTAATCCTGCAGTAAGACTGTCCGGCTGAGTGCTCCAATACTCAAGTATCACATGACTCAACGTTTAAAGTATGTTTGATGATGTTTTGGAGAAAGCTTTTACTATCTGGGTCTCTACTTGACAAACCTTGAGGTTGACAGAATTGTTCTTCATTAATGTCTCATCAAATAATCTCTTTGACTATTCTGTAGGAAGCTCATCACCTACCAAAAATCATTCATCTGCCAATTGCCTTTTTTCCCGATACAAAATACTAGAATCTGGAAGAATAAACTATTTAAATAATAACACACAAGCACTTTGCTGGCGTTTAAGTACATACGGTAGACAGGGATCAAAACCACACGACTGTGAATTGTCTGAATAGTTGCATACTGAATACATTTTGCATTGATGTAAATGTGCACTTTTGCTTTAGCACCTGGAAGAGAGATTCTGTAACTCTCAAATGTAGAATGATTATGTAACAGATGTTTAACTTCTGAACTACTAATGAGGCTGAATGGAACTATGCATCTCTGCAGTGCTAGTTACAGGGAAAAATGAGAAGTATACGTATTTAAATGTATGAAAATTAAATACATTTTCTATCTCCTGATCTTCCAGTGGCTTACAATTACATACTCACAATAGGATGCATTCAAGTAATGCTATCATCAGTAAGTTGTCTAATTCTATGATCTCTTTCGGTTTAACGGTATACTTTGTAACTCTTCTCCTTGTCACCATGGAGAGAAATGTTATTGCTTTGCCTGCTATGTTCCACAGTATGGCATTAAACGTCCACCATGGAAATAAACATGGACTAATAGTAGTAACCCAGCCAAGGTACAGGTCAGGTCTGTGGAGAGGCAATCCTGTTCACAGTAAGAATTTTTTTCAAGGTATTCCTTTTCAGCATCACCTGTGATTGAATAAATTCTATACAGATCAGACTAATGCCATACTGTGGAACATTCTAGACAAAACAATAACATCTCCATGGAGACAAGCAGGTGGGAGAGCTGGTTTATAGTTATAGTTAACTCTAACTCTGACCATATCTAACGCTAACCCTTTATTACTTAATTGACCCAAATCTGAACTGTTGACATCAAATTGTAGGAAGTGAATGCAACAAATTCCACACAATATTGACTATTTTGTAGCTTATTTCAAGTGCTATTGTCAAAAGATGTCCAGCTGATCAATTAAAAAACAAACAAAACAGAAAGTTGGCATGTGGTGGTGCAAAAGCAGCAGTGAAGCGTGGTTTAGCCCTGGGCTCAGTAACAAGGGAGTTCAGTAAAAAGTGTTTAAAATTTGTTGTTGGACACATCACTTTCTTTTACATTAATGTGATTGTGGACAGGCTTTTGCTTTCACATGATTCTTGTGATTTTGTAATTATTTACAATGACTGTACAAAATTTGTGGGCACTGAACCAGTACAGAGGGGATATAAGATGTAGGTAGTACGTGTAGAAGTTTCAATTAGCAGCATTTATTGTTGAAAATAGCTTTCAATTTGAACAAAGATGATTTTTTTTTCTTTTATTGTTGATCAAAAGTAACATTATATGTGCAATATTGTATGTTTTCAGTTTTTCATTAAAGGTTGTATTTTTTTGGAAGGCTACATCTTTCAAGGAATAAGAAGTTTAGTTATCCTCTGGTTCTGCCCATGGAATAAGCCCCAAAATTGCATGTGGCTACTGTAAAAGCCCAGGATGCAACAATTAGAAAGCCCTACACATATTACCCTCAAAGTTTTAAAAAGAGAGGGTCATTTCTTGGGAAACAGGTACATTTACACAGATACAATTCACAAAAGTGCATAATGACCACCAGCAAAGGGGAAATTTAGAGGAGTAGGGGTTAAAGAGAAAAATACTGCTTTATTTTTTTCCCCAACCCACCAAGCCACAGACCGTCACTTCGCACTGGTGGCTATGCTAGCAAAACTTTATTTTTTAAAATATATTTTTTCACAATTAGGGTTAGGTTTAAGAGCAGATCATTTGGTTATGTTTAGGGTTTTGGGGCAGGTAAGCTAACAGGGTCTCGGCAGAACTGGGTTGGAGAAAAAAAGTATGCAAAAATACTATATATGGACATGAGGCGCACTTCCTGTTAGCCTCACTGTTTACAATGCCAAAGGAGGAGGAATAATAACAAACAAAAAATAAAACAAAATGATTCAAGTCATTCTTCTTACAAAGCTGCTGTGCGCATCAGGGTGGGAGGGACTCAAATCAGTCTATTCAACATTGTGCTCCCAGCCCACTGTTCCTGGATATCAATGCCTTGAAAAAAGCTCTCATTTCATGAGTACAGTACTTCAAAATAGAAACTCAAAAAAGTTTCATTATCATATTTAAAATGCACAAAATATTAAAATACCAAATTGAATGAATTCATTGAGGTGTGTTTGCTTGACAATGACAGGACACACCACTGAACATACAGTTTTCTGCGTCAGTTTTAAGGTGAAAAAATTGATTGAAATGCATTATAAATTATTTTTTAACTAAATAGCCAACCACCTTATGGGCAGACTAGAAAAAGTGCATGTATGTAGCACTGTAACCAATCTACTGTAACCATGTAAAAAAAAAAAAAAAAAAAAGGTAAGCATATTAGCTATGCAGAAGCAAATCCCACAGTGAACTAAAACAAGAAGGGTGATGTAAAATTAAGACATTTTAAAGATTAATCCTGAAAATCAAACCAGAGGGAGTGAGGGGTATATTAGTTTGAGTGAGTAAGTGTACATCTGTGTAATTCTATCAGTTTATTGAAATGTGAACCTGCTGTTATTTGTTTGTGTGTGTCCGTATATTTGTCCAGTGAGATTTGTGTATTGTGGGTGTGGTTTCAAAGGAAAACTCAAAACCTGCAGTAACGTGAAGCCCTACAGAGGGAGCCAGAGGTCAACACCACCTGATGGAACCTGGTCTGAATCCTGGTCTGGATCATATCCGGACTGAACCAAACAGCTCTTTTAGGTGAGCTGGTGAGGGGCCTCAAGCATCTCCATCAGGAAAGTGTCAATAGGTGTGTCTCCAATAAGTTTGAAGAAGAACAGATGCTCCAGGCACTTCAGACCAATAGAGCGTAGTGCTGGAAGCCGGAGGAGCAGCTTTGCAAACCTGGTACAAAAAAGTCAAAATGCATATGTATTTATCATTGCATCGTTTTTTTGAATATTAATTAAGTTTAATTAATCATTGAGATCACATATTTTCATAACATTAGTTCTTACTTTACTGAAGATTTCAGGGCACTGAGAATGTACTTGTTTTAAAGACCAAGCTCAAAATTAATCTTTTTAGTTAAGCTTTTGGTTAATATTTTTTACTTAACTTGTATTTATCATATTTATTCATTTTATCTATGTACTTATTTTAGGCTTACTATTTATATATGTATTTATGCCCTAGTTTATGTCCCAAATTTTGATTGATGTATATATTTTGTTTTTAAATATACTAATATATGAGTCCTCCTGGTGCAGATGGCTCTTCTGAGGGTGCTTCCCCAACTGGCTCATCTTTACACAGTCTTGTGTATCTGTAAACACATTTACCGTGTGAGCATGTGACTGTGTCTGTGGGCTGTTTGGTTGTGTGGGTCAGGAGGTTGTGGGGACAGGTGAGTGGGATGTGGGAATGTGGGATTGGTTTTGATGCACTAAAAAGCACTTTGTGTTAAGTTTTATGTGACTTAACAAGCCTCTGAGGCTGTAGCGACCATTTCTTTATTCAAAGAAGGATTAATTACCTACTAGGATCTCCTGGTTTAGAGCACATCATTGCCATAATTCTTATCTTAACTATGTTCATACATTTTAATATTTGGTTAAGTAGCTTATTAGATAATGCATAATAGCTTAATTTACAGTAGTCTTGTGATGAGCCATACCTGCCCTGCTGGTCGGGATACTTGTGTTTGCAGTAAGCCTCTAGAGACGCATACACCCGCTCTCGCAGCAGCTCCACCTCACTCGAATTTGACAAACCCTTGGCATCTTTAAGAGAAAAAGACATTTTTACGAAAAATTATGAAATGTTCCCCCATGTTCAGTTAATTTGACTGTTGTTGTTTTAACAAATAAAATGTATGAATTCTATTTTATTCAAAAAAGGTACCGGGATTGAAAAGTATAATGGCTCGAAGGCAACCCAGCTCCGTCTTGTCCATTTGCATGTCTCTCATCTTACTCACAAGCTCGGTCAAAACTCTGGCGAATATGAAACAGTGAAGAATGTAAAATTAAACAGAGAACAGTGGAGCAGTGATAATAAAAC
This sequence comes from Rhinogobius similis, assembly GCA_019453435.1. NCBI lineage: Eukaryota > Metazoa > Chordata > Actinopteri > Gobiiformes > Gobiidae > Rhinogobius > Rhinogobius similis. The sequence continues at coordinate 11,123,150 of CM033635.1, read as the reverse complement.
AAACCACATTATATACTGACATGTACAGTAATGGCACATTCTAATATTTTGTCAAAAAAGTATTCAAATTCTATCATGTGTATTAGGAGCATGTCAGAATTGTAATTTAAGATTAACACATCCACAATGAAGTAACCAAGTATAAATAGAAACAACTGCTAACTACTAACTACTATTGTCTTGTAATTCGAACAGCAAACAAAACATTTTCCAGTGCAACAGTTTCTCTGCCATAAAGTGCTCAATGTCCATCCAAATCACATCTTAATTTCTGCCTCTGGGAACTTTCTAGTAGATTTAAGCTTCTGGGGACACAATAGTAGTAAGTAATGTAATTACAGAGCACAGTCATATATTTAGAATGAACAAAAATACAGAATATTTATAATAATATAATTTGGATGGAATTAAAATTCTACATGACAAAATGCCCATGTTTAGACACACATGCAGGAGGAGAAGCTGGTGAGATGTAATGCAAAAGCCTTAAAATAAATAAGGTGGATTGAAGGTTTGTTGTAATTTTTTTTTTTTTATTCCCTTCTCTTTTCTTAACTTCATCAGAGCTATATAACTAGGACTTCTAATTTAGCATCTTGTTTATTAGCTACAGTATAAATAACTAATTCATTTATTTATTGTATTTTGATTTAAATCTGCACTGATCAAGAGTATAAGAAGAAAATATGTGCTTTAGCTAAAAAATGGTTGAAGAGGAAGGGGTCAAAATTAGTGTTTGTGTGGAGAAATAATTACCTTTCAAATATGGCCCCAACCTCAGCATTGTGCGGCCTGTGTATTCAATCACAGTGTGTTATTACAATGTCAATAACATGACAATGTTATTACAACACAGTCACATTGTTACTAAGCTTGGTTTGTGAACTAGGATAAATTGTGTAAAACTGTGAATCTACTATAATGAAATTTGTTTACTGTATATAACAAAGCCTAGAGGATACAGTACATTTGAATTCCAAAGATAAAAATAATCTTTACAAAATAAATATTTCTGAGTTCTAAAAGAGTGACAGACAGTTTTGACCAATCCAAGAGAGCAGCATTGTTAATGAAGGTCTTTATCTAAGATCAGTCATCACTGTATGTTACCATTTTATTCACTAAATTGTCTTTATAGGACAACAATTTAGAAATAAAATAAATCAGAATAACTGATCTTGCCAAAGTAACAACAGGATTTGACATTTTTGGCCTTATTTATATGATACAATTTATTTAAGCAGAGAATGCATTGCCTGACTCAAAGCTACATTCTCCCTGCCACAATACGGGTCAAATTATAATAACCTAATCTAGCTCAGAGCTCATTCCATTAATTTGAACGATCAATCTATTTTATAAAAACAGCTTGTTGCTTCAGTTTACCAGTGTGCCACCGCATGTTGAAATCGATGTTACAACAGAAAACAAACAATTCCCTAAGCTGTAAACCTATACCTGACATGAGCCATAATGAAGCAGTGCTGACAGAAAATTGAGAGGTATAGGTCAGACTGAACTGAAGTCTTAATCTAATAACATTGTAATGCTGTTCAATGAACAGTGCACTGGAATGTCTGAAGTGAAAATTTAAGAAAAGACTCTTAAAAGTGTCTAGAAAATGTAAACGTGTATAGCCCCTTCATAATCAGCATTTCATTACATGATATTTTACTTCATAAAAATACATTATGACAACCTCTCCTACTGGTCATCAACAACATGTATTTTTGTTGAGGTGTTACCCATACCTATGTTTTTGTTAGTACTGATAGCCAGATATTTTTACATAAATATTGAAAAGGTGCTCTGTCTATGACTGTCAGATGGGGCAAAGTAAGCATTAGTCACCAGCCTCCCATGCGCTGTGTGTCCAATGGACAAAGATGCAAAACTGCTCAGCCAATCATAGCCACATAGATATAAGAAACTGCAGCCAACTATCAGCAAAGCAAAAGCTCATCAAAGTGTTCCTAATGATATGTTACACAAAACTATACTGTAGTAACCCTTAACAGAATCCCATTTCAGTGCATTTACTAAAAACAAAAAGAAAGCAGGAAGTTGTCTCAGTTTTATCATTGTGACATTTGATCCGCTCTGGAGATTGTTTATTACCTGTCAAAAATTGCCCCGACCCCTGCACTGTGAGCACTGTTTCTATGGACGTGCAGCCCAGTGGCCAGTAAAATCCCATCTTTTACTGAGATCGAGCGATGAGAGAAAGATGCAATGAGGAGCTCATTCCAGCCTGTGGAGACATACAGATGATCACATGACACAACAGAGCAAACTAATGTATATGCAAAAACACACAATTAAATGTCAAAACAGTCCTCATATAAATCCAAGTTCTCTATCATGGTTTAGTGAATCACTCATCAAATTAAAACCTTTGAACACATAAGGATTATGTTTATTTGAATATTGACCTGCACGAAGCAGAATGACTTGGTCATCCAGGGGAAGCTCAGAGAAATGGGGAATCCTCTTAGCCCACTCCACCAAAGTGAAGAGCTGCTTATCTGCTGCCTGACAGATGTTGGTAACAGGGTCGTTGGGCTGAAAGAAGAAATCAAAACAATTCTAAGCATTTCACATTGTAAAAGCTTCAAAAATAGACTAATCGTGTCAAAAATACATTCCAATAGAATCAAGATAGCATTTTTGAATGGTGGCAATTAGCAAATCAGAAACAGAGAGTAGAGTGGCTGATCATGAATGACTGAATATGGGGGAGCAATAACAAATAGTAACCCATCTTTATACAGTTTATATAGTCAACTGTGCTTATTATTGTGCCCCAACTAACTGTTTATTAAATGAAATATATTAAAATTATATGATTTAGTTTATCCTAACACAGCAGCAATGATGTTAAAGGTTCATAACCACAAGCTCCCTGTTTGTATTCAGAAGAGGTTCAAACCTAGGGAGGTGGTTATAAAGTATATAACACTGTTTAATTTATATAATATTTTTAATATTTATATATTAATATTAAAACTACTATCATGGTAGTATTTAAGAGTAATGGAATGTTTAGAGGAAAATGGTGTCAGTGTGATTTGTGAATGGTAATTGGTAAGAGTTTGCACTAAGTAATAGTATAGTAATATTTTCTGATTTGTAATATGTAACAGCTGTTCAAACAGAGCTGGTAATATTCATATATTTTCCATTTTGTTGTATTCTGATTACTACTCATAGCCACGTGCTTGGCATTTTCATTTTTGTGTTAATATAGGGTTAGGCTTAAGCCCTGTTTAAAATATGTCTGAATGAAGAAATACATTGCAACTACTCCTACTGCTAATCCTCTGGTTACTCACTGAGCTGCCTCCTGAACTGCCGTCGGCGTGGAGCTCCGTCTTCTGCTCCACAGCCATCTCTGCCTCCAAAATCTTCTCCACCGGCATCTCCTCGTTCACTGCACTGGTCGACTCCACCTCGCCCTCCTTCTCCTTGTTCCTCTGCCTCTCTTCTTGGACAGCTGTGTTAACACATTTGCAGGCACACACAGAAAAGAACATAGGGGCATATGTGTAAGCACGAGAATCAAACATGAATTATTGAGAATAACAAGAAATGGTGAGAATGGTAAACAGAAAAAGTGCCAAAGGAAAGAATTAAGCCCATATCAGTGTAATAAAAATCTCAAAAAAAGACAGATTAAAAGATGGTTACAAAAATGTGAAAAGGCTTATCATAAAGATTTATCAAGCAGAGACTTAAGAGCAGTGACTTTAAAGCAGATAAATGCAACAGCTGATGTAAAACAGCAGAGCAGAGCAATAAATTTACAGTTCATAAAAAATGTTTTAATCTTTCATTCTCTTTCATACATCTTCGCGTTGATGGATAATGCGTTATTGCATCTCAGTAGAGACTAAATGAGATTTCTTGACTTGATGTAGACTTGGTTTGGTCCTGTTCTATTCCTGATTTAGTCATAGTCTAATTTAAGTTTAGTTAGGGGTTTGGTTTTAATAATGTAGTGTATGAACGCAATCTTGTAACATGCTCAACTAACAAATAATCCTTGATAGTTTTCTACACTAATATTTTTTTCCATGATGTGCTTGTAGACCTGGTTCATCTTGCACCATTGAACCACATCTGGTTTTCCCTATACAAACACAAGTTGATATAAATAAATTTGACGGACTGTTACTAATGTTCTTCTATGCCGATGTAGCACACAATATCTCTCTGTGATTTGTTCATTCGTACAGTCACAGACACACCCCTTCCTTCCTCTTTGTCTTACATCTGACGTTCATCTCGGCCACTACAGAAGGGAAGGGGGAGAGAGATCGAGGAAACAAAAAAGGAAGAGAGGGGGAGAGGGGGTTAGTGTTTGTAAAGCTTATCCACCCCCAATCCCCCCCTCGACCACTAGACTATTGCTCTCAAATTTAGGATCTATTCATTTGTTGTTTTTCTGAATGCGGTAATGTCTGGGGGTGGGCAATATCGACAAAAATAAATATCTACATTTTTTTCAGCTTATCCCGATGCTGACGATATTATGGCAGTCCATCAAAACTGTGCTTAAACGTGCCTTTAAATATCTTGCTTGAGGTTCAAGTATAGCAAAAAATGTGAATGGACTGTGGAGTTAACTACAAAATCATATTGCACTTCAAGTTTGTTTATTTTTTTCAATCAGCTCTAACAAAAATTGTTATTATACAGGATATACACAATATTCTAATTCTGGATACCTCCAAAACACCACTTCTATAAAAAACACCCTTACAGATGTCTCAAAACAATTAAAAACAACTTTATTTGTGTGAATGAGGAATGTATGGAATGAGTGATAGAACAAAACTGAATAATAGTTTACAGTGTTAGTATGCTTACCTTCTCTCTTCATGCCCATGGCCAGGCACTTCTGATAGCGGCAGTACTGGCAGCGGTTCCTCTGTCTTTTGTCCACCATACAGTCTTTATTGTCCCGGCAGGTGTAGGTCAGGTCTTTGCGCACCGTCCGCTTGAAAAAACCTTTACAACCTTCACAGCTGTAGACTCCATAGTGCTTACCTGAGAAAAAAGATTTAACATTAATGAAGAATAAGGATGTCATGTCACAGTCAAATTTTAGCAGTATGATAATCGAAGGAAAAGACAAATTTATTAACCACAAATGTTCTACACAAACATTACTTATTAGGAAATGGGTCCACAAACTTAAATATATTAATCTTATGGCTTAAAGCTAGGGAACCTGATTTTCAAACTGTGAAAGAAGGAAGTATCTATTTATTTATTAGTTTATTTGAACTGGGACAATGCACATTAATAAACATTGCTGTATATTTGCCAGTATTAGCTATTTAAGCTAGTTTCCAACTGTAGTCCCAGCAGTAGTTATCAGCCATCTGATTTTGCCACAGAATGTTGCTTTTACAATAAAGTTTATTGGGGGAAAACTAGATCTACCTATTTACAAGAAAAAAGTTGATTAAGGGTCTGTTCACCTGACAACAATCATGTCTTTAGGGTTGAATAAAAAAAATGAAAAAACATTTTTTTTTCATTATTTATATTTATGTGTGTATATATTTATATGATTTTTACAAATATATATATATATATATATATATATATATATATATATATATATATATATATATATATATATATTTTTTTTTTTGTAAAATCATCATAAGTATAAGTTAAGTTAAAATTCCGGATTGATAAGCAGTATCGATAAGAGTAGAAGTATCGATAAATCCTATCATTGAATCAAGATCAAGGTTTCTTGTCTCACTTGGGAGAAATTTTGTTTGGACCAATGGGCCTGCTGCACACAAACAAAGACAAATAGACACAGCAACACAATAGAATTGGAATGAAATTGTTTAGGACTAATTGCAATTTAAAATTTTGAGTTTGTTACCAGAGGATCTGTCTCCACAGATGGAACAGAGGCGTTTCTGAGACAACATTGGCCCTGGACTATGAGCAGACAATTGCTTCAAGCCTAAAGGAGGTTTCACATCATCAGAACTGCTCACTGCATGGAGCCCCGACATTGATACTGTGGAGTTGATCTGTGAACATGACAAAACAACGCATAGAGAGACTGTTAAGACCATTCAAGTTCAAAGAAGTAAATATATATCTACTTGTTTATATTGGAACGCTAAATCCAGACTAAAAATATTATTTGATGAATATTGTAAACACAGAGAAACCTTTATATTGTCAACAATATATAGTTTAATCACAAGTTCAGGTCAGAATTTGTGACCATACTTGCTTTCCAATGCCCAATCCCGTCAGCTCTTGGAAGCTAAGCAGGTCAGGGCCTGGTCAGTACATGGATGGGAACACCAGGTGCCACAGTGGGGCGGCTGGAGGGGGAAATGTTGTTGTGTCCATAGGCAAGACACTTCACCCACATTGCCTAGTATGAAAGTTGTGCGTGCGTGCACAAATGATTGATGGTGGTCGAAGGGGCCGAAGGTGCAGATTGGCAGCCTCGCTTCCGTCAGTCTGCGCCGGGGCAGCAGTGGCTATCTAGTATCTTACCACCACCAAGTGTGGAGTGAATGAATAATGCAATGTCAAGCAACTTTGAGTATCTAGTAAAGCGCTATATAAGTATAATGCATTATTATTATTATTGTTGTTAAAATATAAACACATGGTATTAAATAGGCTACAACAACTACTAAAGTAGAGTGTTTATAACATTGATGAAGACGTTGTGTAATTTGCATAATCCTCCAGCACAGGTGTGAACAATGAGAAAATGACAGACTACCCACATCAGATATAACCTGTCATATCAATAATGACATGTAAGGTAAACATGTAAACATAGCCAGTGTGTACCTGTGGGCTGCTAATGGGTCCATATCCCACTGAGGGTGTTCCGGGAAGGCAGGGGGAGCCGAGCGAGGAGCTGATGACGGAGAAGGGCGAGCCGATGCTGCTGATGGGGCTGTTGACTCCTGCACTGGTGATGGGAGGCAGTGAGGTCATGGAGGCTGCAGCTGAGGGCACAAGAGGAGGAGAGCGCTGTCCTGAGGGAGGAGAGGACACCGACGAACTGTCCGGGCTGTGAGAATCTGAACACAGAGACATTTAGGATGGAGGCACAATTATAATGGATTAAGGATTTTTCATAAACTTAAATACTATATTCAAGTGAATTATTATTATTAGAGTAATTATAAAAAAGCACAACACATTTGTTTTCACAAACAGATTTGCTCACCTCTGCTGTCTCCCATGATGGTGGATGGGACAAGAGGAGAATTTCACACCAAATGCCTCGTCTGGAGCAGAGTCAAACTCTAGACCGCGGACTGAGGCCCGGGCCTGAGCTGTTTTTGGAAACCAAAAATGGCTCTGAAATTCCGACACAAGAAAAGATTATTACGTTTGATTGCGGTCAGTGTCTGCAATTGCTTTTCAGTGCGCGTGGTAATGAGAAACAAACATTTTACATCTTGGTTTATCGCAGACCATTCATAATGTTCTAACTACTCAATTCAGAGTTTGATTTTCAAAGGAAAAGGCAAAAGCAGCAGGACTGAGCCACATCGACACTGTTCTTCACTGTAAAACGTGAGGTTGAAACATTTTTAAAAATCAACCACAGAGTGCTGTCTAATGCACATGAGTTTATGCTTATTTATGAGTAATAACACATGGTTATGAAGCATCTGCTGAAAATTATCAGTTGCAGACAGACGAAAACAAACCGAACAACCAGGCTAATGTTAGCAATAGCCAAATGTCTAATCAGCCAAATGCGTGCAACGCGACATTAAAATGAAATCACGTAAATGAAGAGAAAATAGAGGTAACTGCCCCTTATTCAATAGTTATTGGGCAAATTATCTCTTTTAGACACCTGATGTGCATAATGTTGCATGTGTACGAATGGCAAAGCTTCTTTAGCTACAAATGTTAGCCTCTGCTAGCCCAAAGGCATGGTCCAGGCGCACCTCCAAATGCACATGATTTAAAAGCACTGCCATGCTCAGTCTAGTTCTGCAAAGCGTGGTCAGCAATTACAGCAGAAATAAAAACTGTAACAGATACACACGTTTCTGCGGTTCCGATTCTTCGCATGAAAAGGATGTGTGGACCAGGCCCGTGTCTGCCTCCCCCCCGCTTCGCCTCGCAGTCAGCCCTCCCTCCTCTGCGCAGATGAAAACATGATCACAGAGCGAGATATGACTCTGTACACTTCATGTTTTACAGTGGACCATCACCTATCGCCTCGCCTTCTGAACACTGCAGGCAGGGGTCATGTTATGCTCGCGTGTCCCTGGCGGAGACTGCACCAGTAGGTCACGAGGTCAAGACAAGTTCAGTGAGTGTGAGTCAGGACCATAGCAGGACCCGGAGCAGGAGCAGGGGTTATTCTCGGGCACAGAGCAGCCTCAGCATCCGCCGCACCGTAGACACGCGCACGCACGTCAGTGTGAATGAAACAGATGAGGTAATAGAGAATTGATGATGCACACACCAAGCGAAGTCTTGTTCTATTTTAACACAGTTTGTTGAAATATTAGTTTAATTGATTGAGTGGTCTGATAGCTGCTTGTTGTCCATGATCTTTATTTAAACCCTGAGAGATTTTCATTGAAGTTCGTCTACTACGAGTTAAGTTGTTGCAACATATGCATTTTCTAAATGGCTTATAGTCTTGTCACACTTCCCTAATTAATTAATTAATCTTAGAGGCAAGTTTAATTCTATTATAGGAACTGAAACATTTATTACCTTACCTCACTATTATTATTATTATTATTATTATTATTATTATTTGTATTATTAGTAGTATTATCTGTTTCTACTCTAAATGTTCATGCATTTGCACATCATCCAAATATAATAAGCCTACGTTTTTTATTTTTTATTTAGCTTTTAATCACTCTTAAATGCAGCAAGATGTGATTCAAACATTTGATTTTGTTGAACACCAATTATAATAGCACCCTACAAAGTATTACTTATAATTTTTAGTTTAAGGAAATATTAATATACAGTAAATTTTGTTTCCAAGAACAGTAGATGAGAAATTTGATAAAACTGTTTTTATTTTTATATTTGATGAAACCATTACAATGAAAGTCCAAGTGTAAAAGTTTGAAAGTATTTATTGATTTAGCCACAAAGCATAATAGAGGCACACATTAATATCGCATAACATTTCACACAAATGATACATTATTTTTGATCCAGACTAATCCTGTCTAAAAATTATTTACATGTACACATTGCTCAATTAAAAACACTGTTTCATGTAAATCCATTATTGAGATAAAAATATCTCAATAATGGACTGTCCAAATATTTTCAGCTGCTCTGTGTGCGCGGCTGCCTGCTTGTGAGTGGGACTGTGTTAAGGATTAGCCTCAGTGTGCGTCCACCAGTGATTAGCCTGGTCAGTGGGCCTGTTGTGCATTCACTCAGCCCATTAGCATATTAATACAGCCTCACTCTTGATCTCCTTCCCGCCCTCTCTTCGTCCCTCGCTCACTCCCTTTCTCCATACATATTTCCCAGACCAAGTTGTCGCTTCCTGCAGTTTCAATCTATAAATCTCACCAATTTACGCCATCCGTGCTGTGCAGTAGAAGGCTTTTTCGTCACACAAATTTGAAGGTGGACACTTTTTTTCCCTCCAAAATGTCCCTTCGTCCTTGTCCTCAATCTGCTGGATCTCTGGCTTCTTTTTCAACCTGCCGGCTCTCTCAGTCTCTAGCCACTTCATTCAAATCCTCTACTTTCTCTCATTTTCCCGTTTCTTTTTGTCAAGTCTGCCCCCTGAACTTTGTCAAACATAGAAACGCACACAGACAAAATCACAAGACTCCACACCCCCTACGCGTTCATTCAGACCCCTTTTCTCACCAGTCCAAGGCACATTTATGCTCTCTCTTTCTGAGTCCTTTCTACACTGCATATATCTGAAGAGCAAACCAAACACTTTCACCTGTGGGCTTTTCAGGCTGAAACATCCAATCTTTCCATCCGAAAACTTAATATCTGTATCAATGTGATATTGCGAGGCACCTGCAATCAGAAAAAAGAAGTTATATTCAGTCAGTTGCCTCATCCTGTTCTATGCATCATGCCAACTTCAGCATCAGCTATTAAATTGTCTTTTTTAATGGAATTTTAGTTACACCAATTAGCAAGTTCATAATAAATCATGTTTGATTTCTTCCATGTTCTTCCAATTTTATCCTAGGCTTGTTCAATTTTTGTCATCCAAAAAAGAACTATAAATTTTCCACTTTGTCCAAAAAAAGCCAGAAAAGTGTTTAGACCACTTCAGTCCTCCGTGAATATGTAGAGGCCAGGGGCATGATGTCCATCCACAACTCCTGGTTTCACTAAGTCAGACGCAAGAATTGCGTTTGGACAATCAGCTCCGGACCTCCATGTCGTTCTGTTTCTGCTCTGAAGTCATCTGAAATTTACCATATGAACTGGAGGTTTCATATCCGTCCACTCATTGTTGATTTTGGGGTTTAAAAATGACCTTTGACCCCTTGTGGCCTCAGGTCAGTGATTGTGGACAAGAAAGAGTGACAGAATAGAAGTGAGGCTGGAGCGGGAAAGAAAGAGAAAGAAAGGGGAGAAAAGAATGGTGGAGAAAGCTCTAACTCATGCTTGTCCTCTGTGTGGGTGACACCATGATGAACGGAGGGGTCACCACCCGGGGGCAGGCCTGTCCAAAAGGAGCCGCGATGTGACCTCATACAAAAGAAGAAGTGGGTCCCCCAACGGTCACACAGATCAAAGAAAACAAAGGCCTGAGATGATAACTCAGCACAGCAGTAGAGCGCATTATCATCAGACACATGAGCAGCAGCAGTAGTAAATTTAACTGAGGAGGCGGGAGGGCCCTGGTCAGGAAGAAAAAGTGAAAATGCAAAAGTAAAGCTGTGACTATGGCTCTAATCTGATTTGCAGTATGCAACACTTTCTCTGATTCTCTTCGTGAGGCGGTTTCTCTTTCTGTGGGAGCCGTCTTTATCCAAATGATGTGGTCTTTGGTGAGGCCTGGCCTATTCATGGGAACCCCATGTGCTGTGTGCCCACCATTGAGGAGAGCAGCATGGCCACAAAGGATGGCAGCATTTCAGGGAGTCTTTCCCAACACTCATGTTTGCAGATTAAAGTTTTGTGTTAAATTAAAAAAAAAAAAAGTAATCTTGGCATGGATATATAAAACAAAGCATAGATATAGTTTCATTATTGATTAGTAGCTGTACAACTTTACATGACTTTTGAACAGCTCAACATGAAAAATCTGTGCAACCTGACAATCCTCAGTTATTAAGATCAGCAAAGAAACTATTGTAAAGTATTTTTAACTTCCAGATAACAATGTTGAAGCTGTGTTTCAGAGGCCTGTATAGACCATCTCCATCTGTTCATATCTCTATCTATCTCTCTATCTAAACTCTTAAAACTGAAAGATTTGTAACTAAAGTGGAAATAGGAGAGTTTAGAACAGGCAGTTGACAAGACAAATGCACAAGTAAAATAGAACAAAACTGCACTAAATGTTTGAACTATTGTGCCTTAAAATCAGTAGCAAAAGTTACTACATAATGCTGATGCTGAAGTGGCTGGAGGCCTCAGAGGTTTCATTCTTACGTGTGTGGTGGTGTCGGTGTGGCCTCCTGGTCTCCAGCGGCCGAGCTGAGTTGAGTTTAAGTTGACCACGGCTCTCGATGTCTGAATGCACTTGTCCTGCTTCTCCATCTTTCCCCCTCAGAATCTGAGCCTCCACTGATCCTGCGTCCTCCGGCCTCCCCTTCTTCAACTCTTTCAGCAGCCCCCTCCCTCCGCCTTTACATTTCCTTCACCCTGGCTCCGTGGCCCCGCCCTTTCTCTCTCTTGCCTTCACTCACTGACTGTCTCTCGCCCTCTCCCTCTACTCATTTCATGCAGCGGTGGGGTTACCTAAGAGACTGGGCATCAATGGAGAAAATCTCCTTTGGTACAATGAAGAGGGTGAGAGGCAGAGGGAGAGGGTGAGAGGGGTGATGGACAGAGCTTTGGGGGTGTAAAACTAAAGTGAAAGTTGGATGCATAAGCATGTAGAGTTTGAGGAACATATGAGACTAAATATATATTGATTGATTTAAAAAAAAGTTATCTCTAAATGTAGTGTTATTAAAAATGTTGCTTGCTCTTAACCATATATGTTTTTTAATACTTAATTAAACTTTAATTCTCATAAATATTTCAACCAAGAAGGCCTCATAATATTATCCCTTTTAGTCATTTTCTTATAGATGCTTCAAAACATCCATTATATTCAAATCCATCAAATTACAGTCGCAGTGTTGTTTGTTTGTTGAGGTCATCAGGAAACAACATTAAAACAATAACATCAATGGCGCTAAACCATCGCAAGTGTCTCAGCGTCCTCTTGGTACTGTGTGGGCCTCTCTCTTTAATTACACTGTTCCCCTTTAATCTATTCATTGGGTCTGTACAAGAGGTGTTTCCCCAAAGATGGGGACAAAACACACACAACCTTGTTTAGAGGTTAGTTACTGATTAGCACCAAAACTGTTGCAGTTCATTTTCCGGCTGCACCTTATTGAGCGGCTCGGGATGCTATTCAGCTCATCATTTGTTTCTGAGTTGGCAAACAGGTCCCCCACTGCTCAACTCTGTGTCTTTACAACTTTCTCCCTGTGCCTTTTCTCATCTGAGGATGTGAGAAAACAATAGGGCTAATAAAAGAAGCAGAGAGATAATTACAGCAGCGCCACAATGTTAGTGCTCCTACGCCCCTTACCATAAATACCAGCAGTGTGAAATGGGATATGCGGGTGACTTTGGGACGTCTTTTATGCATTTATTTGCCAACAGCGGCGTGTATTCTTGTTTTCATGTATGGGCCATGTACATGCCAGGGTGAATCTGGGATCTGTGCAGTAATGACTCTATCAGGCCTGATTTCTGAGGCCCCTGCTGCGGGACCCGGTCCAAGGGGACGAGTGTTTGAATGTGGCTCAGGAGGAGCTGGGGGTGCAGTGTGCTTGTATGTATATGTGGGACAGAGAGGAGAGGGTGAGGCCGGATTGTCCATGGTCCGTGATCCTCACCCCTCCGGGCGGGGCTGAATGAAGTTATTTCCAGGCCCCTGTCCATCTGTTACCGTGGCAGCAGCAGTGACCAAGGTGTTGCCATGGCGAGGTGGACACAAAAAGGCGTGGCGTGGGAACGGGTCCAGGGGTCAGGAGTAAGGGTCGGGGGTCAGGGGTCATAGCCAGCTGGACAGCACACAAGAGGAGGCCAGGGTGAGAAAAGAAGGAGGGAAGCTTTGGTTCCCTTTCACTTCTCTGGCCTTTCTTCTCTGGGCCTATGCAAAGGAGGGACAGGTCCAAGGAGTGGACAGCGCTGGACATTAACATTGAACTGGGCGGTGAGATGAAAAACCTCTAGGGTTGAAGGGGGTGACTGGGAGAGCGTAGGTCCGTGGGGTTCACAGAATGGGGCCCCATAAGGCTTTGGGGGGTGCCCCAGTGTTTGGCCTGATACCTACTGGTGTCTAATCGCACATTGCATTTGACAGGCAATTGACTCTGTTCAATGTGAACGCAAATGTGAGCATTGAGAGGATCGGCTGCGTGTGTCTGTCTGTGTGGCCATGGCCAGCACTTTAGCCAGATAAATGATACCAAAGGAAAACAAAAGCCCATTGGACAACATTTTAGTCTGGCCCTGCTCAATATAGACAGGTCTGATTGAAGGGGGGTAATAAATCAATATTTGCCTCCACATCATGGGAAAATTCTTCTGAAACTTTCACGGATGCAATTAATGTGCAAAGTTCACAATTAAAATATGTTTATATTAGTATTATATTTGATAGAATGCGAATTAGGATTGATTTAACTAGATTTGTTTTTTATTGTTTAGTTTAGTTTAGTTTAGTTTAGTTTAGTTTAGTTTAGTTTAGTTTAGTTTAGTTTAGTTTAGTTTAGTTTAGTTTAGTTTAGTTTAGTTTAGTTTAGTTTAGTTTAGTTTAGTTTAGTTATCTTACATCTGTACACAAGCAGCCAAAGCGAGCCCCCTCTGTCAAGTTGCAACATGGTAATTGATTATGTGTTGTGATATTTATGGCTGCTTCCTCAGTGTTGACAACATTTGATTTTAGAAGCCATTCTCCCAGCTGAAACAATAAATTCTAAACCGTTAAAACTATGTTAACATTTTTATATAATTAATGCATTGTCCTGTGCATGGTATTCTAGGTCTAATTCAAGTAGATTTTCCAAATTAAAATGTCCCTAGACCCGTAGCAAATTTGAGATGACGGCCAACCTTGATCCGCATCAGTTGATAACACATTATGACAACGTGGATAAGAAGTCGCTTACAATGCAATTACACACACAAGAACACACACATGCAAACTTGGACCAGGCAAACACAAGCCCGATAGTTTCATGGCTGCTGGGATGTAGGGTTTGGGGTTGCCTTGCTCCTCTGCAGCCCACATTAATAGGATTAGGAGCAGGCCAAGTCCAGAGCTCTGTTTGACACCTTTTGTTCCTGAGCCCCTAGACGCACATCACAGCAATAGGATGAGGGACAAAGGCTTTTCAACATTGTGTTGTAGCTACAAATATTCCTCGATAGGAGAACGCTGAGGCCCACCACTGATAAAACGAAGGGACAGCATATTTGACATCTTAATAAATGAAAACCCCAATCACAGATCTTAAGGAAATGTTTTATATCTGAAAATATCACACTTGTGATGGAATTCTGAAGTCCTGAAGTATACTTTTTTGTTGTTGTTTTTCTTTGTTTTTGTTTTGTTGTTTGAAACTAAACATACAATAATTGGCTTGCAAATGTTATTTATATTCATCCATGCAATTCATTCATTCATTCATTCATTTTCTACCTCTTATTCCCATTCCCCGGGGTCGCGGGTGACTGGAGCCTATCCCAATGACTTTGGGCCTTAGGCGGGGTACACCCTGGACAGTGGCCAACTCGTCGCAGGGTTAACATCCATGCAATATAGACAGGATATCTAAAGCATGAGGGTTAATTATTTTTATTATTCGGGTGCAGGGTCCGCCACTTACTTATCTCCATGGAGATGTTATTGCTTTGCCTGGAAGCCACCTGCTTGTCCATGGAGATGTACCTTTGAATACAGTATGGCATTAATTTTATCTATCTCTGTCACTCCAGGACAAGGTTTTCATGGGTTTCAAGGAATAGGTTATAGGAATTAAGCATTTAACTTAAACTACTGGATGTGGAAAGGTCCTCACAAAATCCTCCAAATCAAGGAGGAATCAAATACCAAATCCTAAGCTAGCTCAAGAATACTTGATATTTGTGCAACATAAACAATTGAATAAATGCAAGTTAGATAAATGCACTGCCATACTGTATTCAAAGTAATAATATCATGGAATTAAGCTGGCTGACCCTTCACAAGAAAGATTACAGTGCACATTTTACTTTTTTACATCTAAGTTCCTTTCGTATAACATAAACTAATTTTGAAAATACCCCTTTGTCTTTGTTGACATGAACGGTGGCACGGTGGAAGAGTTGCTGGAACTCTTGCT
The DNA here is from genome assembly GCA_019453435.1 of Rhinogobius similis. Taxonomy (NCBI): domain Eukaryota; kingdom Metazoa; phylum Chordata; class Actinopteri; order Gobiiformes; family Gobiidae; genus Rhinogobius; species Rhinogobius similis. The sequence continues at coordinate 11,107,545 of CM033635.1, read as the reverse complement.
TCACACCAACAATATTCAAGGTCTGACTGGTGGAGTTTGCTTGTTTTACTCTGTATCTGGGTTATCCTCCAGATGGGCTTAACCAAGCCTAGCTCAATATCCCCGGCACTGCACTTACCCCCACTTTTCCTGACATCAACCTTGTTTTGTCTGTACAAAATGTCATCAGAGGGTGCACGAACTTCATCTGCCGGCAGTCGTATATGTACATAGAAAGTATGGTAGCTCTTATCAAAATGCTAACCTGAGTAGTGGAAGTAATTTGAGAACTGACATGAAAAGAAAAGGCCTGTTGGAGAGGTATAGACTTAGAAACAGGAAGGAGCACTGTGGATTACAACAGGCTGATGAATAACAGTGAGGGGCAGGTGTTCTGAGCTCTGGAGAGGGAGATATGGGAGAGAATGTTCCACAGTATGGCATTGAACTGATCTTGTATTTATTCAATTACTTGTATTTTTATTCTTCAAAAATGCCTTTAACCCTAACCCTGAGTTTTACTCCCATTTTTGTCTTCTTCCGTTGTAAAGATATTTGGAAGCTTTTCTGTTACAAATCTAGATTGACCCATATGTTCTGAAACTCAATTAGAAATTTTGAATTGAATTGAATACTGAAGATATCACACAAAATGGTATTTTTTTCCATATAAATTAATGCTGAATTTGTTTTTTACCTTTTATTACAGTCTTGGGCATGACAAAGGGGACATTTCAGAGTCATTTCAGAATAAACTATCAAAGTCACATATTTCATCTCTTCTGAATTGGGAAAACCACAAATGATCTGTGTCATCGCAGAGCAATCAAATAATTAGCTATAATGGAAGTCAAAGGGGGGAAATGGTGCCAAAAGGACAAATTGAAGAAAAAACAAACTGTTTTTGCAAATAAATAAATAAATAAAAATTCATAATCTTTGGCATGTCCAAGACTGTAATAAAAGTCAATTTTTCAAATTGTGAATGAAAAGTTAGACATTTTGTGTGACATTTTCAGCACCTCTGTGATTTAGGTTTTTCATATAACTATTAAAATATCAGTTGAGTATTTTTGGACAAAACTGAAGCAAATTAACCCATTTAAGCAAAAAAGGTTTGAAAAATACATTATCTTCTATATTTTTACAGCTGTCAAAAAAGTGGAGTAAAAGGGCACTTACAGTAAATAGGGATGTTTTTTCTAACAGGTCAAACATGCAATGTGATGTGTGTGTTATAGTTAATGTTAACAAAATAACTCATTTTAGATTACAGAAGGCAGAAAACAACACATATGGCAGTCTGGATAAATAACACTTTGAAATTGTTGAAAGTTTCCTGGGCATCAGCTTCAACATCTGCCAAACCCTATCTCTCTACATCAGTTGTGCAGTCAGAAAAGCACAACAAAGACTATATTTTTTGAGATGTCTCAAAAAATTATGGTTTGTCCAAGAATCATTAATCAGTTTTGATCAAAAATGTATTGACAGGAGGTCTGCTGGTGTGGTTTGGTAATATCACATCTCACAACACTCATCTGACGAGGACAGTAAAAAATGCGTGTAGATTATTGGATCTCCTCTGATAGTCTCTTCTCCCACCGATAGCAAGGCTTCAAAGCACAGACCCCTTGCTTTAAGAACAGTTTTTGTCCACAGGCCATAAGGGTAATTAACATTACATTTAAAGAGGGTTGAGACTGAACCTTTTCTATTACTGCCGCAATTTGTTGTGTTGTTTTTAAACTAACTTCAACGGAGAGGGCTCTTTTCAGTGCTCATAGTACCTTGTAGGTACTTGAACGTGAGCTAGCTCACCACTCCACAGATCTGATCTGTGCGTGACCTACTTGTCTCTACTAATACTGTGGAACATACCAGGCAAAGCAATACGATTTCCATGGAGACAAGCTGTTAGTGGACCCTAAGTTCAATCAGGCCAAAGAATTTGAGGGTTCTGCAGGATCTTAGCTGTTCCCAGCGTCGTGCTTTTCTGGACTGAGATGTCTGATGTTCCTTCAGGGATCTGCTGTAGCAACTCCTCCAGTTTGGGGGTCGCTGCCCCGAGTGCTCCGATCACATTGGTTTTCACCTTCCAGGCCTTCTCCAGGTCTTCTCTGAGCCCTTGGTATTTCTCAGGTTTCTTTTCTTCCTTTTCCGTGATGTTGTCATCACGTCACACCACAATGGCCTTCCTTTGCTGTTTATCCACCACCAGGATGTCTGGAAGGTTTCCGATTACCATTCTGTCAGTCCTACAGGATCTTCTCTTGGTCATTCTCTACCACCTTTGGTGTTCCCCATTTTAACCTTGGGGTTTCCAGTCCGTACTCCGCACAGATGTTTCTGTACACTATGCCAGACACTTGGTTGTGGCGTTCCATGTATGCTTTCCCTGCCAGCATCTTACACCCTGCAGTTATGTGCTGGACTGTCTCCGGGGCTTCTTTGCACAGTCTACACCAGGGGTGTCCAAAACAGATCTGGGTGTCTGTTGCTCTGGTGCTTAGGGCCTTCTCCTGTGCAGCCATGATGAGTGCCTCTGTGCTGTTCTTCAGTCCAGCCCGCTCTAGCCACTGGGAGGATTTCTTGATGTCAGCCAGTTCAGTTATGTTCCGGTGGTATTTCCCATGATAGTCCCTTCTTCAGCACCTCATCTCTGTTCCCCAATGTCTGAGACATTCACTGAGCACGTCATCATTTGGGGCCATATCCTTGATTCGGATCTTGGATGTTTCAATGTATATATATGTATATATGTATATATATATATATATATATATATATATATATATATATATATATATATATATATAGAGAGAGAGAGAGAGAGAGAGAGAGAGAGAGAGAGAGAGAGAGAGAGAGAGAGAGAGAGAGAGAGAGAGAGAGATGTAGTAATGATGAGGAGACATTGTATTTTGGTATAATCTAAAGCTACATTAACATACATAAAGGTCCTTCAAATATTTTAACTATTTGCTTACAGCAACCATTCAAATTTAACCTTAGATTTTAGAATGATTAATCTTACAGCCCATGCAATTTATGGTAAAAATATCAAGACTTAGGTGTCAGTGGTGTGTCAACATTGATATTCAGTTGGTTTTTGCTTCTCTTCCTTAGATCCAGGCTTGCCATGTGAAATGACACAGGGATGCTCTGTCCTCTAGCTCCAGTGCTCCAGAGACCAAAGCAGTTTTATGACCAAACGTCCTCTTCCTGCCAAACACACAGGAAAGGATCAAAGCATAGCACATATTCAAAGTAGTTAAGGTAAAGTTTTTTTTTTTTTTAAAGTTTAACGTTTGATATTTTACAGACCTATTTTACAGCATCTGACCTGTTTTGCAGCTAGAAATAAAATCTAAATTAGAAGAACTATTATTTGTTATGGAATTAATTCAAGTAGCCCAAATATTGGAAAGAGAGGAGGCAGGAGACTGGAGGATGAGGCTGGAGAAGTTTATTAACAAACAGGACCTGGAGACATTAACACTCAGCACATTGTGGTATTGTCCATTCAAGTTACGTGTCATTGAGAGAGGCCAAATAGAGATGGTTTGGAGAAGTTCACAAGTTGGAAAAGAGATGTTGAACTTGTGGTTCTGAGACAGAAGGTTAAGTGTAGGGATGCAACTAATGATTATTATGGTTATCGATTAGTCTTGGAATTATTTAGCAACATTAGATTAATTGATTAGTTGTTTAGAGAGTGAAAATCAATTTTACCCAGAGAAAGCCAAACTGAAGCTGTTTGAGGATGTCCTGATGGAGAATATTTACTGACGAAAGATCGTTTTCATCAAAAATACTAAATGTATAAATTTTCCGTGTTATTTTTTGTTTCCTGCTCTTTCTGAGTAATAAAATCTCTTCTTTCACCTCATGACATGTTTTGGAATCTGTGTATTGACCAGTTTAGGATTATTCAGCGATTGAATTAGTTGACTATTTCTACAGTCGATTAGTTGGAATTAATCGGTTAACTTGTTGCAGCGTTAAGAGTAAGTCCAAGGAGAAAATGTGTGGATGTTGTCAAACTGTACATGAAGTAAGTCTATGAATCATCTAGGTCTTGGATATGTCACTATACAAATTACTGGTAAATCTATTCATTTTATACATTTTATAAATATCTGTTCATTGTTATCATTGTTATTTGAGCCCAGTCCTTGACATTTGGTTCATTCTGTCTCATCCATTTGTTTATGTTTTGAATATGACAGGTTTTCAATTCTAATTGATATCAATATGCAAAATTCCATCCAAAATGCTAGGAACTTTTTTAATGAGATTTTGTCCTTGTTTAGTTGCAGGCAACAGTTGTGAAATTACTTGTATGTTACATCTGCTGCCAATGCCCATCCAGGAAGTAAAATGGTGATAATTATTTGTTTATTTAGTGAGGATAGGGGAAGGTCAAGTTAAGGTACACATTATTGTCCCCTTTTGACCCATCCTAGAGTGCCGTAAGGGGCATCGCCTCAGGAGCAGTGGGTGCCACAGCGTACCGCAACGACGCATCTCCAGATCTTTGTGCTAGACTTACTCAGGACTACCTTCACTGAAATATTTGAGAAGGGTCTGGCTGCAGCCGATGTGCAACACCACTAGCTCCTCATCCGGTTTGGTTTAATACTCAACTATCGACCCCTAACCCAAAATCTAATCCTTAACCATGTGGCAATTGTTAATTTATTAATGACTCACGTTTAAAAAAATAAAAAAATAGTTTTTAGCCACCGGATGTGACGGAGTAGAGCTCCACTCAGCTGCCAATGGTGACAAACCTCCACCTCTCTTTATTTTACCTAGTGTACATGCTTTGGGTTGATGGGGGAAACCGGAGTGCCTGGGAACACAGGGAAAAACGCAAACTTCACACAGTGTATTTCAACACTGAAGGCAAGGTGGGTGAAGTGTGTTGCCTCCCACTGTCCCACTCTTTCATAATTTGGGAATTTTTCCTTTGTATGTGAATACAGTGTTAATCAACACTAAAATTACTTCTTACCCACTTGCAAGAATGCCATCTAGAGCCGCAAGATATATCGCAATCACATCAAAATCAGTGTGACTAGTCGCAACAAGCAAATCACAAAGACTGCAGTTATTTAAGTCCTTTGCAAACAGCAATTCTGTATTATGTAAAAAAACAAACAAAATGCTAACGCTGTAGTGTAGACCTCTACAATGTTATTGTGAAATGTGTGGGATTATTGCATTACTTTAGCTGTTAATATTACAATCTTATCTCAAGTGTGCTCCTGGAATTGTTTACAATGTACACAATCAGAATCCAAATATTAAAACATAAATCATAAATGTAATATCCATTGCACATCTATTGTTTAAATTATATTTATATTTTTTCCAAAATTGTTCATCCGTAAGTAGATATGTTTCAAATATGTGTGTTCATGAAGAGACTAGAGTCTTTGACTCCTTGAACAAGTACAGGGGTCAGAATTATAAGGGATGAAGTGCTTGAGCTACACTGTATCATGTTATGTGGAAATAGTGACAGACGAGCAACACAGGGAAATCAAATATAGATCTATTCACATCTAAAATTTGCCTCAACATTGATATTTTCCATGTTTACAGGAAAGATTATAGCCCACAAAAAAGAACCATCCTTTGAACTGTAGTGGGTTGGCATGTTTGTTCGCTGTCTTGATGTGGCCATACCTGTTTACCAATGCCCATCCTGTCAGACCTTAGAAGCTAAGTTCAGGGCCTTAAGCAGTTCAGGGCCTGGTCAGTATTTGGATGGGAGACCACTGCAACAAAGGAAATATCGTTGTGTCCTTAGGCAAGACACTTCATCCACATTGCCTAGTATGAGAGTGGTGTGTGTGTGTGCATGATTGGTGTTGGTCGGAGGGGCTGCTGACACACACTTATTATTATTATTATTATTATTATTATTATTATTATTGATGGTTCAGAAATATTCACCAAAAACATCCAGAGAGAAAATCACTTATTTTTATCTTAGAACCACATCATTGTTAATTTATGTTTGTACCTTTTTTACCACAGCAACAAACTCCTCTTTACTTGACGAATCACGACTGCACAGACCTTTACTCAATATTGTTAATTTGACTGGAATGCTTTTTGACCATTGCCTTAACATACAATGAGAGGTCTCTCCAAAAATAGTGTACAGTCTACAGAAGCTTGATAATGTCATTATACCATATCAAACATGTTACTTGTGTGAACAGTCAATGCTTTGAGTTAAATATTATGTGACTTCCTTTGTGCAGGAATAATGTATAGGCCTATATACTGCAGGTGTGCCTACAGCTGCTACATTCAGACCTATAAAACAAACAAAACTGTATTATTTATTTATTATTATTATGACCAACCGAGGGGTTCATGAGAACATAATTTGAATCACAATTTAATCTTTCATAAAATATTGCGACCAGTGATTAATAATAAAGACAACATTTTCTCACCTGAATCTAAATAAAACATTAGCTGAAATCAGTAAATAGTACAATAAAAAAATAGGCGCATGTTTAATTATTGTCTATGCATGAGAAATTAGGGCTGCTGCCATAATAATTAACATTATAAAATAAATAATCTTTTGAATGGGAAAAGTCCTCAAAATGTTGCATAACAGGAAACTGAACCCCATGAATAAGTATTTTTATAATTTTAATTGTTAGGGGATAACTTTTTTCACCTGTTTTGTTGTGCAGATAAACCTACAGATAGCCCTCAGGTTGCTGGGAGATCCATGTTGCACCTGCAAAAATGTGAAAGCATTTGTGAATTACGTAAGAAATAGTCATTGTTCACAAAGGTTCTGTCCTAGATCCTCTTATATATCAGCTATATTGTTAGCTGTTTTCCTTGCTGTATTTGAGGTAAAATTATGAAAGTGGTTATGTAGAAAAACAAAAGTTTAGCAATTAACTGTGTTTGTGTTTTAACTGCTCTCCTGGCAAGAACTTGACAATTATGTAGTATTTTTCTGGTTTTCTGCTGTTTAAGCCCAACATTTTCTTGCACATGGTAACATTTAAATATGTGACAATACCTTTTTGTAACTAAGGCTTTTTTATTTTATTATTATAAGTCCTAAGAAGAAAATCAGTATAGAGAGGCATGAGAGTGAGGCCTGTGATCAGACAGATATAATAGAGACGCTGCAGAGGAAAGTCACGTCGTCAGAAACAGAGAGAAAGAGCGGTACATACAATTATGAGGCCAGGACTGGACCGGGGCAAAAGGGCAGCCTGCAGACAGCCTCAGAAAAGGACATTTACCTTGAACTCCAGTGTCCCGTCTGTGGGGCGGAGCCAGGCCTGACAGGGTCAGAGGCAGAGGCGGTTGAGGAGCAGGGCCACTGCTGCCCCCAGGGTCGTGGGGTGCTAACCCAAGGGGGACAGAGAGTGTGGGCAGTGGGGGAGGGTGCTATGATTTTGTGAGGTGCAGATGCTCAATATGCAGATGTCTAATCGAATTGTGTGACAATGAATTGGCTCCCCGTCCTGATTTGCATCAGGACAATCCCGGCCGGGACTTAGGGGTCAGCGGAGTTCCCCTGGACAAAATGAGCAGCCGGCTGCAGACACCCCTGAGAACGTGTGAACTTGAAGTAGACTTTACTCAATGACAAGAATATTGATTGATTAAAATTTCTGTCTGTCTGTCTGGGAGAGCATTGGACATCTGTCCTGGTAATGTTTCCATATAAACAATTTTGTCTATCATTGATAGCTATGAAATATTTTTCTAATGGTTGTGTAGGCATTTTATTAATGCACTAAAAATATTTAAAAACTGTTTATGAAATGAACTACATAATAGTCTTTGCAGTGTGTGTAGAGACTTCATGAATGGTCCCTTTAGTTTTATTCAGTTTCACATCTTAAAATCTATACAATGATATAAAATTTTTAACACTGTAATCACCAAAGTCTGGAAAGGTTTGTTTTATATACAGTATTTGCTGCTGTGAACCAGGACTACATGTGGTTGATGAGCAAAGGTGACTGAAGCTAAACTTCTGAGATTTGGGTCTGATTTGCAAAGGCGAAAGAATGAAAACACACAGTATTAATATATCAAATATCAAAACAACAATAGAACAAAAAAGTGAGCTGACATTTTTATAAAATTTCAATGTCCTTATTTCAAAATGAATTGCATATTTCCTCCTCCTTCTGGTAATTGTATATACATTCACAAATGTGATGCAATGGTTTCCATATTCCATATTCTAGCTGCAGTTAAAGATCTTCACAAACAGACTTGAGACTCATCAGTGAAGGTTGAACTCAGTCAGTTTTCCAGGTCAAACCAAAAACTTGGATGCAGGTCTGAGATTCTATGAAGCAGATGTGAGGTGCATTTAGTTAAAACATTGGTATTCACTCATAATGTAGATATAGCACAATGATATTAACAAGTGACTTACATTCAGACTGTGTCCAAATCAGATTCCTGAGAAAGGCTTAAATTGGAGTGCCTTGGCCACAGATGTGTGACCTGCTGAAACGTTGCTTATATTTGCAGACACCAACAAAAACAATGGAAATAGTCAGAAAACCTACTATGGCCCCAATGACAAGGCTGAGGGGAAACTTTGAAGATGGACCTAAAAGCAAATAATGGACACTTAAAAACTCTCTGCACGTTTGTACTTATACCAAAAAGGTTGCTTTAAAGACCAATGGACTGTACTCAAACTCAAACTGACACAAAAACTCATTTTTGATTATATATTTTTTAATTTGTTCTATAAGATAACACTGTTCCACCCCAAAATGCAGTTTTGTACCTGAGCAATGTATTTTTTCATAGTGTTATTGCAGCAAAGTATTTTGTTGTAATTTCGCAAATTGTTGCCACCAACCTTGTTGTGTGGTCATTAAGAAATGATTCATATTACTGCCAGAACATCTGCTCATAGAGCTTTTGAAACCCTGTGATAGATTCAACAATATGGTCTTCCAAAGATGAAGGCAATACATTTAGATACTTTAAAACAATATACTGTGTAAAATATATTTGTCTTTGGACTAACACTGTTTTCTGAGTTGCCATGGCTGCACAGTTAAAATGCAAAGTACGTTTATGTGACTTACGAGGCTTGAACTTGATCACTTTTCTGTCCAGTTTGACGCTGATGCTCCCCTCTATATCATTACTACACCTGAACACACAGTGGTACTTGTTCCAGTCTTCAGGTGGGACAGAGGACACGTCCAGCTCCACGCTCTTCTGGAAGGTGCCGTCGTGGTTGGGCAGAATCTCCCCGGAGTCCTCGGGGTCCTCGCCATCGTTGAGCTCTTCTCCATCTTTAGTCCAGAACAGCATGGCTCTGTCGGGATAGAAACCTGTGGCGTGACAAGTGACGGGGGACGAGGAAGTCTTCTGCAGGAGCGAGATCATGGGGGAGAGCTGGGGAAGATTGTTAGATGATGATGGATTAATACAAACTTAAAGTGTGTGTTCTAGACGTGACTTCTAAAGTGTTCTACAATGGAATGTGCATATTTCAACAGTAACGATTTGTATAATATTTTTTGGAGGCTCAAAGATGCTTTGCATTCATTCACTCAACAACTGCTGGATTATGCTTAGACAATCTGCACCATCAACTGCACCAATCACCACCAAGCACATGTTCGCACACTACATTAATTGCTAGGATGGTGAAGTGTTTTGCCCAAGGACACAAGAATGTTCTGGGTCTGTGTTGGGATCAAATTGCTGACCTTTGGGCTGGCGGTAAACAATTTAACTACTGAGCTTTATACAAAATACAATTATTTTTACTGTCTTATGTCCCAATGATTTGCTCTGTATAATTTATTCTTCTTTACCTGTGTTGTGTGGATAATTTATTATTCCATCGGGGCAACTTCATCTGACCATGGATAATTTACAGATATCCATAAAAATGAAGTTGGTACGTAAAAGGAATAGGCAAAAGAAAATCTTATAAACCCCTACTCCCACTTGCATTACTGACAAGAGAGTGATGGCTGTTGATATTTATGTTTAATAAACATAGATCATATATTTAAATCAGCCTGTTGGTGTTCATACCCTAAACGGCAAGCTGCACAACTACGTCTAATGGAGCATGTGAGCAGAAAATGGGCATTATATGCAAGTCTCCAAAAATTTTGCTTTCATGAATATTTGTATATTTCCTTTTCACCGTGCCTTTAATGCTAGACTTTTTAGTCAAAGTCATTTGAGAATATCTTTTATTCTGGAGTCACCAAAATGTAGATTTGACTTACAGGAAACAGATAGAAAATCAAACAATGAAAACACAAGCAGTCAGATCAAGTGTCACCAATGGACAACAGTCCCAGTGTGTCCCCTGTGCACCCCTGTTCCAATAAACACATCCAGACAATTGTAAATACACTGCAGGCTGCCAATAAAAAAAAACAAAAAAAAAACAACAACATGTTTTTACCTGAGGAAGAAACCTGAACAATCAGAAGCAGCATAATGAACCTCATCATGCTGCCAGGTGTCATGGCAGCAGACATGTTACTGACACATTGGCTCATGTGTGAAGGTTAATCCAGGCATGCCATCTCCAGTGAAGGTGTGGCCACAAAACACAAAAACTTGTTAAACCTGAGTGACAGTTTTATATCTTTAAACAAATACTGGTCATGTTGTCTTTCACTCCTACTTTTTTAATATGAGCCCTAGAAGTAACAATAGGTACACACATAATGTTGGATTCTTTGTTTATTGGTGATAAAAATAAAAATACTATTTTAGTTACAGTATAGACTGATTATCTATAACCTGTTAAACTTCATTATGTGTTTTAAATAGTTCCTATTCCTACAGCAAGGAAAAATAATAAAATCATTATTATTAGTAGTAGTACATATTTAGTTTTTAATTTGTGCTATGATTTTTACCGTTGTATTTCAGTATCATATTGGCAGCACAATTTAAATTATAATTATAACAGAAACAGAAACCTTGCTAAGAAATAGTTTGAGAGATAAGAGATGACAGCACTTTATTTAAACACAAAAGGGAATTCTAGTGTTGCAACTCACAATTTAAGAACAGCAATAGAATAGTAAGATGTAATCAAAAATAAATAAAAAATAAATAAAATAAAATATGAATAACTATTAAAAATAGACGTAAATATAACACAATGTGCAAGTTAAAGTGCAAGTAAATAACGTAGATTAAAAATATAAGATTAGGCCTGAATAAACTGCAACAATGTTTATGTACAGTGCAGCATATGTACATAATAAATACATTCAGTCAAAATTTTGCTATTTTCATGCTGCATCATAATAGATTCAACTATCACAGAGAATATGTAGGTCTAAATGAACACAACTTCAGAAGATGGACTTTCCAACTGGTTAAAACGACAAACACAGATGTACATTTCACTAAAACACAGTGAACATGATTAGATTTAAGAATTTATAAAGCACTTCGCCCATTCTTCATCAGTTTGACAGTTTATGTGAAGTTTATAATTGTACTTCCTGGTAGAACATGCTCAGCAGATGTGACATAGAGGTAATTCTCTTACCTGGAAACCTTTTTGTTAAGGGCCAACATCCATTTAAAATACACAATAGTTAGGAACTGACATTAAACAATGCCTGATAAGACTTTTATTTTGTTGAATAATGGTTTAAACTGTCAGAAAAAACAAAAAAACAAAAACGTGTCAGTTACGTATACATTGTCTCTGTATTTTGGCACGTCATTTCCTTTTATTTTTCTAAATTTCCTCACATACTGCATCTTGACTGATGTAAAACTATGATAAATATTTACTACAGGTGCCCTACCACCATACTATGTCAGATTTAGACAAACATGAGAACCTGTCATATAGATTTTAAGGTCGGGTGTCTGTTGTCTGAGTTTTGGTGCCCCCTCCTGTACAAAAAGAATAATACATTTTGCCGCAAATGCAAGAAAAGAACATCTCTTTTCCTTTTCAAGCCCTCAAGCCTTACTCTACTCTACACTTAGGAAAATATTTCGTCAAACAGATTTAGAAATTATGTTTATGTTATGATTTTGAAAAGAGACATGCATTGCACTAAAATCAAATGTAAAAACATTTTTGATCGTGAGGATACAAGATTTAGCTTTAGCTGTATATAAAGGTTTTGAATAAGGCCAAGATAAAGTAAAGGTTAGGAATAGGGAGATCGTGGATTCTTTTACCTTCTTGTGATTGGAAAATAGAGGCAATTCATACCTGTATATGTGAGTAAATATTTTATCTGAATGATTTAAATCTATATTCACCCTAACATTTTAAAAAGTTCGAAGTTTGCATGGGTCTTGAGTTGAATTTACAGTCAGAATACGGCTGCTGGAAGTGGGTAGTGTGGGAAGTGGTTATTTCCAGGACTAGTTCTTGGTCTCTCAAGTGTTTAGTTTACTTTGTTCACGTGAATTGGGGATGATCCGTGTTCCTCAAGTGGGTGAAATGAGATGGGCACTTGGACTTCGGAAACTAGATCTTCTGGTTCTTATTTCCAGACTTAGATGCGGTCATACAGGATTAAATGATACACGGCATAAAATAGGGAAACATAAATAAGGCAATGGTGATCACTGTGATCTGCAAGAATCTATAAATCATGTCATTATGGAATTTACGAAATACAATCAAGAAAGAAAGAAAATGAAGGACACTCTAATTAGCTTTAAAATGGAGTTTAATCTAGTGAATATTTTTCAACAACACCCAACAATCTCCAGCTTCAAAGTAATAATTGGGTTATAGTGACAGGTCTAATAGGATTTATTTTATTTTATTTTATTTTTTTTTTGGCTATTCATGAGAAACCCATTCCAATTCATACTCCTTATCAGTTGGTGGCGGTAATGAACCTGTAAGTTGTTTGCCAAACGCCAACAAAAATACACAAGAAGAAGAAGATCCGGGTTCTTCCTCTCGCGCGATTTCGTTTAGAGCTAAATCTGTAATGCCACGTCTTTCAGAGCTAGCACAAGTCCCATTGTAAAGAGGAATATTTGTGCTTCAGCCCCCCAGAGTTGGCTGTGCAGAAAGTATCCTCCAGTGGCCACACGGGCAGACATATCTGCACATTTTGGTAAGGAATAGCTATGATTTGAGAGTTTGTTTTGCTGCAGTAACATGTTAGCATGATACGAAGCTAGTTAGCATTTTTAGCCAAACTTAATTGAAACCACTGATTGCTGAGTTGTCTCAGTTTGACATCCGGCTTTTATCGCTGGCTGTAAGATAAAGGCGCGTTTAATGTAAGGCAATTTTAAATCCTGCTGATGCGAATAACAAAACATTCAGCTAATACCCTTACATCTTTGCACTTCTCTTTACAGCTTTTTGTACCTTATTTCACACTGTAAAACGTCACACGGCAGTCAGAAGAGAAACAGATATATATATATATATATATATATATATATATTTTTTTTATAATATAATTTTTAAAAAATTTTTATAAAGTAGCTAGTCGCAATAGTGATAAAGCACTTTACACCCACTGCATTGTCGATTTTCTTAAAGGGGACGTATCGTGTAAAATTGGCTTATATGAGCTTTTAACCATGTTTTCTGTTATCAGCTTACCTAATGTATTACAATTGATTCGTGCATGTTTGAGTTACTGTATTGCCCTGCGTTTGAGCCTTGGGTGTTTTCTCTTTGCCTTTAAATGAAAATGAACACTATGAAGAAGCAGAGATTATTATTTCTGCAGTTTTCAACAGGAAGTCAATGCAAGTCAAACCATAATATAATAACCTACCATAAATCAGTGTTAAAAACTAAAACATGTTCATTGGATTTTACATTTTATTTCTTCTATAATATATTTTTCTGCAGTGGTTAAGATGGGCCATACACATCTGATGGTACTGACCCTGGCCACATCGTCAATACTGCTGTTTGCCTCTCAATTTTCCATCGCTCATAGCCATTCCCACGACAACCATGGACACCATCACGGACACCATCACCATGGACACTCGCATGGTGACCACGATCAAAATGGACATGTACACGAACCTCAGGTGAAGATGTTCCATGGAGCGAGCAAATGGAGTGCAGAGGCCAATGTGCCCAAAGAGGATGACCTTCACCACGGACACGCCCACTCACACGACCACGGACACCATCACGGACATGCCCACTCGCACGACCATGGACACGCACATTCACACGACCATGGACACCATCACGGACACGCCCACTCGCACGACCACGGACACGGCGATGACAATATTGTTCGTGTGCACAAAGAGGAGGCTGGACATGGGCACTCACACGGGGAAAAGATGGAGGGTGAAGGAGAGAAGAGGGACATAGTGGAACTCTGGACACAGGTATGATTGGCAAAGAAATATGCTTCTGAGTTTGATGTCATCACTCTTACTTACCTGTCAGTCCAGCAATGCCATTATTCATTATAATAGCATTTTGGTGATTTTTAAAGGCTTCAGAGTTTTGTATTAAAACTGTACAAAGAAGTCAAGTTCCTCCAAAGACAATTTTAAGTAATTATTAAGTAAATAATTTTTTTCCCATCAAATCTGGGCCTAAAAATGTGAAATAATGCTAGTTACACTTGCTTGTACTATTTAGAGTGAAACAGTTTCAGTTACTTAATTAGTCTTTACCTTTATTTAACCAGGTAAAAGCCTTGGGATTGAAACCTCACCCTTAATTCATCAGGAGGCTCAGAGAAAAACATTTGGACCTGTGATGCTACACTTCCTCACAATCCCATAATCAAAGGGACATTATGTAAGTGTAAGTTTTTAGGTAGAGGGTCCAAAACCTTCCATTTTCCACGTGGATGCTGTTGTTTTGCCTGGAGTGTTCCACAAAATGGCAGAAAGATGAGCAATCTCTATGTGTACAAGCAGGTGACTCCACCAAAATCAAGTACATTTTGGCAATGAAAAAAGCCTGTTATTGAAAAAAATTGTCTGTGGAACATTCCAACCAAAGCAAAATCATTTTCATGACAAGACAGACAAGCAGGCGATGGACCCTCCTCCAGAAAACGTACATAGTACACCTTAAATGATTGGCAGTAGGGATGCATTCAGTTCATCAACTGATTAACTGTTACACACTGTATTAATGCCATTGTAGGGGAAAGAGATGATTTCCTACAGTCTAGGTCACGATACACACATGTACATGAATTAATTAGCCTTTTACTTAGGGGTGGGCGATATCGATGGAAATGTATATCTCAATGTTTTCTAGCATCATCTTGATAACCGTTCACACAATATTTCATAACACTTCAGAAATGTGCTAAAATGTGTAAGTGTCTTTGTTGAGGTTGAAGTATTGCACAAACGTGGATGGACCATTAAATTAAACACAAGAGGGCAGAGATATCACTTTATACCCTTGTTTGGGAGATTATACTTTAATTTATAATCCATTGAGTAGTTCTGCTAACGACTAACTTTTAAAAATAAACCTTAGCTTAAACAACAAATTTATGCTTTCCACTCCAGTGTCATTTAATACAAACACACAGCCTTAAGATTGGCTGGTAGACATATTGATTAACAGACCATTAGCTTATCCTTATCACTAATCACTTATGACTAATTGCTCAGCCCTAATTGAGTTCAATTAACTTAAATTAACTTTTTTTAAAGGGGATGACTTTGCATTTTTTGTGAGACATACTTTCTATTTGTGTTGCACTCCTTTCTTCAGGCAGTGGGCGCCACATTGTTGATCAGTGCTGCTCCATTTCTGATCCTGTTCCTGATCCCGGTCCAGTCCAACAGCGAGCAGCACCAGAACCTCCTTAAAGTACTGCTCAGTTTTGCCTCTGGGGGGCTCCTGGGAGATGCCTTCCTCCACCTCATCCCACACGCTCTGGGTCAGTTCTATTTTTTCTTTAATAAAGCCCCTCGCTTTAATAAAGTTATTTCATATAATTTTATATATATATATATGTGTGTGTAAAAGTGTTATAAAATGTCGTAACTTATTTTGCACAGAGCCCCACTCGCATCATGGAGAAGATCACGGACACTCGCATGAAAGTGAAGACCACGGCCACTCTCACGGTCTGTAACTTTAATCTAATCTGTCACTGTGGTTTTTAAATGTGCAGTATTGAACTTTTCTGGTGTGAGGTCTGCCACAATGGTTTTGCTTTGCTTGGAATGCTCCACTGTATAGCAATTAAACTTATTATAGTTATTTTCATTCCTAAAGAAATATCTTGAAAAAAACCTTTAAGTTGGCCCTGTAGCGCTACCTGATGGTCTCCATGCAGATTTGGTGAAGTTTAGTACTCACACAATACTGTAATATCTTTGTGGCAAAGTTTGAATGAAATTGTATTATAACTTCAGGGCATAATATTTCACTTGCTGATTTAAAAACTACTTTATAATAGTAAAAAGGGGCATCCTGAAAATGTTCACAGTACAAAACCTTTCTCGGGCTAGAGCATTCAAAAGGTCTGAATCAAATTGTAACTGAACTGAATCTTCACAGGAGCAGCCCATGGTCACATGATGTCCGTGGGTCTGTGGGTTCTGGGCGGGATCATTGCTTTCCTGGTCGTGGAGAAGTTTGTCCGTCTGGTAAAGGGAGGACACGGCCATGGACACTCTCACGGCCACTCACATGGTAAAAGAGACATACACTTAACACTTTGGGTTGACTTTTTACTAATTAAAATGTTTTTCATTTGCTTTTTAAAGTTGATTTATTTAGCTTATTGATTGGGACAGTGCATGTTAATGGACGACACAACAGGAATGTAAGCACACTGGATTGTAGCCCAGGTTTATTTTCATTAATTGTCTCAACAACAACAAAACAGATACGTATACAAAAAATGCATTGCACAGTTGACTCATTGCAGAATCCTCACATTGCACAGTCAACATTATTGCACGTTTGCGATTTTTTTAATATCCACATCAAATGGAAATCACAGTTTGAATGGTCACCTTTAGCAAATTTAAACACTGCCATTATTTAAGTAAGGTTATCTTGCAATGCACAAAACATCTTGTCTTTTTGTTAAAAAAATGGCTAACCTGAATTAAGACCTATACAAACAAGTTCTGAAATGCATGTGATGATTTAGCAGTGCATAGTTATGATCAGATTTCTACTATTAAAATGTAAATTACTAATTTTATTGCAATTGTAATGCAATACACTTGGATGTTCTAAATTGTTCAGCCCCATTTTGGATATAACAGTTTTTGAATTGATGCACTTAATTCTTTTTCTAGCTGCTCCAAAAGAAAAAGACAGTGATGGTGAGGAGGAGAAAGAAAAGAAGGAAGACAAAGTGACTGGCGACAAGAAGCATGCGGTCAAGCAAGAGGAGAAGAAAAGTACAGGTAAAACACAGGAGGCTTTTGTCTAGAGGCATTTGAATAAAGGTACTATTTGGGGAATAATTTTATGTGATCATTTTAATTACATTTTAAAACACATTTTATACAGTTGATGTGCACTTAAATAAGACAATTATGGGAAGATGGTCAGTTCAGTTTTTTGTTTTTTTTTGTAATTGCCTTCTATCATGGCAATTTAACACCCCACAAAATATAATCTTTAAACATAAATAAATGAATTAAGACTTATAGGTGCACTTTGTGACTTTTCTGGTGGAGGTTACGCCACCTGCTTGTCTGTATAGAGATGTTATTGCTTTTCCATGGAATGTGACACATGTGACAGTTATAATTAATATATCAATGTTTTTTGCATTAATCGTTAAGAATATCTTGATATTTTCGCAGTGCATCAAAAATGTTCTTACATGTGTCTGCAAATGTGTTGTATTACACAAACTTGAATGGACCATACATTTAACCACAAAAGGGCAGAATGATCACTTTATTCCCTTGTTTTGGGAGATTACACCAGAAGTTTCTGTCTCTTTTTTTAATTAGACAAAATATTCTAATTTTGCATATATCCAAAACAACAATTACGATGTTTTCAGTACATCTCCCAGCGCTATATGTGATTAGATGAATGCAAAAGTTTAATGCTATATTATGAAACTCCAACATTAACAAAGTTACACATTTTACCAATACTAAACATCTTTACATCTTTTAAATAACACACTCGTATGACCTTTATACACACGTCACACCTGGTTTGATTCATCCACAACTTTCTTCTTTAAGTTTCTGTTGCTTTTAATCACATCAATTTACCATCATGCCCCATTAGGTAAACTAAACTTCTTATTAGCACATGCCTTGTTAACTAAAATAAGCCACTTCAAAAGAAAGAGGTTAGGCTTTTCAGTGTGTTCATTAACAGTTTAATTTTGCAATGCTGTGGTTGTTGTTTCAATGCAGATATCAAGGTGTCTGGTTACCTAAACTTGGCAGCAGATTTTACACATAATTTCACGGATGGCTTGGCGATCGGAGCGTCATTCTTGGTCAGTCCAGCAGTGGGCACTGTCACCACACTCACCATCCTGCTTCACGAGGTTCCACATGAGATTGGAGACTTTGCCATCCTGGTCCAGTCTGGATGCACCAAAAAAAAGGTAATAGAATAAAGGCCGTTTAATCTAATTCAGCAACAAGTTTAAACTAAAACTAAACTAAACCTGGACAGTGACCAACTCATCGTAGGGCTAACACAGAGAAAGAGACATTGACAGACAACCATTCATTCTCACATTCATACAAAATATTTCTACTAAATCCTAATGCAATCAATATTTGTAGTTCCCCCTTTATTGTAACAGAAACTGAATTTCATAGAGTGAAGCAGAACATTCTGATTTATTCATAGTTTGATTTTTTTTTATTTGATTATTTGTTGTTTAATAATTTTACACGTAGTCAGTGTAATCCCTCACTCGTCCAGGTGTGTTCCATTGTAGAATAGGCTGGCAACAAGCGGGCCCTAAAGTACAGTACATCTGCACTTTGGGGCCACAAACCACCCATTTGAACAGTGAGGTGAAGATTCTGAGCAGGAGAAGAATTGGTTGGCAAGAGGAGTGAAGGAAGCCATTTTTGTGAAAAGAGAGAATCCTTTTTTACACATAAATGGTGGCTTAAGGTTCAATTTAGCAAAGGTTTATGACTAACTGCCTGGTCTAAATCAATAGTCCGGTCTAATGCTATTCAGATTCTCAAGAGTGACGCGGAAGCTACAGCCAGCGCACAATATGATTGTTCACAGGGTAAACATAATAACAGTTATTAGTCTCCGGTGACGCTAAGTAGGGTAAACAAATAGTTTTACAAAGACAGGCCATTATCGGGGACTCCTCCCTGTGGGCAGGGCTTTCACACAGCACAGGCGTTCCCAAATTTTGCTACTTCGTGGCCCCCCTTATCAACCCCCCCCCCCCTTTTTTTTTTTTTTTTAAAGTTACAAATAAAAATAGAAATAGTAATGACCGTATGCTTAATGTTGATTTAAAGTAGTACATATCAGCAAATATATTTTGTAAAGGGGTTTTCAAGCTCAGTTTTTATTTACACTTGTTATAAAAACAAGCCCCCCAGGGGGCTCCGGACCCCACTTTGGGAACTACTGGACTAGCATTTAAATCAGAGTTCTCACACTAGCTCTACTAATTGAGAATGACTTTTGGATGGAAGTCAAAACGTCTTGATTTTCATAACAGTGTCCAGGCGACCTTTTAAACCTTGTCTTCAATTTCACACGTGACGTTGTTTAAGTATCGTTGGTATTTAGACATAATATACAAGTGCTCGTGATATGACCAAGGGTTCAGCAGATGTCTCCATCTAGATATGTAGAGATATTTTGATATCTGTTTAGTGCCTATGACTATACCGTTTTTTTTTGTAGATTAACAAATGGTGGTGGATTGGTCATCTCGTTCTGAACAAATAATATATATATAATGCTTTTGCAAGTTATCGATCGGGAAGTCGACCATGCTCATTGGCGCATGAAGCAAAACATGTTTTTTCTTTCACATTACTTGACCATAACTTGCTGAATAGGGGCTGGAGCCTCCCACCATGTGACGACAGTCCCCCATGATGCTTTAAACGACGTGAGCGACCTCACAGCTCTGAAGTTTTGGTGTAAATGTTAGCTTGTGTGATTGTAATTGTATTCTTCATATTAGATCATATGTGAAAGCATCTGAAATGAAATAAAATAGAACTTAGAGTTATCACTAGTCGAGCCTTGTCCACGTGCTTCTGTTGCTATCGTCCGATGTGCTCGTTCACATGGCTCGCACATGTTTACCGTGACGCCACTTAATATACAATGGTAATTTCAGTGATTTTAGAAACCATTAAAGTTAGGAACATTTACTTCTATTTTATTTTAATACTGAAAATTATTAGCTTCTATTTGCAATTATAATATGCATTTATACAAAAATGCTGCTCCCAAGGGGCTGCAATACCTTGCATGACCACTAATCAATCTTGCTTGCGGAAAGAGGGGGCGTGCCTTATCAAGTTCATTTAATACATCCATGCGCGGCGCCAAAGCTGCAATTTCATGTCCTCATACTTTAACAAACATCATCTAGACAAGTGGTAAGTGGTTAAAAGAATTTCTGAAATCATGTTGCCCTGGCATCGCTGTAAATTCGGGGTTCATTTTTGTTGCACAAGTTGTAATTTCCACAGAGTTTGGCCTATTCCACAGTTTTTCTTTCGAAGACATACAAAATACTGTACACATATTCATGACCTGACCTCGATCAAAAAGTCTGAATAGCCACGCCCCATCTCCCATCGTGTTGCCATGGCAACAACCCAAAAATCAGCGCTCGTCAATTAGACGTCCAGAAAAAACTTGATCGTAGAACATAGATGCATCATAACAATAGGAACATAGAAATTATATTGTGACCATGTCCCCTTCCAAGCGGAAGTCCAAAAAAGGGACAAAGTGTGGGCACTGTGTTCCACAGGATGAATTGGTTAAAAGGATAGTGGGAACAATCCTGCTTGCCAAGAAAAAAAGGAATGGAATTGGTGTCTTTCAGATTCTACAATGTGATGATGTCATACTCCCAGATGGGAGGTAAGAACCAGTTTTTCCGATTAATTACATTGAAAATTGGCATGACATTTTCAAAATATAATTTTTAACAATATTCATTTCATCTGCCCCCATTTGTATTAAATATTATTGGTGCGCCGGGTGGCAGCAGGTGACACTCAGGCACGATTCCACCCGAACCCGACCCTAGCCCGCGAGGCAATGTAAATGCCTCATGTTACAATGTGGACACCTGCGGCTTATAGTCAGGTGCGGCTTATATATGTACAAAGTTGTTTTTCTTTGTAAATATGGCTTATACTCTACAATAGTCCGCATTTTACAGTACATAGCTTTTCGGTGACACTCAAAGATGCTTTATAGTGCAAATATTATAAGAAAATGTTAAATATCCTCCCCCATAGGCCATGTGTCTGCAGCTGCTTACTGCCGTGGGCGCTCTGGCTGGGACGGCATGCTCTCTTTTGGCTGAAGGAGTCGGAGCCGCGGCCACAGCCTGGATCCTGCCCTTTACCGCTGGGGGGTTTGTCTACATCGCCACGGTAACAGTGCTCCCTGAACTGTTGGTGGGTCGAGCTAGTTTTGGACAGTCGCTCATGGAGATACTTGCTCTACTGTTTGGAGTTGGCATGATGGTGCTGATTGCTGAGTATGAATGAATGCAAAGTAAATGAATCAACAAGGCCATAAAATACAAGGTCATACGGTTGAAATAAAAACAAATATTCTTTCTTGTGCTTTGGGGAATTGTGAATTATTTTTTACAAGTTTTTTTATATTGTATTTTGTGACATGTTTTTTTTTTTCTTCCTGTTAGCACTCACATGACCTTTTCTCCTTTCTTTTAAGGGAACTTTTCCAATAATGTAAAAATGTAATGTAAAAAGCTCTCTGTCCAGCTCTCAACTGATGTCCTGATTTCAGTGAATGCAAGAAAGTCTGTAAAAATATTGCTCAGTTTTATTTTGATAATTATAAAATGTAGGTCTTTTACATTCCGCAGAAATAAAACGTAAAAAAATATATCTCTTGTTTAAGTGTAATTTTTGGTTTGTATAGGAGAGTCATACATCACTTGTAAGTAAATCTGTTTTCACAACTGCCAATTTTGTGCGTTAAGAGTATTTGCAAAACATCCAATCAGTAATGCCCTTAATACTAATAGAAGTAGCGTGACTCTTGTATAAATAACTGGTGGAGATTGCAGTAAATATGATTTGCTTTGAGATATACCTGGGCAGGAATATTATTTTAGAGGAAAACTTCCTGGAAGGATTTATTTTTATAGCCAGGCAGTCACGGTTAGACCTGCATGTTGACATTTTAGGGTTAGGCTTTTCTTACCATTTCCTGTTACAGACCTTTATATTCAGCAGAAAAATATATGTGAAAATGCAACAATAAAACTTAGTTGATTAAACAGGTCAACGTTTGACTGAATTCCGCAGAAACAAGCATTAATAATGAAAAGTTAATAAAGTTTTTTTTTTTTATTGAGTAGGATAGGCTTTATTATACAAGACGGTGTTTGATGATGTTAATGAATGTTTGTTTAACTATTAAGAGACTCACGATGTATCTTAATGTTTTTTTTTTGGTTTTTTTTCATATAAAATGTGCAGAACTACATTCGAGCAGTGGTAATGTCATTGTTTTATTTAAATGGAAAAATGGCAAATCATACTTTATGTAGAGGCTAGTTTAGGGCTTTTCTCGCTATGTTGTGAGATGGACTTTTCACCCGTTTCATTTGCGGAGTTGGTTTTTGTGACAGGGATTGTAGTTGCACTGGAATGTATGTGTAGCTTTGTGTTAGCACTTCATGTTATCTGTTTAGCTGCAGACTTTAAACAAAGATACTACAGCTCACGTGCTTCTCTGCAGCGTCACAGCAGTTAGTTAGTTTACAACAGTTTATCTGCTCTAAAGCTCATAAAAGTCCAATTTCCATAATATGTCTCTTGTATATGTGTGGGTCAAACACACAACATTGTCAAGTACAAAACTAAGAGAGAGGGAATAGAAATGGGACACATTTTATACTTTTTTCAGGTATTTAGCATCACACTCATAACTCTTTTACACTTCATACGACCGCAATATTGATCTAAATTGGCTTAATAATAGAAAGAGATTCATTGACTTCCTATTCAAAACTTCTAAACTCTTCATAGTGGAATTTCACAGTAAGCAGTGGAGTATCATTTCCTTGTTTTGTTATTGTTGAAAAATGTCAGCGAGTGACATTTCTGAACCCAGTGACCAGGAGTGGCAAATTTTTGAATAAGAGAAAATAAGGACAGAGCAGTCGACAGAGAAAGGGCCAG
This sequence comes from Rhinogobius similis, assembly GCA_019453435.1. Taxonomy (NCBI): domain Eukaryota; kingdom Metazoa; phylum Chordata; class Actinopteri; order Gobiiformes; family Gobiidae; genus Rhinogobius; species Rhinogobius similis. The sequence goes on along the minus strand of CM033635.1, from coordinate 11,084,199 downwards.
GATAATACAAGATTACAAATATGAATCAATTGAAATACCACTTTAATGATGAAGTAGCATCATTATAAGAAAGTTCATAAAAGTAATTTTAACATAATAGAACGTAGCATACATTTCTGTGATTGGTTAATCTGCTTGTCAATCACGCACATTTGAATTTGAGGAGACAGCGTATGATTCCAGACTAAAACGTCTTTGTAATGTATTTTTAAACCTTGTGTTCTTGGTTGCTCAGACCTACGTCCCCTTTAATCTACCATAAATTAATCAGCATATTTTATTCATTTGTAACCACTGTTCTGCATTACCGCTTATGAACAGCGCCCAAGTTAATTTACTTATGCTCAAAACTAAGTAGACAAGGCTGATAAATCCCAGAAAATGTAAATAATGTCCACAACATGTGTAGTGAAGCATTACATTACCCAACCAGGGGTACTGGAACCCCAAAGGGTACGTGAGGAATTACCAGGGGGTACATGGAATGGTTTCAGGTTTTAAATGAAGATGGAATCTACTTTTATCTGAATGAATAACTGTCATTAGTGTAAATTTACCGCCTTTTTGGTATATTAGACCAATGACTGAAACAAAAACTATACTAGTAATATATGACCATATTTGACTAGTAAACTTAAGTTACAGGTACTGTGAGTGTGAAAAAAGCTTGAGGGGTACTCAAGACAAAAAAGGTTGGGAACCACTGACATAAGACACATTTACTTGTATTAAACAATAGTTTGTTGAAGGATATTCCATAATGTTCCAGAGAGCAGGCTAATATGTGTGTGAAGCCTACATTTGACTATTAAAGTAAAATGAATGTCACTGAAAGTGAACATAGGCATAACAATAATATAGTAATACATCTGTTGTATGTGAAAACTCATCAAAATATGTAAGAACAATTTAAATAGGCCTAATGAAATACAACAATGCATTGTTTTAAGTTTGCTTAAGAGTTATGAATATTTGCACATACATAAAATAACCCAGGGGTTTTTACATATTCCTTTTGCATTTTTATATTTTTGATGATTTCTTTTTCGCAAAAGTAGTGGTTTCACCATTTTTAATTATGATTATTACACTCTTCAGCAATCCAATATATTTTATTTTTAATATATGTTTACCATGCTGGACCATATTGGTGGTATTTCATGAAATGGTTTGTCACTGAAACGATAAATCTTTTGATATTTTGTGCACTGAAGAGGAAACGATGGCTTTGTCCATATTTGTTTTTTTCCACATCCTGAATTTTATTTGGTGAGCTGTGTTTTGATTATGATTGAATTGATTGAATTTGATTAAATTTACTGGTGATTCTTGCTTACACTGTCTAAAGTTAAATTCAGTCCAATGCAGTGATCTAGAAGAAGATTTTTATTTATAGAGCGCTTTTCCACCTAATAGGCACCCAAAGCGCTTTACAAACCGAAACAATCTAATCTAATCTAACAATCTAAACAACAAAATATGAGTGAGTACGTTCAGCCATTAAAAATCAGAAGAACTCAGGGGAATTTAGAAAGACAAAAAGATTTCCTGGTTCCTTATTTTTGTATTCTTGAAACAGCTTAGGAATTTACCATGGTGTCATCAGGGCTTAAACTACTTAGAGAAAAGAGTATTGCTTATTTTAAGTACTCAATCAAGCCTGTATGCATTTCTCAAATATATCGAGTTTTTCTGTCAGGGAAAGGTGATATGGCGCAAAAAAAAACAACAAACAGAAACAAAACAAATACTATTTTAACACTGGTTTAATAATAATTTCAATCAAAATCATTGCTTTTATAAAAATAGTCACATTTATTCCTCCAAAGTCTGAACTCTGCTCCAAACCACATGCTTTTTCAAACAGAGAATTGTCTGTAGACCTCTTGATTATAAAGGCTCATGTTTGATTATTTATAATTGAAATTGATTAAATTAGCATTAGAAATCAGCACATGCCTTCAAAGTGGTTTAAAACAATGATAGCCTATTCAATTAAAGGGTGTATAAAGTTTAATATGCTTCTGTTTTTTCTAGTTTAGAGTTTCAATTGAGATATTTAGAAGGTCTTAGAATTATTTACTGTTTTCAATATTTGAAAACTCTATAACTCTTTTGATAGATAATGTAGCTTTAACATTATCGATTAAAAGAGTTATAGAGTTACACTTTAACTGACTGATCTTACGACACTTGTCTCTGAATGTAAAAATGTAATGGCAGATAGGCGACTTTATTGCCCTTGGGTAATATGTCCTTTGCATTTGACCCATCCTGCAGTGCTGCTGGAGGAAACCTGTCAGGAGCAATGAACATAGAGTATAAAACAGCGCAGGAACTGGGGACTAATCCTCAGATCTTGAGCCAAGTTTGGTTAGAACTGCAGCTGGATAATTTTACTTATTCTGCATATGGTAATTAATAATTCAGCATATGAGTTTTTAAATATTGATCACTTCATGATTGCTCATCATTTTCTGTAATTAAGGTGACATTACAGGCAAAACTCTTTTTTTGTTTGTTTGTTTTTTGGTCAGTTTACTCTCTCAATATATCGGCTTTCATGTGGAAACAACAAACTTGTTCAATCTGCTCTTAAAAATGTTTTGTCATTTTTATTTAATCCACTTCATCCATATATTTCTCTGGGACATTGTAACTTCAAAGACCCTTTTCTTAAAATGCATTTTTCTCCTCTCGGGAAATGAAGATCAGATCCCACATCCACCAAACTGTACAATCTTGGACTGAACAAGATTTTGACGGAACGTACAGAAGGATTAATTCCTAAACTGATTTATTGAAGTTTTAAATTTTAATTTTAGGACAATTTTCAGTCAGATCTAGTTTACTTAAAAACTAAATAAGATATCCAAAATCCCCTCAGTATTTTTTTTTTGTAACTAATGTGTACAAAATGACCCAAGAAATTTAAACCTGGTTCTGTCCATTTTTAAGATTTAAATGTGTATGTGTAAAAATATGTGTATTTTTGGCCGTTTATACACATAAAATGCCTTATTTCTACATGAAAACATGGCATGATGAAAAACTTGTAATATTTTTTTTCTTACATTTAAGAGAGTAAACTGCAGGGAAAGTTTTAAGTTGATATCTTTAAATTTAAGATTGTAGCGTCTCACCTTAACTGATTTAATAATAATGATGTAATAGAGGTGCAAGAATTGTCTCATTACATCACATACAGCACATTCACTTACATACATTCACCTGTATATTGGGAATTTGCAATATGAGAATAATTTTAAAAAGTGACTTTTTAAAACGAGTTTTAAAATACCTTTCCTCGATTAAAATATATTAGGTGCTTACTGTTTATCCTTTACATGTCAAAAGTTGATTTTAAATTTGATTGCTGAGGTTACGATAGTTTGAAGAAAAAAAAAAAATATATATAACATTTTTACTTTTACACGCATGAGTTAATTCAATTTTTTTTATAAATCACATTTTACAAATTAATAACAACTGAGACTTCTTGTCAAAATGTTAATACATAAATACAGCCAAGGTTGTTGGTAAAAAGATCATGCTCTGATATCAGAAGAATGTTTGAACATGAACATTGTGACTCCTCTGTATGTCAGGGATGTGTATGAAGTATTTCAGCCTTTCCTCAATGTTCTTTATAAACATTCTTTACTCAGTCATAGTGTACAATTACTGGTTCAGTGTTATACTTTTTAATTATGTTCAAACACAATCAAAAACACTACATATTTGTTAAAGGTTCATTGTAACTTTTTTGGGTGAAGGATCCGGCACCTGCTCGTCTGCAGAGATGTCATTGCCCTACCTGCTGTTTTCTACAGAAAGACATTAAACTGATCTATTTTGTATGTATTCAAATGCACATGTTTCTATTGCCTAAAACACATGAAATACATGCATTTTACTGTGTTGGTGCTAGATAGTACGCTCAGGAGGGACAGTCTTAAGTTTAGGAACAGGTTGAAGGTTAGGGAAAGTGTTTTGGGATTGTTATAACTTTTTAAAAAGTAATTTGTCACCTACGTAAATAGTCTTATCTCTTCTTAAATGTAAACACCTCAGGCCTGTCCTTATCCAGGTTAAGTTTACCCTTTACCCGGGCATTAACCTTCTTAATGTGAGGGTAGGGTCTCCTCTATCTGACAAAGTATATCACATCCTCAGGGCGACTGTTCCAGCTTCATAAAACTGAATTCCTCATGTTTAGTCTTGACTTATAACTTGTCCTGGTGGCATCATCTGGTCGTCTCCATGGAGACTGAAGTTTAGTGCCATACAGTGGAATATTCTAGACAAAGCAAAAACTCATCCATGAAGACAAACAGTCAGAGGTATTTCTGCCACCAGAAATAGTCACCTTACTCGTACCGCTTCAGTGGAACACTTTGGTTTGTTTTTTGTTATAGGGCATGGCCAAAAGTATATCCGGTTTAATTGAAATACATCAAACATTGAGTCTGATGTTTGTACACAGCACAGACAAATGTATTAAGTTTAAGTTTAAGCCCAGTTTCTAAACTTCACTTAAGTAGAATTTGTGGTTTATGAAACAAAACTAAAATTTCATCGTCAAACTGTTGTGGCCGGCTACATTACCGGTGCATATAGTCCAGCATAATGTCACATTTAAGAAATATTAATGAAATGTTGCATAGTCATTAGCATGTAACGCTAATGTTTATTTATTTTTAGAACAACTATGCGTCAGGACCTGCCTCCGGTTTCCACCCATTACATAAATCCTATATATATATTTTCAACCTGTAATTTAAATCTAATTATTCACATTCACACACATCACATTTCCATTGTTTAGCAGTATTTTAACTCACCCACTCATTAATGATTATTGTGTAAATGCATGACATGTGTACTTTGCAAATGACTTGAGCTACACCCTGGACATTGGCCAGTTACCAGACCTGTTCCAGTAAAGCCTTGTGTTGATATGGTGATACTGAGCTGAACAAATAAAAATGACCTTAGTGACACAGAGACTGGCACGTTTTTAAAAGCATTTAGAGTTTCTATTTCACCTCAAAGATTAACTGCAATCAAATCAAATTCACAATTTGATGGTAGACTAATTTGCAATAAGCTAATAGCCAAGTCTTGCTGTGAAATTGGCATCATAATGTCCTTTGCAAACAACTAAGTGTCCCGTCTCCATGGAGCCATGTAATCCAGGGATCCAGAATACACTCTTCCTCAATTTTTTATGAAGAGTGAGTCTGATCACCTCTGTTGCGCCTTGAGTCAAATTCTGAGATTAAAAAAGTTGTGTGCGTTGCTCATTGATTCTGCAGAAATAATTTAGATCTGATATTAAGAGTTTTGTGCATTGCTCATTGATTCTGCAGAAATAATTTAGATCTGATATTAAGAGTTTTGTGCGTTGCTCATTGATTCTGCAGAAATAATTTAGATCTGATATTAAGAGTTTTGTGCGTTGCTCATTGATTCTGCAGAAATAATTTAGATCTGATATTAAGAGTTTTGTGCGTTGCTCATTGATTCTGCAGAAATAATTTAGATCTGATATTAAGAGTTTTGTGCGTTGCTCATTGATTCTGCAGAAATCTGTGATGTTTTTAAGTCCCTGTGATATTTTATTTCTTTCTTTTTCCTTGTAAGCGGCCATGTTTGCTTTGATACAGAAGGACCATGTCAATTCAAATCAAATCAATTTATTTTTATAATGCCCAAAATCACAACAACAGTTGCCTCGATGGGCCACAGGTAAAAGCAGTTCAGATAACTGTCCCAGAATGCCCCTGTCCTTTGACCCTCCTTCGCGGCGAGGAAAAACTACAAAAAACCCCATGGGAAAAAGTAGAAACCTCGGGGAGAACCACAGTGAAGGAGAGATCCTAATCCCACGGACGGACAGGCTGCAGATGAACTAGGACTGACGCATCCACTTGGACTGTGGAGCCAGAACCACTCAAGAGGGAGGTGTCCCTGATTGGCAAATCCACCTGTCAATCACACTCATCAAAGCACATTTACAAAACAGCCATCACTACCCTAAAATGCTGTACAGTTACATTATGGCATAGTAATAAATAACAATGCATTGTAAAATCTATATACGGTAGACATGATATAAGATATAAATAAAATAGGGTCTTTAAAAGAAATTTGAAGTTCTCAGCGGAAGTGGCTTTTCTAATGTTGAGATTTAGAGCGTTCCACAAAACAAAACTTTAAAATCAATTCTAAAAATCACAGGCAGCCAGTGCAGTGAATACGACACAGGAGAATCCTGTGAGCTGCCGTGCATCTTGGACCGTCTGTAAACGGTGGATTGATTGAGACTGATATTGACTCTTGTATAAAAATACTGAGAGATAACATTCTGCATTTTCCAGGCCATCATGTAACACCCACTAACCCTGTTTTTTAGACCTTGACAAACATGTTCTGAAATGCATTGTCTCTCAAGCGGTGGATGATCTAAAATGTGCACTGTAAGCTAGGGTTGAAATGAATTGTTTTGAATGCTGTTGTCACGATACGAAAATTCTCAATTCTCAAAAAACTCAATTTTGATACTTAAAAAAACTCAATACTCAATACCAGTGTCAATAAAATATATATACAATTGGGTGTTTTTTTTGTTTATTTATTTCATTTTTTTATTTACAAAATAATACTTAGTATTAGCTTATGGTCTCAAAGTTTTTTGTTCCATTATTACACAATCAGTTACTGTTCAGATGAAATGTACACTTCTGGTCTCAATCGAATTCTTGTCATCTGTCATATTTTTCATAATTTCCAGGTGCTAAGTGCAATGAGAGGGGAAGGGGGCAGGGCTTAAATGAACTTTTTTCTCCTCCACTGTAGTTAATCTATCTGGAAGCACACTTCATGCATATTGCTCAGTATGTGAATGTTCTCTGGTAGCAGGGATTTTCTTGCTGTAACGTGTCTAGTGCCTGTGTTTTTTAGTGTCTTGTTTTTTATGACTAAATTAGAGAGTCTGGGAAAGGTTTTGAGAATGTTTTGCCGTCATAAAATTTTTAACAAAAGATAATAATAAATAGAGCTGTCTATCTTGCACTGATTATGACTTTACTGTTGGAAAGTAGTCTAAATAGGATAGCACTAAGTCCTTACTTTACTTATTTTGTGTTGAAAATGTTGTCCTAAAATAAAAAATAATAATTTACATTGTGGAATCGAATTTGTTATAAAGTATCAAGCCTTTCCCTTAATCTCTAAATTGGGTTTGAAAGTTTAGTTTTGTGACAACAAACTCAATCTCAGTCTCTTTCAAAGTGTTTTTTTTATAAAGTTTTAAAGTTTTGTTGCTAAAACCCCCTTCTTGCATTCAAAATCATATCTCTTTCCTCATGTTTCCGCTAAACATATTTATTGCCAGTCATGTAGTAACAGAGCACATTGATCTGTCAATGCAATAATTATGTCCGTTACGGGAACTGTTTGCAAAAAATATAAAAAATAAACAGAAACTGGCTACTGTAGAAACAATAGTGGAGCTGTGGGTGGATTGTGTGTCTATTTTAATCAAGTCTTCCCCTTTAATTCTCTGAATGTTTATTGTTTGCTTTGTTTGTTTGGGGTACACCCTTGTCCTTGTTTGTTCCTGGTATTATAATCTAAGGAATACTTGGTTTAGTAATTTGTTTTTGACTGGTTCAGTTCTGATCAAGGTCGTTTGTATTGGGATCCCAATGAATGCACCTTTACACAATAGTGCAGTACACCTTAAAGTAAGTTTAAAAACACATTAATGGTAATGTGCATTAGAACAAATGCACATTTATTCTACAGTTCAAAAACCTGCTGAACTGTAGGTTTTTGTGATTTCGCAACATCTCTTTTCACTACTGAATAGTTTTTTTTGTTTGTTTTTTTCCGCTTGCGTTGATTACATGCAATAATGGCTATTGTAATTTCTTGATCCCTTTTCCGCTGGAATTTTGGATTCCTGTAACTCTATTTCAGCTGAAAGGTTCAGGTCTCCATTTCAAACTGACAAATCCCTCTTCACATGAAATTTTGTTAAGTAAGTAAGCTAAATACCCTCTTCCTTCTTCCTTTAGGCGTGTCAATGAGGGCAAAAGGAGGTTTAAAAAAAAAATCCCCATCTGCAGTGTTTTTCCTCCTAGTTTTGGGCAGTAATTCTGGGACATTAAATTTGACACCAGGAAACTCCCTTTGCTTTTATTCTCTGCACAGATGGTATCAGTTGCCACTCTGCTCATTACTAGTCGAGTAATGATAATGAATAATACTAATAATTCCAGATACTACAGCGCAGCAGACTATCAAATCAAGGCTGCAGTGATACATGCTTTTCAAAACTGTTTTTTGCAACGTTTCATTTATACAAATCAGGAACTATATGCACTTCATGTAATTACTTGGACAGAGAGTGAGGATTCTGTGAGCAGCTGGTGGATGTTTCTGAGAGGGATTGTCAGCATAATGGGCTAATCCTTCTCCAGTTTGGTATTCTGACCAAAGTCCTGGCTCATGATCTGAAGACAAATAAATCAAGTCCTAAAACATACTATTTGAAAGCAGACATTATTTGCTTGCATGTCTTCTTTTTTGTACATCGTATAGAAAACAAAGATGGGAATACAGGGCTTACTATTTAAACAACAACCACAGCAACAACCACCACCACAGTAACCAGCAACCAATAACCACAACAACTAACCACCGTAACAACCAGCAAAAACAGCAACCACAAAAAACACAGCAATCACAGCCAACCAAAACCCACCACCACCACCACCACCACCATTTTATGATTTTTGCTGATTAACCACATGCAATAATAGCCATTTGTGATATCGTGAATTTTGGATTCCTGTAACTCAGCTGAAATGTGATAACGCTCGGGTTTGTTATAGAAGAGAGGAGTGGTTATGTAAAGATGCATGCACCTGTGAGGAAGAACAGTTTCTCCTCATTCCAGAAGATAGACTAGACTCTGTTTTAAGAGCTATTCAAAAGAGTTTCCTGCCTTCCTCACGTACTTTGATGCAGTCATTTCTTTAGTTCAGTGTGATGCCGGGATTGGTTTGACATTTTGAAACATGATCTACAAAACAATAGCACTGCTCTGGTTAGACCGAAACTTTTTACCACCAGAACCTGAACCTCTAATGTATGCACAGAATTGATTTCGTTGAATAAATGCTTAATAAAACAAAATCTATTCTGTGTGTATATTAGAGGAGTTTTACTTTAGAGGAGTTTTCATTAAAACTCCTCTAAAGTAAAAGTTGATGGGAAAAAGTTTTGAAATTTCCTTACGGGATGTGATGATTTACAACCAGGAAGTAAATTATATGCCTAAAACATTGCTAATCTGAGATAAAATTAGTAAATGTTTTTTTTTTTTTTGTTTCTTTTGTTTTTGTTTTTTTGTTTTTTTTTAAGCAAAATTTGAAAATTAGTAGTCTAACCTTTCAGGGGCACACTTTTTTCATGTGTTCTCTAAGAAAAACAACAACAATTTTGATATAACATATGGTGAGAAAAATCCCTGCAATAATGGAAAAACATTAATATTTTGGTACAGAAAAATAGACTGAAATTTATTTATCAGATGTCACATTATTGAGTTAGTGGGGTCTGCTGTAACAGACATACAAATTGTCTTGCATGCCTCATTGTTATCACGAATTAGCAAAATTCAGAATCAGAATCAGATCAGAATCAGAATCACTTTTATTCATCCCCAAGGGAAAATTCTTTTCGTTACATGTGCAACCGACCAGTAGAGACAGTAAGTATTAGAACAATATAAGATATATATAAAATAAAAATAAAATACAATAGCTCTATTTAATGTCTACCCCATTTAACTTAACTTATAAAGTGTCTTTATTAATCAACTAAACCCCCGATATGAACAATACTCAACTAAACCCCCGATATGAACAATACTCAACTAAACCCCCGATATGAACAATACTCAACTAAACCCCCGATATGAACAATTTTACAATAAGCTTAACTCTACTACCCTTGTCTATTTACATATTCACATGATCATGTACAGTTTATGTTTATAAGTGGACTTAATATTGCACAGTGGACTTAATATTGCACAATGACTTCACAAGCGGATTTACAGCACAGAGTTCAGTAGTTTGATGGCGACAGGCAGGAATGATTTCCTGTGTCTCTCGGTGGAGCATCGTGGCAGTAACAGTCTGTTGCTAAATGAGCTCTTGACCAACACTTTGTGGAGCGGGTGGGAGGGAAAGTCCAAAATAGTCCTGATTTTGGACAACATCCTCATCTCCAACACAACAGTCAGAGAGTCCAGCTCCTCCCCCACAACATGTCCGGCCTTCTTGATGATCTTGTTGAGTCTATTAGTGTCCCTCACGTGCAGACTGCTGCCCCAGCAGGCCACAGCATACGTGATGGCAGTTGCCACCATAGACTCGTAGAACATCCTGAGCATTGTCCTGCAGATGTCAAAGGACCTCAGCCGCCTCAGAAAGTAGAGACGGCTCTGGCCCTTCTTGTAGACAGTGTCTACGTTCTTGCCCCAGTCCAGTTTATTGTCCAAATACACCCCCAAGTACTTGTACTCCTCCACAATGTCCACACTGACCCCCTGGATGGATATGGGGGTCACAGCAGCTTTGATCCTCCTCAGATCCACCACCAGTTCTTTGGTCTTCGCCACGTTGAGCTGAAGGTGGTTATTCTCGCTCCAGGTGACAAAGTTGTCCACCACAGTCCTGTACTCCCTCTCGTCACCACCGCTGATGCATCCAACCACTGCAGAGTCGTCGGAGAACTTCTGAAGGTGGCAGGACTCTGTGCAGTGGTTGAAGTCTGTGGTGTAGAGGGTGAAGAGGAAAGGAGAGAGGACGGTCCCTTGCGGTGCCCCGGTGTTGCTGATGACTCTGTCAGACACACAGCTCTGCAGCCGCACATACTGTGGTCTGCCAGTGAGGTAATCCACAATCCAGGACACAAGAGGAGCATCTACATGCATCGCTGCCAGCTTCTCAGCCAGCAGAGCCGGCCTGATGGTGTCGAACGCACTGGAGAAGTCAAAGAACATGATTCTCACAGTGGTAGCCGGCTTGTCCAGGTAGGCGTAGATTCTGTGGAGCAAGTAGATGATGGCGTCGTCCACTCCGAGGTGGTGCTCGTAGGCAAACTGGAGAGGGTCCTGTAGATGCTGCACCATGGTCGCAGCTGCTCCAGGAAATTATTTCTTGGGGTCCCCAGAGTGATATGGGGAATAAATTATACAATTGGCTTAAACAAGGCTGAACACCCTTCAAAAGTAGATTCCTATTTGTTGGCCTATTGGAGTAATTTATCTTGGTCTATAATCTAAAAATAAAGGCTACTTTATCACATAGCGGCTTGCCTATTTTCTATGTTTGAATGTAAAATGTTATCATTTTGGAGGTTATGACTGAAAAAGGTTGAGAATCACTTGTCTAGAGGATGTACATCGATTATGAGCCCGGTGGGCGACACTACCTAGGTGCTTGTTAAAGTTTTCATGTGAGCAAAAATGCTGACTCAGCAGATCAGAACTTTTAATCCAAGATGGTGGTCGTACTGTTAGTCAGGGAGCGTGGCCATGATAAGGTTTTTTTTGTGAATGGTGAAGGTGAATGTGTTTACCAAAACTTGACGTTGGGACAGGCGCAATGTATTTTGACTTTTGTAAATGGCGCCATATTTTCCCTTCCAAACACAGAATATATTCACCTTGTTCCTCCTCGCCCACTTTTGCCTCTTTTTGCTAAAGAGCTGCACTTCACAGGGAAAAGTCTTGTGACTAAAATATTGTAGATATTCTACTGTAGATTGATTTGTGTAAAATGTTTAATGTACACGTGCAACAACAATTCAGCAATGTACCGATTTCCTGGGCGGCCTGAAAACGGCCTTTTAGTCTGTGTAGAATTCCTTTTCTGTTGAGCTCGCCTGTCCCATGTAAACTAATACCACGGCAACTTCTGGAATAAAGTGAATAAAAAACAAAAATGTTCACCTCTTCAGAATTTTGGGCTAAAAAAAAAAGTAAAAACGTTCAGGGGATAAAATTAGAAATAGATCTTTCAAAGAAAATAGATAATATATTTTTAGCACAAACTATATTCACCTTTTTGTGGAAGTAGCCGGATGTTTTAAAACTGATCTATCTCCATGGAGAAAGTTCCAAAGTTTGGTTTGAACTCCTTATCTCCATGGTGTCATGGAGGCGGTGTGCCAGGCATTAGATTTATTTGTATTTCCTTGATGCCACCACCACCATAAATCTTACGCGGTGCTGCTTTGAAGAAACATCTTCCATCTTATAATGAAATGTGCCTTTGGTACAGACAGAAGTTACCAAGTTTAAACAAGAAGGCAACAAGTTTAAAAATGATCACATTATTATAAGATTAAAAAGTCTATAAAACTATTGAAAAAGCTTGTTCAAATTCTGTTAACATCATTATACTGGCAACCTGGCGCTGATTTCATTTTAATTGCTTTATGTAAATTGGATAATCCTGATTTATCGCAGAGATCATAAGTGTGAGTCATGCTGGTTAGACCCAGCTGCTTTGAGACATTCCTGGCAGCGGCACAGTTACAGTAGCTCAGATATCTTTTGTCTCAACAATGTTTCTCGGCCACTCAAACGGCTTTGTGGCATTGGACTTAGAATTGTAAATTTACAAATTTACAATTTGTAAATTGTTCACTGAATACTTTCTTGTTTTTTGTTTTTGTTTTGGTAGAATAGTGTCTTTGGAAACACTGAATATATATATATATATATATATATATAAGAAGTACAGGCTATTCTTTTGTTTCCTACACCCATCTCCATAATAATAATAATAATGATCAGAAGTTCTTAGGGGAAAATTGCATGATCTGCTTTTCGTAAACCAGGTAAAACAGGTCACAGTGCATTTCAGTTCGGAAGAAATGGGCGGAGTCCTTTCTCTGATGTCACCACAAAAGGTGCAACCCAGTACAAAAGGCAGTGCAATGGCCCTGAGCCATCGATTTGGCAACAGGAAAAAGCACCATGGATGGGGACATGGACAACATGGACAGCAGAGAATTCCCCAAGTAATAACTTTTTTCAAATACAATCTTATGATTTCTCTTCATTTTTCATTTTTAGTTTTCTTTGATTATTTCTGTTGATGTTTAGTTTTACTTTTTTATTTTAAGTTTTAATTTATTTATTTCCTTATTTTAACGAAACAGTACATTACAGTATACAGTAATGTACTGTAGTATATATATGTGACTTATACAACATTTATATAATTGACATTATAACCTTCTAAAACATACATTTTACTGAGCACTGTGTATTTTTGTGTGCAACAGGAGACCGTGGGACACAGCCCGAGAAGTGCCCATCATCAACGATGAAAACACACCATGGAAACTCATCAAACTGCTGCGGTTCATCACGCTCTGTGCAGTCGCCTTGTTGGTGTTTGGACTAGCCCTGTGCAGCAAGGTTTGGCATATTTTTTGTATTTATTCAAAACATTTGAACAGATTATTTTTTGATTGTATTTTAAAATTCCATTTTAGTCAATATTGTTTTATTTTTTTATTCGCCTCATCTCAGACCTCTTTCCTGCTCCTGATCACCATGTCGAATGAGGGCACAAAGGTGATCCCTGAGGAGCAGAAGCCAGTGTCTCTGCTGTGCATCGGCTGTGCCCTCGTCACCTCCAGTGTCCTCCTCTTCCTCAAGAGCATCTGGAAAGCCTGCTACAAAACCTCCAAGTTCCCCCGTGTAGCCACAGTTGCCCTGGTGAATATTTATCATTATTTCTACTGAGTCTCACTTGTGTAACACTGCTAGAGTTGTGGGGTTCTTATCATTTATTGCTATATTTCAGGTGTTGTTCTTTGAGTTCATGGCCTCTGCAGGAGCAGCGATCCTCACCATTGTGGCCATGCCACATCTGGACATTGTGACCAATGTGACCATCTTAAATGGAGCGGCCTTTCTCTCTGCGCTGCTACAGATGGTTGCTCAGTGCACAGCTAAAGAGAGAAACCGCTTCTTGGTTCCCTCCATCACTGCCCTTCTCCTCATCCTGCTGGGCTACGGCCTCTTTCTGGCTCTGTACGTCATGAAGGACCCCAGGGACTTAAAGATGGCCACCTGGGTGGGGCTGGCAGTGGGCGCCTCACTGCTGGTGTCCTTTAACTGGTGGGAAAACTACTTTGGACTGATCAGTGACAACAGCAACTCCATAGCTGTCAAATTACTGTATTACGACATAAAGAAATGCCAGAACATTCTCAACATGTTCTCCAGCCTGCTCCGGATCGCTGTGACCGCCTCGGTGCTGGGAGCCTACGTCCCTCTGTCTAAGATGGACTGGGACGTGGTGAGGTCCATCCCGTGGCCACAGACCCGGGTCATAGCTATCACGGTGGGGGTGCAGCTTGTGTCCTCAGCCCTGTGCCACTGGTTTTCTTTGGCGGCCTGTAAAATGCATGCCATGCGGCGCTGCTTCATCCTGCCTCTGTACCTGGCCTCTCTGGCCGTCATGGCTCTGCTGGTGATCCCTGTGATCGTCTACTATCAGGACTATCGTTTTAGCCTGAACGGCACCAGCACCAACTTCTCTCAGTACTGCAATGTGGTGGTGGCAGCACGAGATGCCAATCTGAACTCCAGCGTGTTTCCTGAGCTGGTCTATGATGTGACCCACACACTGTGCTTCCTGGACATGTCTAAGATCAGCGACATTGGCATTCTCACTGGTACAAACAGCTTTTTATAAAACTGTTGTACAGTTCTGTCGCTTAGGAATACTCACTGAATGTGTTTCCTTTTCCTCAGGCTCGGCAGTGTCGTGGTGGCTCGGCCTGGTGCTGTGTACCATCCACCTGTGGCACCTCAGTCTGTACCGCATCCAGAGGACTCAGGATCTCTTTGTGCGCGGGTTCTACGAAGGAGGCTTCATAGAGCAATCTCTACTGCTCAACACACGCTTTGAGGTGAAGTCCACAGGCAAGCTCAAGAGGTAAGTGATTTAATGTGTTGTCTGGGAACTGATTTTGTTAGTTAAATAAATCTATATTGATTGTTGCAAATTCTCTCTTTAAGCACCAAAACCTTTGATCCTGCTATGATTTATCTGTGTGCAACAATGTGGCATGAAACCTATGACGAGATGATGAACATCATAATTTCCATCTTCAGGTTAGTACATTGAATGTTTGAACGTTTCCTTGTTTTACCGTTTATGTTTTTGTAGATTTTATCACTCACCTGACACGGACTAAACACACATTTCTTTGCTTTTCAGATTGGATAAATACAGACCACAAGACAAAGAGTTTACAGACTTCAAATTTGAGGCACATATCTACTTTGATGACGCATTTTTGGACATAAAGGGAAGCCGAGGGCGTCACCTGAATGAATATGCCAAGAATCTTGTAGAAATCATTGCTGAGGTTTATGGGTAAGAGAATTGTATTTTATTACACCATCCTTAATTTCTATTGCATACATTTGTAAAAAAAATAAATCTTTTTTTATGGTTTGAAGCATTTTCACAAACATAGATGAAAAAATGTTCATAAAGAAACAACAGCTTCCAAAGCAGCAGATCGTCAAAACGCCATATGGAGGTCGTATTGTTGTTAAAATGCCATGTGGGAATAATGTTGTGATTCACTTCAAGGACAAAGACCGCATCCGCCACAAAAAGAGATGGTCGCAGGTAAAACTTACTATTTCAAATTTCATATATGTATATGTAGCATGTGTAAATGCTAGTCATAATAGAATAGAAACAACAGTATTAAGAGGAAAGTACAAACCCTGTTTCCTGGTTTTCTTTAATTCTTCATACTAGCTTTGGTTTAGGGTTAAGATTATAGGCCTGTACTTGAATTTCACTTCTTCTAGTTCTAAGAAATAGCCCTTTGCTTCATACAATGTGTTGTAAAATCCGCTATGAAAATAATATCAAATGAAATTAATCAAATTAGGCTTACATGAAATATAAAGACAGATGTGTCAATTTTTCATAGTTTTAAGTAATTACCATGTACTTATCACAGTTTCATTATTTTTCCCCCCATGATATTTCTGTTCTATTACTACTGTGCTTATTACTTTGCTGTACAGCACAGTGTCTTACCCTGCACTTTGATTTTCAGGTGATGTACCTTTACTACCTCCTGGGATTCAAGCTCATGACCAAATATTATTCCCGCTGGAAGAAGGGAGAAGATGAGGGTTCTTTGAAGCAGGATATCCAGGTAAACGACATCAGGCTGTTCTAGATATCTGAATTATATTATAGGGGACATATTTGTAAACTCTACGCTTTTAACCATGTTATAACATCGGTAGCTTACTCAGAGTTTTGATTGATTCATGCATGTTTGAGTAGTCTTGCATTGTCTTGAACAGGTGGCTTAAGTGCTCAGAAAAGTTTTTGCCTACTTTTCTGTACTTTTGATTATTCAAAAGATTCAGTGTCCAGGTCATACACGTGGGACTAAACAATGTCCCATAGCCATTTTTCAACACCTGTAAATAAAAATATGCTGCTTGTTACAGAAAAATGTCACCACGAAGAGGCCTTTCTATTTTGCCGTTTACAATGAACAAAATATAAATTAATTATCTAGCTTAACATTGTGCTTCTTGATTTGAATAGAAAGAGAAGCACAACACGTACCTCCTGGCTTTAGATGGAGACACGGACTTCCAGCCTGCTGCAGTGGTTCTCCTCGTGGACCGGCTGAAAATGTACCCTCGAGTTGGGGCAGCATGTGGCAGGATTCACCCCACTGGTTCAGGTCAGTACTGGTCTTTTTAAATAGAGGACATGAAAAATTACTCTGCACATTTTGTGGCGTGTGATAGTAAACAAATACATAATAATCATTTAAACATTTATGTTCATTTCCACAGGCCCAGCAGTGTGGTTTCAGAAGTTCGAGTATGCCATCAGTCACTGGCTGCAGAAGACGGCTGAGCATGTGTTTGGCTGTGTGCTATGCAGCCCGGGATGCTTCAGTCTGTTCAGGGCAGAGGCGCTCATGGACGACAACGTGATGAAGAGATACTCCAGCAAGTCCATCGAGGCCAGTCAATACGTCCAATACGACCAAGGTGAGAGTGATGCTTGGATATAATTAATCGTTTATAAAACTCAGTCGTTGGCCTTTAGTTACAATGGGTTTATATGCATGTAAAAAGTACTATCCAGATGAGTCCAAATGCTTTTGTCTGATTGGCTAGTACTTGTTGCAGTTAATTGACAGTTTGTGAAGAAAAAGTTTTAAAGAAAAGTTGAATACAGAAAGTTATCTTTCTATTAATGTCATCAATACACAAAATCCCAACCAAAATGCAGGGATACTTACAACAAACACATTTTTCCTGACAGTTTTGAACTTGAAGAAAAAGACCAATTAAGATAATTGATTGTGACCCAAATGATTTACTTCAACATAAAAACACAAACGGATACTTGGACAACACATTGAAACATGTCGAAAAATCTCACTGACTGAGACATTCCAGTCCTAACTATTGAGAACTACTCACATCAAGATAGATTAATTCAAATACATTTAATCAATGTTCAGTTTTTGCAAAGTACAACTCTTTTCATGAACTGTCCCTCAGCAATTAAATTAATAATACTTATTTTGTGCTGTACAGGGGAGGACCGCTGGCTGTGTACTCTGCTGTTGAAGCAAGGCTGGAGAGTTGAGTACAACGCAGCTTCAGACGCCTACACCAATGCACCCGAGGACTTTAAAGAGCTGTACAACCAGGTCAGTGACACAAACTCACAAACTACAGAAAATAGTGCATTCAAGACAAATGAAGGGACAGTTTTCTATAACTGTAGGCAATTCACGCGTTTTGAAAGAAATCTCCAAAGACAAAATCCTCAAATGCTGAACTTTATCCTTACATGATTTGAGTCCATCAAATCAAATCAAATCAAATCAAATTTTATTTATAAAGTGCTTTTCATACATAAATTGTAACACAACATAACCCAACCACCTGACCCACAGAACCAAACAGCCCACCCACAGACACATACATACCCATACATACACACACATCTGCTAACACACGCACACATATCACACTCATCCATATACACACTCACACATACACTCACACATACACCCACACACAGACACACACAAATTCAAATTCACATTATGGGCGACAGAAACAAGCCTGAGCTTAATGCCAGTTTTAATTTCATGTAGATAGGCCCAGTAATAACAGAGATATTAACCATAAACCAGAGCAAAACAACCCTACTGGACAGCTTAAATACACATTTTCATGTTTAATGTTAATGTTAACTAGTTTAGTGTTATGAACCTAAACTGTTATGCTAACTCTGTGTTATCTTATCACCGTGGTTATAGCGGAGACGATGGGGTCCTTCTACTATGGCCAATGTTGTGGATCTCCTGGGATCAACCACAGTGATTTCCAAGAGGAATCCATCAATGTCCAAGCCCTTCATGTTTTACCAGCTTTTTGCCATGATTTCAGCTGTGTTAGCCCCAGCCACCATCTGTCTCATGGTAGCAGGTTAGTTTTGGTTTTGTGGTTTTAGATTTAGGCTAGATGAACAGTGGATCAAATCAAAGTCTATATGTCAGGTTCTCAAAATGTTCTAATTCTGACTCAGTTTGGTGGGAGAGCACCTGTGGCAATTATTTATTATAGTTTTACATCTGTGAAGTTGTAGTTTGTGAAGAAATTTCAAAAAAATGACAGTTTAAAATTACAGGAAGTAGAGCTGTGTTCTGAAATGGAATCCCTCTGTGATATCATCAAAAAATGTGACATTGAAAATACAAAGACAATTTACACACAACTGACACAATGTTTTGACAGTTTAAACGGTCATTCAACAAAATAAAGTTGTCATCTGGTATTTTTATTTGTTAAATCATAACTATTGCGTCATTTATGTGGGTTTTGGCCCTTGCTTTCAAAATGGCTGCTTGGTAACAGTTGTGGAATGACCTCAAACTATGCCATATTTCCGGCCCATGACCAACCAGGAAGTAACATTATTAACATTACAAAAACTGTCAAACTGGGCATAAATAGGCACGTAAAATCTTAAATAGAATCATGTTCACTATGTTTTAGTGTAAAGTGTAGTCCAACCTGTCATTATAGACTTTAAGCCCTGCATGCCCCTCAATTTGTATCTAGTAATTACCTTTTTATCTTTATAATTTAAAATTTCACACAGTTGACACCAATTGTCTTTTGTTTTCAGGAAGTATATCTTTTATGTTCGACATGAATTCGAGCCTGGCCCTTGTCCTGGCTGTGATCCCACCTGCTATTTTCCTGGTGCTTTGCTTCAAGTTAAAAGCAGACACACAGATTACTATTGCAGCTGTTCTCAGTGTGATATATGCCTTCCTCATGCTGGTGGTGTCCATGGCAATAGTTGGTAAGTTAATAAATTAAGTAACTATAATGAGATTCTTCTAGAGCCTATTGAAATGTTTTTGTTTTTCTTATTTCTTTTTAGGTTCAATGGTGAAAGACAAAACCATTTTCACTCCCAGCAGCATGTTTGTCATTGTCATGGCTGTCATTTACTTCATCACGGCGTTGATGCACCCGCAGGAGTTGAATCTGGTCTTCTATGGCTTTCTCTACATTATCTGCATCCCCAGTGCCTATCTGCTGCTCACCATCTACTCAATGGTCAACCTCAACAATGTTTCGTGGGGAACAAGAGAGACCAAACCTGCAGCTGGAGAAGCTCAGTCTGACTCCACCGCTCCCAAGACTCCCAAAGAGAAAGGTAACATACTTCTACACAATGTAAAAAAGGAAACTTATTTGAATTCTGAACGTTAAACATTATTTAACACATTTGGGACAAATTTTCTACTTTTTACTCATTTGAAGCAGAACTTAAATTACATTACAATTATCTACCAGTTTTAAGCCAGTGGTGGGCGATTTTGAATTTTTAAAATATTATTTTTTGTCAATATTTTGAAATTATCTCTCACAATGTGAATGGCCACAACCCCACAAACACACAGAATATCACCGTATACCCTTGTTTGGGAGATTACATTGACGTTTCTGTCTCTTTATGAGCTAATTCTTGCTGTTTTATTAAAAGACAATATACTAGCTGTTCTAATTTTGCTTATCACCAAAACAATTGTGACATTATTACATTTTTTTCCTATTGTTCGCCGACCTCTTCTTCAAACTAAGCCTAGTACTAGAGTACTAGTCAAAATGGATTTTAAACACATTTAATAAATAATTTATTTCACTTATTTTGATATTACAGTGCAATTAGTAACCTCTAACAAAATGAACAAATGAATAATAATTGGTGCTAAGGTTAAAACTAAATTTGTTTACAGCTAAGAGTGCCTTCAAGCGCTTCTTCTCATGGACGCAATGCTGCTGTAAAAAGTCCAGTGAGAGACGTGAAAAAAGGCCAGCTGCACCAGAGCCTGTGGTAGACACACCGGAGGAGGTGGAGGAGGAGAACGACGGGCCCCTGAACACGATTGTGGACGGCATCTGGACCGACGACGACCGGTGAGGATTAAGGCACCACAGAGAAATGTGTTATATGGCTACCCAATGTATGAAAATGAGTATTGCTTATGTTATATTGAAAGAACTTAAGTGTTACCTGAGAAATAGAAGCACACAATTGAATTTATTAAACCGTAATTTGGTAGTTTTTGTTTTAGTTGTTGTTAAGTCTTTATTTTACTTTTTTTTTTTTTACATGAATGCAGAGATTTTCATTTTGCTTTTAGTTTCTTAAAAGGAATCACAGTATTATATTGTTTTAGCTCATTTTGTTCTGTCTTGTGATTTGTTCCAGAAACGAACCCGTTTTTGACTACCCTCATCAATGTAAGTATTTGTCTTACATGTTTTAATTTATATTAGATTTTATTTTCTGGTCACTATCTAATATTTTTTGGGCTTTTTATTTCAGGCTGGGTGTCAGAGATGCAACATTTGTCTACTGACATGGAGCTTGAAGAAGGTTCTATTGACAAGGTGTGTGCAGCTTCTGGGTAGCTGGTACTTTGTTGAGCAAGACTTAATTCAACATACCATACAACTACTCCCTACTGATACTAGCAATTATGACAATTACAAAAGTACATCACTTTGAACTGTGGGTGAAAGTTGAAATAAACAACTTATTTTTAACAGGAAGAGGAGCAGTTCTTTATTGACCTGCAGCAGAAATATCTCGAACCTTTGCCAGTGGACAAGGCCAAACAGGAGAAAGTCAAAGAATCACTAAAAGACCTAAGAAACAAGGTAAAAGTGAAGTCAAATGTACATATATTGATTTATGTATGCTACCATTCCTTCACACATGTAGTAGCTTTTAAAATCAGAGACATTTTTTGCTAAATAATCTTCTTTAAATGTGTTTTTATATTGTCCTCATCAAAAACTTTGGTTAACTTCTGATTAAACAAATCTGAACACATTGCCACACAAGTTATCTTTATAGTCCATTTACTTTAATTTGAATTACTTGATGAAAAATGATTTAATTTTATGACCTATAACTAAATGGTTCTTCTTGCAGATAAACTTCGCCTTCTTCTTCCTGAACGCTCTGTGGCTGGCTGCGACTTTCACACTGCAGACGTTTGATGTTGCCATCTTCATCGAGCTGCCAAAGCTGAGTGTGGAACTACAAAATCTGGGAAAGATCAAAATTGACCCCATCGGCTTCATGTTCATTTTAGGATTCGCCGCATCGGTTTTGATACAGTTTGTGGCAATGTTTTTCCACAGGTCAGTCTTTAGAAAAAAGCGGATACATGAATTTGGATCACAAAAGAAAATGGTTAACGTTATTGTGTAATGCTTATATCTTTTAGATTCAATACCCTGATCCATTATGTGGCCTTCTTGAACACGGAGCCAAAAGCTGTGTCGAAAACTGAAGAGCAATATCTGCCACACAAAAAGAAGGTATAGTACTCAGTAACTACAATATTGTCATTATCCCATAAAATTGTATTGTTACTCAGGTAGAAGTAAAAGTATCACAGTATTTCTCCAAACAATATAAATAAAAATTAAGTTAAGACACAAGAAACACAAACCTCTTTGGCAACAAGCTTGTGCTGTAATAAATCTAACAGAAGTACAACTTTATACAAATTATACAAAGTAAATGTACTCATATCACTATTCACATACAAACAAAAAACAAATAGTCTCTTGTCAAAATTATTAGATAAGTTTTATATTATAACACATTTGAAAAAGTAAGGCACATTTTAAATAGTTTCTTCCCCATGTTTAACTGTAGTGGTTGCTTGTCAGAACGGACAGTAACTTAAGTTTAACACCTGAGAATAAGAAGTGACTGAATAATACACAAAATTGTCTGGAAAGCGCTATTTAATACTAATGCAATATTATTAATATAAATAAAGGCACATTTTAAAGTTCTAAGATCAGCAGTGAGTCTTTGCCCTTGTTTTTATTGCACTTTGCGCCACTTTGCTTTTACCTAAGCACTTAAGAAACAGGTTAGCCTTGTTATTAATTGGATAAAAAGTACACATAATTATCCACTTAAAAGTCTAATTACTACTGTAACACGCCTTTGTGGCCTTGTAGGCTACAACAAAAACACATCTTGTCACAGGTTCAGGTACATTCTCTGACTGTATAATCTGTCCTCGTTTTCAGGTCGTCTCCAGCCCGTCCGTCATCGAATCGCGATCGGATGACGGCTCTGATTCCATCCACATGTCCGAAATCAGCAGCACTCACTCGCCGGATGACTATGAATACTACAGCAGTGATGAGAGCGAGTACGAATCATATTCCTTTCCCAGGAGGAGAACTGACGGAGGCACTCTAGTGTAAAAAAAAAATGGACATTAGCACTTTAACAAATCCAGTTT
This sequence comes from Rhinogobius similis, assembly GCA_019453435.1. Lineage (NCBI taxonomy): Eukaryota > Metazoa > Chordata > Actinopteri > Gobiiformes > Gobiidae > Rhinogobius > Rhinogobius similis. The sequence goes on along the minus strand of CM033635.1, from coordinate 11,061,216 downwards.
TGTGACAATTTTACATGTTATTTATGTTTACAATTGTTGATGTGTGAATGATGTTGTTTATGTATTTGTGGAGCACTTTTTGAAACCTCAGGGTTCAACAATTTAACCTCTATTTATATAGGTTTTTATTTAAACTTATGCACTAAATGAAGAATCTTACTGTATTAGATTTCCCACTGAAAAGCACTGGGACAAATGAAGGAATGAAGTAAACAAACTACTTTGTGATAGTATTGTAGATATGTTTAAATGTAAAAGTGTGAACTATTTAAAATGAAGGATATTCACAGGAAAAGGGAAGAAGAAGGCTCAGGGCATCAGTAAATTATAAATAAAATATATTTGTTTTAATACAGTGTTAAACACATGTAAATATTAAAGTTTCATTTGACAATGGTAAAAAATATCCTGTATTTACTGTTTTGCTTTTTGACTTTGCTCATTTTGAAAGTAAATGTGCATTTAAATGGTGCTTCAATTAACTATTATTTCGGTAATCAATTAGTTTAGTGATTGTTATTTCAATTAATTGATTAGTTGTTTAGTATGAAGTATGAAATGTGTACTCAATTATTCCCAGATAAAGGTGAAGTGTCGACAAAATATGAAACAGTGTTTAAATGAAAAATACAAAATGTATACATTTCTCGTATCACTTTTGTGTGATTCCTGCTCTTGGCATGTTTTGGAGTTTGATGTATAGACCAGTTAATGATTATCTGATTACTAAATTAGTTGGCAACTATTTCTATTTCTATAATCAATTAGTTACGATTAATTGGATAACTTGTTGCGGCCCTACATTTAAAACAAGATGTTGTAGAATGGTTTAGTAAAAATAGTTATAATATTAACAATTATTCAGGACAAATGTCTAATTAAATACACCAAGAAACAATGTTGAAGGTGAAAAAATTTGATTTGGTTACTTTCAAACAGTATTGCTCAAGATGAAGTAAAAAGTCAAAGAACTTACACAAATAAAAAGTACTGAAAAGTAACTGTAATTGTAAGAGTAACAGATTTTTATTTTCTGTTCTTGGTTTGCACAGTTTTGGAACAGCTTTTGCAGACGGTGGTGTGAAACCAAAACTCTTAGTGTCTTAGTGATGGACACAGCTCATGTACAAATTTGCCGTTGATAAAATGTTGCACAATTAGAACGGGACAGTGTGCCGCGCTCTCATTTTGTCACAAAGTAGCCTAGTGCTACAATGCATTTGATTATTCATTTAATAAGAGAAAAGTCAGGTAATCAGGAAATGTAAAAATGATAAAATAAGACTAACGCTTTTACTGAAGTAAGATTACTAAAAGTATGGTGCTGGAAAACTACACTGATGGCTAAAATATAGGAAATATAGTACTACCCTGTGACTGTGTGGGCCTTGTATTCGATAGACCAAACAGTAGCTGTCTGTGAAATATTGGCCCCAGTAACTTTTTTTAAATTTTGATTCGGTATTTCCTCTTGACGAAAGCAGCTTGTTAAATCAATTAGGTGCACGTGTCGCCTGAGGGTGTGCTCTGTAAACGTGTCTATTAAAGATTAACATTCTCAAATACAATTATATGACACACACCCGTGACATCTAAACATGAAAGAATGAGATCAACTAATTAGAGGCGTATGCCTTAAATTACACTGTAACAAATGAAGAGGATTCAAGCATCCTGGATTACGTGGGATTATTAGCCTTCAGAAGGGCGAGAGTTGGGGTATTCCTTTTTTAGAGTTACCATCATTTTGTGAGGTGTTATACTGTGTATATATATATATATATATATATATATATATATATATATATATATATATATATAAATATATGATATAAATCATAAATCTCTTCATTATATCACAAACTGCCACACCAAGGCGACTTCTGTGTAAAACATTGTATAATTTTGGGAGTGCAAACATTTTTACGTATTGTTGCGTATTGTTCCGTGACGGACAAAGGGCAGGCTCTGGACACTTTTAGACAATTACTTTATAATTACATGTTCCTGGGTCCAAAACTTACGCAAGGAGCTACATAACAAACACAAACAACTGTAAACACAATGTAATAGTATAAAGATACTCAGAAACAGAAAGTCACATAATAATAACTCAATGAATAAGCAGCTCATTCTATGGGTGGATCATGCTTTTGCCTACAGACATAATACAACTATTTTCTGCTGATTTCCATTCAACTCACAATGCTATGGGCGGCTAGAATCATGTCCTCAATTAAACCATTATTTAAATCGGTATATATTTTTACTTGTGACCTCATACCAAGAAGCAGTACAATAATGCCTACATTAAGTGTGATGGATGACGCAAAACAAAAGGGACTACCTTGAAAGTTATCGGCTAAGATTTAGGAGAGGGCCTGATTTCGCCCCCGGGCCTTAATTTGAATAGTCCGAACAGTTGAGGAGTATATGAGTCTACAGGTCAGAGTTGAGCAGCAGCTGCCGTGTGTGAAAGAGTCACCACTCGAAGGAAAGAAACGTGTGAACAGTAATGAATAGACTAGAGGTGAACTAAAATATGAAATATTGTTGATAGGGAAAGTAAAGTGACAAAGCTGTTTAACTATTTTCTATTTGTTTCAAGGATTTTGGAGACAAAGTGAAGATTTGAAATAGGTCTATAGTTTGCCAACAGGTCAGGGTCTGGAATAGACTTTTTCAAAAGTGGTTTAATGACTGCATATTTGAAAGATTGCGGAACATAACAGCTTTCTAGCGAAGTAGGCCATTTATCAAATTGACAATAGGATCTATTATACTATTCCATTAGACTACAATAATTTAGCTGTGACATTTTTTTTTTTTTTTGCTAATTCCAAAAGAAGAGGGGTCAGAACATAATTTATTAACAGTGAGTAGATCGTGTATTTTTCTGTTTCCTGCCACCAGAGAGCAGAATGTTTTTTGTAGTAAACATGAAAAAAGATCATGCTGAAAGGTGTTTCCTCTTCCTATTCATTTGTATCAGAGGGGGGCCCCTGTGAGGCTTATTGCCCCAGACCCCCACACTTCTATTGATGGCCCTGATCATAGGTCAGGTGGATATTAAAGGAGCCTGCATGTCTGTTAAGACAGCTCAAAGAAAATACCTTTTTAAGAGATGTTTCTTTTGGAAGGAGGTTCTACCACATTAGCCACAGGAAATCCCAGGTGACGCCAGCTGTCTGTGTGTGACGCTGCTCTCTGTGATAAACTTTATTTTAATAAACAGAAGCTATCGTCAGCAAGTCTTCTTCTGCTGACTGACAAACCGATCAATACCTTCAGAAACCACAGTAACTTACATTGCAATTAAAGCAATTGTAAAACAGTCTTTTAGAAAACAGAATGATTTCACGCTGCTGCACTCATTAGAAAGGCATGTGATTCATGCACGTGTCATTGCAAATTTATGAGACACATGGCTTAAAAATAGGTTATGGTTTGGGTTTAGGTTAAGCAAGCAGTAATATTTTTAAGGATTAAATCAGTCTCTGTTTTGCCAGGAATGTTCCACATGGGATAAAAATTATCTATCATGTACACATTTGTTAAATTACAAATCTATTCATTAAAAAAAAACTTGCTAAACAAGCATTCTCACTGTGAGCAGGGTCACCTCTCCGCAGATCTAACTTGGCCTTGTGGGCAGAACCAGAAAAGTTACACGTTCAATTACTCATACAAGTACCTGGGTGTTCATCTGAACCACAAACTGGACTGGACTCATAACACGCACTGTACAGGAAGAGTCAGAGTCGGCTCTACCTCCTGAGGAGACTCAGGTCTTTTGGAGTGTCAGGGCCTCTCCTGAGGACCTTCTACGACTCTGTGGTGGCATCAGCCGTCCTGTACGGTGTGGTCTGCTGGAGCAGCAGCATCACAGAGAGGGAGAGGAAGAAGCTGGACAAGGTCATCAAGAAGTCCAGCTCCGTCCTGGGCTGTGCTCTGGACTCAGTGCGTGAGGTGGGGGACAGAAGGGTCCTGGCTAAACTCACGTCTATGCTGGACCATGAGTCCCACCCCCTGCAGGACGCTCTGTCTGCCCTGGAGAGCAGCTTCAGTGACAGACTGATTCACCCTCGCTGTGTGAAGGAGAGGTTTCGCAGGTCTTTCCTTCCTGCTGCTGTCAGACTTTACAATGAACACTGTTAGCCCTGAACATGTGTCATTCACCCGCTACAATCATGTGCAATATAATTTATCATACTATTAATACACTTTTACCTCACTATAGTCACTTACTGTATATAACAATACACTTAAGCCACTTTAGTTACCATTTTTACTGTAAATGAGAGTGTGCACTTTATACTTTATATTGTATTTTTTATGACCATGTTTATTTATCCTATTTTATTGCATGCGCCTATTTCTTTCATTCCTGTCCTAAACTGTGTGTTGCAACAGTGGAATTTCCCCATTGTGGGACAAATAAAGGATCTCTTATCTTATCGTTCAAGTAACTGTATCCACCACCAGAGGGCGACCGTACATCCCCTTCCAGAAGATGCCAAAAATAAACACAAGGTTTTTGGCGTTTCAAAGCATGCACATTCTTCTGCCACTCATTCTTTCAACGTGACTGAAGCGCTTATGGCTTTACATATATTTTACTTTCACAGGGTTTTAGATTTATTAAAGATTGACTTGGCAGGAGAGACTTGGTCTGTGAGAGCTGCCAGAGAGTGGAACTGTGTACCCGACGCCATTAAACATTTATCCTCTTACAAAACATTTAAGAAACATTCGCAAGAGTGGCTGGTGAACACATTTACATGCACACACTAAAATCTATTTGGCCGCTCACTGTACATTTTTGTAAATATTGTATTATATTTTGTGTTTTATTAACCATGTCTGTTTTTGTCCGTTTTATTGCCATTTTGACATCATGGCCGGGGGACTACAGATGAAAAATAGCCTCTTTGGCTAATTCTGGCTGTTTTACTCATGTTTTATTCATGTGTTTTATGAAATTGCACTGTCCCCTTTTTGAATTAAACTAAACTCAAACTCAAAACATTGCATGCCAATTCTGAAATGTGTAAATCACAACATCAGAAAAAATTAAAACAATCACAGGAAAAATTTGCAGTATAAATAGGCTTATACAAAAACTAAAATTAAATTAGACAATCAAAGAGCTTCATTATCTTTATTAGACCGCATAATTGTAACAACATTTTACACAACTAATCAGTAAGGGGGTATGCAACAGTTAACCAGGACACATATTAACAAAGGAGGTGAGGCTTTGAGTGTTTCATTTGTTTTTAATCTGATGCACACAGTTCAAACTTGACAAGCAAATTGGTCTAATTAAGATAAGATAAGATAAGATAAGATAAGATAAGATAAGATAAGATAAGATAAGATAAGATAAGATAAGATAAGATAAGATAAGATAAGATAAGATAAGATAAGATAAGATAAGATAAGATAAGATAATCCTTTATTGTCTCCCATGGGAGAAATTTGTCCTGGGACAGGGGACCACATGCTTCAGCTCAGAGACACAAGACATCACCAACAGTGCAAGCAAACAATCAGCATCACTATTGAACACAAAATACAACACCAACAGAAGCCACGAGTGACACGACATCAGGGGCCAGTCAGTCACAACATCATAAAACAATCACAGTCTTAAGTGTATTTGATTGCTCAAGTAATGGGCCTTTTGTGCATTCCATAGCCTGTGTGCAGTTTTGTGATTTCACATTCCCTTTTATTCCCAGTTATTTTTTTGATTGCACATTCCCTAAGCCTATGTGCAAAACACCTGAATTCCCACTCTTCTATACTGATTAATTTATTTTTTGACTGCACTCTCCGAATTCAGCAAATTGATTGTTAATGGTATAAATGAAGCTGTCAACCGATCACCACCTGGTGGTGAGTTGGATCCGCTGGCGGGGGAGGAAGCCGGACAGACTCGGCAGGCCCAAGCGTATCGTGAGGGTCTGCTGGGAACGGCTGGCAGAGCCCTCTGTCGGCAGGGTCTTCAACTCACACCTCCGGGAGAGCTTCTCCCAGATCCCGGGGGAGGCTGGGGACATTGAGTCCGAGTGGACCATGTTCTCCGCCTCCATTGTCGATGCGGCGGCTCGTAGCTGTGGTCGCAAGGTCTCTGGTGCCTGTCGCGGCGGCAATCCCCGAACCCGGTGGTGGACACCGGAGGTAAGGGATGCCGTCAGGCTGAAGAAGGAGTCCTATCAGGCCTTGTTGGCCTGTGGAACTCCTGAAGCAGCTGACAGGTACCGGCAGGCCAGGCGTACCGCAGCCCGTGCGGTCGCAGAGGCAAAAACTCGGGGCTGGGAGGAGTTCGGGGAGGCCATGGAGGAGGACTATCGGTCGGCCTCAAAGAAATTCTGGCAAACCGTCCGACGCCTCAGGAGGGGGAAGCAGTGCTTCACCAACACCGTTTACGGTGCGGGTGGAGAGCTGTTGACTTCGACTGGGGATGTTGTCGGACGGTGGAAGGAATACTTTGAGGATCTCCTCAATCCCACTGCCACGTCTTCCGAGGAGGAAGCAGAGGCTGGGGACTCGACGGCGGACTCGCTCATCACCCAAGCCGAAGTCACCGAGGTTGTTGGCAAGCTCCTTGGTGGCAAGGCTCCGGGGGTGGATGAGATCCGCCCTGAGTATCTTAAGTCTCTGGATGTTGTGGGACTGTCTTGGTTGACACGTCTCTACAACATCGCGTGGCAGTCTGGGACAGTACCTCTGGACTGGCAGACCGGGGTGGTGGTCCCTCTGTATAAGAAGGGGGACCGGAGGGTGTGTTCCAATTATAGGGGAATCACACTCCTCAGCCTCCCCGGTAAGGTCTATTCCAGGGTACTGGAGAGGAGAATCCGACCGATAGTCGAACCTCGGATTCAGGAGGAGCAGTGTGGTTTTTGTCCCGGTCGTGGAACACTGGACCAGCTCTATACTCTCCATCGGGTGCTCGAGGGTTCATGGGAGTTTGCTCAACCAGTCCACATGTGCTTTGTGGATCTGGAGAAGGCATTCGACCGTGTGCCCCGGGGCGCCTTGTGGGGGGTGCTCGGGGAGTATGGGGTCCGGGGCCCTTTGTTAAGGGCTGTCCGGTCCCTGTACGACCGGAGCAGGAGCTGTGTTCGCATTGGCGGCAGTAAGTCAGACCTGTTCCCAGTGCATGTTGGACTCCGCCAGGGCTGCCCTTTGTCACCGGTTCTGTTCATCATTTTTATGGACAGAATTTCTAGGCGCAGTCAGGGCGTGGAGGGCGTCCGGTTTGGGGACCACAGGATCTCATCTCTGCTGTTTGCAGACGATGTCGTCCTGATGGCTTCCTCAAACCAGGACCTACAGCATGCACTGGGACGGTTTGCAGCCGAGTGTGAAGCGGCTGGGATGAAGATCAGCACCTCCAAATCCGAGGCCATGGTTCTCGACCGGAAAAAGGTGGCTTGCCCTCTCCGGGTGGGTGGAGAGTCCTTGCCTCAAGTGGAGGAGTTTAAGTATCTCGGGGTCTTGTTCACGAGTGAGGGAAGGATGGAGCGTGAGATTGACAGGCGGATCGGTGCAGCGTCTGCAGTGATGCGGGCGCTGTATCGGACCGTTGTGGTGAAGAGAGAGTTGAGTCGAAAGACAAAGCTCTCGATTTACCGGTCAATCTACGTTCCTACCCTCACCTATGGTCATGAGCTTTGGGTAATGACCGAAAGGACAAGATTGCGGATACAAGCGGTCGAAATGAGCTTCCTCCGCCGGGTGGCTGGGCGCTCCCTTAGAGATAGGGTGAGGAGCTCAGTCACACGGGAGGAGCTCGGAGTAGAGCCGCTGCTCCTCCACGTCGAGAGGAGCCAGCTGAGGTGGCTCGGGCATCTGTTCAGGATGCCTCCTGGACGCCTCCCTAGGGAGGTGTTCTGGGCGTGTCCCACCGGGAGGCGGCCCCGGGGTAGACCCAGGACACGCTGGAGGGACTATGTCTCTCGGCTGGCCTGGGAACGCCTTGGGATCCCACCGGAAGAGCTGGAGGAAGTGTGCGTGGACAGGGAAGTCTGGGCCTCCCTGCTTAGACTGCTGCCCCCGCGACCCGGCCCCGGATAAGCGGAAGAAAATGGATGGATGGATGGTATAAATGAATGCTTAAATCTGTTGAGTTTGCAGTTTGAGACTCTATGCCTTCTCCTAGTTGAGTCCAAGATTTTAAAGTTTGGTGTTTATGGGCTCTACTTTAAGTGGGGATTTTTATGTTCTTGACTTAACAATGCCCCAGAGAAATCTATGGATGAAGTGGATTAAATAAAAATGACATTTTTAAGAGCAGATTGAACAAGTTGATTGTTTCCACATGAAAGCCAATATGTTGAGAGAGCAAACTGACCAAAAAAAAAAAAAAAACCTTTCGACAGCAGTGTCTCGCCTTAATTATTAAAATGTAGTCAATTTATTGACCAATATAATACAATAATAATTACTTGATCACTGTGTTCAGAAGAAACAGTTCTATGCATTTCTTGTTTCTGACACTAGGGGGCAGTACAGGCTTTACAGAGTGCTCTGCTAGAACCCTTGAAAGATTTAATCTACTGTTCTGGACTAAACACTCTCTTTAGTCTGACCAGGACTCAGCCTTGAACTCGCACTTTACTCAACACACATTCAATTAGTAAATAAGCAAAAAAATGCAAACTATTGTAAAATCTATCATACAAAAACAAAATATATTGATATTATTAATGTACTGTTATATAAACATTTGTTAGATGTAACTTTTTATCTAGTACTTGTTGCTAAACTGCATTGCATTGCACTGTAGTTGTACAAGTGCAATGGCAATATGTGGTGTACATTTAAGTAAATCCAATTATATTAATGCAACTCAGTTCAAAGGAGAGTTCATTTCAGTTCATTTGAGAGTAAATATTTATTAACTGCTAATACAAAAGACACGTTCATTTCAGAAGAAGCTTTTCAGAAGTTTGAATTAAATGGATGATGTTTTCTTCATTACAAAAAACATTAGAGGGAAATTAATATCTTTTATACTTAAAAACATCTTGCACATGAAGGTTGTGTATCATTTATTTTATGTTTTATTGTATTAATACTGTATATCCTCAGTTGAGAATTGGTTGGTTTTCAATCCGATTGGACAAAAGTGGCATTAATCTGTTCATCTTGATATTCCAATGTCATCTCATCTAAATAACTACAAAATTCTAGAGTAGTGTCTTTGAATTTTTTTCAGCCCAAATACCACCTGAGAAAAGATTTGACTGTCCGAATACTGCCAAATCTAAGCAAGAATAACCCAAAGGAGGACAAAATAGTGATAAAACTTCAACCTTCAAACAAACAAAATAGTTTATAGGTACAGCAGTACAATGCTCTCAAGTGACAACTTAAGCTGGTTCCAATTTAACAACTGTAATTTGACGTCAGCACTGTTATTAGGTGCAATTTGAAGTAATTGCTTGTTCCTAAACTAATTATGACGCACTGGAAGGTATGCAACATGTTTGTCAACATATAAATGTGACTTGATCAGTAGACAATAAAAAGATGATTACTGATTCCTTCATCGTCAGAGAATTTGAAATACCTACCATATTATTTTAATAGGACAAACTCCGGAATGAAACCAGTAGTTCATCAGTGGGTGATACTGGCAAAAAAAGCGTATACTGAATTATTCAGACTATATTATCGTAGTACAATAGAAATGTGTTAAAACAAGTCTTTCAATGTATTAGTGAAGGCCTAAGTGTCAGACAAATGTAAAATTGGCCACAAAAGTGCAGAAATATCATTTTCCACATTGGAAGTTTTTTTTGTTTTTTTTTAATCAGCTCTTTTTGGAGGGTTTTCTATTATAAATTACATACATTACAGTATACATCCCGTCTGTATTTGCCAGGGATGAACGAGGACACATTGATACCAAAATGATATAAAACATTCTATTCATAGACTAGGACTTAAATCCAGTTAAAACCAAAGATTAAACCAAAAACCTGAACTTGGACTAAACCATTAAATTAAATCCTCCAATGACACTGGAGAGACACAGTGCAACTCATCCTCAGTACTTGGTTAGAATGTAAGATTAAACAAGTACCAGGCCACCTGAAACTACGACATAATTCTGGTCTAGTGATTAAAACCATGCACAGCTCTATGGAATTATAATTGTTATCAAAAGCAGACCAGCAAGTTCATTGAATAACGTTTGATTCCTGTACAAATGTAGGGGCAATTCTGTTCATTTTGAAATAAGTAAATAAGTTTGAGAATAATGGATAAAATGTACTGTGTTGTAAATGTTTCCATTCACACTAATTTCAGTGTTCACCTGCCAGAGTGAATTTTGGGCGGAGTTTCACTAAGTTCCGTCTCAAACTAGTTCAACACAATTATTACGTGAATAGAACAGAGAGCGTCAACATGGAGGAGAAGAGAGCGCTGCCCAAGTGAGTATCTATGTCATTTTTTTATATAGAAAACAGACCACTCAGTGTATGTGTTGTATCTAGAATGAGGTATTTTAAAATGTTTAGCTTTTACATGACCTTTAAGTCTTTGACATTGTCCCTTCAAACAAAAAACAAAAGAATAGGCTGTTCAATGGATAATAACAATGTTATAACCAGAGGTTGTTGTATTTGTTATACTGTAACTATGTCTTGTCTAGTTTTGCCTCTTTGTGAACCATTTAATTGGCTGTATATATGTGTGTGTGTGTGTGTGTGTGTGTGTGTGTGTGTATGTGTGTGTGTGTGTGTGTAGGTGTGTGTGTGTATGTGTGTGTGTGTGTGTGTGTGTGTGTGTGTGTGTATGTGTGTGTGTGTGTGTGTAGGTGTGTGTGTGTGTAGGTGTGTGTGTGTATGTATGTGTGTGTGTGTGTATGTATGTGTGTGTGTGTGTGTGTGTGTGTGTGTGTGTGTGTGTGTGTGTATGTATGTGTGTGTGTGTGCTGTATGTATGTAATATATGTATGTACTGTATGTATGTGAGTGCATGTGTGTGTGTGTGTGTATTAGTGCTGTCAAACGATAAAAAAAAAAAATCTGATTACTTAATCACGATTAATCGAACCACACACTATTTCAAGCATTATTATTATTAATGTCTATTTTGAAGTTTTCACATTTTCTCCTGAAAATTAAATTATTATTATTATTATTAGAGAGAGCAAGAGAAAGAGAGAGAGATTTAGAGCACATGCCAACACTACACAGAAAGGCTCAGTGCTGCCTGAGAACGTTAACTGCTGCGCTACTGTGCCGTATATATACAGTACATATATATATACAGTACATATATATATATACATACATACATATGTATGAATGTATAATGTAATGCTGTGCAACTTCAAACACAATTCTGTTTTTTTTTTTTTTTTAGGAGGCTATGGGACACTTTTCAGGAAATCCCTGTTATCAAAGATGAGCAGACTCCATGGAAACTCATTAAACTGGTCAGATTGATAACGTTGTGTGTAGTGGCCCTGGTGGTGTTCGGCCTGGCATTGTGCAGTAAGGTAGGCTCAGATATCCTGAATTAAATATATTACTGTGATTTATGAGAAAAATAATTGTTAATCTTGGGTGTGTCAGACCTCTTTCCTGCTCCTGATCACCATGTCGAATGAGGGCACAAAGGTGATCCCTGAGGAGCAGAAGCCAGTGTCTCTGCTGTGCATCGGCTGTGCCCTCGTCACCTCCAGTGTCCTCCTCTTCCTCAAGAGCATCTGGAAAGCCTGCTACAAAACCTCCAAGTTGCCCCGTGTAGCCACAGTTGCCCTGGTGAATATTTATCATTATTTATACTGAGTCTCACTTGTATGAACACTGCTAGAGTTGTGGGGTTCTTATCAATTATCATTTATTGCTATATTTCAGGTGTTGTTCTTTGAGTTCATGGCCTCTGCAGGAGCAGCGATCCTCACCATTGTGGCCATGCCACATCTGGACATTGTGACCAATGTGACCATCTTGAATGGAGCGGCCTTTCTCTCGGCGCTGCTACAGATGGTTGCTCAGTGCACAGCTAAAGAGAGAAACCGCTTCTTGGTTCCCTCCATCACTGCCCTTCTCCTCATCCTGCTGGGCTACGGCCTCTTTCTGGCTCTGTACATCATGAAGGACCCCAGGGACTTAAAGATGGCCACCTGGGTGGGGCTGGCAGTGGGCGCCTCACTGCTGGTGTCCTTTAACTGGTGGGAAAACTACTTTGGACTGATCAGTGACAACAGCAACTCCATAGCCGTCAAATTACTGTATTACGACATGAAGAAATGCCAGAACATTCTCAACATGTTCTCCAGCCTGCTCCGGATCGCTGTGACCGCCTCGGTGCTGGGAGCCTACGTCCCTCTGTCTAAGATGGACTGGGACGTGGTGAGGTCCATCCCGTGGCCACAGACCCGGGTCATAGCTATCACGGTGGGGGTGCAGCTTGTGTCCTCAGCCCTGTGCCACTGGTTTTCTTTGGCGGCCTGTAAAATGCATGCCATGCGGCGCTGCTTCATCCTGCCTCTGTACCTGGCCTCTCTGGCCGTCATGGCTCTGCTGGTGATCCCTGTGATCGTCTACTATCAGGACTATCGTTTTAGCCTGAACGGCACCAGCACCAACTTCTCTCAGTACTGCAATGTGGTGGTGGCGGCACGAGACGCCAACCTGAACTCCAGCGTGTTCCCTGAGCTGGTCTATGATGTGACCCACACACTGTGCTTCCTGGACATGTCTAAGATCAGCGACATCGGCATTCTCACTGGTACAAACAACTTTTTATGAAACTGTTGTACAGTTCTGTCGCTTAGGGATACTCACTGAATGTGTTTCCTTTTTCTCAGGCTCGGCAGTATCGTGGTGGCTCGGCCTGGTGCTGTGTACCATCCACCTGTGGCACCTCAGTCTGTACCGCATCCAGAGGACTCAGGATCTCTTTGTACGGAGGATGTATGAGGGAGGCTTCATAGAGCAATCTCTGCTGCTCAACACACGCTTTGAAGTCAAGATCAACCCCAAAATGAAACAGTGAGTGTAAATTATGTCAGTAAAATTAGAAATCCTTAACCTAGTGCTCAATTGGATAATTACTATAATTAATATTAGATGTTGCTACCACAACAATGTATTTTGCTCAAACCATAATGTTCAGGTTTCTGGCCACAAATGAATGCGGTGATGATCTTAATTTGCTCATACATGATATTACTGTTCATTACTGTTACTGTTACTGTTATGTTTGTGTTTTATTTAAAGATTCACTCATCTGGAACCAGTGAAGCTGTATCTTTGTGCAACGATGTGGCACGAGACCTATGATGAGATGATGAAGATTATAATCTCATTATTTCGGTTGGTCACATTTAAGATTCCTGTGTATTCAATGTGGCAACTTTTATTACCCCCCTATTTTTTATTCCTCAGACTTGACCAGTACCGTCCAAAAACAGACAAAGAAAAGACAGACTTGACTTTTGAGGCTCACATTTATTTTGATGATGCTTTTATGGATGTTCCTGGAAGCCTGGGTCGTCACATCAATGAATACGCAGAGACACTGGTCCACATAATCCGAGAAGTCTATGTGTAAGAATGAATTCTATCATTCAGATCACATTGCGATATTCTGTAGTCCAGGCAAAGCAATAACATTTCCATGTAGACAAGCAGATGGCAAACAAAAATATAGAGTATACCTTTAAATGTCATGTAATTGAGACATTATCACATCACATTCTGCTATAAGAAAACAACCAATACTTGTTTTCGTATCCTACAGTATCTTCATGAATCTGGACAAAGACATGTTCAACAGAGAGCAGCAAGTCCCGGATCAGAGGGTGTTCAGGACGCCATACGGAGGGCGACTGGTGATGACAATGCCTCACGGAAACGACATCATAATTCATTTTAAAGATAAAAAACTCGTTCGGCACAAGAAGCGTTGGTCGCAGGTCAGATTGAAGTCTGTTGGAGTTTTGAACGGTTTTGTGTTGACCGTATTTTACTGCACTGCTCTTGATTTCAGGTGATGTACATGTACTACCTCCTTGGCTGGAAAGTTGCAACCAAATATTATAAGAAATTAATGAAGGGGGGCTACGAAGAGGAGCTGATAAGGGAATTTGAGGTGAGACAAAATTTTGAAGAAAGATTTTCTTTTCTGTTTATAATATTTACCTGTTCAGTGATTTTTATTTAAAAACAATATTTTCGAAAGTTACTTTTTCTTTGTGTCCTTAATACATGGAATTAGCAATTACTCTGGACAGACCAAATGCATTATTTCAGTGTTTCAGTGTCTGTCCTTCACCTGTCCATTAGTACAAAACAGTAGACGTTTTAAAATAATAATAATAATAATAATTAAAGCCGCAAGCGGCGTTAAAGGCCCTCGCCTGCACTCCCCCATGCCAACACCAAGAGCCCGCCTCACCCGCCCGCTTTTTCCCCCTGCATCACCCCTCCCACACAAACAACCTCCATATACTGCAACTCCATTAATTGCGATGAGTGAAGTTCAGACGTTGTCACGGCTGTACAGTAGGGTTTAGGGCGGGGTCATAATATCATTTTAACTTATCTTGATATGGGGTTGTAACACTCACCCATAATGAGTGATGTTAGCAACAGAAATATTCATCTGAGTAAATGACTTCACTTTTTTATGGCCTGTAATGTCCTGTGAATCTCAAAGCCAACAAAACAATGACCAAATGCAATCTGTTTAAAGTACAAAGTATAATTTGTCCTTTTCCACAAACAAACATAAAAATCCACTAAAGTTCATACATCCCCTTTAATGTCTCCTCGTCCATCGGCCGCGCGCCCGTCTCCCCCGGGCCATGAACAGATTCCTCCGCCTCATGGCGCAGAACAAAAATACGTCGGGGCCAAGACGTGGGCTCCACAACAATCCAAAAAGAAAAAATAGTTTTTGAGATCTCAAAATCCCAAACGAAGACCAAAGCTGGGCCGCTGCGAAGCGCGGTCCCGCGGCGGCACCTCCGCGCGAGGTAAAGGAAAAGGAACGGCGTCACCGGACAAGAAGAGCGGGGCGCTGTCGGTCCATGAGTCGAGGCGCGCGGTCCCTGCTCCAAACCCGGTCCACAGTCCGTGTGTCAGGCCCGGTGACCGCGCTCTTCCTCCAGCGCCAGCGTCGGCGAGAGAAAAAGAGAGAGAGCGGCGCGCGTGCACACTGCCCGTATATCCCATGCACAGCCCGTCTCAGCTGACGGGACAAACAGCTGAGCAGGTAAAGAACACCAAACCGTCCCCCTCGGGTGAGCAGCAGACGGGGCTCCTCACTAAGATGACGCGGCTTCACTCGGATGACACGGAGCTTAAGCCGCGGCTCCGTGGAGCGCGCGGCAGAACCGTAAAGCCCTCTGGGGCGACCGTAACCGCGTCTGTTCAGTGTCACTTCGCTTTGAACGCCACTTCTTTAGTTCCAGCGCTGCTGCTGTGAACACAACGGGTCGGTACTAGCCACGTCATCTGACAGAACATCTGATCTGTTTGCCCCAGTTTGAACTCTAATCCACGACACAAACACACATTCGCCTTCGGACTTTGTCGACAGCACACGTTCTCCGTTTCTGTGGCCAAAGTCTTACAACTGCAGCAAGTACACGTAAAACGATGGAAAATAGCTAATGCTAATGCTACACAGTAATGACACGACAGAAACGACAGATAGAAGAGTTAGCTTGTTATTTACCAAACTCCAGGTCAGATCCAGGACGTAGGACTCAGCACGACGCACCGTCATGACGGAGAAAAAGTTTATTCCAGTCTGTCGCTGTTTACCGGAGCTGTGCTCCGCTCGAGGCTTCGCCCGCGCTGGTGGAGGTGCGTGCACAGTGAGGCACGCTGAGGCACGTATGAGGTTGCCGCGCGCGGGTTGGCCAGTAGGGGGCAGACTGCTCTCTGTTCTCCTCTTCATCTCTCTCCCCTCTCGGTAAACGGTCACATATGTATTTATGATTGACACACCAGAGTAGCAGACACTGGGGGCAAGGCGGGTTAAGTGTCTTGCCCAAGGATGTTTATGTGAGGAGCGGGATTCGAACCGCTGACCTTCGGATCATAAGACAGTCGCTCTGCCACTGAGCCACTGCCGCTGCTGTCGCCCCTCTCTCCTCCTCACCTTTTACAAGGAGGAGGGGCCAGTGCAGGGAGTGGGTGTCAATCACCAAAGCCCTCAGACTGTGTTTGGGGAGAATTTGAGCAGAATCTGGGTCCTGTTTACCAAATCCCATGTATTTCAATGGCACATATTTGTCATTGCCACGGTAACATGCTTACAGATAAAGGTGTGATGTAATTGGCTTTTTTGTTCAGAATGGTAAGAAGGATCTGTTTCCCGAATTTCGTGTGTTTCCGGCAAACTAAAATTTTTTGTCCAATTCAAAATTTCAAGGGGGCGCTGTAGAGCAATTATAGAACATACACGTATGTATTGTATACCTTTACGTTCAGCCCGTGATTTCGAACAAAAACGTATATTAATGCCGGAAAATCGGACGCTCCTGGCCAGAGATACGCAAGTTGAAAGACTTTGAAAATTGAGTGTTTTGATTTGCGGGTTGGCCACACCCACATTTATCAAGATATCAAAAATCACATGAATCATCTGTAACCACACAGGGGTTTAGGTCATTGTTCCAAAGTTTCAAGCACACTGATTGAAAATCCACGGTGTAAAAAAATACAACGCGAATTGTAAATTTGCGAAAAAAGCAGGTTCCGCCCACAATGGCCGACGCCCTGTAGGGTTTAGGGCGGGGTCATAATAGAATTTTATACTCGTCTTGACATGACGTACCTTCGTACCAAATTTCATATGGCTACGATGAAGTTGGCCTGTCATTGCCGTAATGTATTTTGATTTTTGAGATGGCGCTAGCGAGTCATTTTGCATCATTAATTTTTTAGAATATCAAAAAAAAATTTTTTTCACCGACCTTGAATTTTGGGTCAAATAACATTGAGTTTTCGTTAATGTTCAGGGGGTCAAATCAAGGGCGGTTTGGGAGAGAAGAAGAATAATAATAATAATAATTAAAGCCGCAAGCGGCGTTAAAGGCCCTCGCCCCGCCCCCCATGCCAACACCAAGAGCCCGCCTCTCACCCGCCTGCTTTTCCCCCTGCATCACCGCTCCCACACAAACAACCTCTATTTACAGCTGCTCCTTTCATTGCGATGAGTCAAGTTCAGACGTTGTCACGGCTGTACAGTAGGGTTTAGGGCGGGGTCATAATATAATTTTAACTTATCTTGATATGGGATTGTAACACTCACCCATAATGAGAGATGTAACAAACACAAATCTGAGTAAATGACTTCACTTTTTTATGGCCTCTAATGTCCTGTGAATCTCAAAGCCAACAAAACAATATCAAAATGCAATCTGTTTAAAGTACAAAGTATAATTTGTCCTTTTCCACACAAAAAAAAAAAAAATCCACAAAACTTCATACATCCCCTTTAATGTCTCCTAGTCCATCGGCCGCGCGCCCGTCTCCCCCGGGTCATGAACAGATTCCTCCACCTCATGGCGCTGAACAAAAAATAGACGTGGGCTCCACAACAATCCAAAAAGAAAAAATAGTTTTTGAGATCTCAAAATCCCAAACGAAGACCAAAGCTGGGCCGCTATGGAGCGCTCGCTTGGGCGGCACCTCCGCGCGAGGTAAAGGAAAAGGAACGGCGTCACCGGACAAGAAGAGCGGGGCGCTGTCGGTCCATGAGTCGAGGCGCACGGTCCCTGCTCCAAACCCGGTCCACAGTCCTTGTGTCAGGCCCGGGGACCGCGCTCTTCCTCCGCTCCAGCGCCAGCCGCTCCGCCGCGTGAGAGAGAAAAAGAGAGAGCGGCGCGCACTGCCCCGTATATCCCATTAACAGCCCGTCTCAGCTGACGGGACAAACAGCTGAGCAGGTAAATAACACCAAACCGTCCCCCTCGGGTGAGCAGCAGACGGGGCTCCTCACTAAGATGACGCGGCTTCACTCGGATGACGCGGTGATTAAGCCGTGGCTCCGTGAAGCGCGCGGCAGAACCGTAAAGCCCTCTGGGGCGACCGTAACCGCGTCTGTTTAGTGTCACTTCGCTTTGAACGCCACTTCTTTAGTTCCAGCGCTGCTACTGTTAACACAACGGGTCGGTACTAGCCACGTCATCTGTCAGAACATCTGATCTGCTTGCCCCAGTTTGAACTCTAATCCACGACACAAACACACATTCGCCTTCGGACTTTCTCGACAGCACACGTTCTCCGTTTCTGTGGCCAAAGTCTTACAACTGCAGCAAGTACACGTAAAACGATAGAAAATAGCTAATGCTAATGCTACACAGTAATTACACGAAAGAAACGACAGATAGAAGAGTTAGCTTGTTATTTACCAAACTCCAGGTCAGATCCAGGACGTAGGACTCAGCACGACGCACCGTCATGACGGAGAAAAAGTTTATTCCAGTGCGTCACTGTTTACCGCAGCACGAGGTGCTCCCTCCGCTCTGCTGTAGGCTGGAGGCGCGTTCACAGTGAGGCGGCGCTCCACGTTGAGGCACGCATGGCGGGCGGGGTAGTTCTTGCTGGTTGGCCAGTAGGGGGCAGATTGCTCTCTGTTCTCCTCTTCATTTCTCCCTCCCTCTCGGTAAACGGTCACATATGTATTTATGATTGACACATCAGAGTAGCAGACACTGGGGGCAAGGCGGGTTAAGTGTCTTGCCCAAAGACACTACTTATTGGTTAGTGGCTCTGACCGCGCAACCGAGAATGTTTTTAAGTGAGGAGCGGGATTCGAACCGCTGACCTTCGGATCCGAAGACAATCTCTCTGCCACTGAGCCACTGCCGCTGCTGCCGCCCCTCTCTCCTCCTCACCTTTTACAAGGAGGAGGAGCCAGTGCATGGACAGGGTGTCAATCACCAAAGCCCTCAGACTGTGTTTGGGGAGAATCTGAGCAGAATCTGTGTCCTGTTTACCAAATCCCATGTATTTCAATGGCACATATATTGCATTGCCACGGTAACATGCTTACAGATAAAGGTGTGATCTCATTGGCTTTTTTGTTCAGAATGGTAAGAAGGATCTTGTTCCCAAATTTCATAATTTTCCGGCAAACTAAATTTTTTTGTCCAATTCAAAATTTCAAGGGGGCGCTGTAGAGCAATTATAGAACATACACGTATGTATTGTATACCATTACGTTCAGCCCGTGATTTTGAACAAAACATATATTAATGCCGGAAAATCGGACGTGCCTGGCCAGAGATACGCAAGTTTAAAGACTCAGAAAATTGAGTGTTTTGATTTGCGGGTTGGCCACACCCACATTTTTCAAGATATCAAAAATCGCATGAATCATCTGTAACCACACAAGGGTTTAGGTCATTGTTCCAAAGTTTCAAGCACATTGATTGAAAATCCACGGTGTAAAAAAATACAAAGCGAATTGTAAATTTGCGAAAAAAAAGCAAGTTCCGCCCACAATGGCCGACGCCCTGTAGGGTTTAGGGCGGGGTCATAATAGAATTTTATACTCGTCTTGACATGACCTACCTTTGTACCAAATTTCATATGTCTACGATGAAGTTGGCCTCTCATTGCCGTAATGTATTTTGGTTGTTGAGATGGCGCTAGCGAGTCATTGTGCATCAGTAATTTTTTTGGATATCAAAAAAACAAATTTTTCACCGACCTTGAATTTTGGGTCAAATAAAATTGAGTTTTCGTTAATGTTCAGGGGGTCAAATCAAGGGCGGTTTAGGCGAAAAGAATAATAATAATAATAATTAAAGCCGCAAGCGGCGTTAAAGGCCCTCGCCCCGTACCCCCCATGCCAACACCAAGAGCCCGCCTCTCACCCGCCTGCTTTTACCCCCTGCATCACCGCTCCCACACAAACAACCTCCATATACTGCTGCTCCATTCATTGTAATGAGTGAAGTTCAGACATTGTCACGGCTGTACAGTAGGGTTTAGGGCGGGGTCATAATATCATTTTTAACTTATCTTGATATGGGGTTGTAACACTCACCCATAATGAGTGATGTTAGCAACACAAATATTAATCTGAGTAAATGACTTCACTTTTTTATGGCCTCTAATGTCCTGTGAATCTCAAAGCCAACAAAACAATGACAAAATGCAATCTGTTTAAAGTACAAAGTATAATTTGTCCTTTTCCACAAACAAACATAAAAATCCACTAAAGTTCATACATCCCCTTTAATGTCTCCTGACCATCGCCCAGCGCCCGTCTCCCCCGGGCCATGAACAGATTCCTCCGCCTCATGGCGCTGAACAACAAATACGCCGGGGCCAAGACGTGGGCTCCACAACAATCCAAAAAGAAAAAATAGTTTGTGAGATCTCAAAATCCCTAAACGAAGACCAAAGCTGGGCCGCTGCGGCCGCTCCCCGCAGCGGCACCTCCGCGAGGTAAAGGAAAAGGCACGCGTCACCGGACAAGAAGAGCGGTGCGCTGTCGGGTCCATGAGTCGGCAGGCGCGGTCCCTGCTCCAAACCCGGTCCACAGTCCGTGTGTCAGGCCCGGTGACCGCGCTCTTCCTCCAGCGCCAGCCGCTCCGCCGCGTGAGAGAGAAAAAGAGAGAGCGGCGCGCACTGCCCGTATGTCCCATTAACAGCCCGTCTCAGCTGACGGGACAAACAGCTGAGCAGGTAAAGAACACCAAACCGTCCCCCTCGGGTGAGCAGCAGACGGGGCTCCTCACTAAGATGACGCGGCTTCACTCGGATGACGCGGTGATTAAGCCGCGGCTCCGTGAAGCGCGCGGCAGAACCGTAAAGCCCTCTGGGGCGACCGTAACCGCGTCTGTTTAGTGTCACTTCGCTTTGAACGCCACTTCTTTAGTTCCAGCGCTGCTACTGTTAACACAACGTGGTCGGTATTCAGCCACGCCATCTGTCAGAACATCTGATCTGTTTTCCCCAGTTTGAACTCTAATTCACGACACAAACACACATTCGCCTTCGGACTTTCTCGACAGCACACGTTCTCCGTGGCCAAAGTCTTAACAACTGCAGCAAGTGCACGTAAAACGATAGAAAATAGCTAATGCTAATGCTACACAGTAATTACACGAAAGAAACGACAGATAGAAGAGTTAGCTTGTTATTTACCAAAATACAGGTCAGATCCAGGACGTAGGACTCAGCACGACGCACCGTCATGACGGAGAAAAAGTTTATTCCAGTGTGTCGCTGTTTACCGCAGCACGAGGTGCTCCCTCCGCTCTGCTCTAGGCTGGAGGCGCGTTCACAGTGAGGCGCGCTCACGTTGAGGCACGTAACGGGTTGGGCGGGGTAGTTGCGCGGGTTGGCCAGTCGGGGGCAGACTGCTCTCTGTTCTCCTCTTCATTTCTCTCCCTCTCGGTAAACGGTCACATATGTGTTTATGATTGACACACCAGAGCAGCAGACACTGGGGGCAAGGCGGGTTAAGTGTCTTGCCCAAGGATGTTTATGTCAGGAGCGGGATTCGAACCGCTGACCTTTGGATCATAAGACAATCTCTCTGCCACTGAGCCACTGCCGCTGCTGCCGCTCCTCTCTCCTCCTCACCTTTTACAAGGAGGAGGGGCCAGTGCAGGGACAGGGTGTCAATCACCAAAGCCCTCAGACTGTGTTTGGGGAGAATTTGAGCAGAATCTGTGTCGTCAAAATCCCATGTATTTCAATGGCACATATATTGCATTGCCACGGTAACACGCTTACAGATAAAGGTGTGATCTCATTGGCTTTTTTGTTCAGAATGGTAAGAAGTATCTGTTTCCCGAATTTCGTGTGTTTCCGGCAAACTAAAATTTTTTTGTCCAATTCAAAATTTCAAGGGGGCGCTGTAGAGCAATTATAGAACATACACGTATGTATTGTATACCTTTACGTTCAGCCCGTGATTTCGAACAAAACGTATATTAATGCCGGAAAATCAAACGCTCCTGGCCAGAGATACGCAAGTTGAAAGACTTTGAAAATTGAGTGTTTTGATTTGCGGGTTGGCCACACCCACATTTTTCAAGATATCAAAAATCACATGAATCATCTGTAACCACACAAGGGTTTAGGTCATTGTTCCAAAGTTTCAAGCATATTGATTGAAAATCCACGGTGTAAAAAAATACAACGCGACTTGTAAATTTGCGAAAAAAGCAGGTTCCGCCCACAATGGCCGACGCCCTGTAGGGTTTAGGGCGGGGTCATAATAGAATTTTATACTCGTCTTGACATGACCTACCTTTGTACCAAATTTCATATGTCTACGATGAAGTTGGCCTCCCATTGCCGTAATGTATTTTGATTTTTGAGATGGCGCTAGCGAGTCATTGTGCATCATTAATTTTTTGGGATATCAAAAAAACAAATTTTTCACCGACCTTGAATTTTGGGTCAAATAAAATTGAGTTTTCGTTAATGTTCAGGGGGTCAAATCAGGGGCGGTTTAGGCGAAAAGAATAATAATAATAATAATAATAATAATAATAATAATAACGGAAAATTCTTTTTCCACTATTATTTTTCTCCATAAGTACAATAGCTGGAGTCATGCCACTTTGTCACATTGTACCCCATCACAAATAAACCCTCTGTAGATTTTTTCAGCCGTCCATGACAAACAGCCTGGCTGTTATGAATTTTTAAAAATATAATTTGAAGAGGGCGCTATAGAGCCATTTTATCAGATAGCTGCTTGATTTGCATATCAGTCCGCTCAGCTTTCAAATCTACACAAACGCTCTATTAGCATTTTCCAAGAAAAAATTGTGTGCAAAATAGATAATTTTTATTAATATTCCAGAATTTAAGAGTTTGTAGAAAATTCACCATGACCATATCTGAAGATGTATCACATTCAAATTGATAGTATGTCATTCCACATGGGTTTAGTGTGTTTTGGCCAAATTTGAAGTGATTTTGATGAAAACTGTTGGAGGAGGAGTCAAAAGTACACAGGTGTGTGCTTTTCTCAGCCCCGGGTTTGATCCAATATGGCCGACTTCCTGTTGGGTTCGGGGCGGGGTCATAAGAGGGTTTTTTTCATGTCCTGACCTGTTCTATTTTTTGGGCCATGAGTTGGATTTTTAGCGTAACATTTTTCATGGCCGGGCTCCCATTGGCCCAATGTTAATCCATTTTCGAGGGGCGCTTATTCAGCCGCCGTGCAATATTTTTCACGGGGCCTTCACTCATAATTAGAGCTCACCGAGTTCTAATTTTCGACACCACTCACGGCCATATCCGTCATCGTTTACTATGCGTATTTCGCGATCTCCCCGTTTCCGTAAGAATTACAATTAGTCCCTCGCCGGGACGATTCTCGTCCCATCGGCTCGGGCCTAATAATAACGGAAACGCCTTTTTCCCCTATTATTTTTCTCCATAAGTACAATAGCTGGAGTCATGCCACTTTGTCACATTGTACCCCACCACAAATAAACCCTCTGTACATTTTTTCAGCCATCCATGACAAACAGCCTGGCTGTTATGATTTTTTTTAAATAAAATTTGAAGAGGGCGCCATAGAGCCATTTTATCAGATAGCTGCTTGATTTGCATATCAGTCCGCTCAGCTTTCAAATCTGCACAAACGCTCTATTAGCATTTTCCAAGAAAAAATTGTGTGCAAAATAGATAATTTTTATGAATATTCCAGAATTTAAGAGTTTGTATAAAATTCACCATGACCATATCTGAAGATGTATCATATTCAAATTGATAGTATGTCATTCCACATGGGTTTAGTGTCTTGTGGCCAAATTTGAAGTGTTTTCGATGAAAACTGTTGGAGGAGGAGTCAAAAGTACACAGGTGTGTGCTTTTCTCAGCCCCGGGTTTGATCCAATATGGCCGACTTCCTGAATGATTCGGGGCGGGGTCATAAGAGGATTTTTTACATGTCCTGACCTGTTCTATTTTTTGGGCCATGAGTTGGATTTTTAGCGTAACATTTTTCATGGCCGGGCTCCCATTGGCCCAATGTTAATCCATTTTTGAGGGGGCGCTATTCAGCCGTCGTTCAATATTTTTTCACGGGGCCTTCACTCAAAATTAGAGCTCACCGAGTTCTAATTTTGGACACCACTCACGGCCATCTCCATCATCGTTTACTATGCGTATTTCGCGATCTCCCCGATTCCGTAAGAATTACAATTAGTCCCTCGCCGGGACGATTCTCGTCCCATCGGCTCGGGCCTAATAATAACGGAAACGTGTTTTTCTACTATTATTTTTCTCCTATATGGACAATAGCTGGAGTCTGCCACTTTGTCACATTGTACCCCATCACAAATAAACCCTCTGTAGATTTTTTCAGTCCTCCATGACAAACAGCCTGGCTGTTATGAATTTTTTAAAATAAAATTTGAAGAGGGCGCTATAGAGCCATTTTATCAGATAGCTGCCTGATTTTCATATCACTGCGTCCAGCATGCAAATCTGCACAAACGCTCTATTAGCATTTTCCAAGAAAACATTGTGTGAAAAATAGATAATTAGGCCCGAGCCGATGGGACGAGAATCGTCCCGGCGAGGGACTAATTGTAATTCTTACGGAATCGGGGAGATCACGAAATACGCATAGTAAACTATGATGGATATGGTCGTGAGTGGTGTCGAAAATTAGAACTCGATGAGCTCTAATTATGAGTGAAGGCCCCGTGAAAAAATATTGCACGACGGCTGAATAGCGCCCCCTCGAAAATGGATTAACATTGGGCCAATGGGAGCCCGGCCATGAAAAATGTTACGCTAAAAATCCAACTCATGGCCCAAAATAGAACAGGTCAGGACATGTAAAAATCCTCTTATGACCCTGCCTCAACCAAACAGGAAGTCGGCCATATTGATCAAACCGGGCTGAGAAAAGCACACACCTGTGTACTTTTGACTCCTCCTCCAACAGTTTTCATCGAAAACACTTCAAATTTGGTCACAAGACACTAAACCCATGTGGAATGACATACTATCAGTTTGAATGTGATACATCTTCAGATATGGTCATGGTGAATTTTCTACAAACTCTTAATTTTTGGAATATTAATAAAAATTATCTATTTTGCACACATATTTTTCTTTGATAATGCTAATTGATCATTTGTGCAGATTTGTATGCTGAGCTGACTGATATGCAAATCAACCAGCTATCTGATAAAATGGCTCTATAGCGCCCTCTTCAAATTTTATTTTACAAAATTCATAACAGCCAGGCTGATTGTCATGGAGGGGTGAAAATCTACAGAGGGTTTATTTGTGAAGGGGTACAATGTGACAAAGTGGCATGACTCCAGCTACTGTACTTATGGAGAAAAATAATAGTGGAAAAAGAATTTTCCGTTATTATTATTATTATTATTATTATTATTATTATTATTCTTTTCGCCTAAACCGCCCCTGATTTGACCCCCTGAACATTAACGAAAACTCAATTTTATTTGACCCAAAATTCAAGGTTGGTGAAAAATTTGTTTTTTTGATATTCCAAAAAATTAATGATGCACAATGACTCGCTAGCGCCATCTCAAAAATCAAAATACATTACGGCAATGGAAGGTCAACTTCATCGTAGACATATGAAATTTGGTACGAAGGTAGGTCATGTCAAGACGAGTATAAAATTCTATTATGACCCCGCCCTAAACCCTACAGGGCGTCGGCCATTGTGGGCGGAACCTGCTTTTTCGCAAATTTACAATTTGCGTTGTATTTTTTTACACCGTGGATTTTCAATCAGTGTGCTTGAAACTTTGGAACAATGACCTAAACCCTTCTGTGGTTACAGATGATTCATGTGATTTTTGATATCTTGAAAAATGTGGGTGTGGCCAACCCGCAAATCAAAACACTCAATTTTCAAAGTCTTTCAACTTGCGTATCTCTGGCCAGGAGCGTCCGATTTTCCGGCATTAATATACGTTTTGTTCGAAATCACGGGCTGAACGTAAAGGTATACAATACATACGTGTATGTTCTATAATTGCTCTACAGCGCCCCCTTGAAATTTTGAATTGGACAAAAAAAATTTAGTTTGCCGGAAACACACGAAATTCGGGAAACAGATACTTCTTACCATTCTGAACAAAAAAGCCAATGACATCACACCTTTATCTGTAAGCATGTTACCGTGGCAATGCAATATATGTGCCATTGAAATACATGGGATTTGGTGAACAGGACACAGATTCTGCTCAAATTCTCCCCAAACACAGTCTGAGGGCTTTGGTGATTGACACCCTGTCCCTGCACTGGCCCCTCCTCCTTGTAAAAGGTGAGGAGGAGAGAGGGGCGACAGCAGCGGCAGTGGCTCAGTGGCAGAGAGATTGTCTTCGGATCCGAAGGTCAGCGGTTCGAATCCCGCTCCTCACATAAACATCCTTGGGCAAGACACTTAACCCGCCTTGCCCCCAGTGTCTGCTGCTCTGGTGTGTCAATCATAAATACATATGTGACCGTTTACCGAGAGGGGAGAGAGATGAAGAGGAGAACAGAGAGCAGTCTGCCCCCTACTGGCCAACCCGCGCAACTACCCCGCCCTTACGTGCCTCAACGTGAGCGCGCCTCACTGTGAACGCGCCTCCAGCCTAGAGCACAGCGGAGCGAAGCAAACAGCGGTAAACAGCGACGCACTGGAATAAACTTTTTCTCCGTCATGACGGTGCGTCGTGCTGAGTCCTACGTCCTGGATCTGACCTGGAGTTTGGTAAATAACAAGCTAACTCTTCTATCTGTCGTTTCTTTCGTGTCATTACTGTGTAGCATTAGCATTAGCTATTTTCTATCGTTTTACGTGTACTTGCTGCAGTTGTAAGACTTTGGCCACAGAAACAGAGAACGTGTGCTGTCGAGAAAGTCCGAAGGCGAATGTGTGTTTGTGTCATGAATTAGAGTTCAAACTGGGGCAAACAGATCAGATGTTCTGACAGATGACGTGGATAGTACCGACCCGTTGTGTTAACAGTAGCAGCGCTGGAACTAAAGAAGTGGCGTTCAAAGCGAAGTGACACTAAACAGACGCGGTTACGGTCGTCCCAGAGGGCTTTACGGTTCTGCCGCGCGCTTCACGGAGCCGCGGCTTAAGCTCCGCGTCATCCGAGTGAAGCCGCGCCATCTTAGTGAGGAGCCCCGTCTGCTGCTCACCCGAGGGGGACGGTTTGGTGTTCTTTACCTGCTCAGCTGTTTGTCCCGTCAGCTGAGACGGGCTGTTAATGGGATATACGGGGCAGTGCGCGCCGCTCTCTCTTTTTCTCTCTCACGCGGCGGAGCGGCTGGCGCTGGACCGGAGGAAGAGCGCGGTCACCGGGCCTGACACACGGACTGTGGACCGGGTTTGGAGCAGGGACCGCGCGCCTCGACTCATGGACCGACAGCGCCCCGCTCTTCTTGTCCGGTGACGCCGTTCCTTTTCCTTTACCTCGCGCGGAGGTGCCGCCTTGAGGAGCGCTTCCGCAGCGGCCCAGCTTTGGTCTTCGTTTTGGGATTTTGAGATCTCAAATACTATTTTTTCTTTTTGGATTGTTGTGGAGCCCACGTCTTGGCCCCGGTGTATTTGTTGTTCAGCGCCATGAGGCGGAGGAATCTGTTCATGGCCCGGGGGAGACGGGCGCGCGGGCGATGGACTAGGAGACATTAAAGGGGATGTATGAACTTTGGTGGATTTTTATGTTTGTTTGTGGAAAAGGACAAATTATACTTTGTACTTTAAACAGATTGCATTTTGTCATTGTTTTGTTGGCTTTGAGATTCACAGGACATTAGAGGCCATAAAAAAGTGAGTGTTACAACCCCATATCAAGATAAGTTAAAATGATATTATGACCCTGCCCTAAACCCTACTGTACAGCCGTGACAACGTCTGACCTTCACTCATTGCACACAATGGAGCAGCAGTATATGGAGGTTGTTTGTGTGGGAGCGGTGATGCAGGGGGGAAAAGCGGGCGGGTGAGAGGCGGGCTCTTCGTGTTGGCATGGGGGGCGGGGCGAGGGCCTTTAACGCCGCTTGCGGCTTTAATTTTTATTAATATTCCAAAAATTAAGAGTTTGTAGAAAATTCACCATGACCATATCTGAAGATGTATCACATTCAAATTGACAGTATGTCATTCCACATGGGTTTAGTGTCTTGTGGCCAAATTTGAAGTGTTTTCGATGAAAACTGTTGGAGGAGGAGTCAAAAGTACACAGGTATGTGCTTTTGTCAGCCCCAGGTTTGATCCAATATGGCCGACTTCCTGTTGGGTTGGGGGCGGGGTCATAAGAGGATTTTTTACATGTCCTGACCTGTTCTATTTTTTGGGCCATGAGTTGGATTTTTAGCGTAACATTTTTCATGGCCGGGCTCCCATTGGCCCAATGTTAATCCATTTTCAAGGGGGCGCTACTGAGCCGTCGTGCAATATTTTTTCACGGGGTCTTCACTCAAAATTAGAGCTCATCGAGTTCTAATTTTCGACACCACTCACGGCCATATCCGTCATCGTTTACTATGCGTATTTCGCGATCTCCCCGTTTCCGGATCAATAACAATTAGTCCCTCGCCGGGACGATTCTCGTCCCATCGGCTCGGGCCTAATAATAAATAATAATAATAGTGACTTAAACTTGTAATGCGCTTTACAGACTTGTCGATGACTCTCAAAGCACTAAAATAACATTGCCAAATAATAATGCGATGCAACAAGCAAGAATATAAAAAATGTGTTAATATCATAAACTGCAAAGTCATGAGACAATTATTTTTAACACAGAAAGAGAAGCACAACACATACATCCTGGCTTTAGATGGAGACACAGACTTCCACCCCACTGCAGTGATGCTCCTCGTCGACCGGCTCAAAGTTTACCCAAATGTGGGAGCCGTATGTGGCAGGATTCACCCCACCGGATCAGGTTTGTCATGAATATAATATACATCTAGATACATTTTTTATTGTGCCTTTTTATTACTTTTATTTCATCTTCTTAATGAAACAAAACAAACACATAATATTTGAGATGTTGTATAATTTCCACTGTAACTCCCACACAGCGGTCACAGAGCAAAAGTCTCTATCATTTGCCCAGACATTTTCTTTCTTGAGTCTTTGTCTACATCTACAAACTACATAAATCATCAAATATGTCTGAGGAAAACATGCACCACTAGGTTGACTGTATTGATAGAACAGCATTGTAGGAAATGGGAGACTGAGCATGACAAAACAACTTTAATCAAACTCACCGCAACATTATTTGTTATACTGACTGCTGCATATTCACTGACTAGTTTATGTTTTAAATTTACTACCCCCAGTAAAATGATTGATCTTTCCAAATATGACATAAGACTTAAACAGGGACAGGAACATGGTGCTGTAAATGGCTGTAATTTAGGAAAACTAAAACTGCATCACTGAAGTCTAAGCTCTATGTTCCTCGTAATACATACATAGGCCTTAGACTTAGACAAACTCAACTCAGTATTGGTTTATTCCTGTCTTTCCTGTCTTTCCTGCTCAGGGCCCATGGTTTGGTATCAGAAGTTTGAGTACGCTGTGGGCCACTGGCTGCAGAAGACAGCCGAGCACGTTATTGGTACAGTCCTGTGCAGTCCGGGATGCTTCAGTCTGTTCAGAGCTAGAGCCATCATGGACGACAACGTGATGAAGAGGTACACAGTCAAAGCTACGAAGGCCAGCCACCACCTGCAGTACGACCAAGGTAAAAGGGTTACATTTACTTTTTAAAATCTCCATTATATCAATAACACCATAGCTGATTTACATCTTTGCGTTGTATGATTAAACTCAAAATGAATGTCTTTGTCTAATCTTCCTTTTCCTTTCGTAGGGGAGGACCGCTGGCTTTGTACTCTGATGATGAAGCAGGGCTGGAGAGTTGAGTACAACGCCGCTTCAGACTCATACACCAATGCACCCGAGGAGTTTAAAGAGTTTTATAACCAGGTGCATAATCTTTCCAATTCTAAATCCGAGTCATACTTATACGAATAAAATTATTCGTTTGTTTGGAAAAGTGAAATGTTCTGAACGTTTCAATAAGATGAAAAAAACTGCATTTGTCCCATATTGGGGAAAATACAATATATTTGAAAGTATTAATACATTTTTTTTAAATCAAATAATTCAAATTGACTACAAACAAAAATAACTTGAACAAAAACAAAACTTTTTTTCTTTTCATTTTGGATGGTTTCATTGCATTAAAATATATTTTAAAAACATGTCTTTACTGTGAGTGGGCTTGGATCTCCATAACCCTGACTCATACTTGGCCTGGAGGAGCCTCCTCCTGCTTGTATCCATGGAAATCTGGTTCCTTTAGCTGTAATGTTCCACATTATGGCATAAATGTATCTACTATCTCCATGGAGAATATTCCAAAGTATGGTTTGAACTCTCTATTTCTATGGAACTATACAGGTATAACGAGAAGATTTTAGTCAAATAACAACTATTTAATACACAGGGAGGTTTTGGTTTTGTATACGGTTGCTGTAAATCTATGTTTAACAAACACATTTTTTTCTTTATTCCCTTGTCCAGCGTCGGCGTTGGACCCCGTCAACATTTGTGAACAGTATGGACCTTTTGGGAAATGCGACTCTTATTATCCGCAGAAACCGCTCCGTTTCCAGACCATTTATCCTGTACCAGCTCATCAGCCTCATCGCCTCCATCCTGTCTCCATCCTCCGTCATACTCATGATCACAGGTGAGGCGCGGCAATATCTACACATTTTGGGGACTTTCTGATGTTTAAAATAGATGATTTTTTTTGCATAGAATCAAATTTGCTATCACTTTATTTTCTATTTCTTTTTTAGTATATAGTACAAACCAAGTTTCTTCTTATCTGTTATTTTTGAAGGTTGATATTTAATAGGGATCCATTCACACAGGTCTTGCTTTGGTTCTGATTTTGCCCCAGTTTTGACTTGATGTAGACCTGTTTTTTTATTTTTATTTTTTTATGAGGTTAGTCCCAGTTTTGGATGAATGTATGTATATCTGTCATTTACCTTGTATTTACCAAAAAACACAAGAGTTTAACTAATTTAAGATACCTCATTTTTCCTCATAACATCTAAAAAGAGACTGCCTTTGAAAGTTGTGGGTTTATAAATCTGTTTTGTGAAATCCTTGTAAATTTGACACTAACAATGACTTACTGGAAGAAGATGCATTTTCCCATCTGCAGTATACACAGTATTAGTTTATCAATATTAATTTATTGATTTTTATGTTGTTGTAACAGAATCTTTCTTTATAATAATAATTGACAAACAGTAGAATTGAAAGGTGTTGCGGTGTTCTTTTGATACAGAAATGATGACACTACAATATAAAGCATGTGTAAATGTTGTACATTGCTTTCCTTTCAGGCTGTCTGAGCATCCTTCTTGGCATACCTCAGAATGGAGCGCTGGTCCTGTCCATCATTCCTCCGGCTGTGTTTCTCGCTGTGAGCTTCAAAATCAAGTCAGACAAACAGATCACCATCGCCGCAGTGATGTCCTGCTTATACGCCTTCCTCATGATGATAACCTTTCTCACTATAATAGGTATGGGACTGAAGGATTAGGCTCTTATTCTGTGGGTTTGCCATTGTGTGTGTGGGCTGCAAGTACTAAATAAAGCCCTGGGTAAAACGTATTCTCAGAATAACACAGTGAAATAAAATCTAAATGAATAATAGTCTTATCTTGCTAATGTACTAAACAGAAAATGATAGTTGTTACCTTTTTGATATTTCAGGAAACATGGTTAAAGATAAGAGCATCATGACTCCCAGCAGCCTCTTTATCATCTGCCTGATGGTTTTCTATCTGATCACGGCGCTGCTTCACCCTCAGGAGGTGGGGCTGGTGATGTATGGCCTCCTCTACTTCCTCTGCGTCCCCAGTGCTTATCTGCTGCTCAGCATCTACTCCATGGTCAACATGGACAACGTGTCCTGGGGCACCAGAGAAACAGCCCCAGCCCCGGGTCCAGCTCCACCAGCCTCCGCCGAGCCTGAGCTGAGTCCAGTGGAGAGAGGTGTGTTTCAGCTCTGTCGATTACACATTTGAAGCTCAGTCGGGGATAAGGATTTCAAGATTATTTGGTTTCCCACGTATAGGTCGTCTATATATTCCTATGAGACAAAAAAACAAATTAAACAAATAAATACATAATTGTGATCATTTTAGAAACAAACATATGCAATTTCCTTTCACTCTATTCACCTTATTCTGCCCCGCCCACTTTTGCAGTTTTTTGCCACAGATACACACTTTTGTTGTGAATGCATTTCCGTTTGACGAGAACTCCGTTAAAGCTAATGATGAACCAGGGAAAAGTCTCGCTGCTAAAATGTTACATAAAGTAGGTTGATTTGTGTAAAATGTTTAATGAACAAGGGCAACAACAAGTCAACAACGCTCCGATTTCCTGGGGTGTGAAAACGGCTTTTTAGTCTGTTTAGAACTTATTTTCTGTTGAGCTCGTCTGCTCCATGTAAACTAATACAACAGAAACGAGACGGCGGTGCGTACGGCAACTTCCGGAATAAGGTGAATACCCCAAAACAGAAAGCTAAAAGTTTAAGTGTTCAAGTGTTTAAGCGATCATATTAACTTGATTCAAAAAGTCACATACTAGAGCAATTACACACATTCTCAAACATTTAATTTAACTTCTTTTTACTGAGCTTAATCTAAAATAAATGTATTTGATTGATGAATTTGTTCCTGTTTGCAGCGATGAGCACACTGAAGCAGTTTTTCTGCCAGGAGTCTTGTTGTCGGAAGTGTCGCAGGGACAGTGCACACGAGCTGATTCAGAGCAAGCAGGTCCCACAGTCTCAGCATGAAGACCACGCGGACCCACAGGAACCTGAACTACTGCCTCAGAACACAATAGTGGACGACATGGCTCCTATTCAAGCTGAGCCAGAGCTGTATGTGCAAATACAATCACTTACATATGAACTGTAATGTTGCTAACTTTCAGCAGTTCAGCTTTGTATGTTTAAACCTCTGCAAACTCACGATTTATTAAAATATATATAACATGTGACTGTATCTTTTTTAGGCTTCCAGAACCTGCCCCTTTCTGTCCTATCCAGTGTAAGTCACCACATGGATATATTAATCAATTGAAATACTACATTTTATGACTTCTTTATAATTTCCCATTCTCTTTCTTTCCTCAGGTTGGGTCACTCAGGTGCAGAATTTGTCCGATGACATGCGTTTGCAAGAAGATTCTCTTGAATTGGTATGTCAGTACAATCTTCTTTCAGAAATATTGTAATAATGTAATTCCATGTAATTTCAAAACTGGATACAAAAAGTCTGGTGTTACTGTTGCAGGAGGAGGAACAGTTTTTCCAAGAGATGATCGTACGTTATTTGGAGCCACTGCAATCTGACAAAAAGAAACAGGAGGAAATGACTGACCAACTTCGAGATCTTAGGAATAAGGTCAATTGCACAGACGAACAACAGACGAACATTGAACGAACATCAATACTTACTTTACTTTGACCTGATTTGTGGTAAAGGCACCAATCACTCAAGTTTTTCAATATAGCATCAAAAAGTGGCACTGTCATTTCACAGTAATTAGACAGTAGCTAAATGATTCTCAAAGTCAGTGGGAATATCCTAGTTAAATTTAAAGGTCAATGAATAAAATAATAAATAATAAGAATAAATGGAATTGGAAATGTGTTTGAAATCCATCCAAAATGTTCTAAAACGTGCCTGTAAATGTCTTGATAAAGGTTTTAGTATCACTCAAAAGGTAAATGGACTGCCAAGTTAAACACTTAAGTGCAGAACTACCCATCATTTTGAACTACAGTACTGCAACTTTATTTTCTTTGAAATTTTGCACGCTTATCAAGTTAAATGCCCCCCAAACCAAGTCCCCTTAGGGTGTCATGGCATTTTAATTTGCTGCTTTTCCATCAGTCAATTCAGGTTTATTTATATAGCACATTTAAAACAGTCAAGTGCTAAACAACAAAAGGCAAAACAATAATAGCAACATTTACACTAAAATAAAACACACTAGTAATTGGAACTTGGCTCAGAACTTGCTCAAACAGGAGTCTACGATCCATGCTTTTAAATGCAAACTAAAGGACACCCAAAGACAGCTTTTTGCTTCATCACAATTCAGAATTTTCTTGTATACAATTTATCGCCCATCTGTTCAAGTGTACTAATAATACCTTGGTTTTCCAGGCTAACTTTGTGTACTTCATAATCAACGGGATGTGGCTGATGGTCACGTTTGCGCTGCAGTTCAAGAGTGAAATTGTGGGCATCAGAATCCCAAAGGTGGACTTATACCTTCAGCCGACAGGAGATTATATGTTAATCGAGCCGGTCGGAGTCATGTTCATCGTGGCCTTTGCGCTGCTCGTCCTCATTCAGTTCATAGCCATGATCTGGTACAGGTAAGCAATACACTGGAATATATACAAATATACTCATTCTTTAACATTTTAATGCTATTAACCTCAGTATATTCATTCCAATTGTTTCACATTAGGAAATTTACACAAAAAATTTTAGAACTATCAAAATAATTAGTCGTATTCTGATGATCGTGGTCATTATCAGGACTACAGACTATAAAAATGAGAATACATTTTTATATGCAAAAACAGTATCATTTAAAAAAAGTAAAAAAAAAATCCTCTATCCAGGAGTTATCATAATTTAACCTTTATTTGGTTGGTTATTTGGTTAAATGTATTTATTACTGACTAGTCAACTACTAAATGAATGTGAATAATTTTTACTATTGATACAAACTAAATACAAGTGAAATATGTTGATATATGACAAGTTATGATAAGTTGGAATCTTTATGTATTGTAAGAGAAAAGTACAAGAACAGCAGCCGAACAGGGACACCAAACAGTATACAAAATATACAGGGTTTTTCACTCACAAATCACATCATGTCATGAATTAGGACTAAAATTGAAACTCAGCCAGGACTTGACCAGGACTTAACCAGATAACCAGATAATAATGTCTGGCTGCACTAAAACTGAGCAAAGTATCATGGCCTCCGTATTGTCTACCTCTTTACGTTACTGAGTCAAATCAATGCATTTTAGACCCAGGAGCTCACATTTCAATGTTTGGGGACAGTATTTTGATGATGGCAAAAACATATCTCTATCTTCCAAATGAATTTGGAGAGTGCCATGTCAAAACTCTACTAACAGTTTAAGAATATTGATTTTTTTTTTTTATTTTACTTTGATTCAGTGTTTTTTTTCTTTTTCTTTTTCTTTTAGGATATACACATTGATACATTACGTCGCATTCCTGGACACAGAAACCGAGAAGTTGGAGCAACCCACGGTGACAAATTTCAAAAAGGTACAGTTATTTCTCTAAATTAAAAACTTACTTCTATAATATTTCATGTAGCTGTAACAACATAGAAAGTTGACTCTCTAAAGCATCATCTCCAGTATAGCTTTTTGATAATTAACAGTATTTTGTTGGTTGATGTCAATGAGTTTTCTTTACCCATCACAATACATACATTCATTCAGTTTAATGCCTAATTGTCATAATAATCAACACACTTATGGGAGCATTAAAGACTGCCATATTTATGTTAAATGATAACAGTCGTAGCTGCAGCGAATGTCATAACAGAAGTAAGTACATATTGTGAGAAGAAACATTACAATTTTACGATTATTGACATAATCTCCGACTTAACGTTTGGATGGTGTCTCTTTTGTAATTTTATTTTGTTTATGCAGTATAATCTGTTTAAAAGAGCTGTATTTTCTCCTGCTTAGAAGCATGTTACATTTTACAAAGCCAAGACTTTTCAAAGTTATGCTTGGCACACGTATTATTGATTGATTTTTAAATTGTGTTTCCAGTGAAGCCAGCAGTGACAACACATTTATTTTTAAAACTCATTCGCTCCATACATATTAAATAAAGGGTTCGTAGCCACAATGTTTTTTTTCCCCTCAAACCAGACACATTATTCTGAGTTACAGTCTTACCTTCTGTCTTTTTGTTCTTTTTTTGATGAGAGAAGCAGTTAAAAAAGGTCTGTTCTATAAATTATTCAAGTTCATGTTTAATTTGTTTAGATGCGCTAAAGAAAATCAGTGAGTTGATTACCAATTTGTAGATCTAAACCAGAACAAAACTAAAGCTGTGTAAAGCAGCATAGCGTCCAAAATGGTCCAAAGTAGAAGGACAATACAAGGTTTGAAGCAGGCTCCGTTATCACTTTCAGTTTTGTCCGGATGAAGACGTGGTTTTACCCTTTTGAAGTCTTGGTTTAGTCCTCACACTGCTCCTGCTTTGGTCCTTGTTTTGTCCCAGTTTGAGTCTTAGTGTAGATTTGGTTGGGTAACGTTCTTGTCCTGGTTTAGTCCTGGTCTAGTTTTGTTTGTTTCAATTTTGATTTGGAGATTGTGCAAGTGTGATTTAGCTTTGCGTTTAGCCACAGTTAGATCTGAATTTAAACCAGGATTAAGTCATATAAATAATATATCATTAGCCTTAAACTAAATTAAAATAAACAACAACACAGTTCCATAGACTGAGAAGCTCTAGTCTACACTCAAATATATAGCAACACATGCACATATTACATCAAAATTTAAACTTAAATGGCTCCAAACCCTTATGTAAACTTGACCTGGACTAAACCTGGACTAGAACAGGACTAGCTCAAGTCTAGAACAGGACCAAACTGGGTTCAAACCTGGACCAAGTGTGAGCGCACACATAGTTCTCTGTCAGTGACCCTTTGAGGACTTACAAAAGTGTTGCACAATTTGGACACACAAAGCAGAAGTCCGGTCTCTGCAATACCACAATATTTAAATGAGGCTTATGTCCTTTCAAGTGACCCTCAAAAGCCAAATTACTGAAAATATTTTGCTTTATGCAAATGTACTTGACTGTAAAACCAGTTTATTACAACCTCAATTATAGTGTCACTCATATTATAAATTGTTGCTGTCAAACTTATGCACAGTAGCAATTACAACCCATTATAAGACACCACACCCTCAACACAGGTTTATGATGTACTTGGCAACAATTTAAATTACCATTGTGAGCATAATGGGCATGTAATCTAGGTGTATTTTTAACATGCAATCATCCGGATTCCTCACAGGTGGATGATGAAGAAGACGCCGACAGTGATGAGCTGCTTTACCCAAATCTACGCCACCGGAGCCAGGACATGGGAACTATGGTCTGAGCAAAGAACCAGCGTAAACAAAATTTAAAATGACTTAGCACTTTAAACACACCACCAGACTGTGCACTGAAGAGAATGAAGGATTGCATCATGATTGTTTTTCAATTTAAAGAGGGTCTCAGTAACATTTTCACTTGAAATATACAATTTTAGCAAAACATTTGGGGCCTTGTAAACCATCAATTTTAGAGAAATATTTTTTCAAAAACAAAACAAAACAAAACCCACAAATAATGAACACTTTAAGCAACAAGCAAACTTTAAGGATTGACAATTACTACAGCTTTTGTGTACTCGTTTGTTCTGAGTTTATATTTTTCTTTTTTAAATGAATAGGGCCAGTAGTTACACACAAATTAATTAATTACTATATCACCACATAAGCAAATATGTTGCCTATAATTAGAAATTGAGCTCTACAGGTTTTTGGTTAATATCTCTGTAATTACTGGATCTATCCAAACAAACACTGACACAAGGTTCAGTGTCTTTTCTGTCAGCATAAATAAACAAAAGTCAAGTTTAGTTATGTTTTCAGCTTTACTAAGTGATGCCATTATTCATGATGTGGTTGTTGTCAGTTGAAGGACTTTAAAGAAAAAATATTATGCATTTTTTGTATTGTTTTTAGCCTTTAAATCTGCTCTTGAGTGTCTTCAGTTTGGCATGTTTCATGTTTAAAACAAATAAAATGCTTTTACATAGAAAAACAACTTCACAACTTCAAAGGAAGATGCCATTTTGACTTAGCTGTGGCTCCATCTACTGGCTGTAGAGGCAATGACACCGATATAAATATATACCCACAATGCTTTGCAGTAAGCAGTGGATCTGATGAAGTTGTTGTTATCGTAATTAGACATAAAAATGTTCAGAGCGATTCTGGCGATGATTTAAGGACTTAAAAAGCAAAAGATTCTGGGATAAATGACGTCAGCATCATCTACGTCACACATCGAAGGAGTTCAGAGCACAGTGTTCGAGGGAGAGGATTTTCAATCGAGTTTTCATCAAATAAACGTGAATCAAACTAAATGGTATGTTTTTAATGGCAGAACAATGTTAGAACATGGCTAGAAGCTCAAAAAAGTAAAATTTGCATAATATTTGTCCTTTATGTGGATTATTAGTTTGAAAATTTCTT
The DNA here is from genome assembly GCA_019453435.1 of Rhinogobius similis. Classification (NCBI taxonomy): domain Eukaryota; kingdom Metazoa; phylum Chordata; class Actinopteri; order Gobiiformes; family Gobiidae; genus Rhinogobius; species Rhinogobius similis. Next base: position 11,022,788 of record CM033635.1, on the reverse strand, counting down.
GCAAAAACAGTGAATTTCCCTGTTCTGTTTCTCTGTTTTACGACATGATCAAATTATAAAACATTCACGCAACCCACTGGAATTGTGAGAATTTATGATAGTGCTGTAGTCTAAAAAATTTTTTTTTTTTTTCCTTTTAACAAATTTTGAATACATAAGTAACAAAGAAGGCAAAATATCAATACAGACAACCCACAATATTGAACATAATTATATTGTGCCCGGTCCTCAAGCTTGCTTATTGTTCTTAAGCAAGCCTTTGTGATTGAATAGTACCACACCTTTAGCCACAATTGAAAAATAATTACACTTTGCTTTGAACTGGCAGAGGAGGACAGTTTGGATATGTATCGCAATTACATTGATATGTTATGACACAGCAAGAATCTATTTGAATTGGGAATATAGCAGTAAAATGTTTTGAGTTTTGTACAACATTTTAGTTAAAGAATAGCAAAGAGATGAGCCAGTTACAGAATGCTAACTCGGTTCCACAGTTATATTTAAAGTACACTTTATTGTACACTACACACAGGAAAATGTATCCCCTGCATTTGACCCATCTTTCAATGCCACAGGAGCAAATTGTCAGGAGTGGTAATATTCTCTGACTGACAATTCAAGGAATATTTTCCTTTTGTGGAATGTGTCTTTACTATTTTATACGGTGTGCTTAAATGAGACAGGAACTCTAATGTGAAGGGCAAAGTAATTGTTTATGTGGTTATTTTTTATTATTATTTATCCTGTATTTATTCAGAAATCTATTTTGTATTTAAACAATTTTGTGTATATTATTAATAAATATATTTATATTGTTATACTGTTCCTGGTAACATTTTTCCTGGTAACAATGTTTCTAGGAACTCAACTGCATCTGGTATTTCCTTTTAAGAGCCTATTTTGCTTATATTCCTTACTTGTTCTACTTTGCATATGTTGCTTCGATGTTTCCTTCAGATTTGAATAACTGATGAGCGGAGACAATGCAGTTTTTGTCATGACGTGCAACTACAAAGAGCATCAGTACATGGTTATAAGCTTGTGACTGCTGGACCATTGAAAACAAAAGAAAACTGTATCAGCAAAAAACAAAATCTGCTGCCAATGAGCTCCATCATGATTCAATCAATATAATAGATAATAGATGAACAAGATGAATGATGTCTTTTGACTGAGTCCTGCATGTCTGAGTAACACCGTTTCTGTCACAGGACGACAAGCTCATGCGCTTTGCATGTTGTTTTACTGCATGCTTTTATTTTGAAATGTGTTTATCATATGCACTGTTTCGTTTTACTTCCTGTTTTTAATCATCACAAACCACTTGCACTTGCAGCAGACTGTTTTTACCAGGTTTTAACCAATGTCTGGAGAGACTGGGGGGGATGAATTGGCATGAAGCACTTTAATAGAGTAAGAAGCAAAGAGGCGGGGGGCCTGGAGCAGCATAGGCCAGGCCAGGCCAGGCCAGGCCAAACCAGAACAAACCAGGCCAGGCCAGGAGTCAGATAGGGACTGAGTGAGGAGATGGAGAGAGGCAGGAGGAGCTGGCACAGACAGAACCGGGACAAGAGGCAGGAACACGGGAGATTCCAGGAGGACTTTAGTATTGTATCATTGGGCCCAATTTTATTTGGTTTTGCTCTGTAATAAATTATATTTTTAACAGTAACTTGTTTTTATGGTCTTATTGGTTATGTACACTGCTCGCCTTGAGGAAAAGGATGTTTATTCACAAAGTATTTCATCTTGTCAACAACATAAAAATCTGTTTAATCTCAAAATTCCCCTATAACCCAAGAGACACATTAAATAATGGCACATGTTTAATACCATTAATAGTAACATTTCTCTAATGGAGAAAGTGACTCTGTGGTAAAATAGACAGAAGAACACACTCGGTTTCAGTTCTTGTAACCAGTGACCCTTCGACACAGACCTCAGGCTCTGGTATTTATACATTTCCTCTGAAACACTCTCACTTCCCTTTTGCTCTGTGTTTTTCAATGGTATTTTTCATCATGGGGCATTTTAACACCCCACACCAAACCAAACCAAACCAAACCAAACCAAACCAGTTTTTCCATCTAACTCAGGTTGGCTCATTTTAGACACAGGAGCATAGACTGTGGACGTTGTAGAAATCTGATAACCTTTTACTGGCTTCATTTGGCTGTTAAATGAAACACCTGCTGTTTTATTATGCAAAACTCAGTGGATACTTGTTTCACATTGCCTAAAGTATGCACTCGCTCTGGCATTTTGTAGTATTTTGTTTTGTTCATGTTTGATCGAATACTTTGTGGCTCATTGAAGTACTAATTTAGATTATTTTTAGTGTATGAATCTGGGTTGGTCCAATTGAAGACCTGTTTTAAACCTGGATTAAAGCACACAATTAAGGCCCAAAGTCACTGGGATAGGCTCCAGTCACCCGCGACCCCTAACGGGAATAAGCGGTAGAAAATGAATGAGTGAATGAATGAATAAAGCACACAACGTCATTTTTTTCGTCCTTTTCATTGTCAGCTAGTAATCACATAATGACTGTTTGATGGTGTCATGTGCAGTAATATGAATGTGAAATATTTAATTACAAACAAAAAAAGTTTGAAGTTCTTTTTCTATACAAAAGTTGATCCACTTTTGGTTGCATTTGACAGACCAAACTTCAAAGAGCAAAATCAAAAAATAAAAGCTTAAGGCATTTTATTAACCAAAAATTATATTACTATTGCATTATATAAACAAATGTCTTTAATTGCATATATCAGATTTCTTTTGATCTTTTGATCTTGATGCTTCACTGACACCAGGCGGTCCTTATAACCTCCAAAACCATGTGGGTCAGGTTGGCCCATAGTGACTAATCCTCCATCTGATCTATGTCATGTTATCATAAAGCTCAACCTAACTTAAAGGTGCACTTTGTAATTTACTAGTAGAGGTCCGCCACCTGCTTGTCTCCATCAGATGTTATTGCTTTGTCTGAAATTTGTCTGAAAAACCGGCAGCTGAGTGATCAGATCTTGCCTATAGTTTGAAGGTTCAGACTCAGAGTTCGTGTTCCTTTCTGTTTCTCCCCATGTCAGGGTTTCCTCTGAAAACTATGGTCCAACTTGACCCACATGTTTCTGAAACCCGGAGAACATGCAAACTTCCTTCAGGAAGGCCTTGTCCGAGAATCCATCCTAGAGTTAAGAGCACTAACCGCTCAGCCACAATGACGTACAATGATAATTAAAGCTCTTAACCTACACATTGATCCAGTCTTGTCACATAAATCACAAAAATACCTGAATACATCTTGTACACATTTACCAATCAATCAATGAAGAATGCTCATGAATTCAAAGTTTATCCACCTCCCCTGACTGCTTCCTTCTGTGGTCTTCAGTGTGTCTGGTGCTTATGTTTTCATCCACTGTGCCCTCCACAGACTGAGAGGTCGGACCACACGCGTCCTCAGCCAGTGCCCGCCTATAAACCCCGGTCAAACTGTGCCCAGACCTGCCCCGTGCACTCACGCCCATGCAGTAGTACAGGATGGGGTTCACACAGCTGTTGAAATAAGCAGTACCGCTCGCCAAAGGGTGCCAGATCTTCACCACTACATTTTTGCTGTTCATCATTTTCACCAGCAGGAGGCAGTGGTACGGAGCCCAGCACAGGAAGAAAGCAACGACAAGGGTGACAAGTATCCTGAGTGGGCGGGACTTCCCTGACAAGCGGGTACGTTTGATTCCTAAACCCGCCATTATGTAGCAAATAAGGATGATCATAAATGGAAACAGGAAGCCACATAGAAAACGAACTGAGTACAAGGCATATTTGGCTCTGTTGTCGCCATCTTTTGACTCTTTCACATCAAAGGAGCACTTGCTTAGGTTTTTTTTGCCCGGGTAAACTGTGCGATACATGAAATAAGGTGTGCTGAAAATAAAAGCAAGCGTCCACACACATACAGCAACTGCTCTGGCCACAAAAAGGGTGCGTCTCCTTTTGGTGAAAACAGGTCTCCAAACGCAGAGAGCTCGGTCCAGGCTGATCACAGCCAGCAAGAACACGGAGCAGAACATGTTGGCGTATTTGAAGAAGCCGTTGAATTTGCAAACGAAGGTCCCAAAAGGCCAGTGGTCGAAGAAGAGTTTTTTGATGAGAGAGGAAATCCGTGTGAAACAGAAGATCAGGTCTGCGATGGCCAGGTTCACCAACCACACGTTTGTTACTTTAGGCTGAGTAAACAAACAAAAAAGTCAAATTAGTTGTATTGAGGTGAGGTAGCTTCTAGTTAGATAATATTGTTCATGAGTGAGGGAAGGATGGATCATGAGATTGACAGGTGGATTGGTGAAACATCTGCAGTGATGCAGTTGCTTTATTGGACTGTTGTGGTGAAGAAGGAGCTGAGGTGATAGGCAAAGCTCTTGATTTACTGGTCAATCTACATTCCTACTCTCATCTGTCGCTTTAGGTAAAGACCGGATTGACAAGATCACAGATACAAGCAGTGGAAATGAGTTTCCTCCGAAGGGTAGCTGGGGGCTCCCTCAGAGCTAAGGTGAGCAGTTCATTCACACGAGAAGAGCTCAGAGTAGAGCCGCTGCTCCTCCACATCGAGAGGAGCCAGCTGAGGTGGCTCAGATATTTGTTCCAGAGCCTCCTGGTGTGTCTGGAGTGAAGGAAGTCTGAGAGTCCCTGCTCAGAACTGCGACCCAGCCCCGGATAAACGGAAGAAACTGGATGGATGGATGGATGGATGGATGGATGTTTTGGTAACTCCACCCACCACTGAGTGTAGTTCTCATGCACTCATGCCCTGTCTGCGTTTGAGCTATGCATCTTAAGTCATGATTGCGCATTTTTCATATGTTTTGTACATACCTTGAGTTTAAATCCTGCCACCCAGATGACCATTGCGTTTCCCGGGATGCCAAGTACAATGGTGAGTGTGTACAGGACGATGCTGATGTTGTCCATGATGGCGTCAATGTCCACTTCCTGGTCTGGGGCTTTGGTGGATTTAAGAATGAGCTGCGAGGTGTTTGAAGACATTGTGAATCTGTGGAATATATGTAACAATTGGAAACAAATCTTTAAATGGTTGCGTTATAAAACGTTCAACATGATGGTGGGTAGTCTTTTCTGGGGAGGGAATGCCGGCTTGTCTCCATGGAGATAATATTACTTTGCCTGAAATGTTCCACATTATAGGATTAAGTGTGTCTGTCTAGCAGGTTACAGTTCCAATCTGTCCCTCCACAGTAAGAAATCATGTTTTTCTATGTGCTTTTGAATACAAAATAATAAATAAACATACACATCTGTAATTGAATACATGCAAGACAGAGAAGTTTAATGCTATACAATGGAACATTCAAGGCAAGGCAATAACTCCCTGGAGGCAAGCAGGAGGTACAACATTCTGCTCCCTTAAGTCATTTTTTATCAAATCAATGGGACTTTTGCAATCTGAGAAATATCTTGTGTGGTGAGACACTCTTTCTGTTTTAATTTTAAAGTAGAGGAACTAAATCAAATATGGCTGTGGGGTTTACAATAGCTGTTGTTATTTTTTTTTTCTTTTTCAAATGACATAAATCAATATTCTGTTTTTGTTCTTTTATTGCAGAGTTGTTTGAGGCCTTTGTGTGGAGGGTGGAGGATGGGCTGTTTTTGGGTGGGTTTCCAATGACTATCTGCTTTTTTTTTTTTTATCTAACACAAAAATACACATCCTGCAACTGTAAACTATGAACACATTACTGCTGATCTGAATGGTCTCTGCCTAGTCTATTATTCTAAGGCCTTACATTAAAACCTGTTACCAATGAGGCGTGCCACGGGTGAGCTTTTTCTTCATTTATTCCCTTTTTATCCACCATCTGATAAAATAAATAAATTATGCTGGGATGAATCAGCATCTGAAACTAAAACATTTTGTTTTACTTTAAACAACTTTTATATGGAGTCTGTCTGGACTTTAAAAAAAAAGTATTTATTTATTTATTTATTTATTTATTTATTTATTTATTTATTTATTTATTTATTTATTTATTTATTTATTTATTTATTTATTTATTTATTTATTTATTTATTTATTTATTTATTTATTTATTTATTTATTTATTTATTTATTTATTTATTTATTTATTTATATATTTATTTATTTATTTATATATTTATTAAGTTAAATTAACTTCAGCTTTGAAACAGGAATTGTCAAAACCCAACAAAAGCCCAAACTAGTGTCAATCAGAGCATCCTCCAGACACCAGCTTTACTCCTTCATTTAAGGATAAAGGAAATCTAGGTGGAACTGAAAATGTGATATTCCTCTGTGCAGAGGTTGTTCACATTAATAATTAGACTAAATCAGAGGCCAAAACTACAGCGTGTCTGCTCAGAATCCAGCCAATAGTTTGTGCTTCAAAGGGTTCAAGAACAGGTTCAGTTGGGCTCATAGTCAGGAAAAACAGGCCCACATGGTGGGGTTAATCCAGCCTGTACGGTGTGGAGGCTAAATTTGATAATGCAAAGTTGACAGGGACAACCAACACATAAACTCTGAGTGAACTTAACATTTCCACAGAAGCTCCAATTTAAACAGTGTTTATCACAGTCAGGTGCTCTGAGTCAGCGTCTGCTTCTAAACCCATCTGGGAATAAAGGGCTTAGATAAAGGAAACACATGTTTACATTTGCAACTATTTTTCAAAAGGAAACTGAAGATGGTCAAGTATTATCTCGAAGGTTTGCAATCATCATCATTTTTATGAAGATTATTAGGAAAATTTAAAAGTTCAGTACAACAACAAATAAAACACAGTGGACCTACTTTCCCCAATAAAACACAATTAAAATTAACTGTCTTCAGAATCCATTTGTAACAATTACATATATACGTTTTAATGAAGTGAACGAAAGGCTGAATTTTAGCCCATATCACAAATGTGTGATATAACAATAAATATAACAATATTATGTATTGACAGTGGATACTTAACAATATTTTGTCAATACGTTTCTTTAAATGTTTCTCGAAAAGTAAATATTTGCAAATGAAATACAATTAGCAGCGGGCCTGTATTGAAGCCAGTTAGCTGCAAACATCACTGATCTTACCTGAGTGACTGCTGCAGGTTCAGATGAGGAGCCCAGCTGAGCAGACACACACTTTCAGCTCAAAGAGGAAATGGACACATGTGAGTGTTGTTTCTTCAGCCAAGTCTGTGGTCAGTGGCAAACACTGACAGAGCCCGCCCCCAGAACAAAACAGCTGAACTCTGGTGCAGAATGTAACTCAATTTGATACAAGCAGCTCCGGCTCATCATACTGTGATAATGATTTTAATCTCTATCTCATTGTTCCAGAAATGGCACTAAACATAATGATTTTTGTATCATATGAACATATGTTCTCATGGGCTGGGTGGCCTCTCCACAGTTCTGACTTGTATCTTGGCCAGGTGCTTGTGCATGGCAGAGCTGGGAGATACATCAAAAAGTGATATCATTACACAAAATTAGAATATTGAGATTGTTGTCTAATTATAACTATTAAAAATGAGAAATGAGAGGTAGAAACGTCTATGTTTTCAGTCATACACTCTTTTATTTACACAGAAGATGAGAAAATCAACAGACCTCAGCAAAGGTGTATATAAAGGCAGCCCCTGGAGCTGCTTCTTGAACACAGTCTAGTGTTCAGACGTGTCATCGGCGTTAAGTTCACCAGTTATTTTGGATCCAAATGTAAAACCCCACTTTTGAATAATAATTGTATTCACGTTTCTGTCTGAGACTTGAACCTCAACCATTGACAGGCTCAGTTTAACACTGGGGTATTGTTAAAATATAATCTGAATATAGTTATTGAGATGATGCAAACAATATATGTGTGTGTGTGTGTGTGTGTGTGTGTGTGTGTGTGTGTGTGTGTGTGTGTGTGTGTGTGTGTGTGTGTGTGTGTGTGCGTGCGTGCGTGCGTGCGTGCGTGCGTGCGTGTGTGCATGCGTGTTTGTTGGAGGATGAGTGGAACTATAAACTATGGCATTCAGATAATGTGTTTTGTTTGGTTCCACAAAGATGTTGCTATGAAACCACTGGACTCATGTTTACCAAAGGTTCAAGCACTTAGAGATTTAGTACAAATTTGAAACACAAAAAAATCAAAATATGGACGACTGCAGGCCCAAATTCGAGGAGATAAATGGTAAATTAATATAAAAAAATATCACATCAGTCCATTTTGTGTCCAGTTTTTCATTGATAATCTGTTCATAAAAAACAACATGATTAAATATCTTTTTTTGGAGTCTGATCCTAACCACCCTTAACCATAACCCTTACATCCTAACATTACATTCTGTTGTTGTACATCTAATGTTGATTTACGTCATGATCAGATTTTTGTCTCCGTATGCGAGGCAGCTCCTCATAAAGGGTGTGTTTATTCTGCCTCATGTCACCTTAAAACTCCATACCACAAGAATCTTTGACGGCATGAGGAAACTTATTATCTGGGTCATAATTAAATATTTGTGCAATCAAAGGTCACGCAAGTTAAGGAGTAATACAATGAATGTCTTTTTTTTATTTCAAATCATTTCTATTAGATGTTAATCTACCAGATGCTTTAGAAGATTTACACCAAACACTACTGTTCCATATCAAGGCAAGACAAACCCATAACTTAGTCAGAGTAAGACTTCCTTTTTTCCCCAACTCCATCTGCCTAGAAGCACTTCTCTATCTTTTGTCTATTTCTAATGTGGTTATTTAAAGGTTGACTGTGTAACTTTTTTACAGTGGGGTCCGCCACTTGCTGGTCTCCATTATGATTTTATTGTTGATCTTGAAATATTTCAAAAAATTCTGGATTTATTCAATTATTCTTTTTTTTTTTTGTCCATTTGCTCTCTCAACATATCGGCTTTCATGTGGAAACAACACACTTATCCAATCTGCTCCTAAAGATGTTTTAGTATTTTATTTAATCCACTTCATACATACATGAAGTACATTACATTTCTCTGGGACATTGTGTCTTCAAAGAGCTTTTTTAAAATGCATTTTTCTTCCACAGATCACCCTTAAAGTAGCTCCTGCACACATCAAACTGTACAATCTTGTCCTTAAGAAGATTTTGACAGAATATACTGAAGGATTTGATGATATCAAATTCTAAGCCTATTTATTTTTTTTAGATTTTGTGTACAAAATGAACCAGGAAATCCAAACCTGATTCTGTCCATTGAAATGTCCCAAATGTGTGCAATTTTGGTTTCTATATGAAAACATTACATAATAAAAAACTTGTAATACATTTTTTATTTTGTTATGTTTGTGTGAGTAAACTACAGGAGAAGTTTGAGATTGATATCTCTAAATATGCAGTGTATTGCCCCAAAGGAGTTGCTGCAAAAAAAACTCTGTGGTGGACAAAGTACTCAATTTTGTTACTTAAGTAAAAGTACAGATGCAGGAGCAAAAATGTGCTCCAAGTAAAAGTATCACATTAAATCATATTTAAATCATACCACACATAGCTCACTAAAATCACTGAAGTGTGTGTTTTACTGTATTTCATGCAGATCTTTTACTATTCAAGAGTGAAGATTTTGATGAATAATTTATTTAGTTTTTATTTTTATTATTACTTTTGTATTTGTTACTGTCCACCTCTGTAAATTGGTTCATTAAAACATGGATGGAAAAAAAAAGGTCCGCTTCTGCCCCCTTGTGGAGAAATATGCACAACAGCATTTGAGTTTTCTGCCTCGTTTAAAGCCTCATTATGGCATAAATATCTGCATTAAAATTGGTGATGGATCTCATGCTCCCTGATGGGTGGCAAGAACCAGTTTTCACAATTTATCCACAATAACTTAGTAGTAGAGCCTTTAAACAATTGTAAACAAAAACATTCTAAATTCTATTCTATGGAGGCAAAAGTGAAGTGGAACACTGTGAACAATGTGATTTCACTGGAGAAACTGGAATTAACCACACAGTATCACAAAATATGAAACATCCAGGTGGTTTTGTCAAAGGAAAACCACCCAGACACATGTGAGTGACATCAAAACCTGGCATAAACACATTTAACATGATGTTTAACATTATTTCTTTTTTTAAATTGGAGACATTTGGCATTTTGATAATGGCAAAATCCAGACTTTTTGCTTTTACTGGACAAATATTTGAACAGAAAGGTTGACCACACAAATTGTTGCAATTTATCTACGTATATTATATATTTAATCACAAATTTTACTTTTCGCAAATCCCAAATACAATTTTGAGGCTAAGAAATAGTATTGTTTCCATTGTTTGTAATAGAAGAGCAAATGAATAGACCCTGGAGATTATTAATTTTTGCTTAATTGACATACTATATTGACATAAAATCAACAGCATTTAGATCTGATGTTTAATTAATCTTTGAAAATGTGTCATGGTTGACTTAATTTTGCCTTCAGTCACCTCCATGACGGAATTTTGAACATTCTGATGATGTAATATTTTAAAGGGTCTGTACTATCTAAGACTCGTCAACGTTATGTTACAATAAAAAATCTGCATATATTAAAAAGTACTTTTGCCAGCCTCACACTAAATATCACATGTAATACCGTCAAACCCAATGGCAAGACAATTCTACCCAGGCATAATCCTCAATAATACACATTTCTTAGATATTCACGTACAATAGATCCAAACATGCAGTGGGACTTTTCTCTCACGCTCAAAAGCTGTTTTGAAATCTGTGTTTCTCCAGCTTTTACAATTTCCTTTCAGGTTGGTCCTTTTTTTGTTCAGAGACCTCGCTCTGTACAGCAGCTATAGGTACATTTTCATTTCTTGTCGAGTTTCTTGTTGAAATGAATTGTTTAATGGTTGTTTAAACCCCACTGTAAAGTATATAACCTTGGAATTATTCCTTGATTAGTTTGGAGATGGCTGCTGGTTTTAAGCTTGTTTTGGTCTGTGCTTTGATACAAGGTAAGTCTATAGTTTTTTTGAATTTGTTGTTCAGTATACTGTGTCAGGAAGTAACGGAATACATGCATCGAAAATACATATTCAGAATACTAATTTAGAGTAACTATATTCAGGTACAGTTACTCTTTCATTTGGTGGTCTTCAGAACAAGTCTTTTTTCTCAAATCAGAAGAATACGTTGTGGTATTTGAGCATACAATTTTGGCTTCAAATGGTTCTGAATTCTAGTGAGAAAAATTAAAAACATAACACAGCTCTGATAGTGAGAGAATGTGGGATTTTCTCTTCCCTATTTTATGATGAAGGTTCTCCTATTGTGTAAATCAATGCAGAACAAACGGTGAAACAAAAAGAAAAAGATGTCTCAGTATTATGTCATGATGTACAAACTAATATAATGCAATGTGAAGTATTCAGAATACAGTATTCTGATTAGATCAAGTGACGGAATACATTACAAAATACATTTTAACACAACTCAGTATTCTGTAACTAAATATATTTTCAAAGTATTCCTCTCAACACTGTTACTATCTATCTTAAATTAGTAACTGTAGGTCTAATTGCGTAAGAATCAAGAATAGATGCGCAGCAGTGAGAATTTAGTACAAGTCGCAGTCTTTTAAAAGAATATTTTACTGATATTGTTTACTGTTTTTTTGTTTTTTTAGAAGTTTTTCATCTTTGCACAATACTTGCTTCTCTCGTTATTTTATATTTTTTCTTTTTCTTTATTTATTTTTATGTCACTTTCATTGTATTTTACTATGACTTAATTACTTAAATTATGCTTTCACCTTTTATTTAGCTATTATTTTATTTTTTCAGTATTTAAATCGTACATGAACAGAATTTAATAAAAACACAGAGCAGAACAAAGGAGGGCACATACTGTCCAATATAAATGTCTCATCGAGTCTAAAGTTTGTTAGATTTGTCAATTTTCAAATTAATTCCAACAAAACCACATGGAGGTTCAAACGCTCGTTGATTTGAACTTTCATTTCCCAGTTCATGCTTCAGCTTGGACAAGACACTCCACTGACCCATCAGCGCTCTGAGAGATTAGCCAGTAATGCACCGTTCCTAAAAGCACTTCATGAATCAAATGAAATGTTTACAGCTAAATCTAGACTTGGTTATGTCTGTTTATTCCAGGTGTGAATTGTGAGAATTGGCACTTGAAGGCGCCCCCGAGGATCATGGGAATTGAAGGCTCTTGTGTGTCAGTGCCCTGTAGTTTTGACATCCCTGATTCTTACATTCCAGCGCTGAACAACTGCTCTGGAAGCGCAGTGTGGAGGAAAGGCTTACTCGGCCCGATTATTAAGACAGTGAGTGTTGATGTTAGTTTCATTTAAAGGTGTACGATGTAACTTTTCCACTTTATGGGCTGAAACGTGGAACTGTGTTATTTCAGCGTTATTGAACTTATCCCTCTTTATTCAGTTACAACAATACTGTAGTTTGGGTACACAAAAGTATTTTAAAAACCCAAATGAAAGGTAATTAGGCCGATTATTGTACATTTTTACTGTGTTTTAGTGTCACAACTTCTACTGTGCCAAAAGTATGAAGCGCAAATCTTAACTTTTACTTTAGCACATATTTGAGACCGTAACATCTAGTTGAATATGATTAGTTTGTCAAAATGATCTCTTGTTCCAGGGGCATGCGTTGGGTGACCTGAGACAGAAAAACTGCACCACGGTTTTCGAGAATTTCACAAAGGAACAGGACGGCATTTACCTCTTCAGACTGGACTGTCCAAAATCAAAGTTAAAATACACTTTTACACAAGAGGTCCACATCACTGTCACATCAGGTATTAATCAAAGACATAATTATATAACAGTTGTTTTTGTACAACCAAAATCACAGCAGTCGCCTTGTACTTCTTTAAAAGTTATTACCACTAAACCATTCCTACTTTAGAAGCTCTAGGAATTGGGAAGGATGGCCTCTCTCTCTCTCTCTCTCTCTCTCTCTCTCTCTCTCTCTCTCTCTCTCTCTCTCTCTCTCTCTCTCTCTCTCTCTATATATATATATATATATATATCTATTTATATATATATATATATATATGTTTGGGTTTTTTTAGTTTTTTTTTAACTAATATCACTAATGTATTGACTTCATGTCCAAAACTGCAGAACCAATAAGCTCCGTCTCAATTTGACATTTCAATGTAACAAGCAGCGGGTTGTCATTTACATGTTTTTGTTTGAAAAAAAAAAGTGGTTATCAAAATATTTTCAAACCCTAAATGTATAACTCAGAGCCTTCATTTTTCAAATGATCGAAAGTCTGAACATTGCTGTGGGTGGAGATATGGGGTAAGTGGAAACAAGAATTATTAGCGCACTCGAGCTTCAGTCGCAGACAATACAGGATTACTGAAACATTCATGAATCTATTAAAATTCAACTTTGAATAATAAAAACATGCAAAAAAATGTATGCAATACAACTATTTTCTACAACTTAACATCGATGTTTGAATCTTGGCATAGATTTTTTTTTTTTAATTGACAAATATACAACAAATTGTTATTGATATTTGTAAAAAAAAAAAAAAAAAAAGAAAAGAAAAAAAAGTCCATCCCAAACTACCATAATTGTATAAACACATCACAACAGTTTTCTGAGGAAGCTAGGAGCTATAAGTTGTTTTTTCTGCAGATGTGGCCCCGCCCTCCCTGACCTCTGTGACCTCAGTGAGTCATGTGACACTGGGGGATCAGGTGACACTGCAGTGCTCTGCCATGGCGCCCTGTGTTTTTCTGCCCCCCTCTTTCATATGGACCACCCCCGAGAGCAACATGCACCAGAGAGCCCAAACCCTACAGGTAATGCACAAGTCCAATACTCAGCCTGGATTAATCCTGGTTCAGGTCTGGTTTAGTCCTGGTTCAATCCTGGACACATTTATCAATGGTAGCTGCAAGTTTTGTTTTCTGGAGGTTAAAAAAAGCACCAGTCATTCCCAACCTGGGGGTTGGGACTCAAACTTGGGTCCCCAAAGATTCTGAGGGGGTCCCCAGAATTTTTTATAAAAGAGGTCGGAACTAGATTTTGTAAATTCTAATTAGGGAATTTAATTTTAATTGCTTATGTAAAGTATTTTATAACATTATTGTTATGTTAACTTCTTAATTATTTTAATAATTCTTTATTAATCAAAAAACAATTATATTTATAAGACAGTAGCTTCCTAGGTAGGAGAAGGATGATTGGGCCACTAACCATGTAAACGGGTAAAACATGGGTCACTGGGAGAAAAGGATTGGGAACCACTGATTTAAACTACAATTAAGTGCTATATAAGATCAGAAATGCAGCTAAAGATGCAGATTTTACAGTTTGAGGATTTGCCACCAGCTGGAAATTTTGTTGCTTTGCCAGAAATGTTCCATAGTATGGCCTTCATCAGTACCACTTGATAATAACATCTTAGCCTTAATAAAGCATAAACAAAGACTTAACGTAGATGTGTTTATTTTCGGGCATCCCCGGGCATCCCGAGACGACCATATATCAACAATTTGATCACTTTTTTGTATTCAACAAGTCATAACACATCAAATAATTTTTTTTTTGTCACAAATGCAATTAGTATAAACAAAGCTTATTTTATTAGGTGTCTATCGATATCTTGCTTTACTGGTTTCCAACACAAGTATTTTCAGTAGGTCTTGTAAAAGTCAGATTTTTGCTAGGCAGAAGTGTAAGCTAATTCATTCAAGGGTTTCATTAGGGTTAGGATTTAGGGTTCGTACTATTCGTTCGTATTTATTATTTAAAATGTGTTATCCACAAATCTAGCATATAAATCTTGCATTTATTCAATTATTTGTACTTTTTTTGCCCATAAATACCTACAACAAACATTCATTCTTACAGTCAGTGGGCTCGACTCACCACAGATCTGATCTGTAACTTGTCCTGGTGGCAGCACTTGCTTGTCTCCATGGACATAAGTTTGATGACATACTACGAAACATTCCAGACATGCAATTGGCAGCACATCTAAGGTTACATATCCACCTTTAAACTATAAAAGAAGTTAAAATACAGGGACAAAGTAATGATAAACAATAATATAATGATAAATAAAAAAGACAAATGATTATGTCTAGCTCTCTTGGCATTAAAGCCAGTCTAGAAAGAATACAGTACGTCACACCAAGGAAAAAAGGTTTATACTTCTAGATAATTAAAAGAGGATAAGTCTTTGTCATGCTATTTTTATCCTGTTAACACATTACTATTCTTCCTCTGAAAGACTTCAGATGGACAGATGATGTTCAAGTCCACACTGACTTTCACAGCTTCAGCTCAACATCACAACCAGACCATCTCCTGCTCCGTGTCCTACCCACTGTCAGCAGGGGGCAGCACCGAGGCGTTAACCAACTCTAATGTGCTCAATGTCTTGTGTAAGTTCCTCTTGAATACGCACAATGTGATGTTTCTCTCTCGGAGGCGGAGACAGTATTTCTGTTTCCCCTTTTTCCATTTGACATATCAAGAAAACTCCTTAAACATTGAACAAGATCATGAAGGATCACTAGTTTAAATCACTATTAAATTAATCTGTTTGTACCTTTAAATCAGCCTCTTGAGACTTAAGATTTTTTGTCAATTAACCAAAACGTGCATTAAAAGGGTAAAAAAAATCATGAATGTTGGTCCTATTACCTCATGTTGGGAATACACACAAAGAAAAAAGAAGAAAAAAGAAAAGTTGACCAATACACACTTTTCCATTTCATTATTTTATGTTAATCGTGGATGATGATGATGAATTAAGAATATGTTTAGATTAACTTGACATAATTTATTTACAAACATTACCGTCTAAACATTTCATCTTTTTAAGTGTCAATAATAATGAATTGAATTTGTAGATCGTATGAATCTTTAAAAAAATGATGATGACAAATGGTAATCCTCAGGCTCATTTGACAAACAGTGTGTGGTGAAAATCCTGTGTGTCTTTTCTCTTTTGTTCAGACGGTCCCATAAACACTGCAGCAGACATGAGTGTTTCAGGCCCAGTCCTAGAGGGTTGTATTGTGGTCTTCACCTGTTCAAGCAGCGCAAACCCCCCAGTATCTGACTTCACCTGGTTCAGTAACACCAACGGAACTGTACGAACAAACTGCATTCATTGATCTATCTTTTCCACAGGATGGTCACCTGCTTCTCTCCATGTAGTTTGTATTGCTTTGTTTTGCTTGAATGTACCACAATGTTGCGTTTTTTTTTCCATTTACTCAATTACATGTCATTTTATTCATACAAACACGACATTCTTACCATCAGCGGGGACACCTCTCCACAGATCTGACCTGTATCTTGGCTTGACACATATTTGACGCCATGGTGTGCAACATTCCCAGCAAAGCAATAATATCTAGATGGAGAAAACGCTGCATCAGAAAAGTTACATTCTATATTTGCACCTTTAAGAGTGACTCCTTTTTGTTTGTTTGTTTGCTTTGTTTTGTCTTTTCATTTGTTTTTTGTGCAGGGTTTATTTTTCTAAATGGTTGATTCTGTAGTTGAAATTATACCTTTCTAAATGAAAACTGAAAGAAATAAAGTACAAAAAGAAATAAATGAGTGATCGTAAACTACAGTATAGTACAACTACAGAGTATTCAATTCATCTTCGACTCTTTCATCTGGTCGTGCAAATTTTCAAAAATAAATAAATGAGTTCTATCTGAAACACATCAAAAATGAGATGGATAAATAGGTAGGTATGGATTTGGACTTATTTTTGGTGAGCCTGGTAGTTATGGACTGAACAAAAGTGAATCGAACTAGTTCTAAAATAAACAAAATCATTAACATTTTGAGTTTTATTTGCTTTGCCGTACTAGTAAATGTGTGCTGTTTTCAGATGGTGAAGGTGGGCGAAGGACAGACGCTGCCCCTACAGGTGAAGCAGGCACACAGCGGCTTGTACGAGTGCCAGGCCCGGAGTGAAAGGGGAGCGCAGACGTCCAGCCCCCTGGTCCTGGAAGTCACGACACAGAGAGGTAAAACTGGTACAACTAAATGAGTTTAAACACTGGAGCGAGGCGCCAGGGAGATCAGAATGGGATGTCTGTCCTGCTTTGTATTTTAGAGAAACAATATTGTCATGACACAATGTAAAACAACAAAAATAAATAAATTAGACAGACAGATCGAAACTGAAAGATAGATGGATGGATGTGAAATTGTACAATAGAATAGGTCTAGTGGACAGTGGATCTAGTGGAAACATGGCTCATATAGTGGACTCCTGGCCCTTCTTTTACCGTTCAGGGTCAAGGTTCAAAACATATTCCAAGACAGGGTCCAAAATATGATGCATATCTTGATACATCTCCCAAAAAAGGTCCTAAAAGTTTCTAAATGGATGTTTTCCTTATGTTGAAAAAAAAATGCATTTGAATTTCAATTGCCAGTACACAAAAAAACAAAACAATTGATCTATGAATTACTCACTTTTTAGCTCGACAGATTCAGCTTAAATGAAGTTGTCAGCAGGCATTTAAGTGTGTAATAAATTACCATCTGTATGGATATGCACATTACCAAGAAGTCCATCATGATATAATATTTCTGTAGACTACACCAAACCAAGTATTTTTTGGACATTAAAACAAAAAGCCTGCATTTGAAAAAAATAAAGACAGTTAAGTTTACACCAGACTATAAAGATTCCTGACAAAGCAATAACAATTCCATGAAGTGAGCAGGTGACAGACACTCCACCAAAAGTGACACAGTGCACCTTTAAACTGTCCCTCTGCTTTCCTCAGACACCTGGCCGTGTGCTGGAGTCTGGATGTTTGTTGTGTGTGGAGTCTTGTCTGCCCTTTACGACCTCACGGTGGCACTGTTCTGCCACAAGTACAGGAGGTAACCAGGCCTTTGACCTTTACGCTGTCAAGTTGACAATTATTATTTATTATTAATTAGCTGAATATAAACTATTGTGCACAGGGTTCAAGTTTACAAATGTGTTAAATGAAAACGTTCTTATGCATTTTATTGACTTTTTCAATACAATCTTTATTTTCTTTCTTAAAGTCTTTCAAGGAGGCTGAAGGTGAGTACATCATTTATCCTCACATATTCTGGCTGTTCCCTTGACACATTTGTATTGGTCTTTACCACTTTATAACTCTTCAGCAGGAGGGACAAAAGGGTGACAACATCTACTCTGAATTACAAACCAGCAGCAACTCCCCAGACTATGACAAACTTAAGGTAATGCACTCCAGGTTTATAACAAATGAAACTATCTGCAAGTTTCTGATCAGTGTGTGCTGTTCTAAGGCCTTTCGTACAAATGTGGAGGATCCTGAACTGAACTATGAAAACACTGCAGCTCTGAGAGAAAGTCTTCAAGCAAAAAACATTAAGAGCCTTTGAATGATATCAATGATATTTTGTCACTCAACAATACACAGCTGTGAATGAAATGGAATGGAGTATAGATGCCCATAAACTATTGCTTCAGCCTAACTCCTTTGGGCTTTGTGCAACATTTTATGAAAGGAAATGTAAATATACAATCTATTAAAAAAGAGATCTATTTTACTCGATGTAAGAATGTTATCTACTTAAAAATTGAAGGATAGGATTACTAACACAACAATCAATCATCACCGCTTTACTTAATTGGGTACAATGAAAACCTATGTTTGGTGTTTGGAAGCCTTTGATCTTTAAGCATTTTATTACTCTGACTATTTTAATGCACTCACCACAAATGAAACAAAATAAACGTCTTGTGTCTGCTTGTAATGTTGTACGTGTGTTCAGTTTAGCATAAGCATTTGAACATAAACTAAAGCTGGACGTTTACATGGGAGAATTTATATTATCTCATGGTTCTGTATATGAATAATTTATACAAAGGTTCATAACGACCTAATCCTCAGACTCAAACCTGACCCACACCAGTGCTTTGCTCTGGTTTTGCCTGGCCCTGAATTTAACCATGACTTTTAAATAACCACAACAACCAAAGCCCTTCACCAAACATCTTTAACAAAGATGGATACATAAAATTGTAAAACTTGTTTTCAAGCCTTTGCATCATGTACACTGCAGTATTACAGATCACTGATGGCCTCAGTTCTGCAGCCCTCCTTTTGATTGGTATCGACGACGTCAGTCATTGCTCTGCTGTATATTCTGTGCAGACGCTGCCTGAAGCATCCCCCCAGCTCCATCCCCAAACAGTAATACAGGATCGGATTCACGCAGCTGTTAAAGTAGCCTATGGCACTGGTGATGCGCTGCCAAGGCTTCAGAACCTGCCCGTATTTGTCGGCCATTTTGAAAAGCTGGAGGCAATGGTATGGAGCCCAGCACAGGAAGAAGGAAACGACCAAAATGACCAAAATCCTTAAGGACCGCGACTTCCTGGACAAATGTGTGTTTTTAATTCCTACACCGGCCACAATGTAACACACAAGAATGACCAAAAAAGGAAACAGGAAGCCAAACACAAAACGAAGCATGTACAGATATAATTTGGCATTCTTCCCCTGCCCTTCATCAATGGAACACTTAGTTCTGTTGTGCTTGCCCACGTTAACTTGGCGAAACATAAAATAGGGAACACTGAGAACAATGGCGAGCGTCCACACACACACAGCGACTGCTCGGGCCACGAAAAGGGTGCGTCTCATTTTGGTGAAAAACGGCCTCCAAACGCAGAGAGCTCTGTCCAGACTGATCACGGCCAGCAGGAACACGGAGCAGAACATGTTTGTGTATTTGAAGAAGCCATTGAATTTACAAACAAAGAGCCCAAAAGACCAGTCATTGTTGCGCAGCTTGGATATCATGGAGAATATCCGAGTGAAGCAGAAGATCAGGTCTGCTATGGCCAAGTTCACCAGGAACACATTCGTGATTTTGGTCTGAAAGAAAAAAAGCTCTGTCAAAATGCAGGAAAACATAACATTAACATAAAGCTTCACATTCAAATGGCGTTTCATTTCACATGTACATTTTCATGGAACTGGATTAGGTACATTTATTCTCTCCAGATCTTGGCCAGGAAGACCCAGCTGGAGGAATTGCCTTTTGAGCATGTTTTGTAAATATATTAAATATATTAGCCAAGCAAGGGAATGTTTGTTCTTAAAATATAGTGTGGCTTAGTTTAGTCTCTATTTGAAGGTACAATGAACAGAGAAAAGGTGTTGTACATCAGCCGCTAGCTTGTTTTCATCATTGGTTCCTAAGATGGTAAGTCAACTGGGTCGAAACATCTTCAAAGCATTGATCAGTCTAGGAGTTTTCACTCGAGCCCTTATTTAGTCAGAGGAATCACACAGTCCCCCTTGATTGCATTCACACAGCAAAGTGGCTTTAACATTAACATCTGCACATTATGGAATATATAAATAGTGATCTGCACATAAAACTGATGCATGAAAAACTCAAACTAAACCAATTTTTCAATAAAACAATTATTTGCAGCAATTTAAAATTATTTATATACAAAAATAAATAAATAAATAAGAAAAAAATTGATTTATGGAGTTACTGTATCCAAGTAATTTCTCTTAGTGTGTGAACGAAAAAGAAAAAAAAAAATCCACAAAAGCAGTGTTTGTAAATGCACCAAAGGGTTCCTGATCTGACTGGACTGACACCAATGGTGGACTAGAACAAAAAAAAAAAAGTACCTGGAACTGAAAATGTTCCTACAGTGGGAAAACATCTTCTATTCAGAAAGTTCCCAGGCACATGGGACTGGTGATGCGTGTTCAACCCGCTGGAGTTCATACATTTTCTTCTTATAAGCAGCTTGACCCAATTTGTGATGGCACAACAGTGACCCGACGGCAGAAATTTAAGACAATAGCCACTTGGAGCTCTGCCGACTCATTACCATATTTAAGTAAACCTAGAAAATTAGTCTTCATTTTCTGAATCAGTAATTTAGCTTTTCTATATAGTAGAGCTTTATTTTAACTTGTTAGAGATGTCAAGGTTAAATGGCTGATCAACAATTGTGAATATACAGGTCACAATGTAACTGTACAAACAAAAAAGTATTTGAATTTTAGAAGCAAAAATCATTCAAAATTCTACCATTTCAGTTAAATCAACTTGAAAGGGTAAATTAAAAGTTATTTTTTTTCCTGCTGTTTTTGTCATTTGCTTAAAGGTCACTTAACATATCAGCTTTCATGTGGAAATAACAAACTTGTCCAGTCTGCTGTTTTATTTTTTCATTATATCCACTTCATCCACAGATTTCTCTGGGACACTGAAACTTCAAAGGCTGTTTTCCTGAAATGCATTTTTCTCCCCCAGAGACATAAGGATAACCACTTATAATAGCTCCTACAGACACCAAACTTTACAATCTTGGACTCAACAAGATTTTGATAAAACGAACAGAAGAATGTTTTGATGTTTAATTCTAAAAATGATTTATTGAAGTTTTAAGTCAAAAATATTTGGCGAAACTTGAATTTTCAGTCAAATCTCATTTACTCAAAAACTAAATACGTTATCCAAAATCCCCTCTGTAAAGTTTTTTTTTTGTGACTAATATGTGTACAAAATTTTAAAATGTCAGCCTGGTTGTGTACATTTTTCAGATCTATATGTCCCACTTATGTGTAATTTTGGTGCTTTTACAAATAAAATGCCTTATTTGTACATTACATGACATGATGAAAAATGTGTAAAACATTTGTGTAGAACACTAATGATCATGAATGTTTCTCACATTAAATGGGACATTCAATTTTGACGGTGTGACATGTGCATCACATTTACCGCTCAGATCTCACAGTGGACTTCTTTTAGCGTCACACACCTTGATTTTGAACGCAGCGATGTAAATGACCGCAGAGTTGCCGATGATGCCCAGGACCACAGTCACAAAGAGGAGGGCCGCACTGACCCATGTGGAGACCGCATTCATGTCCACGGGCCCCTGGGCGCCATCAGACGAGTTAGCAAACATGACTCCGGAAAGAAAGAAAGAAAGAAAGAAAGAAAGAAAGAAAGAAAGAACAATTCATCAAAAAAACAAAAACAAACAAACAAACAAACAAACAATTATTAAAAAAAAAAAAAAAAATAACTTAAATGTGCAGTGTAACTTTTCTGATTTGGAGTTGTTACTGCCTTGCCTAGAATATTCCACATTACTGCATTAAACATAACTTAACATCACTCTCCGTGGAAACAGCAGCAGGCTGAGTTACAGGTCAGGTCAGTGGAGAGGCGTAGGAATGCATGTTTTTGATGATGAGATGATGCCAGGCAACATCTCCATGGTGACAAGCAAGTAACAGACCCTCTGCTGGAAAAGTTACATAGTACACCTTTAAGGCATCTGGAAAGTTCACTCTCTCTAAAAATAGGCACATAGATAGACCTAAATACATTTGCTATGTCCATATTCTAATATAAAAATAATACATACATTTAGAATGCACAGACAAGTAGAGAGCAGTGCATGTTATGTTTTTGCAATATAATTACCTTAAATGAATATGTCGGCTCCAGTGTGTGATGCACTAATGCTATCGAATGATTTTATCCTCATTGACACTGACACTGACACAGGATGTTGACACTCAGACTTTATCTTGGTGTTTCATATCAGCTCTGTGGGTTTTTCTACATAACACAGAAAAAGCAGAAAGATACATATACATGCCCGTTGTATCTTTCTTTTTTATTGCAAATATAAAACAAACTTTACAAATTCACTACATGTGCTGATTTTAAAAGCTGGAAAGCTTTGAAAAGTGCCTTGGCTGGAGACTATAACCTTAATCACACATACCAGTACCTGCCTAACAGTGGTGGAGTAATGAAGTACAAAAGTATCTGTCTTTTATGTAGGTACATTTTACACTGGATTCTTTATACTTTAACTTTAAAGGACTTAAAAAAAGTTCTACAACAATGTAGTGGAGTCTCCACATGTTTGAACTAGACTGAAAAGTATTTTGTCTCTATTTTCAAACGTGCTGAAATAGCAGAGGTGTGACATCCTGCCTGAAGGTATTGAGTTTCAAATATATAAATGAAAATGACCAAGAACAATATTAAAAAAATAAAGATAACAGTCACTTCCAATGACAAAAAATCAACAGAATTCTTCATCCAAATTGCTAAATTTGGTTCTATGACTTAAAAAAAAAAAAAAAAAAAAAAAACTTTAAAACTACATTTTTAAATATACTTTAATAATTCAGGATTTTTTTTTGCCCCAATCTGTACTTTTATTTAAGTAACAACACTGAGTTCTTCATCACTTTGCTTAACCTTGTTGTTGATAATAATAAAGGATTTATGTAATGGAGACCCCGTTTTTGTCCCCTTAAAGAAGGCAGGTCCATTTGAATCCTTTAAATACAGATTTTAGTCCCCGCAATGTGATAAATACCAGCGCATGCAATCATTTTGTTCCTTTTAAAATTACAACAAAACCTACAGCATTCTGTATCTTGGGTAGACTACTCAAATAAATGAAATCAGGGACATATTTTCTTCAAACTTGATATATTTATGAATATATGAATTAGAAGTTTTGCTGAATGGATGTACACATTTCTGTTTTATTATTCGACTTTCTTTCTGCCTTCCTCTGTGTAGTTCACATTTAGACTTGCAGTTCCACATTGGTGAAGGAAGAGGGCGCAGTTTGCAGCTTGACTTTAGGGGATTTTCGGTGCAGGTCTGAATATGGTCTCAACATGTCCTGACTTGGAGCCAGAGGAAGTCATTACTTACAGAGGCATAACTCAGCACAATGACAAAAACACTTAGTTTTACTGCGGGCCATAGTTATAAGTGGCACTTTTTAGACTTTTATGGATGACACTGAAATTACACCAACAACAGTGAATCACCTGCTGCTGACTCAGGCCTTTCTCTCAGACAAAATATCATTAATAATGCATTACGAATTTGTATTGACATTTCAGCAAAGTCATCAATCCATTATAACATATCTAGTCAGGTTTTAAAGCTTAAGCCTATACTTTTTAGATATGTTTGAACACTTTTGCATCACTGACTGTGGTTACAAGCACCAGTATTACCAGTATGAGTATTACCAGAATAAGAATAAGAGTTTTAAAATGATTAAAATTACATGTAAACAGTCAAAGTAAATTCATTTCCTTCTGATCACGGTCCCTCTTATCAAATTTTGCAGATTGCATGTCATTTCAATGAACTCAAATCAGTTATTAGTTAGGTTTTGGTGACCATGTGAACATAAGGTGTTTTAGGTTAAGTTTCAGTTCCTGGAACTTATTTAAGTTTCAGTCCCTATTTGACACGTGTTCGAACAGAGAAAGAACTAGGGCCTGAAACCTTTGGGGACTTTTTTTTTAGCTCCTGTTCTGGCGCAGGTACTTTTCAGTCAGAGCAGGAACTTTTTTGTTAAAACAATTAGCCTACATTTACAACATTAACTTTATAACAAAATATGTTTCTTTCAATAACTTTGACACTTTGACTCCAACAATACAATTCTTGATTAGTAAGTAGTAACCACAACTATAAATGATTGTCTTATATGTTTAATTTGTGCATCACAAAAGGAGCAGGATGAAGGAAAAAAAACACTTAAGAAATCCCAACTTAATTGAATAAGTTCATTTTATAGACCCACTTTCAGCCACTGTCATGTGTGAATGTGGGCGATGGGGACTGGGTGGTTCCTCAAACTAAAGAGGGACTGGGGGAAACAGGACTTAGTTCTTGGTACTGGTCTGTGTGAAAACGCCTACAGTTTTGTTACTTAAAATCTTGAAGGTGTACCATGTCATTTTGGAGGGTCTCTGTAAAGATTTTATTGCATGGCCCAGAATGTCCCACAGTATGGCTTTAAACAATCTGAATGGGACAAGCATGTGACCAGCACAAGCCAAGTTACAGATCAGATCTGTAGAGCGGTGACCTCGCTCACAGAATGCAAGTTTTTTGAGGTACAATAATAATAAATGTGATAACACCAGGAGGTACTATCCCTGCTCAGCCAATCAGCTCTCCTCTGAAAGCGTCATATAGATGGGTCTGTCTAATGAGTCTGAAAAGATAACAGCTTTAGAGGTGTGTTTTTTTTCACAAAGTTCTGCTGTTACTATAAACTTCACCGGGGACTAATTATGAGAAATAAAGTGAGGTACTTTTATATTACACCTTTCTCTCTATATTTGCTAAGCCAACTTTATCATATTATTTTGAACAGTTGTAATAGCATAAATCTGCCTAAGGCCCAAAGTCACTGGGATAGGCTCCAGTCATCCGCGACCCTGGGAACGGGAATAAGCGGTAGAAAATGAATAAATGAATGAATGAATGTAATGGCATAAAGATTTATCAACATTAGACAAACGTTTAAGACAAACTTAATTCCCGAAATGCCAACACTTCCATCAGTCCAGTCCAAAGAAAAGATTTCCAGGAAATTTCTTAGAAAGTTCAGTTTTCCTTGAATACATTTAAAAATTAATATGAACATAACAAAATAGCTGCACCTATCTGCATACCATCTGTTACCTGAAGTTTGTCTTTCCAGGAGGCTGCATCACATTCCTTTCTCCTTCAGGCTGAAAGCACGACCTTTGACCTCAGGAAGTAAATGATGTGTTTTTGACATATTTGTCCCAGTACGGCCCAGTCACCGTCTCGTCTGAATCCGACTCAAGCACGAGCCGTGAGTAATCGCTCAAACATGTGAACAAATGTTTAATTGAGACATTGCAAGTTGGTGGAGCAGTTATCTTTCATCTCATCCATGGAGTTGTGGATTTACTTCTGCAAATATAACATCACATTTTCTTTTGCTTGTCTGCTTGTCCTCCCAAACTGTTCTCATTATAAGAAGTGCATAGGTTGATAAATGAAAGAAAACATTTATAAACCAAGAACTTTTCAAAACAAATTATTGATCTTAGCTTCTTATTGACTATAACTTTGCTTTGTCATTTCTTAAAGTAATTACTGAGACCTTTTTCTCCATTGACTATACTCAGCCTAATTGTTTAGCATGCCGGTCACGCTGTGTGCTCAGATGTATAGTCCAGGTTTTAGGGTGCAGCTCTGAAGACTGAATGGTGAACGACTGCTTGACATTCCACTGATTTGAGTCACACTCTTTGAATGACGATTAATGATGGATTTAGTGAGGAATTCAGCCACAGGGGGTCAAGGACTGGAGAATATACTTAAACTATTAAACCTATTAGAGAAATTCTGGACACAATAAAGCTGATGAATGAGATAAGATAAGATAACCTTTATTTGTCCCACAATGAGGAAATTCCATGTGGCAATGCATAGTTCAAGAACAGCAAGAGAATAGAAGAAAAAAATCAAGATAAATAACTCTTCAAGCCAACCCAAAATATTGCAAGTAGACTGAAAATATAAGTTGCTCTGACCATGGTTATGTACAGTGCATCACTTCATATTTTTGAACTATTATGTACAAAAAGTGGCTATTCAAACATGGCAATCCAAAATTGTACATATTTTGTAACATTGGCCAAAAAAAACATTATAGTGCTTGGAGTTACTCAATTGTTTTTGTCCAATTTCCCCTTTGTTTCCGACATTTTGGCATCAGATCCTTGCTTTGATAGCTTCTCTTTCAGTTGTATCTTTTTCTCTGGAATTACAAAAAGAGAAATAAGACCATTGCTTTGGGCGACAATGGCTTGGTTGGAGAGTTCACCCCCAAAGGTTGTCGGTTCAAACCTTGTTCTGGCATATAAGGTAATGCCCTTGTATGACCCTTCACCCGTTGTGTTATATATTTGAATCTGGAGTGAGTAAGTGTCTGGTGGTGGTCAAAGGGCACGATGATGCAGATTGGCATGCTGCCTCGCTTCCGTCAGGCGACCCCAAGGCAGCTGTGGCTATAAGTAGCTGACCACCATTGAGTACGAAGAGTGAATGAATAATGCAGCAAACTGTGAAGCAACTTGAAGAGCTGGAGTTCAAACTATGGCCTGAGATGGGGACCATCAGATTTGTTTGGGCCCTGAGGTCTGTTTAACTGATAACATGCTACTGCAAATGTAATAATTCTGCCATCATAAGGTCAATAACAAACACTGTATTGTGATACAGACCTGAAATTAAAGCAACAGTGTGTAACTTTCTGGGGGTGGCACATCACCTGCATTATTCCATGGAAATTAAAAGTTAAAACCATACATGGAAACATGCATGAGGACGCCAAGTACAAGTATAAGTCAAGTTTGTGGAGATGCAAGCTCCCTTACAATAAGGACACATGTTTTTCAGCTGAACTCCACATTATTTTGCCTAAACAAAGCATTAACAAAAACTTAATTCATAATGAACATATAGCTTATTATGCAGGATTCAGGATTAGTAACTACTTAATTCAGGTCAGGGTTAGGGTTGGTGTTAGGAATAATGGTTAGAGTATTAGTTAAATAGTTACCAAGCCTGAATCATTCTTAATAAACTATTTGTTCACTATGAATTA
Source organism: Rhinogobius similis (assembly GCA_019453435.1). NCBI lineage: Eukaryota > Metazoa > Chordata > Actinopteri > Gobiiformes > Gobiidae > Rhinogobius > Rhinogobius similis. The sequence goes on along the minus strand of CM033635.1, from coordinate 10,995,248 downwards.
AATATTTGTTCATGCTTTATTAAAGCAGGAATAAGTGTAGTTATCATAAAGTGTTGCCAGTGAATCTGAAAAAAGCATGTATGTTTTATTTTGTTTAATTTTTTTTTTGGCCAAAAAGTGACATTCTGGGGCTTTAGATTTCCAAGCCTTCTTAAACATCTGGCTCTGTCAAAGCTATGTTAAAATCAATGCACCCATCTGAATAATTACTGTACTGACCACGAGTCTATGGCTCTCTGCTTCAAATAACTTTTTACCTTCGGCCCTTGATGAAGAACGTTTGGACTCTGCACTATATGAAACAATTGCATTATTTTTTATTAATTTGTTTTGGCTAAGCTCCGATGAGACCCAGATGTTGCCAGGTCATACTTGTGTGTTTTTGGCCCAGAAACAGCAGATGGAGACAGCTTTATTTTCTGCAAAACAATACATTTAGTTATCAAACAAACTCTGAAAACATCTTTAGTACAGTACATTTTTTAACAATCTCATGAAGAGCAATGTCCTTTCGGCACATCAATAACATGTTGTAGTCTTTTTTGGACAGACTTCAGAGCTGGCCTGGTCTCTAATAATTGAAGCTCCAGAAGTGTCTGTGATCACGCCGCTGCTGCTGTCTTTGAGTTTCTGCTCCACTGCTCGTCTATGGGGATGAGACGCCGCTCCAAATTCCTGCTTAATGCGGTTTGAAAAAGTCCTTGGACTCAACATGTCTTTTGATGTCTAAAAATGGAACTTCCTGTAACATCTTACATCATGTTTGCTATGAGCTTAGTACATGTCTCACTGTTTTAAAAAAGCTTAATCTGTCAATTATTTGCATGGTCCCGCCCACCTGTCTTTTTTTTCCACTACATTCCACGAATTCCTCCAGTCAGTGAGGTCAGAGAGAGGAAAGGACAAGAAAACAGAGATAAAAGTGTGCATGATCCGGCGTGGGTGGTTGGGGAAATGATGAAAGAGTGGGCGGGACGTTGCAAACCGCGTTGGAGGCCCACAGACCCCCCAAAAAAGCACCAGCCCTGCCCCACATGGAGTTATCTGGTCTGGACAAAGCAGAGCTGAAGACTCATCCTCTGGACCGTTATGACGCGCTTCCTCTTCAGTTCTGTGGAGCTTTAGGGGCCAGCCACCAACTGCAGCTTAACACAGGCAGAAGTTAAAAAGTAAAAATGCACCCAAGCACGAGTTCAACTGACTAACACTTATACAGCCAGGGTATGTGTGCCCAAAAAAGTACATTTACTATAGAAGATATTTACTTTTTAGCTTCAACAATGGCTGGCTAAATCTAACAAAATAAGACAAGCTAAGCTTTATTGCTTCCCAATGGAGAAATGTTGCCTTGGACATTTATTGCTCTCTCCCAAATGGGAGATAAAGTTAATATTGCACTTGAGTGTCTTGAGTGAACAAGGCAGCTGCAGATTCCACTGACAACAGCAGCGACAATCGTTGTGATCTGTGTGTTGTGCAATGTGCAGCAAGGTTGAATTATATTCTGATAATCTTGCGATTAGAAAATGCTCTAAATCATCAGCTGTTTATTCTGAAATGTTTTCCATTCAAGTGGGTGGAGTTATTATCGTTCAACAAATTTTCATAAGAAAAAGGAAATTCCAGTGAAGTGTAACACCAGTGCTCATACATCAGTGGTGTCTTGATTACAGCCACTTTTATATCCATCAGTGAGTGACGTTATGTGCTCTGCTCTGCTGACAGTGTCCGCTCTCTCTGACTCAGGCCTGACAGATCCAGGCTCTGTTACATCTGCACAAACTGATCAGGCAAACTCTGGGGTGATGTTTCTAGAGCACAATGTGTGTGTCAGGTCAAAATGATGTGGAGTACTACTCATCTTAAGGCTGTGCTCAATACTCTGCAGGTTAATAAACGTTACAAACCAAACACATAGCGGTAAAGTTAACCACACACCATAGAACACAGTTTCCAGTAAACATAAAACAAGATGATGGCAAGTGAAGGAAATTATTTCTGTGTGCAAATTGTAAGACGTTTTTGAACAACGCATTAAACTTTTAGCCTTTCTTCTGACCTTTTTTGATGTTTTACATGTCTGGCCAGCAACTCTGTTTTTTGACAATCTATCCTCAAGTCTGTTATTAAGTAGCATTGTGCTTCGTTATTTGTTACAGACACCTTCAGTTGGCCCCAAATCCCCCTCATTCCCGCGTTATGGAGAAAGTGTCCAGGAGAGGGAAGTTTTGGTGCAGCCAGACAAACAGTTCCTGGATAAGCAGTAACCTGATGTTGGTAAACAGAGGTTAAAATGTGTTGGGACTGTGGCGGCAAAAATCCCCTAAAACAAATTTAGAGCCCCAGAAAGAGCCCCTCTTAAAGGTCTGTGGTCCTGATTATTGCCCCCGTTTACCAGCACACGGCGTGGATCCCCAAAAGGATTTCCAAATGTTGGTAAACACACACAGCACTGCGCCCCAGCGGTGAATTCAAACACACCAGGTTTATTCTGGCATTAAACCCAGACACCTTTAACATGCCTTTGCTGTATTTTCCAAACTCAGAAATGTTCCTCCCGTGCACACAAGAAAGTATTCACCTACTGCTCTTGAGCTGTAGAACAGGGGGAATTCCTGAGGATGATGATTAACTAATTTGAAGTGTTGCGCATGTACATTTTTCCTGTGTATTTGAAATCACTTAGTTGTGCATTTTTTTCTGGGCAGTTTCTTTGTCAGCTGAAAACATGCACAATAAGCTAATTTGACAAGGGGGAAGTAACTAATTACAGATACACATGTTACTGTATTTGGGTGGATCAATTGGATGAACTTTTTGGTAGATTTTTAAACGTGTACTTGTACTTGAGTAAACCATGTAAATAATATCGTACAAATCCCAATCGTATGCAAACTGTTTCTGCTCCTCGTTTACAAACTCATGTATCTGCACTGCATCACCTGCTCTGATGGGCCAGAACTCAGAGAATGTACAGATTAACATAGTTCAGCTACAAATAATGACTGAATTAAACATGTTTTATAAATGTTGAACTACAGCTTTTGACTCACAGTGGGAATAATCATGGAAACGCAAGAACAGTAAAAGGGAACTGAAAGTGACAATAACATTAACGTAGCACCATTGTCTTTCGAGGAATTTCCGGAAGTTAGAAAATCTATTGTTTTGGCTAAATATATATATATATAAAAACTTTTAGAACAGTGTGGCTTTATAAAAACGTTTGTAGTCCTTATTGAAAGGAGACAAATTAAGAAACCTTAATCCATGTTACAATTCCTATAAGATTCATGCGAGTAATATTTACTTTCCTGCATTGGTCTGGAAATTCTTGTTGTCCCCCAAACATGCCCACTACTCTGCTTACTTTGTTCTCTGGTTTTTTATCATTATTATTTTCTGTCTTAATCGATGATTGACACAATTCAGCAGCGTCTTTTTTTTCGATCTCACAAATAAAAAAAAACAAACAAACCTCAAATCAGCTGCCTGCTGTCATCTTTCCGCAGTCAGGCGTCAGCATGGTCCATCAGAGCAGTACTTTGACAGCAGGCGGATATCAGAGCTATAGATCAATAATAGTGATATAAAATGACCAAAATATGAAATAATTCACAGGTGTCATAGTTTATGACTATAGCACAAAAAAGTATCTGCCTGAGGAGATCAGGCTTGCACCTTCAGTATCATCTTTTCAGTCATGCGTGTACGGCAGACCAGTGGAAAAGAAGGTTTTCAGCTCAATAATCATGATTACGTATTCATAAAACATTTTGATTTTGGTATATAAACGGCACAATGTTCAGTTTTTCACAATACGGGTCACTCTCGCTGTTTGACAACTTGCAAAATTGGGTTTTCTCAAGTCAAGTCAAACAGCAACAGAGGAAGTAGAATTTAAAACTTCAGCACAACCCCAACTAATCTCAATTCTTTATGAGCATGAATTTATATACGTTTATACAGAAAAGTGTCCCAAAGCATTAATCATAGCACCAACAACCTAGATGTACTTCCTTACTTGTAAATGATAGTAATGGTTCATAAAACGATGCAAACTAGCAGCTTGTCACAAATTGCTGCTATTACAAAATGTTTTACTCTGCAAAATGTTTTTCTTTACAACACATTTAAAGTCTCAGTGACCAAATGCTGACCTCTTTCTCAGATCCAGTAAATCACTAAGCATTGACCTGATCTAATATGGTGGAATTGTCATTAGTGAACAAACTGCTGCACTTGTTACTGTCAGTGTCTGTGGGTTACGTTTGGTTACTTAACTCTAGTGACCACAAGCCCCACAAAAAACACTCTGATGAATCTAACATCAAACACATGGAAACTGCACTGCGCTGCGCTAATGACAGAGCTTTGAAGAGGGGAAGTGAGGCATGCATCACCAGATTCTACACGCCGCAAAAACTTTGGCCACAATTTCACCAAAAAAAGCATTAAGCCTTGAGTCAGGAAATGATTGAATACAAAAACACAACTGCTTCCAAACTGCAGAAATTCCTGTTGACGTAGAAACAGGAGAAGTGAGCTCAGAGTTACTAATCCTATTTGATGCAACAGCAGATTTCTGTTATTGTGGCTCATGGTGTTGGCCACAGTCCATGCTGCAGTAGTGAAAGTTTCACATTAACAATGATGTTTAAAATCATGATCAATCAAATAAAAAGTCCAAATTTACTTTATCAGCCTATATTCCCAGATCTACATGGCTGGGCTGAGAAGTAAGATATAAGATAATTAAGATATTAGACTTTACTAGACTCTTTGAATAGCGTTTTTCATTTCACTCAGGTAGGTTAGAGTTATACAAAAGGCAATTACACAAAAGGGAACCTGGTCCTTTATTTTAGTTACAACTACAGCAGAAACCAAATTCTTTCGGTTCCATTCTATGTCAACTGGAGCCCTCAACTGCAGCTAGAAGCATCTGTATTTCTGTACCGGTGGAGAGTGAGAGTGAGTGAGAGAGAGAGGGGGGGGGGGAGAGAGAGAGAGATAGATAGATAGAGAGAGAGAGAGAGAGAGAGAGAGAGAGAGAGAGAGAGAGAGAGAGAGAGAGAGAGAGAGAGAGAATAGGAAGGAAATGAAGAAGGAGACTTGAGGAAGACAGAGAGAGGAGGGAGAAGAGGGAGATGAAGGAGAAAGACAAAGGAGGGAGAAAGAGGGGAAAGACAGAGAGAAAGAAAGAGAAGGTGAGAGAGAGAGAGAAGACAGAGTATGATAGGAAGGAGAAAAATAAAAAATGTTGGGGGTGAGAGAGAGGGGGGAAGGAGAGATCTAAGAAAGAGGTAAAAGATATAGAGGGGAAAAGAGGAAGAAAAGAGAGGAAGAAGGAAAAGAAGAGGGAGGTGAAAAAGGAGAGTTGAGGAAGAGCGAGAGGAGGGAGAAGGGAGAGATGAAGAAGAGAGAGGAGGGAGGGGAAAAGGAGAGTGAGAGAGGGAGAAAGAGAGAAATGATACAGAGGTGAAAAAGAAGGGGAAAAGTGGACGAAAAGAGAGGAAGAAGAGAGAGGAGGGAGGGGAAAAGGAGAGCGAGAGTCAAGAGTGAGAAGGGAGGGAAAGAAGAGACGGAGAAGAGAGAGGAGAGAGAGTGCAGGAAGGGAGAGAGAGGGAAAGAGTACATAGAGAGAGAAGGGCGAGAGGAAGAGCTCTGTTTACCTAACTCCATCATCTTCCTGCATTTATTATTCATGCAGTCATCTACTTCCATCACTTCAGAGGCACACCTTAGCCAGATTTTCCCTCGGACACAAGAGACAGGCTCCACATACAGAAGCCTTTCAGATCCTCGCAGGCTCTGCACTCTACTTTTACATCAAATACTTAAGGAGCATGTTATGACAAGGTTTCAAAATGGGATTCATGTGTATGATGCAGACTTCAGGGCAACATTACCTGAAATAAGTTCCTGTCAAATGGTTTTCAGAAACTGTGTAAACTATTTTGATCCCATTAAAAAAAGCCTGTGTATTTTTATGACATACTTGCGATCCATGGAAGTTCCAGTGTTTTGTATTATGGGTGATATTGCCTCCAGTTATTTATTACAATCAACACAAGGAACTTTATTTTCTTTTTCCTTATTGCCACTGTCAATTATTAAAGGAATGTTGTTCTGCTCTTTATAACACTTTGACATTCAAAACATGTTTGCAACAACACATGAAACACCTAATTGTCAAGTTTATTTTCTCATTATTACGTTCTTTTGAAATAATAATATGCTTAATGTGGTGATGGTAAGTCAGACCATCAAGTCCTCAGCGGCCCAGGATTCGGCTGATGAAAGTAATCATTCTCACATTTCAGATTCATCCTAAGCAATTTGAGTGAAGCGTCTTGCCTGAGAACACAGCGGCAGCATGCACTTGTCCAAGGGTGAGTCCATCCTCTGACCTTTGTGTTTTAAATGAACAAATCATCTCATTTTGATCATATTTTAGACACTACTTTACTTGTACATGCATTTCAGTTGCAAAGAGAAGTATATTATGTACTTCAATTAGTCAAAGTACACATTTACTTTTCCCTTTGGAGCAAACCGAGATTGTTTTCTTTTTTCCTGATAAAAAGATGCTGTTAGAATGTATTAGTCAACCATATGAACATGGTTAGTTTAGTGACTCAACTATGAACACTCAAAAACTTGCTTAATTATTTCAACAGCAAAAATCAACTTCACTCATTCAATTAAGACATTTCCAATGCCCTCTGGAGCAAACACAGAAAGTATATTTTTCTCTTTTTCATAATAAAAGGTTTGTTGTATATTATTAACACATTTAGTTTAGTGATACAATTAAATAAGCACAATTCTTGGTTTCATTCCCTCTGAAGTTGCTGATTTCTTTCAACAACAAAAATCAACTTCACTCATTAAATTAATTTACTATTCCCTCTGGAGCAAACAAAGAAAGTGTTTTTTTCTTTCCTCTCAGATAAAGGGTTGCTGGTCGGAGCAGAGGGGAGGAGGGAGGGGGGACTGTCCGGGCTGTGGGCGTCGAGCCTGTTGAATGGCGACGATGGCTGATGACTCAGGTGATGTGTCATACTCTGCTATAAAAGGGAACTTTTACATTTGTCCGCACCATAACAAACACACCACAACTTACTGTACACAGAGGAGCCGTGCAGAGGGAAGCCAGTACGGGACGCGCAAAATGAGAAGTAAGTTTGTCCAGACTTCTTCTGAACAGGTCTGAATATGTGAGAGAGAGAGAGGGAGAGGAGGGGAGAGCGAGGGGAGGGGGGAGAGGGAGGTAGAGTACACGTGGGTCGAGTGCCTTAAGCTCTAAACATGATTCAATGTGTTAATGAGCGCTACTGCGGCTCAATTAGTCATTTGTAATAGAGTTTAGTGTCAATTAACTTTTTCACAATGTGATTAGTTTGCAGAATTAGACAATATGTTTGTAAAAATTGAGATTTGTTTGTTACTTCAGCTTATTTCAGTGAAATTCCATGCCAGTGAAGTGTTTTATGTGAGTTTATACAAGTCATGTTGTTTATGTAAGGTTATATATTCATTTGTCAGGAGCAGACAGTGAAGTGGGTACTTAAAGTGGATTCAGATGATCATTCGTAGCTTAATTAATCATTTGTAAGAGTTTAGTGTCAATCAAGTGTTTGATTATGTTAATGTTGTAAAGTTAGTTTGGAGACTCAAACTGAAATGTTCAAAGTATGTCATTAAAAAATAAAGCACTATAGATTCAGGTGGCTTTTTTCAATGGGCTTTTGTGTCATTTTAAACAAGTTAAGGCTGTTTGTCAGCGGTTTTAGATAGTAGAAATGACATTGTTGAGTACTTAAAATTGATTTTTATGAAAATGTGTGGCTCAATTAGGCATTTTTAATACACTATAGTGTCGATTAGGTGATGATATCACTATTAAGTAATTAGTTTGGAGAGTTAAGCTTACAAGCTAAAATGTTGAAAATATGTTCTTATACTATTATAAATACTTAGAGATATGTTGGTTACACTAAACTGCTTATTTCAATGGGCTTTAGTGTCAATAAAGTGTTATTTAATGAGTCAGTTATTGTTGAAAGGTTATTGTCAGCAGTATATATAAGAGAAATAGAATTGAAACTAAAATGTGCTGGTTACTTGGTCATTTGTGGCTCAATTACCCATTTGCAATTTGAGTTTGTTGTCAATTACGGTTTTGATTATGTTAATGTTATGTAATTAGTTTGGAGAATTGGACAGGAGCCAAGACTTGCAAGATAAAATGTGTTCTTATAAATTGAGATTTGTTGGTTATTGCTTATTTCAACAGGATTTAGTGTTGGTAAAGATCTTTGCTAGTTTATGTTGTTAATGTGATGTTATGCTGTCATTTGTCATCAGTTTGGAGGAGTGGATATTGAGCAGCAGAAAAGGACACTGAAGTTCAAACGTCCAAAGATTTGTGACATACTTAACATGGATTTATATCATTTGTAATGGCATTTAGTGGCTGTAAACTCAAGACATTGTGGTGTCATGTTTATATAAGGGTTTATATTTGTTAAACTGTTTGGAAAACTTGGAGAAATTATGACACAGAAGCTGAAAAGTTTGATGACAAATGTTCAAGGGTATGTTGACGGTTTTCATTGTGACTTAACAAGTAATTTTTGATGTTTGAATAAGATTATGTCATGTTTGGTGACGTATTAAGCTGAAGATAATAGTTTGGAAATTGATTGTAATGGCTAATGTAAAATGTTTAGTGTTTGTTTTAAGTTTAAACAGTTTATCAGTTTAGAGAAGTAGGCAGGAAACACGTACGATGTTGTAGAAAAGTGTTGATAAAAGATCTGAGGATGTGGTGCAATTAGTCACTCACAATGTATTTTTGGTAATACATTTGGATGGCAGTTAGTGTAAAGACATTGTTGAAGCTAACATTTAATGCAAGTATGTTCAGTTTTTGCAATTATACTTATTATTATTGGCAACAGTTTTTTTTTTTTTTTAAATCACTTTGTATTCACTTCTTGTTGCTTGAATATAACTTTTAAATTTCATGGCTTACATATAATCACTGAAAACCCTCCCATTAAGTTTGATCATTAGACCCTTGAGTCAGCGTGCGTTATCAGATGTCACAATACGGGATCCTTGAGCGTCATACAGTCGTTGCTGGTGGTCCTGACGATGATGAGACAATATTTGTGGCCCCCAGGACTTCAGCTGGGGACAACCCTGAGTGCGCCCTGATTGGCCCGTGCCCTCTGACATCACAGACAGCCAGGGAAAGGGCACAAGGCAGCAGTTGTGGTTCCAGATTGGATCCAGATGCAGCGTTTGGACGATTTCCAAGCAGCAAACATTTTAGTGGGAAAGTTTTGAAACACTTTTTACGTAATAAAAGGGTAAACAAATTGCACAGCAATAGATTGAGCCTTTGCTTTAGTGAGAGTGTGTCACTGGCTGAACGTGCAGCTGGGGGAACAGATGGTACTATTTACTACAAAGGGACTGTCCCACTTTAAGCTCCTTGTTCTGTTGCTCTTAATTACAATGTTGTTCTGTCTGTTAAGCAAAAGTACTGTATTACTTCAAAATATTACTGTACCGTGTTGAGATGTAGAACTGATGCAAGCATGGGCACATTTTCATTGATATGTTGGATTGATGTGCTCACAACTGCCACTAAATATTAAAATTATACAACAACTAAAACTATCATCAGTACTGCTACTGCCAGTAGTACTACAAATACTGTACATATACCACCAATTAACCTCCTCCCACCATTACCTATACTACTACTACTACAACTGCTAACGCAACTACTACTACTGCTACTTGATACAATTAATCCTGCTGCTACTACTACTGCTGCTGCTACTACTACTACTACTACTACTGCAACTGCTACTATTACTGCTACTACTACTGCTGCTACTGTTTCTACTGCTTCTGCTGCTTCTACTACTTCTTTCTCTGTAATTACCCACAACAGTTCTGATGAGGTTGTACTTTACTTTGGCCATTACTGTATCAATTCCAAAGAAACCTTTTAATGTGCAAAGTTCAAACTCACGCCATGTGTTTTATACAGAAACATGATTTGCAGATTTTTCGTTAGAAACATGGTGTGACCCAACAGAGCAGGACAGACAATGACATCACTCTACGACATCACCCTCTCTTACTGTAATCGCTCCAGCTCCTCTGCTCTCTCTCCTCTGGCCGCTCGGCCCGACACGTTTAGGGAGCAGGGGAAATCTGATCCCAGCGTGAGTCAGCGCTCTGAGTGATCTCCACAACAAAGGATCGATGGGTCCCTGAACGCGTCTCCATCTAATCCCACGTGAAGTAATCTGCAGCCGCCTTTGTGAGATGAGGTCACAAGAAGTAACCAAGCACATGACATGGTGTTTGTGTTTGCTTAACGCTGCACTCTGTAAATCTACTACTGCCCCTGTGTAGCGTCGACCTAGATCTAAGTTTAGTCTGATATTGGTTGTTATCAGATTTTAGAATGTGATGGTGTCATTCTCTGAGATGGAGGTATTGCTCTTGATTACATAGTACTTTGGAATAACCTAAAGGTAAATTCATAAATGTTGAACCTAATCATTTCTGTCATCATTTCATTGACTTCTAGACTTTAGATTTAGTTGGCATCTATTTGTATAGAATATTACATTATAGAATTATAGAATGTTGGGATGTCGACTGAAACATAGCAACTTTAAAATGACATGCTTTCACCAGGTTGTTATTGTAAATAATGTTCTTAAAGGTACACTGTGTACTGTTTCCCCTACTTGGAGATGATATTACTCTGTCTGGAATGTTCCACAGTATGGCATTAAACATAACCATAGCATTAATTCCATAAATAACTTTTTTTCATTGCTAAATACCTTCAAAACTCATTCTTATTGTGAGCTGGGTTGCCCCTCCACAGATCTGACCTGTATCTTGGTCTGGTGGCAATGCCATCTCCATGGAGTCAAACAAGTGGTGAAACCTCAACCACCAAAAGATTTACTATAACTTTTTTGCTGAATTTTACATTGTGCTACTTTTTCCCGCTAAATGTTTGTTTTGATTATTTAGCCGTTAGTCAATAATAATCAACAATAAAAAAAACCTTTCCTTGTATGACATTTTTCCACAGAATATTCCACCTCACTTTCCCATTTCCTGGCAGCTTCCTTTTAACCGATTACTAGCATTAACAGTATCTTGTGTAGTGACCTTTTCTGAACCAGGACAGCTTTCGTTTTCAAAGGAGACACATGCGATATATATTGATCCCAGAGGACTCTGCCGTGCACCGTCAGAGCCGTCCACACAGAGAAGCCCTGTCCAGGACGGAATGGAAACCAGGAAGCCTTTATGTTTACTGTGTTTTCCACCTCAGCCCTCGACCTCTGTATAAATCACTGTATATTAGCAGAAACACACACACCAACTATCAGATTTATACATTTATTTTACTTACAGCAGCATGTGATTCAAGAGCTTAGCACCTGTTACATATTTACCTGTGTCCTGGTCCAGTGGCTGCGTGGATTGTGTGTTTTACCAAATACCCCACACACAGATCAAGGTGAAGCTTTTCAAACAAAACAACTTATTTACAGTGACTAACTGTCTCATGCCCACCTAGAGTTACAAAAGTGAAAATCCATTTTTTTTTTCATGTATTATTTGAAAAAAAAAAAAAGGTATGTATATTTGTTCATCTGAATATTGCTGAATATGAAAAGATTCAGTCTGCAGCTACACTTTCGGACAGGCTTGATGTGGGCTCTGGCAAACTTCTTCATTTCACGTTCATTCATTAGGGTCAATGCACCTAAACGTGAATGTTTTTGATTGAGGGAGATTATAAATAGGGTTTTAAGTGTTGACGACATAATGGTTTATTCTTATGTTCAAGTCCTCTTTTGGCATTTAGAGAGACAGTTGTAGAGACAGTTTAGACCTTGTTTAGTATCAGTTGGTATTGTCCTGATTCTGGTGGCAAGACGCCAAATATTTGTGTTAAAAAATGCTATTTCACTGATGTAGATTGTAGACTTTGTGTAAACAACTGGTCACAATGAAGCGATTACAGATAAGATTGGCTCCTTTATTTGATAATCACTGGGAAAAAACAAAAGACATTTTGTAAGCATTACACTGCAAAAAATAGAATGCCAACTCAATTCAAAATTCATCTGAATATGAATCTCTATTTGACAAATATTGAGTAAATACTTGCACTTAAGTTTTTTGGCCTGTAGGTTCTATTGGACAGGACATTATAGCGTGAAATGAGGTTGTGAGAGGGAAGGACATTCAGCAAATTATCGTTGGTGGAACTGAACTCAAGACACTGATATTGTTCATAAATTTCTGACTGATATAGATATTTTTTCTTAACACTATCTGTTAATCTACCTTGAAATAAGAAAAAAAAAATACATAAAGAATAAAACAACAAAATCAATCAAATTTAAAGTAAAATCATTTTGGCCCAAATCAATAAAGAACATTTGCCCAACTTTGAACCATGAAAACATACTTCAGGATGAAACATGTTTCAGAATGAACTGCTAGCCCCCACTGTCTTTTCTCTCACTCTGGTGGTGAACCATAACAGAGAAACCACTGGATTCATGGGTGAAAATGGTCTGTCCTGGTAATTGCTTTCTCGTGGGTCTCAAGTATCAAAATATCTTTTAAAAAACAGAGGCAAAATGTAATCAGACATATTATCCACATATAGTTGTTTTTACAATACTGTATGGAGTAAAGAGCTTTTTCTGACGTAAAAGAAAGAAAGCACAGGCACTGGCCCTTTAATCTGAAAGAAATGATGTCATTTAAACTACTGCATGGCAAGATATACACTTTTTACAGTGTATTATTTTGTTGACCTTTTGTCATGTGATCTGTGACAAAACCAGTGCTTTTGCCAGTCTTGTTGGCCTTTAGTTGAGCTTGTGGAGGTGTCTGCTGAGGTTAAAGCCATGGGCAGTCTGGCCTCCACTCCCAGCCCTCAATAAGTGCTTGGATATGGATCAAAGCAGAAATTATATACAATTACTGCACTTTCCAACAAGCCAAAACATGAACACGATCGACTTAAAATCTTTCCAAAGTTGTTTCAGGAGAATGGGAAATCTGTCTGCTGACCACTGAGCTGAAATATATCATTATAATTTAACTTACTCACACATTCACAGTTGGTTCATATGCAGCCTGTGGAGCTAAACATAGGCTTGTATAGACGTATATACAAAAATAGGGCAGATGTTTGTTGATTTTGGCCTGGTGCAGACGAGGTTGCAGGGTCCAGGGTTGTTCCAGCGGCTGTGGAAGAAGTGACATATGTGATGGTTAGAGGAGGGGCCGCTTTGTGCCGAAAATCTGTCTGTCACTCACACAGTTTAACACCTCAAATGTGTTTAAATGACACAGAGTAGAGGCATTAGCAGTTCATTTCAAGTGAATGAATGGAAGATGTACTCTAAAAATACTGCAGCTTTCAAGTACTAATACTGAACCAGAAGTAGTCAGAACAAAAAAAGGAAAAAATATAAACTCACAATAAGAAATGGAAATTTCCAATAATTGCTATAAGTTAATCAAAAGCAATCATTTATTTAAAATTGGTGTGTTATGATTAAAAAAATTAGGCTGAGATTAGGTTTATCGAGATTAGTGTTAGGGTCACCATTTTCAGATATAGCTTAATGTTAAATAGGGATTTTAGGATGCTTTTTACTAAACTCAGCGTTCATTCACTAGAGAGTGATACATTTAAGAGTGAACCAACAATATATTGTGTTCTTCCACCACACTTTCACCCGCAGCAAGAAGACCCACATTGGGCCCCCTCTAATAAGGAACAGGAAGAGGGTCTAATTCTGGGTCCTGACTTTTTGGCATTCAGTCCCAATTTCTATTACTTTTAATGCTAGAACTGAACCATTTACCTCCCAGTTAGTGGGCAAATTTCCGACTGAATACTACAATCACTTTATACAGCTATTTCTCTTTCTACAACCATTGCTATACCACAACCACCACCGCGACTGTCACTTTATTATACTTGATTTATACTGTTTGTTCTGGTTCTGCTTTTTGAACATATTTGATTGTTATAAAAGACCTGCCATGGTCAGAAAAAACAGAGCAGTATTTAAATGATGAGGATGGTCCACTACCTCCTTGTTTCCATGGAAATGCTATTGTTTTGCTTGAGATGTTACAGACTATGGCAATAAACTTCTCTATCTCGATTCTATTCTATTACATATGTTTGTATTACTTTACCTTAAAAAAGATCTTACTATGATCCGACTCGCCTCCCCATAAAGATTGATCGGTTTAATGCCATCCTATGCAACATTTCATTCAAAGTAATAACATCTCCACAGAGAAAAGAGGGATAATGGACCTTCCTCCATAAATTACATATGCATTTGTACATTTTTTGTGAGATAAATGACTCTGGTACAATTATCCAGTCCCTTTCCACTCTGCTGCAAATGTAACTGCACGTTGCATGTTTCACAGTGTGTAGTGCAGAGGTGTTCTGAATGTGTACATTAAAGCCTGGAGTCTGGGGCCTCCTCTTGATTTATGGTCGTCTTGTGCCTGCTGTGGAAAACAAACAGTCTCAGTTTTTGGCCAGGTTCAGAGGAAGTTTGTCGAGCGAATGACGTGAAATCTGCACAGTGCCCCCTTCTCATGCCTTCAAGGTTCAGCACAAGTTCTCCCTGGGTAAAAAATCACTTAAAATACAAGAAAAAATATCTATTGGAAACTCCTGCGCTCTTCACTCAGCAAAAATGCACCCAAAGTTTCCGATCGAACTGGTTTGAGTCTGTGAGATCCATCAGAGTTGCCCGCTTTACTCTGTTTTTTAGCACTTTGAACACTTGAGTGGTGAGTTGTGCTGCCAGAGTGGACTGTGTAACAACACCGAGGATGTTTTTCTTTCTGACACCTTCTTCCTGCTCATGTCTTCTAGTCATTTTCCAGCATAATTAATTTTAATGATTTATTTATTTGTTTGACCTTATAAACCAGGTAAAAACTCGCTAAGCTCTGGCTTTGCGTAAGCTTTATAAAGCACGAGTAGCTTGATTAAGTTACTCTTTAAATGGACATGAATCTGATTGTTGTGATTGTTTTATTGATTCTAACAACTTTATTTCCTCCTAAATGGAACACAGTCACGCCAATAGTCCACACAGCCTCCAGATAGTTCTTTGTCCATGTCCCAAACCTGGATAAGTACATCCCAGTGTAATTTAGGGGCACAGTCACCCACATGCGGCTCATGTACAATGGAAAGATTTGATACTGATGAAGGAGCTCAGTCTGGAATCAATGACGACTAAATAAGACAAGGTCGAGGTTTATTTATAGAGCACATTTATAAAATGGTTCATATTGGTGTAGTGTAGAAAGTGTATAGTGTAGAAATAGCATAATATTTCAACTAACATGATAAAATGCAATACATAGAACTAAAACAGTAGGTAAAAGAACAACCAAGAAAGCACGAAGTAAAGACAACAACAAAGACACTGTCTCTCTCAGGTCATTTTGAAAGCCAGTGCCAAAAGGTGTGTTTTAAGTCACGATACGATCCTTAATATTAAGGAATTGGCACGATATTCGTCACAGAATTCAGTACCACAATAATAATAAAAAATGCTCATGAATTCTTAGTTCTAATAATTCTAAATTCTGTTCAGGAAAGGCCAAAGTTTGTCCTGTTTATGTGATTTTTTAAAGACTGATTGTTAAAATGAGAATCTTCATAATAGTTTTAGTATCGATTAGTATCTGATTTTTCAATACTTTTGTAAATCCAAAAATAATACTTAATACTTACTTAATAGTTCAGTGTTAGAAGCAGATTGAACACTTGAGGGACACTGTTCACGGTTTGGGTCCTTTTGTGAAACAGCCTCTGGTCTGTGCATTTGCAGCTTCATTAAAGCAGGTGAGGTGTAGCTCTCACACCCAGATGTGAGCGAGAGCTCTCACCTGCTCCGACCACAGCTGTCTGAGCTCTGCAGACTACACTGTGTCATTCATGCTGTCTGCGCCTGACGGGACTCATATTTACATTCTCCTTATGTGTCTAAACACAGGCTAACACATTTGAAACCACACAAAGAATTACATTTTGACAGATATTGGCAGAGTGTTTCAAAAACAGTGCTCATCAAACAAGTCATGCTTCATGTTTTGAGATGGCTCCTTGTAGCACTCAGATTTTAATCGAGATCGAGACTCGGTTAAGTGCAATAGTCGGCGATTGGACACTTCAGAGTTTGGAGGAAGAAATGTGACTATTTTCTATGTTAAATGGCAATGTCTTGTTATGTTCGGAAAATTCTAGTGAAGGGGTTTCAATTTATTTTTCATGAGACAGAAATAAAATTGGATCTTTGGATTTTTTGTTTTTTTTGTCACAATGTCCAGCCCTTGTAGCTTCTTGTGCAAATTTAGATGATTTTATTTAAAATTACTTATCAAAGTATTCCTTTGACATTTCTGTTAGCTCGCCACTTTGCATTTGGTTTTGACAAATCTTTCATTAGTAGCCTATATTCACTAATGCATTTTAAACGTTTTGGTCAAAACAAAAAATAATAGAGGAGCAGAATCAGGAAAGGATTTATTGTAAGTGACTAAAATTCACAAAAATGGAATTTGCTTCAGCACTGTAATCTAACGTAAGAGTAATAATAGTAAGTAAATAGTAAGTAAGTAAAATATAATGTACATTGTTTTTTACATTACAACATTATTTATATTTAGATCACTTAAATGGCGCTGCCAATTGTTTAATGCAAAAGTCTTTTTTTTTTTAACAAAACCCAAATTTGAAGCATCTGGTTTTCCTGATGCAACGTGACTCTAAGGAGTTCACTTTACACCAGAGCGTCAGTTTTATTTATAACTCAATTGTTTTAAGATGAAGTAATGGTATGTCTAACTAACTCTCAATTATCTAAAATGTTCCACTGCTTCGTAACGAGACAGGCGTTCATGGATCAGACATTTTCTCATGTTTGACCCTTGACCTCAGAAGGAGCCTCGGTGAACGAAGCTGTAGTAAAAGTGTTTGACTCGTGGTGAGAGAAAAGAGCGTCCCACAGCGTCTACACAGTGATGTCAGAGCATTCAGACTGAACCTGAGTCACAACGGCTGCTCCCAAGGCATGCTGGGAAAAAACCCCTCTGCTGCATTCCACACATTCCTCAGGTCTGGTGTAACGCTGCGTCTGAGTGCGTCTTTGTGGCCCTTGGATATGTTTTTTTTAAATAAATAATTGGATAGTTTTACTCATAATCGCCACTGAATGAGTGTCGATGTTGACAATGAAAAGCTTTATCCAGCGAAGACGCACGAGACAAGACAAAACACAGCAGGAGGAGGTGATTGACAGATTAGATCAGATGGATTAG
This sequence comes from Rhinogobius similis, assembly GCA_019453435.1. Classification (NCBI taxonomy): domain Eukaryota; kingdom Metazoa; phylum Chordata; class Actinopteri; order Gobiiformes; family Gobiidae; genus Rhinogobius; species Rhinogobius similis. The sequence continues at coordinate 10,977,794 of CM033635.1, read as the reverse complement.
ATACAGTCAGGAGAGTTTCCAATGATTATCAAGCAACACAATTTGAAGCATAGACACTTATTCATCGTTAACTTAAGTCTCATCATGTTTGTGTTGCTTTGTCATGCCCTTTGTGTCAAGAGCCATATGCTGATGGAGGCATATTTCACTTTTTAGGGCGACCTTTCTCTATAACAGAATTTTGTATTGTATTTCAAAAGCATTTCAAATAAATGAAAATGACTTGCAAAAGTAAAGCTTGAATGTATGGATAGTCAAATGAAGGCTTCCGAGGCATTGGACGGGCTTTTAACTGTTGATAATGATTTATTTGTTGTATGGTTTTTACTGGCTCACTTTTATGTTACACTCTGAGATCTGTGGAATGATAAGTAAAATCCATTATTATTTTTATTGCACTGCCTTTTACCTTCAAATTTCAAAGTAATTTTCCTTGATTTTAAGTGTTCTATCATCACAAATAGCACATGTATGCACTGCACTGAAGAGTTCATCTCCTTGTATTTGATTTCAAAAACATTGTTCAGGTGGCCATTATTTCCCATGGACCACACCTTTACAAATGCGTGATTTTATCGACTCTAGGCTTACATAGTTTGCCTGTTTTTGGAGAGCTGGAGAATATTTCAATCCCAGGTTTGGCTCGTTCATGCTGGAGTTGGGTCTTATGATCGTATGAATGATCGACTGGTGATGTTCAGAGAGACTCTTGCAGCAGATTGGTCGCTCTGTCAACCCCAAAGCAGCATGTGACGATAATGAAATACTGATATCACAATTATCATGGCCAAAATAATTGTGATTAACAATAATATCACAACAATGACTCGCTGTCAGTTTAAAAACATTATGGGTATCACTTCTAATATTATAATTAGAATATTATGAATAGGTTATGTGGTCGGTTTCCTGTTATATGCAACATTTTCTGCCCATCCAAAACAAAATTGAATCGCTATGGCAACGATTCCAGATTCTCATCGTCCTGAAACCCATGGACAGCAAAGAGAAAATCATGCATAGATAGCCTTTTTTTCTGCACAGTCTGGTGAAATCATGACGATTGTCTCGGTAACGATGACCACAATTATACAAAACGTTCCACAAATGATTATTATCTACTCTTTTTATCAAAATAAATTTTATTACTGTGTATTGTCCCATCCTTGGCAGGTGGATACAGTAGAATCTAAATCTAAATTTTAAATATCTAAATGCTAAATACTGCACAATGTTAGGTAATTCATGACTTTGCCTTGATTATATTATTATATTATATTATGATCCATCCAAAGGTGTCGTAAAGTACTAGTACTGATCCTGATTACACATTTTGTTCAGGTTAAGGAAGAGCCACCTGTTGGCCTTTTGTTGATCAGTGGAAACTTCCGTGAAATACCCTGCAAGTGCTCATAAAGGCCAGAGATCAGATTCCCTCTACACGCCTTTGGGTTTTTTATGCACTTCCTCAGGGAATGCACTAAAATCACTGTAACCCATTCATAAAAAGGTCTACTGGCCCCAATGCCCACGTCAGCCAGGGCCACAAAGGAAAACCATTGTGTTTGAAAATGTTTGTTGTAGCGACGTATTGTCGGTGAAACTCGTCTGCGATTCGGGAACTGGACACAAGAACAAGTTTAGGTGCAGGATACAGGCTTTGTTTTGTTTTGTTTTTTGTTACAAGGAAATTTGAGTTATGTAACCAGGAATAACTTATTGTACTCGAGAAATGTGGTTTGTGTGGTGACATTTTCCTCATTTTCATGCTCTATATTTGGTGGCGGAAGGAATTGTACATTATCAACGCAAAGATTGGTAGTTTGATCCCTGTGACAGTTGTTGGACAATGTCCTTGTGTCCTCGGGCAAGACACTTTACCCAAGCTTGCCACACTGAGAAATAGAATGATTGGATAATTGGAGGGAATGACTATTGTTCAGCAACTTTTTAAGACGTGACCATTGACAAATAATCTTAATTCAAACTTGAAAAAAAACCAACAACACATTTCTAAGTTCAATTTATGTTTTTCCTTCGGTTTGAGCTTGCAGGTAAAAAAAAAAGAAAAAAAGCCAAAAAAAAAAAAAAGTTTGTCCCCTCCTTTATGTATTTATTTTTACACAATCAAAACTTTTTTTTTTTTTTTTTAAACCTGCAAGCTCAGAAAAATGACAGCAAATGATGTGTGCGTTTTTATGTTTCTTTGTTTTTCCATTTGCCTCTTAGGGCTTCCGTAAATTGAAGTGTGTGTTATATATTGAACACTGAGGTACAGGTTTGACATGATACAGAGAGGATATTTTGTTATTTATAGAGAAAAGTTTGCGATTGCGATAAATCTTGTTTTACGTTGATTGACTTGACTAGTTTCTAGTGAGCTGGTCACTGCGGCTTCCTTCTCATCAGAGACTTAACAACTCATGTTGTTTGACCTGTTTCCTCATCACAGATAATAAACGGCATTGTAACCTTAACCTGCAGGATATTATCTGCACAGCTGACTTTCAAATTCTAATGTGAATATGTCATGTCCTGATTGTGGGAAAAAGCTATACTTAACCCTAAGTGTTTCTCAACGTCTACTGGTGCTCCTTCTGGTGATAGTTCTAATATTTGGTTTGTTTAGAGTGAATTTTATCCACTTTTTGGTTTTCCTTTGGCCATTTTATGGTTAGAACAACTGTAGCAATGATGTAGTCCAACTGTAGACAAGGTTTAGCCCTAATTGGAATCTAGTCCTGTTTCAGACCCGGTTCCAGATCTTTCCTTGGTGGTACTTGGTGTGAAACGTTTGAGAACCACATGCCCTATTTAATATATTATGACGGTATTTTCATAAGAAAATATTGACGTTATTGCACCATATCATTAATATTACTGACTGGGTCTTATTCACTAAGAATATGATAATAATCAATTGTTACAACAGAATAAAGCCGGAAGAAATATGCAATAAACATTTAAATCCTGAATAATGGATTGAAATTAGACTTTTTCAGTAACAGTATAAGAAACTGTTTCTTTTAAAATGAAACGTACTGAATACTTGTTTGTAGTTTTTACATTCTCAGAGTGCACACAGTTACATGTTTTTTCTGTGAGATTGAGACAAGTCAAATCAGTGTCTTGTGGTTTTATTTTGTTCAGTTTTTGATGTAGAGCAGATGAGTTCATAAGCTGTGGGAGTCTGGCCTGTTTCCTCTGCATTATTAATTCACATACCACAAGCATCAGTGTCATCTGACAGTAGCAGAGAGATGACACTGCTTTGACCTCAATGTTTATTTACTGACATAAATAATATCTGCTTCGTTAAATGTTTGTGCAGACCTGAGTGTAAGGTCTGTACATTTGTAAACGCTGGCTTTGCATCTTTGAAAATATGTTACTTTTTACCAAATAGATTTGATAAATTTATGATTCAGATATTTTTTTTAAATATACTTTGTTCTACTCTTTTCAACTGTTTCTTTATAACAAATGCAAGCCTAAAATAAATAAAAATAATCTGTATCAGAAATCAGCACATTTTTGATATCGTTTGTCTTTTGTGTTTCCAGTAATCCCAGACTCGACATCCTGCCTTGTCCTGCTGCTGCTGTCGGATTTGATTGGCCGGTCCCTGTCTCGCCCCGCCCACAGCCCTGGCCATTACCCCGCCCACCTCTGCACTCTGCTTAGCTCCATGGTATCGCACGTCGACAAGCTCATCAACCTCACCAGAAAACTGCCAGAGCTGGTGAGAAGTCATTCTATTGATGAGACGCGTGTTTGAAGCTGCAGCACGAATAAATCAAAGTTTAAAAGACCATTTTCAATCAGTAACTGTCTCTTTTGACTGCAATGTTGACCATTAGCACAGCATTTTGACAAACAGAAATAGTCCCTGTTGGGCTAAACATTTCTTTTCTCCACAGTCAGATGAGGAGCTGAAGCTCATCTCTGCTGCAGATCACAGACTGGACAGTCTTCTGGAAATACCTCACACAGCATCTGCCTTCAGCTCCATGAAGGTAAAACCTCCCACAAGAAAGTCTGTGTCGTTTATCTGAGATCCAAAAAGAATATTACACACCATAAACAATCAATATATTATCCCCAAAAATATGTTAAAGGTTCATTATATATATATTTTTTTTTTCTTCTGGTGAATGGTCTTCCACATCCATTGAGATGTTATCGCTTTGCCATAAATATCCCACTGTATTTCATTAAACGTATCTATTCAGCATTTATCTAATTTTTTTACACATATTTTAATGCTCAAAAATACACTGAGGTACATACTTTCTACTGTGAGTCGCTCTATGGAGACAGAATTCACCCAGTACATCTGTAACTATCATTGAACATTTTTTCAGTTAAAAGTATTATCTGTGTGGGACCAAACGTAACTGGTCTGTGCTCTGCTCCACAGATAAACGAGTCCCTCTCTCAGCTCTACAACTTCACAGAGTCATACAAATTTCACATGGACTGGTTGAAAACAACCAGAGAAAATCTCAGTCTTCCTCCTCAGACAACAGAGGGCGCCAGCAGACACCTGCAGCAGCTCACGCACCTGCTCAACTCCAGCCTCAACCAGGTGAGGATTTATGAGAAGAAGACAAACTGTGGCACAAAGATGAAAGCCATGAAAGTCACCAGACTAGAGTTTTTTCATTTGACATATTATTCAACTTTGAGAACGTATAAAATATCTGAACTCAAAACACTTTAAAAAGAGACATAATCTGCCTTTCCCCTCATCTCTTTACACTGCATACATTGTAAACCACAATATTGATCTAAAGCGTCTTAATGATAGAATCAGGTTCACTGACTTCCTGTTGAAAACTGCAGAACTGATAAGCCCCACCTCTTCTTGGTGATATTTCACTGCAACAAGCAACGGATTGTCATTTACATCTTTGGGGCTAAGTGACATTTTACAACCCAAAATGGAGTCTTAATTTTTCAAATAATCACAACAGGGGATGTGGGTGGGGATAGGGGGCAGGTGACAACAGGAATTTTCTAAGCAGGCAGGAATTAATCGAAAATACAACTTTGAGTAAACACATGATGAGGAAACAGCATGAAGGTCAAAAGCTCATTCAAGTTGATATTGACTGTTTCTCAATATGTCCCCTTTAAACAAATGAAAAGATAAGCTTTTCTCATGTTTTTTTCTGTCCCTTTGTCCTCAGTTGCAGGAGGAAGTTCCCCGGGTCACACTCCCTACTCTCCCGCTCGTCTCCACAGCTTTTGACGCGCTCAAGTATTCAGTGGAGATCTCTGAGAAGCTCCAAGTCTTCAGTTTTTGGATGAAGAGGTCGATACGGTCAATACAGAGACATTTGCGCTGCCCCCGACGCTGAGCACGTGTTCTGCAGGTGCTACAGGAGTAAGGGTCTGGACTCTGGGACGGTCTGTTACTGTGAGGAGGAGCTGGAGCGTGGGACTGTTCACATGTATCTCATAGGATAATCACAGCTGAATGTACGACTGTCCAGTTTCTAAAGCCTTTACAAGCACTCAAAACAATGAAATGCTGACTCTGTTTAAATATATTATGTGACTTCTTTTCCTGCAATGTTCCACTGTAAGGTATAAAACGTAAGGTCAGATCTGTGTAGAGGCAATGCTGATGTAACAATGCATAGTTTTTATCAATTTATTTTACAGTTTTTGAATGCAACATAAAATAACAGAACAAAACAGAAACAAGACACAGAAACAGAAAGAGCTTAAAGAACACTTAAATTGTCCTAAATATAACTGAATGTCATTTTTTCCCATTACCCCAAAGGTCTGTTACAATTTGGGTTGGATCGTTAGTTCAGTTTGGGTCATCCATTTTTTGTTCATGCTGTCAAAAGTATTTTCTATATGTATCCATTTATTGGGTTCATGGCAGGAATTCTGAGGCCCAAATACAAAGTTTTGAAGTTATCAAGTGGGAAGACATTTTAACATCTCCACACATACAAGTTTGAACATAAAATATTTAAAAGGAAAAGGTTACATATGATATTTAAATGGAGTCAACATGTGCTTGTTTTGGGTGAGGACAATGCACTGTTTTGGGCCAGTTCACTCCCTCTGTTTACACTGACGGTGCCTACAGGAATATTTTTGTACTGTTTCTTTAGGATGTTATTTATGACTCGCATCAGTGTTTAGTTTGAGGTGCAGGCATCTCATGTTTTGTATTTCAGTAAAATAATATGCAATATTTAATACTAATAATAATAATAATAATAATAATATTAGCATTGATGTAATGCTTATGGTTTATTTATGTTTTTATAATGTTTATGTTTTTTATATGTTTCACATGAAGATAAATACATTTTACAAGAAAACTGCACCATGTTGTACTGTTCTGTGTTTACTCAACCACAGTTAAATACAAAAGTAAAAGTACTGTACTTTGTTGATATCTAAATCCATTTTACAGTGTGAACTTTTACTTTATTACATTTGAGAGCAGCTCTGTACTTTTTACTGCACAAAATGTTTGAACTGGACTAAAGAGTAAAAGTATTTTACTCATGGGTTGAGACCAGCTGAAATGGCAAAGAAATGTATTTTAGCACATCTTCTGGCAAACAAAATTAGTCCACAAAAACATCTTTATCAAGATCACAATTTGACTCTTTAATAGTTTCAACATATTTCAAATCAAATCAAATCAATTTATTTTTATAATGCCCAAAATCACAACAACAGTTGCCTCGATGGGCCACAGGTAAAAGCAGTTCAGATAACTGTCCCAGAATGCCCCTGTCCTTTGACCCTCCTTCGTGAGGAAAACTACAAAAACCCCATGGGAAAAAGTAGAAACCTCGGGGAGAACCACAGTGAAGGAGAGATCCTACTCCCACGGACGGACAGGCTGCAGATTAACTAGGACTGACGCATCCACTTGGACTGTGGAGCCAGAACCACTCAAGAGGGAGGTGGCTTTAAAGAGTTCCTCCAGGCGGACGAGGAGCAGTCCACCAGTGTAGAGAGATCCTCCAGCAGGAGATGAGGAACAGTTCATCTAAAGTAGAAGGAGTTCGTCCAGGCAGACGAGGTGTGGCTAATCCAGCTGTCCAGGCGGGTGGCGCATAGATCGTCCAGACAGGTGGGGTGGGGGTCGTCACTGGAGCAGCCGCCGCAGTGTCTGAAATAGCAGTCTCCACTCCCGGAAGTGGAGAGAAAGAGAAACATGTGAACAGCAATGAACAGACTACAGTTGAAGTAATATTAAATATTGTTGATAGATAAAGTAGGAAGAACCAGAGGATAGTGTTCAAGCTGCCATACTTCCCCAGCAGAATTGCTCCAAGGGCAGCGATAGCTAAAACTGTAGGTTTTTATTTCTGTTCCTAACTGGCCTGACCATAAGCTATTTCAAAGAGGAACGTTTTGAGCCTGGTCTTAAATGTAGAGACTGTGTCGGCCTCTTTTACATGAACAGGGAGCTGGTTCCATAACATAGGAGCTTGGTAGCTAAATGCTCGACCTCCTACTGTGCTTTTAGAGACTCTGGGGACTAACAATAGTCCAGCATTTTGAGAACGAAGAGCTCTGTTTGGATGGTACGCTACTATTGCATCTTTGAGGTAGGATGGGGCCATATTGTTTAAAGCTTTATAAGTCAGGAGGAGGATTTTAAATTTGATTCTAAACTCAACAGGAAGCCAGTGAAGAGACTCTAACACTGGTGAAATATGATCTCTTTTTCTAGTACCTGTTAATAATCTTGCTGCTGCATTTTGAACCAGTTGAAAGCTTCTTATAGAGCTTTTAGGACACGCTGTAAGCAGAGCGTTACAATAGTATATTTGTGAATATCTTTTTTACTCCGTGGTACATTTTTAAGTAGTATTAAGTATTGACTTTTAAAGAGCCCAGCGCAAGAAAGTTATGGATGAATTCAATTCAGCACATTTCATATCCAAATATATTATCCGGAGACAGGCCTTAGCTTACAGAAAACCCTTCAAAGAAATTCCCAATCAAAACTTCTTAAATAAACACAGTAACATAAATATGAATGCAGTCTTGCTCATATAGAGTTGTCTTACATCTCTGCAGTGGACTCAGTGTTGACATGTTACAGAGCAGATCACACACGGCTCTTATGTAACCGTCTTCAACACTCTATAAGCTCAGATCAGGTCTCGTTTCAGAGACCGACCTCAATGTGCAGCGTACAAACATACCTCCAGAATCTACTACATTTCAGATGGTAATCAGTTCATCTCTCTTACTCAAGCAAAAATGAAGCATGATTTTTTGAACTATTTGTTAAAATGTATAAGCCAATCCATGTCCATCTCCAAAAATACTAAACAAACAAGACAAGGTGGATACTTGGACTTGAGTCATATTGTTTAAAACAGACAATTCATCCTTTAATCATCTTTTTTGAACTGTATCGGAAAGGTTCTATTTTCTGACCAGAGTTTGTTTTGTCTACCTCACTTGCAATCTACTGCAGAGTGTCACCCGATGTTGCTGTGTCTTGTGTCTTGTCAGCTGATTTACAAAGGTTTTGGGGCTGTTTTCTTACGGCTTGAGGCAGGACAACGTGATGGAGCAAACATGGGACAGAGGACAAAAAACATTGCTGGATTAAGGAGGCAATTGAAATATGGAAACATGCCCATGGTACTGTAAACCAGGGCGAGGGGGCCTTTTTACTCTCACGCACCTGGGATACTGTCCTAAAGAAGTCGGACTGCAGATGGCGCTGTCGGCCTCTACCAGTAAGAAAACAGTGCCAAAACACCTCACAGCAACATCGAGTGAGCAGTCGAAACTGTCAGGTAAACAAACAGACTCTACAAACAAAATCTAATCAATAATCAATTAATTCAATAATCTTTCAAACATATTATCAGAAGACCAATTGAACCTGATTGGAATTTTTGAATTGTACTATCCTCAAAGTTTCAAGCAAGCCTGCGTACAATGATGGGACGTGGACCATAGAAACCATGGTCTATTTCACAGCTGAAGATTAGCCCCTTACAAAGAAAACCATGTCAAAGAAAGCTGCTGAGAAGTGCACTGTAAAATGCTGAAATAGTTGGATTTATGGCTGCGGTCTTCAGTCCACCCACGAGGGAATGTACAGAGCTGCAGCAGATGTAGAGGCAGATGAGCTCACAAAAGAACGAGAGAGCCAGAAAAAACAGAGAGAAAGAGAGGGAGTGAGAGAGAGAGGGAGGGAGGGAAGGGGTAAGGTACTAAAGTAATATGACTGAAGTAGAAGTAAATGTCAAGGAAGTAATTGTCAAAGAACTACTCAAGAAAGAGTTTTAAAACATATTTGTGGAGCTATGCTCAAGTAAGAGTAACCAGAGGTGACATCTGCTGCTGTAATTTATGTTTTGTTATGTAATTGGGCAAACATCAACATCGCAAAAAATGCATGCTCTGTGGTGGCTCTCTCCTCCTGACAGATTGAATTATCAGCTTGGCGTCGATCATTCAAGAATGGTTCAAATGTGGTGCACACATTTCCCACAAAAACAATAAAATTTACCTTAACTTTAAGCGCTGTGGGAACCTATTACGAAAGGAGACAGAAGGCGTAGATTCAATATTGTTTTAATGTGCTGGATTAAACCACATAACTTGAACACCCAAACTCAGCAAAACAAGCAAACTAAATATAGAATAATCATCATAATTATGTGCCTTCTATTGTGAGGTGAAAATGCAAATTTTTATGGCATGTATTGAAATTAGAGAAAATAGAGGCGGCCCCGGGGTAGACCCAGGACACGCTGGAGGGACTATGTCTCTCGGCTGGCCTGGGAACGCCTCGGGATCCCCCCGGAGGAGCTGGAGGAAGTGTCTGGGGTGAAGGAAGTCTGGGAGTCCCTGCTCAGGCTGCTGCCCCCGCGACCCGGCCCCGGATAAGCGGAAGAAGATGGATGGATGGATGAAATTAGATCTGTGTTATGTTTTGTTCAGAGCGCACATTGTAAACAACTCCAGGACCATTAACATTTGAGAGAACTGAAAAACCAATACAAGAATCCCATGCATTTTTAGAAGTCCAACGGTATTTTCTAAGTCAGGATATTTTGTTCTCTGCAAATGGCATTCTAAATAACCGTAGGCTGCAGCAGCAACTCAAACTGCGATTTGATGTGATTGTGAGATATTGTGCAGCCCTAACAACAAGTGCCACTGTAAAATAGAGCTACACAGAGAGAAAGAGAGAGGAGGAGGGAGCGTCAGACAGACAGAGAAACTAATACTGGGCTGCAGGGTCACTCTTGTCTGTGTGGATGTGGTCATTGGCAACAGCTGTAAGTTCTCCACACAGAGAGGAGAGCTGGATAAAGATAGAGGAGATGACAGGACGGCAGGGAGGAGCAGCGCCTGAGCAGAGTCCATGTTGTTTTTGTGACTCTGAGGGAATTCTATGAAGTAAAAATAGCCACTGACGAAGTGAACGATGAGAGAAAAATGGTTTTGAGAACATAAATCATGTTCTGACCCACTTTACCTGTTCTTAAAGAATTGTAGGTTACTTTTAAATGTGTGGAGGAAAGTGTTTTTGAAGAGGAAACAAAACGTCTGTGTTTCCTGAAGTGCACAAAAGTCATTACTGATAAAAAATAAATAAAATACGCAAAAAAATTTTCAGAAGGATCTAAAGTCCCTCTAGAGGAAAAGGATTGAATTACAGAATATTCTACAGTGAACAGTGATTCCCAAATAGTGGTACAGGCACACCCAAGGAAATGCAGAATAGAGGAAGAGGAATATGTTTCACCTGAAACTAACCCTGTCTTTGTTTCATCTTAAATGAACCCTGTCTTTGTTTACCAGTTGACCTCTTTAGGACTCATTGATTTTTAAAACATTGTCCAGATGAATACCTTTGAAGCTTTGTCTATGACATATCACTCCAGGACGAATGAGGGATTACACCAACCTGATTTATGAAGATGTACAAACTATTCGATTTTTCCTGGTTTCTGTCAGTCACTGAAGCTTTCTTGAGACAACTAATGTTTTGTAAAGTAATGAGTAATAAGAAAACATAATAGTTAACTAAATAAACTAAATGGATGAACAAAGTTCAAATTTATTTACAGAAATAGTCAAACAGACAATGGAACATGCAAAAACATTGTCTCTATTAATAGAAAGCAGAGGGTCAGACAGATGAGGAGCCCATGTCAACACAGGCAGAGTGAGACTGTCCCGCTCGCAGCAGCTCAGGCGGGACACACAGAGGAATGAGGGAGAGAGGGAGAGAGAGGGAGAGAAGGAGGTGAGGATAGATCTCTCTGGATAAAGCGGTGCAGCTGCAGACATGAAGACCTTCCAGAACACAGAGAGAGTCTTTGAAGAAGTGAAAAGGGCGCAGGTCTGAGTCACCACCACTGTCCCGAAACGATTGGGCTGAAAACAGAGGGAAACGCTGCACCTGCTCCTCCATGACACCGTGAATTTACGTCCAGGATCCCGTGAATCACAGCAGTATGACAGTAAGCCACAGCCGACACATGCACTCACTTCACTTTCAAAGACAAAACCACTTTACTCATCTGTCGTGCTCTTACAACACGTTAAGTTTGTGTTGCCTTTTGTTGAGATTTAAAACTGAAGAAATGGTTGGAGTGGTTATGCTCAACGTGACTAATATCATATTAAGATTAAGAGCATTCCAGCTCTCTCACAGGGGAAATCTTTATTGCAAGTCTAAACACATGTAACTTTGAAGTTGGTTTAGGCGTTTCTGAAACTTGCGATCATTTGTTGTGCCTTTATGTGGGCTATTTTATCACACTCACTGCTCAACACTGATTGTGAACAGAAGGGCAAACAACAACAACAACAATTTCCCATTTTATTTATGTATTTATATGTTTACTTCAAAGGGGCAGAAAACATTTTATTCAAAGTGCAACTGATGCCATGTCCATGAAGCTCCTAATTTACAGACTTGGTTCACTCCCAGTAAAACATGTACAGTATTTATTATAAAGCAGTGTGTTTGTGTTGCCGTAGGGACAGCCACCTCACCTTCACCTGGTCATTGCTTTGAAAGTTCCACAGTATGGAATTAAACTTGTTTTTCTTGCACATATACATGTTTTAATTGCTCAAAATACTAAAAAAACATACTTTTTTTTTTTTAATTTTACTTTCTTTTCTTTACTGTGAACACGGACGTCTTTCCACAGACCTGACCTGCAACTTGGCTTGGTGGCTTCAACTGCTTGTGTCCATGGAGATAGATAAGTTTACTGTGTAACATAGGCAAAGCAATATAAATTACAGTGTACCTTTTTTAGTCAAAAAATAATGTTGGCTTCAGAATACCACATTTTTTTCCCCAAGAAATGTTTAATCAACTTTTTGTTTCAATGAGCCTCCAATTTCCAGTTTATCTTAACTTATTAATAATAATAATGCATCAGTATAATGCATAATGCATCAGTATTAACAATACATAATACATAATATATAATATCGCAAAAATGTAGATATTGCAATATTGGCTCGATATCGCAAGAAAATTAGTATATATCACAACAACACAAAGTTCCCTACGTTCTTCTCTGAAATGTACTGTAAAAAATAAGGCACATTTTACTAGTTTCCTCATTAAGTCCTATATTAGACTAGTTTTTTATTGTCTTTGTTAAGTTTTTTACAGTCTTTGTTAAGTTTTTATTTTGACACAGTTTGACTGGTAAATGAGGGGTGTTTGCATTTTTGTTTTAATTTAACTACATTTATTGTTCCAAAAAGTCTATTAAAATTACAAAACAAAACCGTATCAAAAATCAGATATTTTTCTCATATTGTGTTTCCTGTAACCACGATTTACAACTACAGTAACTGTCTTTTACATGATTGGCACAGATAAGAGTATATAATTGGTGTTGCTATTTGAAAGAGAAACTGTATGGCAAACTGTAATATACTTTAAGTTAGAGAATCTTTATGAAACAAATGCCACCCATACCACCGTATAATTTTATGTGGCCATTAATAGTGTGAATTCTGCGAGTTCTGAGAGACATTCAATCCATTCTCCGTGGCTCCGTTTCAGTCTTATTATTTGTTTATTGTGTTGTTTATAGAGATGTACTATTTCCAGGCTTGGCTACATTCAGGGCATGTTAAAGTTGTGCTCATCCAGTTTGGACCGGTCTGTTTCAGTCTTACTTAAAACAGAACCGACTCCAAGCACGACGGATATGTAGCTCACTGAATACCAGGTTAACCCTTCATATGCCATGCCCTGACAGACACGGCACTAACGACCACTGTAGACTACACAGAGATGCACAAATAGTAGACACTGATTGTTATCGCAATATCTCAAGCAATTATAACGAAGAAACACTAATATCGTCAGTCTAGCAGTAATTTATTGTTGATTCCTTGCAGCAAATGGAAAATATTCTAAAAGGTTTTAGTGAAGATTAATGAATATTATAGTTCTGTTTATTGTTAATCACTGAAAGTCAGTGGCACAGTGGCACAGTGTTTAGTGCTCTCACCTCAGTAAGAAGGTCCTATGTTCAATTCCCAGGCGGCGTGCGCGAGGCCTTTCTGTTTGCATGTTCTCCCCGTGTCTGCACAGGTTTTGGCTGGACTCTGAAAAATCAATGTTAAGTCTCAGTGGGACTTTACTGGTTAAATAAAGGTAAATAAATAGACGTACAATCTGATCCAAGTGAATACTGTGTAAAAAATCTTAAGCCCTAAGTCTATTTCACTCACATTAGAGAAAAAAAGCGAACAACTGACTTTAAAAGGACATCTGATGTAAAATGTAACAATATGAGCTATTAAAGCAAAAGGTTTTTGGGGTGGTGTATGGCTTTAGAACAACTTATTTCAGGCGACAAAGTAAAACTGGGGCAGACCATCAAATTGCAGTCGATCTCACCGCTTTCAGCTCAAACTTCCTGTTTCACAAGAGATAAATACTTGCAAACAGCACAACAACGGTATACTCTCTGAGGTAAAAAAACAAACAAGAAAACTGGATATCCCATTTATAACTGACAGTAAATTGATTCATGCATGCTTGTATTGTCCTGCATTCAAGGTTGTGTATTCAAAATTTCAATTTTCACCTCTCCCTTATTCACTTGTTACACAGTATTATTTAAAGTAACTTTTATCCACTTAAAACTGTTATGGAAGAAAAGATAACACAATAAATCTAATTGCTAACTGTTTTGAGAGTATAGTGCGTTAAAATTGTGAAATTGTGTACAAACAGATGGATCTTGACATGCTTTTAACTCTTGTGTAGATGCCTTAAGTTTTATTTAACTGTATGTCATTCTTAGTAGACTAAGTAGTAGAGATATTTATTTTCTTTTAGCGAAATGACATATTTTGGCACGTTGTTGACACTTGTTCTTTACATTCTCAGTTGCACTAGTGGAGTGTGAATAACTGACCAATTAGAGAGAGAGGATGAAATACTGCGAGAGTCAAAGGTCAAAGACCTCCCAGACTGAAGAGAGGATTAGACCCTCTGCAAACTACATGCACAACACTGTTTCAATGCATTTACTGTATATTTGTTCTTCATTTGCAGTTTTAGTTAACTTTGCTATGTAGAATAAATCAAATGTTACTGATGATTTAATTGTTGTTTTGTCAGCTGTAACTGTAGTGTGGAGGAATGCTGTTTATCTAACTCAAAATAGTGTCATGTCGCTCATGTCAAAAGCATCAAATTCTGTAGTGAACAGACATGTAAATAAACTGTAAAAATCCAACACTAGTGCTATATTATTAAAAAGATACACCTTTTCACACAGGTTAATTTTAAATGAAGGCTTTATAAGTATATTTCAAATGAACAACTCAACACGCCATGACTGTAAGGGTTGTAATTTTAAAACTTTAAAACTCTTTGGACACATAGTGACGGCATTTCAGGTAAATTGGATTAGTCAAATATGCATGAATGATACAAAGCACAACTCCCAGTATGTGGATGAGTAAACAAGTATGTGGATGAGTAAACAAGTATGTTGATGAGTAAACAAGATATAACCAAATGGGTGAGGGTTCAAAAATGATGTGGCGTAATGTAATAAGTGCTTTCACCATAACAGAGAGTAGTATGTCAAAACTTGCTGCTCTCTCTCTCTCACCCCCCCCCTCACCCTTTTTTGTGTGAATGGACAGTTCATTCTCAGCCCCGTGTTGATCTTTAATGATCTGTAATGATGCTCTTATTGTTGTTCTGTCCTGACACCAGATCTTAGTTTGATCCCATTTGATCCTGAGCAGCTGTGTGGAAACATCTCTCTCTCTCTCTCTTTCTCTCTCTCAGTCTCTCTCTCTCTCTCTCTCTCTCCCTCTCTCTCTCAATTCCCGACACCCCTTTGCTGATGTCTCTAGCTCTCTTTACATCTCTCTTTTTCTCTACTGTGTCTCTCCCTTACAATCTTCCCATCTCTCCACATCTTGCCCCCTCTCTCTTTTTGTGCCTCCATTTCACCCCCCCCCCCCTCCTGTCTACCCCTCTTTCCCCTTCTCACTCTCTTCCCCTTCTCTCTCTCTTTTGGTCTCCCTCTCATTCCTCTGTCTCTCTATCTCTCTATCTTCCCCCTTTCTGTTTTTCCATGCCTCCACCCCTCCCTCCCAATCTCTGTCTTGCTTTTTCACTCCCTTTGTCCTCTTTCCCTCTCTCTCTTTCTCTCTCTCTCTCTCCCTGCCCTCCGTCTTTCTCTCTTTCTCTCTCTGTCTCTCGCTGTCTTTCCTCTCTGTCTCTCTCTCACTCCCTATTTCTCCTTGTCTCTCTTTTCTCTCTTTGTCCTTGTTTCTCTTTTCTCTCTCTCTTCTCTCTCTTTCTCTCTTTCTTTTCTCTCTCTCTCTCTCTCTCTCTCTTTCTCCCCCCTTTTCGCTCCTCCTGTCTCTGTCTCTCTCTCTCTCTTTCTCTCTCTGTCTCGCTCTCTCTCTTTCTCTCTCTGTCTCGCTCTCTCTCTCTCCCTTTCTTCTCTGTCTCTCTCGGTCTCTCTCTCTCTTGCTCCCTCTTTCTCCTTGTCTCTCTCTTCTCCCTCTTCTCTCTCTTTCTCTCTCTCTTTTCTCTCTCTTTTCTCTCTTTCTTTTTGCTCTCTCTTTTCTCTCTCTCTCTCTCTCTCTCTCTCTCTCTCTCTCTCTCTCTCTCTCTCTCTCTCTCTCTCTCTCCGGAGCCATTGGGATTTGAGTCTCTATTATCAGACCTGTTTATGTCCAGGGTCCACAGTCCAGTCCATCCCCGGCTCCACTCGGGACACCGTCCAAATACCGACAAGTCTTTAGCATTGATTTAGCACTCCAGCTATTCAATACCCCGCATGTTATAGTGTGTCATTAAATGCGCTGCCAAACTGAGAGGTCATTTGTGTAGCTAGTAAAAGAATACGGCATGTCACAGTGGCACAGGAGCTCGAGCAGGTTGCCAACAGACCAGATGGTTGTCAGATCAGTTTCTTCTTTGAACTGGTCTAGCCTATATCGTTGGAAAGTGCTTTGAAAAGACAGTTCAAACATATAGCCACCTCTCAGTAGATTGCAATACGCTTTACTGCCCCCGCAGCTAAATTAATCATCTGCATCTGACTCATCTTTCAGTGCAAACTATTAGGCACACATCTGTAAAGTAATTGCACTCAAGTAAGAGTAAATAGTACTGTAAGAGTAACTGTCTGGTATGTAACATCTTCGTCTTCGTCTTCTTCCGCTTATCCGGGGCCAGGTCGCGGGGGCAGCAGTCTAAGCAGGGACTGCCAGACTTTCCTCACCCCAGACACTTCTTCCAGCTCCTCTGGGGGATCCCGAGGCGTTCCCAGGCCAGCCGAGAGACATAGTCCCTCCAGCGTGTCCTGGGTCTATCCCGGGGCCTCCTCCTGGAGGGATATGCCCAGAACACCTCACGAGGGAGGCGTCCAGGAGGCATCCTGAACAGATGCCCGAGCCACCTCAGCTGGCTCCTCTCGACGTAGAGGAGCAGTGGCTCTACTCCGAGCTCCTCCCGTGTGACTGAGCTCCTCACCCTATCTCTAAGGGAGCGCCCAGCCACCCGGCGGAGGAAGCTCATTTCGACCGCCTGTATCCGCAATCTCGTCCTTTCGGTCATTACCCAGAACTCATGACCATAGGTGAGGGTAGGAACGTAGATTGACCGATAAATCAAGAGCTTTGTCTTTCGACTCAGCTCTCTCTTTAGCCACCTTTTTCCGGTCAAGAACCATGGCCTCGGATTTGGTGGAGCTGATCTTCAGCTGCTTCACACTCGGCTGCAAACCGTCCCAGTGCATGTTATTTATCATATTATTTATCAGATGTAAGTAACATCTGATAAAAAATATGAAGTTAATGAAATCAAAAGAACCAAACCTTAACAATGCACACAATCTGGTAATTTCAAAGGATAGACCACAAACATTAGAAAAACTAAATCATAAATGAAGCACCAGTGCAAGACCTACAAATGTTAAAATATACATTTACTGTTCAACATACACAGTTTCTTTAAATCGTTCTAAAGTACAACCCACCTCTGTCTGGAAGATAAATCTGGCATGTGCTCACTTTAAAACCTAAATTAAGGCATTCACTCTTCAGGTGAACAACAAATATTCAATAAAAATAAGTTTAGGATTCGTATGGTCAGACGTGTCTTACTTCTTTATCACTGTATTCCATGTGTAAGAAAGTTAGTATGCCCCCTCGTCCAGATTTCCAGTCAGGTGTGTGCATTTGGGTCTCTCGATGGCCTCCCGGATCCATCGGTGGTACTTGTGCCTATGACGTTAACATTTTCCCAATCAATAGGGTGGTTATCCCACTTGTATCGGTTGGAAATGTTCTGCCAAAATACTCTAATAAGAATCCTAGACTAAAGATTATTCATTTCATTAATTGTCTACTGCTTGTTCCTGTTAGGGGTTGCGGGTGACAGTCTGTGGCACAGAACAAAGAGCCAACCTAATCGCTTACATATACTCATATATAAAACCTGTTCAGATGTGGGGTGTACACTATAGCATAACCTTCCTGTGTTTAGGCAGCAACGAAGCTTTTGGACGAGATGTGCCTGTTGACGGCGCAGTCTCTGATCTCCATGGAAACAGCTGAACACTTCCAGGTCCTGAAGATGTTGGGTCAGGGCTCCTACGGGAGGGTCATGCTGGCTGTGCACAAGAAGAGAGGTAACTACTATAAAACTACATAAAACTACTGGATATTGAAAACTTTGCCTTTTATGTGGACTATGGAAAAAAATACAAATTGTGTCACATTGAAGAATAATGTGGAAATAATGAGGACTGTGCATTATACAGCAATTTATTGGAAATCAAATCTGTGCAAGAAATGTTTATTTACAAATATTTGATCTAAACTTTGGCAACCTTTTAAAAAAATATTGGTTAAAGTTACTATGGAAAGTATGGTGTATGTTGTGGATTTTATAGGGGAAAAAAACAGATTAAGATAAAATAAAATAATCCTTTATTGTCTCCCATCGGATCAATTTGTCCTGGGACAGGGGACCACATGCTTCAGCTCAGACACAAGACATCACCAACAGTGCAAGCAAAACAATCAGCATCACCATCGAACACAAAATACAACACCAACAGATTAATAACATTTCTAAACAAGGCATATTAGTTACCTTGACTTCCAAAGAAGAGATGTCAGTAACACCATTTTTTTCAGCAAATCGTCATAAAGGAACATTTGTTTCAACCCTGTATTTCCTGCAGGAACCCCGATGGCCCTGAAGTTCTTCCCGCGTGAGTCCACCTCGATGGTCTCGTTCCTTCGGGAGTATAACCTCTCTCTTTCGTTCTGCACTCACCCGTCCCTCACCCGCGCTCTGGGCATCGCCTACAGCACTCCCTCCCACTATGTCTTTGCCCAGCAGGCCAGTCTGTTTGGAGACCTGTACGATGTCATTATCCCAGAGGTGAGCAGTGCAGTTCATTACATGCTTCAAGGGCTATTTTCACATTGTACAAGTTTTTTTTTTTACTTTAGAAGGGATTTTTGAAAGAAACAGATTCAAATTGTATATCAGGAAGTTCACATTCTCACTGTTTTTGTCATAGGGCTTAATACTTTACTAAGCTGAATACATTGCATTTCCGCTGTTATAAACAGTCTTCTTACTTTTTGCAAACAGATAATCCCAGCGTTTGTCAATGTTCATGAGCATGGTAACCCATCTTGTAACAAAAACACATTATAGTTCTAAGGCTATCATTATTGATTTCCCTCTAAATCAAAATCATCAAATCAAACTTTATTTATATAGCGCTTTTCATACATATAATGTAACACAAAGTGCTTTACAGTGCATTAAAAACATTCCCACATCCCGTTTCCCTTCCAACCTCCCCCACAGCCATCCAGCCCACTCAACCACCCCCCCCCCCCTATAGGCAGTCACATATACAAACCTGTACATTCACACGCACATGCGCACACACACACACACACACACACACACACACACACACACACACACACACACACACACACACACGCACGCACACACTCACACGCACACGTTCTAAGAGACATGAGGCTGAGTACAGATACACCAGCTGAACAAGCACCATCAGAGGAGCCGTCTGCACCAGGAGCAGCGTCGGCCACAGCCACAGGACCCAACCTCAGGGCCCAGGGAGAGATGGGGCAAACACCTCCACCAGGGGCCCATGAGCCAGGGCCCACAGCCTGGCGACCGCCGCTCCTGGTACAGGAAACCCCTCAGAGAAACACTGGAGAGTCTAAAATGAATAAAACAATAGATAAATATTAAGAAATAAGTCAATAAGTGGGTTGAAATAGAGTAAAACTAAATAAATAATAAATAAATACAACTAAAATGCTAGAGCTAAGTTAAATAAACACAATAAATAGGATAAATAAATATATTAAATGAACTGATTAAATTAAATATTAGTCAAAAGCTAAACTAAAAAGGTGGGTCTTGAGCCTGCTCTTAAAAACCTGAGCGTTCTCTGCGGCCCTGAGGTTCTCCGGCAGGCCGTTCCTGAGAGCGAGGCCATAGTACTGGAAAGGCGCCTCGCCGTGAGTGTGTGTCCTGACTTTGGGAATGACTAGGGCCGGCTGCGGAGGCGCAGGGGGCGCGAGGGTTCATATGGTAAAAGCAGTTCTGAAAGATAAGAAGGCCCAAGACCATTAAGACATTTATAAACCAGTAAAAAGAAGCAAAAGTCGATCCTGAAACACCAGGAGCCAATGCAGTGATTTTAAAACGGTGTAATGTGGTCCGCCCCTGGTCTTAGTCAGGACACGTGCTGCTGAGTTTTGTAATAACTGCAAACCTGCAATACTCTTTTGGGAAGACCAGAGAGCAGGGCATTACAGTAGTCTATCGACTGGAGATAAAAGCATGCATCAGCGTCTCGTGTTGGCTAGAGAATGGGGCGGACTCTGGCTATGTTCTTTAAGTGATAAAAACCTATTTTTGTAGCGTTCTTGATGTGCGGGATAAAAAGTGAGCTCAGAGTCAAAGATAGCTTGCCCAGGTTTTTACTTGTGCTGATGGATTAAAAGACTGTGCTTGTAGTTTGGATAAAAGTTTCTCTCTCTGGGCCTCAGGACCGATGACTAAAACCACAGTTTTGTCCCGGTTAAGCTGGAGAAAGTTTTCTGCCATCCAGGATTTGATGTCTAAAATGCAGTTAAAAAGAGCATCCATTGGCCTGGTGTCATCAGGAGACATGGAGATGTAAAGCTGTGTATCATCAGCATAACTGTGGAAGTCGACTCCATGTCTCCTGATGACATCACCAAGAGGGAGCATGTACAGATTAAAAAAATCGAACCCTGGGGCACACCACATGTGATTGTATGGACCTTGGAGGAGCAGGTATCTAAACTTACCATGAATGTTCTGTCTGTGAGATAGGAAGTAAACCATTTGTGCACAGTACCGGAGAGGCCCACCAGGTGTTTGAGTCTGTTTAAAAGAATAGTGTGGTCTACTGTATCGAAGGCAGCGCTTAGATCCAGTAGAACCAACACTGTCACCTGTTTAGAATCATAATTTAATCTAAAATCATTTAAAATCTTAGTTAAGGCTGTCTCGGTACTGTGGTTTACCTAAAACCAGACTGATATTTCTCAAAAATATCATGTGAGTTTAAGAAATAGTTAAGCTGAGTAAAAACAAGTTTTTCTAAAATTTTACTTAAAAATGGTAAGTTAGATACTGGTCTGTAATTTTTAAAATCATTAAAATCTAAATTGCTCTTCTTCAGCAGGGGGCCTAACCACCGCCCGCTTTAAAGGCAGTGGGAAAGACCCTATCTGAAGAAGCAATTCATCATCATGTTAAAAGCTCCTCCTAAAGATCCATAAAATGACTTAAAAAACCTTGTAGGAACTGGATCTAAAAGACAAGTGGTGGGTCTCACTGAGGAGAAAACTTTATCAAGACTCTCAGCATTAACCGGGAGAAAACTGTCCAGTGTTTCCTCCGGTAAGACAGACACTCAGATGTGTTAAAGCGATAGATGGACTGGATAAAAAATTGCATCTGATGGTGTCTATCTTCCCCATGAAGTGGTCTGCAAACTCCTCACAGAGAGAGTCGGAGGGTGTTAATTCAGGTTTGTTAAAATCTTGGTTAAAAAGCTGATCGACTGTAGAGAAAAGAGTTTTGGGATTATTTTTGTTATCTGTAATTACTTTGCTGAAGTATGCATTTCTAGAATATCTAATTGTTTTATTATAAAGTTTTTGTAGTTCATTCAGGATTTGCTTATTTATTGTAATTTTGTTTTTCCTCCATTTTCTTTCTGCTGCCCTGCAGTTCCTCTTTAGTTGTTTAAGTTGCTCATTTCTCCAGGGGGGTACTGGTTTTGTATGGATCTTTTTTATTTTTAATGGCGCAACCTGGTTGAGAGCAGACTTGAGTTTACTATTAAAATTGTCAACAATAAAATCACAGGAGGCAGGTAAAATGACTGGAGGAAGATCTCTTAAAACTTGGATAAAATTTGCAGCCACTTCAGGGGTCAGATGGCGCTTCTTCACAGTTCTCACAGAGGTCTCTCGCTGAATAAAACCAGTGATGTTAAAAAGCACACAGTAGTGGTCAGACACAGCCAAGTCGACAACAGAGGACACACTGGTGGACAGGCCATGGGTGATGACCAGGTCCAGAGTATGTCCTCTGTTGTGAGTCGGCTGTGTGAGGTACTGTCAATCTACTACAATCTACTTCTGTAGCCACAGCTGCCCTGGGGTAAACTGATGTAATTAAGTCTGCCAATCTATGCCATCCGCCTCTCCGACCACCACCAAACACTCATCCGCATTCACAGACAAGTGTCTTGCCAAAGGACACTCAACACTTTAACGACTGTGTCACCGTCACTGTGAACAATTGCAGTGCTTCCTGACGGCATGTTAAACTCCAGGTCTTATTTATTTCCCATATCCTGTCCGGTGCAGGTGGGGATGGAGGAGGAGAGCTGTCAGAGGGTGGTGTCTCAGCTGTGTGGAGCCCTGTCACATCTGCACTCGCTGGGTTTCGTCCACAGAGACCTGAAGCCTGAGAATGTCTTCCTGTGCGACGCTGTCTGTCGCTGGGTCAAACTCGGGGACTTTGGCATGGTTAGTGTAACAGATGTTGCATTTACATATGGAAGTGTGGGCTCTTTTGTGCCGCTACAGCCATGAGAAATCATGAAATCATGCCCCATGCACTCACATCCACACACTTCTGCCCTCAGACACAGGAGCAAGGTGGGCTGCCAGGAAAAGGCAATTAGACAATTACATATCTGATAGAAATGGTAGATAATAGTCAACCATTGTTCATTATGATCACACAAGTTACCGAATATATGAATAAATTCTAGTAGTAAATCAACAACAAACTTTACCTTTTAGAGGGCTACAAAAACATATCTAACTCTATATGTTGTCCAGACTAACATCTGGGTTGTATTAAACCTAGTTTTGCATTTTTTAAAATTTTTTTTTGCAGATGATAATATATATTTGGTCTTTTTATTCGTATATTGTGCTACAAACTACTACAACAACACACTTTTCCATAAAATATAGTTATATTCTGAACTTGAAAACGTCTGGACACTTTGGCACAAAGACAACTGAGCTATACATGAAGAGACTGTATAGAGCTTTGGCCTTTTTATATCTTTCATAAAATTTGAAGGATGAAATATCTGTGTGGTTATGTGTCATCAGACTATGACAAATTTCCTTGGGTGCAGCTAATTTATCTTATCTTATCTATCTATTGTAAGTATGTCATGTCAAAATTCCAATTCTCATTCCTCCTCATCATTTTTCTCCAGGTCAAACCCAGAGGCATGAAGGTTCCAGAAGTGTGGTACAGCTCTCCTTACTGCACCCCAGAGGCGGAGGTGGCTCGAGGGAACGCAGACTGTTGGAGCACGGGCGGCGGAGGAGAAGACCAGCCAAAACGAGTGTGGGTCCCTGTGGAGCCCTGCACCGACAGCTGGGCTCTGGGAATCCTCACCTACGCCATGCTCACAGGCAGCCACCCCTGGTCTGAAACTGCCAGCGACTGTCGGTCTTATCTGAAATACAAGGAGTGGTTCAACTCTGTGAAAAGCCCAGAGGATGGGCTGGATGTTTGGGCTTGTGGAGAAGAGGAACAAGGTCAAAAGAATCATAGAGCTCCAGTAGCGCCTCAGTTCAGCTGTTTCACTCCTCTGGCTTGCAATTACTTCCAGGCGCTGTTGGATCCCAGGCCCAAGCAGCGCAGTCAGCCCGAAGACATGCTGGCTTTTCTGGGAGCTGAGTGGATGAGGGAGGCGGAGAGGGAGAGGTTAGATCAGGAGAGGAGGAAGAGCAGAGGAGCCATCAGGAATCTGAAGGATCTGGACGGAAGACAAGAACGCTGAGATACTTAGACTTTGACCAACTTTATTGATCCATGAAGGAAATTACTTGGACAGTACCTCAAAATACAATGCAATAATACTACTTTAGTCATTTCTTGGGCATGGACTGGAACAATTCTGCAACAAACCACCACAAAGACAGAAGAAACATGGTCCTAGAACTTGTGCAGAATGTAAACTTTATCATTTTGGACTCTCAAATTTAGAGTCCCAGTTTTGAAGACAGTTCTTTGTCATAAAGTATTTTGCCATTGTACTGGCTTGTCTTGAATTCCCACAGTTTGGCTTTAAACTTCTCTATCACCATGGAGACAAACAGGTGACACAACCAGACCAAGTTACATGTCAAATCTTTGGAGTGGCAATGCACAAAACACCAACAGTAAGCTACAGACATCAAACATCTAAAACCTGTGTTTGTCCGACCCCATTTTGGTCCTACTTCGCTGTCTGAACCATTAAATAGTAGGAAAAGGAGTGGGCTACAGTTCTCTGAACTTCACTTGAACATGTGGAACATCTTTAAATCTTTTAAAACACAAATGATGCCATGGACATCCATCTGGATTTTTCGGTCTTACAAATCAACTCTTTGCCTTTGGTTCCGCCTCTCGGCTTTATTGGGAGCAAGTTTTATATCTGGGTCAACTTTTTACAGCCACAAAATGTTGTAATGGATACAAGTTAATGATATGTGTGGTTAATATATAAAACCTGCATTAAAACCATATTTATAAAGTGTAACAGGAGCAGTGAGATAAGAGAGCCTGATAAATCCATTGGGGTTTGTATAAAGTTCTATTCAGGTCTGTGAAACCGACTGTATGTCATGTATAGAAGGCTTGTAAAAGGGTGACGAAATGTCACATAAAGGAAGGTGTCTGTTCAGTTTCAGTGCAGCAGGAAACTTCAGCTGGACCGACCGCTTCTACACAGCAAAAACTGAATCACAAAATGAAAATCACTTTATTCAGTATTTTAATCTTGATTTGAGTCATTTACCTAGTTGAGATGTATTTGCTCTGTAGGTCTAACTTTTTGAATTTATTCCAATGTTTTCTATTTTTCTTCTCTTTAAAAAATAAATAGATAAATAATATATATATATATATATATATATATATATATATATATATATATATAACATTGACTGTATATATATATATATATATATATATATATATATATATATATATATATATATATATATATATATATATATATATATATATATATATATATATATATATATATATATTGACTGTCCCAATACACATTGTCATATTCTAACTGTATCTCTAAAACAATCAGTTTGATGTTATTTATATTAATAAGTATTTTGATGTGTGTCCCACCTCTGCAATAACTTAATCTATAACTGTCAATTTTTTTTAGTGTAGTATTCAGAATTCAACCCATTTACGTAATTGTATCTATTTTTGGAGTCCATGTTGAGCAGAGGAAAGTCCAGCTGGATCTTTATGTGTCGCTGTGGTGTGTTTTTAGCGTGTTTGTTTTCAGAGTGTCAACGTGTGACATAAGTTACTGAAGCTGAAGAGGCAGTGCTTATCAACAGGAAGCACTAACAACCTGTAAATGTACAAATGTAATGAATGCACATTTTTATAGTTCTCAGAGAGACTTTTAGTCCACTATTTTTCACAGTTTTGCACATTTTTCTGATGCTTTAAAATATGAAATATCCGCTTTTACATTTGTAAATAAATGTTTTAATTCAACTATTTCCTTTGCGTAATTTTGACTTCAAAACTTTGTACACAACAGACTTTTTATAATTTCTCTGCTCCGTTTTCGTTGCCTCAGTGAATCAGTATGGGAAAGATAATGTCAGATGCCCTTCCAGCCACAATCAATTACAGTCACTGTAAAAAGAAAATGAAAGAAAAGATTAAATATTTTTAATACAAGATAGTTTATTGTGCATGGATATATTAACAGTGTGATTCAACTAGACAAGTAGGGATATTTACCTGTCTACAGTGAGATTCAACCCTTATGCACATGGTCTCTGCTCAATACACCAAATAATTAAACTAAAGTAAACTAAAGTAAACTAAACTAAACTAAACTAAACTTAACTTAACTAAACTAAACTAAACTAAACTAAACTAAACTAAACTAAACTAAACTAAACTAAACTAAACTAAACTACTAAACTAAACTAAACCATCTGCACTTGGCCTGGAGGAGCCTCTTCCTGCTTGTTTCCATGGAAATGTTGTTCCTTTTGCTGTTATATTCAGCAGTATGGCATTAATGCATCTATCTGCCTGATGAACGTTCTGTTATGGTTTTATCCTCTATTCTCATGAAATTATGTGGGTAACTCTCCACTTCCCAAAATAGTTATATACTGTGCCTATAATAATTATTACAGGTCAGAGAAAAAGCCAAATGCAAAAATAAATCTTTATTGCAAAATTATGAAGAAAAGAGAAGAGGACACATAAAATCATGTCCCATTTTATTTAAATACCTAAAACCATTTGTACATTGTCCAAGCAGAGGCCTGTGTGTTGGACCACAGTCTGGCTCTGTTTGCCAAAGCTTATATCTGACGTCCGAGTGGAAAGCAGAAAGTCATCAGGTTTTCTGAGGCAAGTTGCAGGTGACGTTAGAGAAACGGAGAGCGGAACCAAGGCCTGGTCTAATAAAAGCTGCTAGACTTGTAAATAACAAGCAGAGGTGAAAACGAGCCCCTACTGACAGCCTGGCACATCTTATCTGTCTCCTGCATGCCACATTCACACTCTAAATAATTAAAGAGACGTTGATTAATTCAAGTTTGAAGAATATTCAGGTGATAAAACACCTGTCACAAAAGGTTACAGGTCTGGTGCAGATCATTTCACACGTTGTTGACCTCCGTGACTCGTTTCCTCTTAAATCACACGGTCAAGTGAAAGGCTCATGTTTCCTCAGAGACTTCAAACAGACACTGCCATTGACATTTGACCCTTGACACTCTCAGTTTATTCCTTCAGTTTGTAAATCAAAGGTTGCATCAGCACTTTCCTGTTTGTTTCTCCATTCAATCTCCATCAATATTATGGCTGCCCGGGCAAAACACACATGCAATATTTAAGTTATGTTCATGCTTGCTCGGGTTGGTCCTGGTTTGACCCCAGTCTTCTTGTTGACCTGGTTTGGTGCTTTCCCAGTGGTGGTTTAGTCCTGCTCGTCCTTATTTCATTTTTGTTTAGTCCAAATTTGGTTGTGGTGCACTACTTTACATTTTCTGCAGTTGGACTCCCGCCTATGTCAAAGGTATCATCTGATTGATGTGATTTGTGTCTCTTTTCAGCTGTAGTTCCCTGGCATGACCTTTCGAACAGATCTGTGGTGGTGTCTATGTTCCATGTGTGAGTCAAGGTGTAGGCTCCCTCCGTTGATGGTCCATGTACGCACCAGTGTCTATCGTTTGCCCTCTGTCTGCTCCTCTGCTTACATTATGTCTGCCGCAGATTCAGGATTTTCTTGCAAGTCGCCTTCTCCACACAAGTACATTCTTCACGGAGACCTGTTGTTTAATGCACACGCTCCCTGTTAAATAGACCAAATAAATTAGAAATGCCGTGGCAATTTAGACTGAGCACTTGTTGTACAACATATGGTAAAGTGAATGTTTGCAAAAATAATTAAAATGGGAAAATGGGAGTTTTTCAGGCTCTTACAGAGAACAACCTATTGAGTTTATCCTTGAAAACTGTTTAGTGATGTCAAAGGTATAAACTAAAATATGGAAATATTTGTAAAGCCTTTTTTTTAATTATATTTTTTTCCCTACCAATTAAATTAAACCTAAGGTCAGGTTATTTTCTTCAGACTATGCTTTAAACTACTTGATAAGTTATCCTTGACTCTAACCAAGACATTTGATTTTACAAGTGTGTATCTTGACAATAATCCAATATACAAATTTGTCTCTGTAATTAAAATAACATACAAGTGTCTGTGATACCAAAGCATCAGATGAAGTTTTCAGAAACCAGAGCACTCCATGAATTAGAGACTGGTTAAAAGGTGACAGTTTGATGGGCTTCGTGCTTCAGGGGAACAGCCAGCTCTCTCCTCTGTCCCGACCTTTCACCTGATCTGTTGGGTTACCACTATGTGGAATGTGTGGGTCGCGCAACACTGCCTCGTGCTGAGGCTTGAAAGTCGACAAAAGGACAGCTCATAAATGTGTTATTCCTTTGTGTTTGATGAGGTGGACTCAGACTACAACTGGAATCCAAAATAATCATTAAACTTGGGAGAATACGGTTGTGGAAATGAAATGCTTCTGCTGCAAATATGAAACAGCCAAACAGGACGGCCGGAATACTTTTATATGACATCACATCAAGTGTTAGATTACATGCAATGATCCAAGAATATAAATACTGTTAAAAGATGATCCATTTAGATTGAATTCAATATATCTGTGTGTGCATTAAATGACGACACATACACTTATGAAACATGTCCAGTAAACTAAAAGGTAAAAATGTTAACGTTTTATTTGCGATTGCCTTTGGGTGTACATCAAGGCCAAGTGGTATAGTAAATAGTTAGGGGATGTCCCCCTCTCTACCATGTTAAGTCTGTGTTATAATTTAAGGTACACTTTATTGTCCCTGTATGGTAATTTGTCCTCTGCATTTGACCCATCCTTCAATGCCACTGGGGCAACCTATCAGGGCAGTGCTATACCTGCGACCCAGATCTTTTGCTAGTTTCGGGTTGATAGGAGTGCTCGGAGAAGACCCTCCCAGACACAAGGAGAAACATGCAAACGCCACACAAAGGCCCAAAGGCCAGAACCCTGAACGTTTATGTTGTGAGGCCAGAGGAGCCATGCAGCCATCGCGCCACCAAGTTACATGTAAGATTATGTACCCTCCATCTGAAAACTTTCACAGTGTTCCTTTAATAAGTGATTAATATTGCATGCATTATTAGCAAAGCAAATATTTACAGACCTCTCATGTGTATGTGTATGTCAAGGACCATAAGAATGCTATGCTGTAATCTGAATTTAGAAATGTGTGACTCTTGAATGCAATGACGTCATACTATCACACGGGCGCCATTTTGATTTTATACTGTTTTCATAATGAAAATCCACAAATGTAAAATCTGTCATATCTGATCTACATAGCAATAGCAATTTTATCAATCTCTATTAAATATTACAGGTCTATAAAATCTTGCGACGTCATGGGACTGAATACTAGCACAAAGTTTAAGCTATTGTGAAAATAAGGTTCACCTCAATTCATTTGCAGATAGGACATCTTTCTTTCATGATAACACAGGTCCAGTGATTACAGAGATTTTAACCATAAACCAGAACAAAACATCTGCAATTTCACATTTCACAAGAAAATTCTACCACAGAAAACTGACCTCCAGCTTGGCATTAAAGTGTAGGTCGTCACCTGAATGCAACTAATAAAATATCAGTTTCTCTTACGCGACTGGCCCAGACATGCTGCGTACAGTGAAATCTACACTTACACTCCTAATCAGTCCCACGTTGATGGATGAACATAATTTGGACAAGAGCACAGTCTGCTTTAGCCAAGAGACATTTGTATCCTGTTTTAGCTGTTTCCAAGTATCAGCCATGTTTTAGTTCAACACAGATCTGAATGAATCTGTGACATGTGCTGGTCCTGCGTCCAGAGCCTCAAGTTTCAAATTCAGACAGAATAGAAGCGTATAAACTTACACAGGGAATATTCACAACAAGTGCAATGGTCGTTTATTTACTTTGTGACAAGTTAGACTATTCATTTCATGACAAAAAAAGTGAATAATGTTACTCCCTGGTTAGACAGCAGAGGTAATTCCATAATTGGAACAAAACTCTATTTTGTCTATTCTTTTACACAATATTTATGGTTTGACAGGAAAAAAAATAAAAAAAATAAACACCTTTATGTTGTATAGATGAGTGTTTAAACTGTCAGAGCGTAAAATAATTTCCTGTAATTTTTAACTTTCATTTTTCAACTTTTCTTCACAAGCGGCCCCTTGACTGATGTTAAACTATAACAAATATTTAACACAGGTACTATCCTACTAAATTAAGTAATAATTAGAAAGGGTGTCATGTGCACTTTAAGTTATTTTAGGCTTTTAAAGAGTCATTTTTTGGATTGTACTTTTATTTCTAGTTTACCAGTTTTATGTTTACACATATTGCTGATGCATATGTCTGCAGGTTTGTTAAGGATTTGTTTGAAAAGCATTCAACCCTATTGCCTTGAATGTTTCACAGTATTTCATTTATTCAACTCGGTTCAACATCGCTGGGTATCAGTTTGATTATTTCTTTCTGAATGAATATCTCCCCCTGAAATTATAAGATCATATTGTGTGGGGTATGGACCACTCCTGCTGCTTAGCTTTATACTCCACCCAAATTCCACAGCCATGTCCCTCACACACTCACTGCGTCTTGTTGTCTGCTCAGCAAAGGGTGAAATGGAGTGAGTGTGAACAGGAGAAAGACGGAGGCATCTCTGGAGGGCGTTTGTGTTATTTCAGTTCAGTCTGCTGAGCCAGGGATCTCCTCTTCTGTCTGTGAGCGAACGCTGTTGTGAGCTCAGAGCTTCAAAGTGACATTATCACATTCTCACACGTTATTTTCATTATTTGAATACTGATATCATTATGAATGTTAAAGGTGCACATTTTTCATGTGAGATACTCAGATGCTGGGGATAAATAATGAACAATAACTTTTCCTGAAATATCTACATTGTGGCATGTAACTTTTCTATATTGCGTTTGTTCAATAGTATGAGTTTCTTTTATTAAATTGTAAGGTATCTGCACATGCATTTTTACTGTAAGCTACCAGCATAATTGACTCAGACCTGATTATCTTGAGATAATAAGTTTATATTGTCACTGTAGGCTATTTGGTTCCATTTGACCCATCACTGAGTCAGTGTCACTGGGGTTGAACGCGTCAGAAACAGCAGTCGAGCTCCATCGGCAGATCTTGGGTTTGGTTTGGTCTGGGGTCACGACCTTAGCTGACTGAGCATCTTATGCTTGTGTTTGAATGATAAAACATGAAAATACCTCTTCATGTCTTCTTTAAAATGATTTATTGCCTCATTCTCATTGAATTGGTCACAAATCATAAGTTAGTTACAGCCAACGCGGAATGGGTGAGACTTTGAGACAATTACATTTTTGAACAACAAAAGCCAAGTAAACACATTACACAGTGCATCACCAGTCTGCCATCTCAATATCATTTAAATACATTAACTCTGTTAGTTCACTTTTACACAACAAAGAAAAGGAAAACAAAACAAAACAAATTCACAGTGAAGAAATGTTTGACATTTCAGTTAAAATGAAGGTAAACAGAATAAGAATATTTCAGACAACAAACAGTAACCTTATTTAAACAATATTTTAAACTTCTGCTTAAGACATTCATGATGTGAAATTATGACAATCTCTTTACACTTTTCAGAAATTTTCGCTAAGAACACAACTGGTCTTGTTCAAGCCATTGAACATCCGTCCCTTTCATCTCACTTCATAAAGTGTTTATTATTTCTTGTGACATGGTCCTTGCTGATAAATCAATAATTGCACATTCAGTCAGTGAAGCTGTGTGTCTCCGTTCTGCAACAACTTTAGACCTATAGAAAATTATGTATCACAGCAGTTGCTTAACTTAGTAGTTTTTTTTAATGCAAGTGCATATGATAGATTTAGTATTATCCAGTGTTGTAAGTTGAGAGGATTTTGATCAAACAAATTGTGTAAAACAAGTCTAAACAAAGGACATTTGTAACATTTATAGTGTTAAAGTTGACCTTTAGTCAAACCCCACTGAAACACTGCAGGTTGAAGTTGCACTTGAATTTAGACTACAATGATGAGCTACAAATAAATGTATTTTTCGAATGACCAAATTGTTTGTCACAGGTCACAGAAAGCAACTAAATGCAACATGTATTACCTTTTATTGCACTGTATTTGTGAATTGCCTTATGATTTCACTTCATATTTAATAACATTTTGAAGATATAAGCTGTTTATATGAAGTATGTTGTTCTTAAATAATTTACAATTTTTATTATCATTCATTTGTTCTTACAAAGCATTATACTAGTTGCACAAACTTGTAGTTTTAAAATGTGCTTCTCTACAGAACCAGCAGAGGGAGCTGTTGCTGAGACAAACGTAAATCAAAGACACAGCGCCATCTACTGGAGACACAAATACTGTATAGCCCTTAGCTTCAAAGATGGCGACAAACTAAATGGCTTTGACACATAAGTGCTTCATTTCTTAAGCAAGATATTTTGCAATAAAATTCAGTGATTATAGCATTTATTTGTATGGCATTACATTTACTCAGCTCAGTGTGTTTTACTTTCAGCAGACGCACAGGAAGCTGCAGCCGATGGATGTGAATGAAAGCTCAAAACTGAATCCAGTTTGTAGGTTTCTGTTGTTGTGGAGGTACAGAACTGTAGAAACACAGCACAATGAGACATTTAGTTTGGAGTCAGAGGCAATGAACAATATATATGAATGATTATATTATCATTACGCACTTTGTAGTAGAGGTGAAATCTCCCCATAGATCTGAACTAGGATTAGACTGAACCACTGTGTTTGAGTTGCTACTGTCCAGCTCCAGAAGGCATCCTGAAAACAGACAGAACTCAGTTTCAAGCTCAAAGACTCATTAAAATACAATATGTATCCACTGTAAAAGAAAATAAATAGTTTCTCACCTGTGACTGAGCTTCCCGTCTGGGGAACTGTGTTGTGGTTGGACGTTCCTGACAAAGGAGGTGGGGCTATCTTTGCTCCAGGAGGCGGTGGGAGGAGCCCAAATCCTCCTGCACCCTGAGGACGTGGTTTATCCCTTTTCTTGCCTTGCTATAAGTAAATCACAACAATATGACTTTAGGCACAATTCATTGCACATTTAAAAACATAGACCTACAAAAAGAAGAAAAACATAATTATTATTATTATTATTATTATTCAAAGTGGCTAATTTCCACCTGCTGTCCCTAAAGATGTTGTTAAAATGTATGACAAATAATTTTGCCAATAAAATATAAATATATGCAACAATCACATTAGGATTAGTAAAGAAAAGTAAAATAAGTAAGTTCCTCTAATTGCGTCACCGAATCAGTGACCAATATCCAAGATTTAATAAAGGCAAATAAGCATTTTTAAAGTCATTTCTATCTTATACACCAAACTATTATTAAACATAATCTTCTTACACTTGGATATTAGTATTTACAAAGTTTCTCTTACTCCTATGTTGAGAGTGATGGTCTGTCCTTCTTTAAAGCCTAAGTCCAGCTTGGGTCCAGAGTCTCCGAGCTGTGCAGTTTTACTGAGTTCAGTCTCCTGTTTGACCCATCTGTGGAGACAACATTAGGCTAATGTAAACAGAACACGTCTCTGCAGAGCCAGGAAAACTGGAACAGAGCAAAACTAGAGCAAGTGATGATAGAAAGTACAGTGCTGTATTTAGAACAAGAACAAAGACGGGTGATTCCAGACAATTGTGTTGAGTAGATTCACTGGCTGTTCCTTACATTTTAACAACAGTTTACATTTATATAGTGCTGTTTTGACCACTCAAAGACCCATGGCACTGTTCAAGCATTCCTCACCATCACCAATCACTCAAACACCACAAATACATCTGCAAGGACGGTGAAATGTCTTTCACAAATATCCAATGATTTGAGCTGAGATAAACGCTAAACTCTGTTAAACGACACTAAAACATGCTTGCTTTTTTTTTTAACTCTAACAATTACATATTCATAAACAAGCACTGACGTCGAAATGATAATGTACATTCTGCCTGACAAATAAACTAATCTTACTTGAAATGGTCCTGAAGAGCCACATTGAAGTCAAAGGCGTCTCCTCTGTCACCAAAACCAACTCCTATAAACGCACTTCGGCCTGAAAAAAAGCAAAACTTGATTAAACACACTAAAAGTAACACAGTAACATAAAATACGCTACATATTCAGTGAGTATTCCTTTAGCTCACCATTGTCGTCTTGTATCCTAATGACAAAGTATCGGCTGGAGTCGCTGACCGTCTCCACAGCTATATCTGGATACTCATTCACAGGAGCCTGGGCAAACAGCTCCCCTGAGGCAGAAAAACACAACACATTAAGATCAAAAGATAGGTTAGAAAAGGTTAGATAGCAGGAGAGGCAGTCTAAAATCACTTTACCAAGAAATGTCTTTGTTTGTTGTTGTTTATTTAGTTTCCATATACCTTTCAGCAGTTTGCATATTCAAGCAACTTTAAATTCTATGGCTGGTTTATTTATTTATTTATATATTTTTTTTATTTGGATACCTGAGACTTTGTCCTCCAGTTTGATAAAAGCCACATTGCCTTTAGCTGTGATTCTCATTCGTCCAGACCAGTCGGGCGCGTCCAGTTTCCAGTCAGCTGCCCTGCAGAAACGTACAGAAAACCGATACCAATTAATACTAACTAATTTCAAGTCTCAACACTAAAAAAAATGACATGAATAGGACAGATTTTGATCTTCCTGAATAGTTTTACCATAGTCTTGATCTATAGCAGAACTATAAGACAACATGCTAATGTTATTTCCTCAGGGCCGAAAACATAATTTCCACACATTTGTGGAATAAATTGTGAGGTTCTGTTCACAATTTTGTATTTATTTTATTTTATATATTTGCTGTTGCAGTGTTTTTTGGGATAACCGCTTCTCAAGAGCTTTCACCAGCAGCAAAACCTTTTTATGTCCGAGCAGAATAAACACTCTAAATTTTTGCACGTGTCACATAACTTTCTGGCAATTTTATCTCAGGAGATCATGTGGCACAAGATTTTGTCCTACTCCTACTACTACTATTGTTTTGAAAAATGACATTGTATTGTCTAAAATAAACAATGTAATTATATTTTATGGAAGTACTGCAGTCGACTATTAAGCCGTTTACCTTTCATGTTAGTATTGAGACAACAGTAAGTAGGGATGTAACAATAACCATGTCATCATATTGTCACAACTCTCAAAATAATATTGTGTGCTGTCACAATATATGACATCACATGTTTCTTTGCCTAAATGCATTGTTTTGTTGCATCAACAGATAAAGAAGCAGCGGAAACATAGACCATGATCCTTTGCTTCATTGCAGTGGAGACAGCATGAAGATTTAACTGTTGTTAAGCACTTTTATAGCTCAATTCTTTGTTGTACGGCAGTAATGATTTGCACAAATGATTGTCATGGTATATTAAAAAGGAAAAAAATATATTTATTTCTACAATATGCAATAAATCGTACAGTGAAATTTATATTGTGATAATCTGTATATTGTTATCTCCTTAACAGTGATCGAATGTGACCTTTTCAAGATAAAAAGAGAAGAAATGAACCCATGTCAAATTGGCCAAAATCCAATAATGGTTAAATTATCAACACAACATTAATCATATTTATAAAAATCAAGGATAAAAAGCTCTTTTGTGTGTACCATCACGTGCGTGCTTGTTTTCTAAATTATGTTATAATAAGATACAGCAAGTTCTCATGGTTAGTTCAACAAAGATGCACAAAGTCCAACAACAGACAAACCAAATGTAGGCCAGTTACATGTGCACTGCCCACTGAATTTTGATATAAATTATGAATGAGCTGCAGGGAAAACATTGATCCTTTTAGAACCAACATGCGCCCATATCAAGTTACATCAAATATAGGTAGGAACAATGCATTTAACACTTCAACACAATTCAGTTTTTGTCACTTTAGCTTTAATGTGGGACAAGAAAGGAAACCAATGGTCACTAACCCATGTCTGATGTTGTCACTGGCTGCATTTACATGCTCACCAAAAATCAGATCTTTAACTAATTTCTGAAGTTATCAGATAATGGAAACGTTATGTAAACAGTTACATCGGATGCGAGTAACCAGACTTTTTCTGATTGTTTGTTAGTTAGTTACAATTGTACTGCAGGTTTCACAAGGAAAATTATGCAAAAAAGGAGCAAACTAATGTGGCAAAGACAAAAAGAAAATGTTAAAGATTGAAAGAGCACGGTACCTAACTTTTTTAGCCCAAAATACAACGTGGGCAGACTCGCAACAAAATTGACTCCTCCTGCTTGTTTTCTATTAGCTATAATATTCCAATATGGCATAAAATGTTTTCATTTATGTCTTTGGTGGGGACAGTGCATGCTAATGAACATACATGTTATGCATACATACTGTAAACACGCAGGATTGTAGCCTTGAGCTAATTTCCATGTGTTGTCCCGCATTCACTCTTGACAACATACTCTCATACAAATACATTCATACACCACTTACATGAAAAATGTTCCGAAGTATGGTTTTAACTTTCAATTTCCATGGAATTATGCAGTGTCAGCTCAAGAAAGTTACATACTGTGCCTTTAAAATGTCTTCTAAATACATCACTTTCTTTAAAAAGCAACTGATTAACTGCGTGTAAACACACACCAAAAACCAAATCCAATAACTGGGTTATCTGATTATCACTGGCCGTGTAGATGTACGGAGTGGGTGATTTAACGATGTTAATGATTGTTCAAAATGACAAAGAACTTCCCAAGAAACGATATTAAACGAAATTAAACATATTTCCATTGGATACATTTATATAATCCACGTCGTGACTGTGACCACCCGGTGCGCTCCCTCGGTGATGTTTGACAGGCACCCAGCGCGTAAAGAAAGTGACAAACCGATCAATAACCAGCTCTGACTGAACTACACAATATCAAGAGCGACATTAACTCAGACTGACTCGTGTTTTACCTGTACGCGCGATTAGAAGCCCTCGGCGGGATGCGGTAGACGTTTACTTCGGGTTTTACGCACAGGATCGACTCATACACCCCTTCGGTCGCCATCTTGAGTCAGCTGTTATCAGAGAAGTGTGTTGGTTGTGACTTGATTCAGCGCTTCACACAGAGGGGGCTTGTGTCAATGAGGTAAAATAGAAAACTAGACAGACTCTGGAAATTTATAGTAACCAACGTCTAGTTCTAGCAGCCATGTTCTGACTGTAAACCTCTACTTAGAACCCCCCCTTTTTTCTGTGCTTTATCTAATGTTGATCTAATCTAATCTAATCTAATCCAGGTTCTACCACAACATTTTCCAATCACGGTTTACTTAGAATTATTTAACAGCATTTGCCACTTGAATGGACATGTTTTTTACGTAACAATGTGTGGACATAAATGTTATGTTACGTTGTATTAAGATGCGAGTGCTCACACTTTTTCTGTATTCATCTTTATGTCCAAAATCTAAAAAAGGGAACTATCAGTTTAAGGAAAAATCAGCCCTAATGATAAGATAAGAATATTCAATAGCAATAATTTACAATATACTTAGTACTTAGAAATGTATTTGCTTAAAAAAAAAAAAAAGAAAATTAAAAAAAAAGAAGAAAAAAGTAATTGAGAATATTTTCCACTTTTGGTAATAAATTATTCTTTTTTTGCAATATATGTTAGAGGTGCACTACGTAACTTTCTGGTGGACGGTATACCTGCTTGTCTCCATGTTAATGTTTTGCCAGGATTATATCACAATATGGCATTCTCCATGGAAACAAGGCTGAACCCCACTGCCCACCCGAAATGTTGCATTGTACATCTTCAAGAAAACTAAATAAGAATGTATGATATATATTAATAAAATATCCACGATTGTGTCCGTATGGTTTATTATGACACACAAAAGCAGCATAATTCTGCATGTAATATAGACCAGTGAGTGGAGTGTTTTCAGATTTTGGTTTTTTTTTTGTTTTTTTTTTTTTTAGCACCAAACACTATATGTCAATTTCAGTGTGTTTTCTGGCTTGTTTTTGCATTATTATCTACAAGGATTTTGCAGCTCTCACAATCACAATATGGCCGCCGCAATTGCCACTGCAATAGAATCCAAGGGGTCTCTAGCTTTATTAATACATGTGGGTACTGTAAGGTTTACGACTGCACAATCGAGGGACGGTAAGTGCATTCAAAACAGAACTTCAGCTTAATCCTACGACTTTTACATTACGATATTAGTGTACCAGTGTGACATTTGACTACTGTTTATTGTTTGTCATAATATCAAACGATAAATGTGCGTAAATATTTATCTTTTTTCTGTAGTGAGCCTTCGTGAGGGGGCGGGGCCTGGTGAGTGCTGAAAAGTGCGGAAGCGGAAACGCAGCATCGTCTCTCCTCCTCGAAGATTCTTGAGGATCTTCTCAGGGTTTGTACTGTTTTATTCGCTCAATACACACATTTGACACTGGTTTATGAAATGAGGGATTTATAACATGATCAGGTTATTAAATAGTATTGCGTTTGTGCAGTTATTCCCCCTCGTTTTGGTAGAATACATGTGTTAATTCTCGCAGACATGACGATCGCTGTCGTGTTTGATCGCTGTCCAAGGTGCTGAAACCACAAAGCTTTGACATTTAACCTTTTATTTAAGTACTGTGTGTAGAAGCCCAAATGCCTCCATGAAAACTGTCTGAAAAAGCCATATTGTTGCTGATATTGTACTTTTGATCAGGGTAAGAGTTTGAATTCCAGCTAGCTAGCCTACTGTTAGCCATCAAGCTAATTAGGCTGACAGAGGCTATGTTTCCATGCATAGCACAAATCTGACCTTTATCTGATTTCTGAAGTTGTCAAATTAATTAAATGTAATGTAAAAAGTTAAATCTGATGTGAGTAGTCTGAGTTATTTCTGAAGGTTTACACTGGTGCAGACTTGGACCAGGAAAAAAACTGATGTGGCAAAGACATAAATTGAAGAGAAAATGTTAAATATTCCAAAGACATGCTTGTGTTAGATCATTTGACTCTAAAATGACCCTAGTGAATAAATGTGAGAGTGAATGGGTGTCTGTCCTTGTCTATGTCTCTGTGTTAACTCTTCTACGAGCTGGCCCCTGTCCAGGGTGTACCCCGCCTAAAGCCCAAAGTCACTGGGATAGGCTCTAGCCACCTGCGACCGCTGACAGGAACAAGCGGTAGAAAATGAATGAACGTTAAATATAGACAGAGTTAGTTTAACTCAAAAATCCATTAATCAGCAGACACACGTTACTGTTTTTCTTTTCATTTATCATCAGATTCTTCTTGTGCATGTAAATACATTCCAAAAATTAGATCTAATTATTGGGGTGTGCGTGTGTGCGTGCGTGTGTGTGTGTGTGTGTTTTTCTGGTTATCTAAATGTACTCGGTATTCTTCTCTTTTTGCCATGAAAACACTTTGCTTGTTATGCATTTCTGCCATAGTCAACTGATTATTGTGGCTATAAAATGTACAGTAGAGGGTTTGAGTGTGACATTAGGAGCTAGCTTAGCAGAGACTTTACACTATCACAATGAGGTGTTATTGCACAGCTTGGATCCTCCCTCGATATCGAGGTGTGAGAGCCAAGCCATAGTTCAGCTGATTTTTATGTTGACTCGTTCCTTCTCTGTGTAGGATCTGGTGTCTTCATTCTGATGCAGTCTGAGGAGGAGAGAAGAGCACAATGTTTGTTTACTAAGAAGCCAACTGAATTCAAGCTGCATAGGAACTTATAGAGCAGAGCTTTAGCCTTTAAAAGGTAAGTGGCTGAAACTTTTGAAATAATTAAGTGTAAAGAAGCATTAAATGTTTGTTTTTCTTTCATATTTTAGTAGTGAGAGTCACCCTTATCCAACCTGACACGATGACGTCCTCAATGCTAAGGCGACAACTTAAAAACCTGGTCCAGAACTACTCTGAGGCCGAGGTCAAGGTATGAGCATTGTTCAGTTCCTGTAGCGGCTAATTTGACATGTCACACATTAGGGGTGGATGAGAGTGACAAAAGCGAATATCTCATGAAATGTGCCTGTAACTGTTCAAGTGTCACACAAAACATGAATGAACATTAACCGCTAAATGGCATCACTTTATTTACCATTGTTTAGGAGATGGATGTTCCTGTCTCTGTCTGTAATTTTGCACACCTGCAAAATAACGACTGCAATGTTTGCTAAATCTCCCACCTCTTGTGCACGTCACTATTTGAAATTGTCTGGTTCTCTAAAACTTGTGTGTGCAGGTGAGAGAGGCGACCTCCAATGACCCCTGGGGCCCGTCCAGCTCTCAGATGGCCGACATATCAGACCTCACCTACAATGTAGTGGCCTGCAATGAAATCATGACAATGCTGTGGAAACGATTGAAAGATGACAGAAACTGGAGGCACATCCACAAGGTACCAGTGAATTGTATTTTTATTCTTCTTTTTTGTTTTGTAGTTTTTGTACATAAACTGTTCTTAGATTTTTTTTGTTCTTCTCAATATTTTTACATTTGAAATAACACAATGCACTGCTAGATATCATAACTATTTAATTGGATGATTTTGTCACGTAGTTTAATACAAGAAGAGTATTCCTTCATCATACTAGAGACTGAGCTACATGTTTTTTTATGGCTTATACCAATATTTCAGAACCCAGATGAGCCGATGGCCGATGAGCTCAATATGGTCAATATGTATGGCTAATTTTCATAATTATTCCCTAAATAAATTATTTTAAATCACTACAAACTCAATTACTGCCTATGTGAGCTGCTTTACAAAAATAGTACAATAATAATAATACTTAAGAAATTATTTGAGGCATACGCATTGTAAATTACAGATTTTCTTTTTCATTTTTTTTCTGTCACTAGTGAGATTTGTCCAGGTTGTCCGAAGTAGAAAAAGCTTCAGAGGAAGACGACTTCTGAAGACTATATTTTTTCACTAGTTTTAAATTGATTGGTCAGTATTGGACATTTTAAACCACGTAAATTATTTTTGAAATTGAGAACAAAAGTCACAAAGAATAACCTCATGGCTTAAGTCCAAAGAGTGATATGACTCAGTTTAGAAAGTTGACCGTCCTTGAAGTTTGAACACCTCTTGAATGCTTGATATTAACCTCTGCAAGTTCAGCTGCTGAGTCATAATTTATTAATTCAAACTGAAGACGCAGCACAGCAGTATCATGTTCCCCGCAGACAACTCAATAGCTACTGTACTCAATAACAGCTACTGTATATTTATATTCAAAGATATTCACAATGCATTCCTTTTTAAAATAATTTTGCATTTCAAAATGTGATTCCTTTGCTTTCTAGTCCTTGACCCTGCTTGAATATCTGTTGAAGACTGGGGATGAGCGTGTGCTTCTGAAAATGAAAGACAATATCTACATTGTCAAGGCATTAACAGAATATCGCTTTTCTGATAAGGATGGCAAAGATCAGGTATTTAATTTTAAACATTTCCCCCCCTCTTCTTTATTAAATCTTAATTTTTATTTTGTTTTTTTATATGTTACTAATTGAAACATGTTCCTGTTTATATTCCAGCCAAAAGAGCACTTGTATATGTTGTACACAAATCCAATTTATACATGGCATTTTTTGTAGTTCTCAAACTCGGGATACGTCTCTGCAGTGTTCTTTTTGCTTGTCACACATTTGCTAACTCATGTAATCTGTATATCAGGGAGTGAATGTTCGAGAAAAAGCCAAAGTTGTTCTAGTTCTTATGGAGGATGATGACAAGCTGAAAGAGGAGCGAGACTTTGCCTTCAAAACCAGAGAGAAGACGTCCAAAGGTGCAGCAGGTCTGTGGTGTATCGCTTATTTTCTGTGGCTAAATATGTGTTAAAGTGAAAATGCTCTTTAATTGGTCTCTACATTTATGGCATATTTGATTTACAATAGAGAACATCAAAGTTTATTTTATTCTTTTAAATCAGCTTCGTCTACTGATGCTGTAAAGGATCCCAGCTATAAGCCCTGTTATGTGCCCGGTGCGGCTGGACTTCCCTCGTTGGACAACATACCGTCAGTGGCTGATTTGGCGGCGTCGTTTGCGGCTCGTAAAGAGGAACGACTAAAACAGGAGGCCGAGAAGAAGGAGGCAGAGAGGAGGGTCAGTGTTCACTTGTTGCATGATCTGTTACTCCATAACAATTCAAGACTGAAGGAAATTTATGTCCAATAGTGATTACTTTTGGTAGTAATACATGTATTAGCTTTGTCCACTTGGGGATGAACCTTCTGCCTCAGAGTATGCAGTGATTTACACATTAATTTGACATATCTTTTAGAAGGAATTTACTCAGTTTTTGGGTTTAGTTCTAGGTTTAGAGGTAGGATTCTTGCTTGTGGTGTGTGATTAAGACCCTGGACTAGCCCCGAATTCACTAGCAAGGACCACAACCTCAAGCTTGGATGCAGAAGTTTATTGGCGATCAAGAACGATAAAATGCATGAGAGTAGATGATCAATGCCGTTTTGGGGCTTCTAGCGATGAGGGCAGCAGGCTCCCGGGCCTCGATACCCCCCGACTAAAGGATAAGACAGAACAATTAGAAGAGGGTGGGAGGGAGGGGCACGAAATAACGAACACTGGTGTGTGTGACCGGGAAGTTTAAATAGAGTAGTCACCGGAAGAGGCGTGGATGAGGTGTGGTCCTGCTCCCGAACTTTAGATAACAGACTTATCTCCATTTATGTCGCAGTCGCCTAGAGGTCCTTTAAGGGTGGATACATATTACATAAGAGAGTAATCGATTTCAGGACATACAATTCTCACAAACGAGATTTGAGCATTGCCACTATAAAGCAGAATGACTAAAAGAGCTAGAGGGAGTTGGTAAAATAAACATTCAAAGATATAACTAAAAGAATGTGACGGTTGGTTTAAGTTGGTAAAGCTTATCTCAAGTAAGCAGAAGTGAATTAAAGGTTCAGGTTGATGCATGGAAAAACACTCTTTATTTTGTGCTGTGATGGGTTTTAAAGTCAACACTTGTATGGATGATTAGATCTGGTTCAGTGGTCGGCTGGAATGACGTCGGTGGCACTGCCATGAGTTGTTTGTTTATTCTACACATCAGAGCGTAGATGTTACACTGCTTTTTTGGTCAGAAGTTACAAAATGTGCGCTCTCAAATTTATAACTGACCTTTGAAAGATAAGGGAACTTCTCGTGTTAGTTATGTTTCTGACTGCATCATTTCTTTCTGTGGAATCCCAGGCCAAGCTGTCTGAGGACGAGCTTCAATGGGAAGATGCTGGCAAAGGCCCTGGAGTTAAAGATGAAGCTTGGGGTGAAGAGAAATCTGAGGAGGAAACAGACGCATGGGGTGCTCCCAAACAACCCAAAGAGGCTGAAGGTCCGTGGGGTACTCCTGATCAACCCGACGCCACAGATGCAGAGATGGCAGAGGGTGCGGATGGCTGGGGAGCACCTACAAATGGAGAGGACCCTTTTGTGGAGGGTGAAGATCCTTTTGCAGCTCCAGAAGAGGTTAAATTTACGGAGGAGGACAGCGAAGATCCGTTCCAAGCCCCAAAAGACAAATCTCCAGAGCGTAAACCTGAGTCTTTCCCTGTGTCTGAAAAAGAGACATTCAGTTCTAAAAAAGATGATCCTTTCAGCACACCAAAAGACAACCCATTTAGCACGCCGAAAGATGACCCATTTGCATCAGATAAAGAAGATCCGTTCAACGCATCCAAAGAAGACCCATTTAAAACTCCGGCTGAGGATCCCTTTGGTGCACCCAAGGACGATCCGTTTACATCGACAAAAAGTGACCCATTTGATACTTCAAAAGATGACCCCTTCACTGCAAAATCAGAAGACCCATTTGGTGCACCTAAAGATGATCCATTCAACGCTCCCAAAGAAGACCCGTTTAAAACACAGGCAGAGGATCCCTTCGGTGCACCCAAGGATGACCCATTTACGTCAACAAAAAGTGACCCATTTGATACTCCAAAAGATGACCCCTTCTCCTCAAAATCAGATGATCCGTTTGATGCCCCAAAAGACGACCCATTTGGAATGCCCAAGGGCGACCCGTTCACTGCGGCTAAAGAGGAACCACAATCACCGCCTCCAAAAGACGACCCTTTTGGAACGCCCAAGGACGACCCATTCACTGCGGCTAAAGACGGACCACAATCACCGCTTCCAAAAGACGATCCGTTTGCAGCACCGTCCAAACCAGCAGAGGACCCGTTTCGTTCACCCACGAGCCCAAAAGAAGCATTTGGAGCCCCAACCTCACCACCCAAAGGTGACCCCTTCAGCACAGGTGGGTTTTAATTTGTACTTATCAGTGTAATCCCTTTTTTGTCCAGGAGTGATCTATCATATCACGTTTGAGAGGTAGTCATCTGGACACAGTTTTAAAAATCTAGACGTTTCCACTTCTATTTGAAAGACATTGTCAATCTGTGAAACTAGTCAGAGAAACTTATTTAAACTGGTCAAGGCTGACTAAGCCCTGCCCTTCTAGAACTAACCTGAACTAGTCCAGGACTAAACAAGTTCTTGAACAGAATAAATAAAAGTCTACATTTAGTCTAAAAGTCTACATACTCAAACTGGGTCAAAAATAGGACCTAAAAGGATGTGAAAGTGTTAACCCCTAGATGGGACAGTTTTTTTGTTTTGAATTAATCCAATATTAGATCTCTTTTTAGATATCTTTTTAAGTTATACTTCTAATTAAGTAGTGTGATTTTGAAAAGCCATTTTATATATTTCATTCATGAATATTCCAGGGCGAAACAGAAAAATCTCATAAGAAAACCAACAATACAAGAACATATGAAAATATTCTAAACTAAATACAGTAATACTTTTGACTGCTCTACTCGCCAGCTCCCACAGACGACCCATTTGCTGCTCCAACCACACCCCCCAAAGAGGACCCTTTCTCTGCCCCATCTAAACCATCAGAGGACCCCTTTGCCTCCCCGACCTCACCTCCTTCGGACGACCCGTTTGCAGCTCCCACGACCCCTCCGAAAGACGTGGCCTCAGACCCGTTCAGTGCCCCGTCAGCCCCG
The DNA here is from genome assembly GCA_019453435.1 of Rhinogobius similis. Taxonomy (NCBI): domain Eukaryota; kingdom Metazoa; phylum Chordata; class Actinopteri; order Gobiiformes; family Gobiidae; genus Rhinogobius; species Rhinogobius similis. The sequence continues at coordinate 10,932,890 of CM033635.1, read as the reverse complement.
GAGAGCGCAGACGCCTGGGAGCCGACCAGCCCTCCGCCCGCCTCCGCTGCAGACGCCTGGGGAGCAGCGTCGCCGTCACAGGAGACTAAAGCTGCGGACCCCTGGGGAGACGGAGCCAAGTCTCCTGTGGGCGATTCAGACCCATTCGGAGATACAACCAAATCAGACAATGACCCGTGGGGAGCACCAGGTATCTGACAAACACCGCGACCTGTTATTAAGGGTAGTAGAAGGATATCACATTTTAGTGTTGGGTTTATGAAGCTAAACTCAGGGAGCAGGGATTCATTTTCCCCAGAGACTGTTTAAAAAAAGAAAAGTATACAAAAAAATGTAAAGTTTAAGAGAAAATCAACTATAAGGTAACTCTTGACTATTAAAAATGAAAATACATGGCATTTAAGAATAAGATCCAACTTCAAACATGTGTGTTATATTCACTGTTTAATGGTGTTTTATTATACCGTTACTGCATAAGTAGACATGCATACTCTCCTCCTCCAGGTGCAGCTCCAGTGAGCACAGACGACGCGTGGGGAGCTCCGGCCCCCGACACCCTCGCCTCTCCCAGTGACCCGTTCGGATCTAAAGGGGATCCCTGGGGTGCTCCGAGCAGCACGACCAGCCAAGGCTCAGGTAAGTCTCTCTTCACTCTATCTTCACTTTACAAACCATCTGTCCACATAACATGCAGCTGTTAAATGTCTTCTTGACTAAAAACTCTAAAACTAATGAATATTTTAGTAGTCCACATGATTATTTTGATTATTATATAATACATTAAATCAACCAAATATAGATTAAAATATGAAGGCTTTAAATTGAGAATATTATATTATACTATGTATGTATTGTATGCTCTCTCTGGGTGGAGTCTGCATGTCCTCCCCGTGTTACCGTGGGTTCTCTCCGGGTTCTCCGGCTTCCTCCCACCGTCCAAAGACATGACTGTGTAGGTTAATTGACAACTCTAAATTGTCCCTAGTGAATGAATGTGAGAGTGAATGGTTGTCTGTCCTTGTCTCTGTCTCTCTGTGTCAGCCCTGTGACGAGTTGGCCACTGTCCAGGGTGTACCCCGCCTAAGGCCCAAAGTCACTGGGATAGGCTCCAGTCACCCGCGACCCCTAACGGGAATAAGCGGTAGAAAATGAATGAATGTATTGTATTATTGGTGAAATAATATATTCTTTGTAATAAAGACATTTCTGTATGTGTTTTAGAGCCTGTATAATCCAGATAACAATTACGATGATAAAAATAATGACTAAGATTATGATTACGTGATTAATCTTAGCTTGCTAGCTTTAAGGAAGTTTAGAAATTATTGTTTTGTCTTCTGGTGTAAACTAAAATAATTTTTTTTTATGTAAGTATTTAGTAGTTAGTTTAGTATTTATTCTAGTATTAGTATTTATTCTAACCCATTGAAAACTTCTACTGTCACAGATTTTTTTTGTTTTTGCATGCAATTTATAAACTTGTACTGAAGTTCTGGTTTAGTCTAAGTTTAGTCCTATGTTTGTTTTGTTGTGATTTTGTAGTTGGAATAGTTAAAACTAGCATTTGTTCATATTTGCATTGCACATTATTGATTATATGAGCCAAATATTTTCTTGTGCTTGTACTTTCTTTGACATTTCTTCTGAATCTTAAACCTCTTAAAATAAGTGTCCCATCTATTAATTCAGACTTGATCTATTAATATCTTGTAACTAGCTTTGCTTCATTTCATATTCATTCACAATCCAAAATCTCTGCAAACAATCTCCTAATTTCTAATCCACTAACCTCTTTGCCTTCTCTCCTCCCTTTCCTCCCCAAAGAAAACACCTTCTAGAGTAGATTTGGGCCTGTATTTTTTGCAGGAGTGCGATCGGCTAAGGATTTGGAGATGTTTAAAAAGACTACTTCGTTTCTGGGTTCTGCTGGGGCTTCGTTGGTCGACTTGGATGATTTATTTTCCTGTAATACTCCACCCAAACATGGCGGCGCTGCTGTTGCCAATGCAGTCGCCGGTCAAACTCGAGCCACTGGTAAGGACAGGTAGACTCCGGTGCAACGCTCTGCCATACGATTTCATGTGGATATTTAATCTATGGATGCATGGCAAACCTGACAGCCACTAATCTACTAAAAACACGGACTTCTTCTCTTTCTCGATGTGTCAAATGCATTCCACCTTGTTTTGTTTCGCTGACCTCTTCAGTTCAATGAGGATCTATATTCATATAAAACCGTTGTGTGAAAGATCGTGCTGTTTTGTTTCACCCAGTTTTTGAGAAATGTGTGTTTCTATGTGACCCTCTGCAAATCGTGTACTCGTTAAACCGCCACATTCATATTTCTTGCAAGTAAATTAAAATCCTTATTCAGGATGAATGGTAACAAATGTTAAAGTGTGATATATTGATACAGAATAATATCACAATAAGAAATGATAATATTTAAATAAATAGTTGCAACTGTCACAATAACTCTGAAGCCTGAACCCTTTTCTAAATGTACAAGTAAAGAGCTAAATTCAACTTTAGTATTTTGAATTAGTCATAGAAGTTACTTAAAAAGCTCCATAAGTGCAAGGAAAATGTACACACAATAACTATTGAGTTCAAATCTTTCATTTATTGAATGAAAAGTTGATATTGATAGAGTAATTATGGTGACAAGTCTAGCAATGAAACAAAAACAGTTCTATTATCGCAGTTCACAAAGTGACCAACATCCATTTTGTCCAGCTCGAGGCAAAAAAAAGCAAAATATTGTCTTTTCTTTCTTTTAAATAAAATGCAATTAAAAATACATTGACTTTTAATTAATTCAGTTCAATGTAATATTTGTCATTGCTCTAAAATTAAGTCATCTGGAAGGCTTGTATTACACATAGAAGGTTATAGCCTGTCAAAATTGTGTGTTGCATAAAATTATGTGGAGGTTTTTATTACTGTTTTCATCTGAATTTAATGTAGTTTCAGCGACATGGAAGGATGGATTAAATGCTGACGACACATTCCCTCCGTGCACAATAAAGTGTACCTTAACCTTAAATATATTTTTAAATGTTTTGCAGAAGCTTCACATAGAAATCCATTTATTTCTGAGACTGGGTTTTGCTTAATCACTCCCTCTTCCCTGTGATTTCGCTGTAGATGTGTAGATGTTGTTATGTATGTGAGCAATAGTGAACCATTAGAGATAGAACTGTATAGTGTAAAATATAACTAGCAGATATTAACAGTTTCTCCTCATTCGCCTGTCTTTGCTTCCTGCTGGACTGCTCCAAACTGTTTGTCCCACCGTCTTCACCCCCCATTATCTCTTTCATCACCTGTTACTAAATTTCCCAGGCGCTTTGAACGCACCTTTAGCCACGCCCTTCCACCAGGCATCACCGTTACCTGGCGGACATTTTGGTTCCACTTTGACTCCTTCATACTCGGCTTTTGGAGTTCAATCAACAATCAATCAACTATCAACATCATCCTTATTCCAAATGGAGGTTGGGTCAAATTTTGGTTACAGTATGAGTCAAAGTGCTCCGGTTCAGTCTCAAGTCTTGACGCTTGGTCCACAGACAGTATTCGGGGCGCAAACGACTCAGCCAGGAGCTCTTTTTGGGGATTTAGCGGGTTTAACAGGATTTGGGCAAACGGTTTCATCAATGCAAAGTGGAGTTTCCAACCAGTCATTCCCAAACAGCAGCACAAATGAAACAAACAACAACTACAACCCATTTCTCCTGTAGAAGAAGAGTAATGCAATTTCAGTATAGCATTTAAAGGTTACCATCAGGAAGTAGTTGTAATGTGGCTTTTCATGAATTGTTTTTATAAATTTACTTTGGCGTTAAATATATACACCTAATAGAAAGGCGGGATCAGACGTCATAAATTCATAAATTGATCACAACTATTGTCAGATCTTAATATAGAGATGTTTTATTGACAAAAATCAATGTTAAAAAGTAAACAAAAGATAAGCTGATGGGTCACTGCAGGTAAATACTTAAAAATTACCGTTAACTTGAGTAGAGTAAAGGTGGTAGGAATATTGAAAAATGTATAATATTGCAATTGTTCTTTTGATGATATGCAAAATTGGAATATCTATCATCTATACTTAAAATGATAAAACAAAATGACCACAAAAAGAGACATTTTATGCGGAACCTCAAAAAAGACATTTACACACACATTTTAGCACATTCCTGATGCTTTGTTAAAATATTGTCTGAATGTTGCCATCGAGATAATGCAAAAAATATTCAGGGTATTAAAGTTGTGTGAATATTGCCAAACTTTTGTTGTGGACATATTAAAATCTCCATTCATTTACAATTACTGCTAACAGGCTGCTCTTAAACAAATTCTAAAACATGCTAGTCAATATAAATGACCTTTAGGGCTGTAGTCGACTAAAGAAATCCTTGGTCGACTAAAGACCTGCCCTATCGTCCAATTAGTTGACTAATTGGAAAATAGGGTTTATATATTTATCAGTCGGTTAAGTGTGGCAAAAATATATCAAAACTATAACTAAGTGTTTCCATGTATCTAACCAAAACTACACTTATAAGACCTCAACTGCACAAAACCTCATGCAAAAACAACTATTTATGCAGAAAAGTACTAGTAAACATTGTATTTATTTGTTAGATTTATATGTAAGCACTTATTCACTCCAAAATCTTCAGCTAACTCACTCCCTCGCTACTCGTTTTTGCTGTTTTTGCCATATATTCCTTTAAATCTAAATCAAATAATTAGCACATAAAAGACACCATCAACAGATTAATCGACTAAAAGACTAAAGGACTACAGCCCTAATGATCTATATGTGAGACTGAATAGATAATGGCATTTCTACTATTAACCAAGACTGTTATTTCTAAACAAATGCACTGCAATGGAAATAGGGTACATAAATCGTCTGCATGAATATACTTATGACAATTTATGAAAAGTCTTATTGCTTAAACGTTATTAAACTGGACAAAACCAACCTTGATTGACCAAAACAATGACATAAACCCATTTAACAGCTTCTCCTCTTCAGATGCAATTCACAGTATGTGCATTAGCAGTGAAACCATTAAGTTGTGATGACTGAAAACATGTGGCGGTCTGTTTTCTCTGTCTCACGCACAAGTCTCAGAGGCAGAGGGAAGTCAGGGGTTTGTGGGAATCATAAAGAGCATGTTACAGATCTACGTTGTGTGAACAAGCTGTGTCCAGTAAAGAATGAGAAGAATAGAAAATGTGGAATCAAAATATTCAAAATCAGGGCTTGACATTCACACTTACTATAATTCAGTGTATAATTTCATTCAGGTTTTCATAATTCATAATGTTTGTGGATTTTATTTGACTATATAGTAATTTACCATCATTAGAGCTGTTACATAAAAACTCAATTCAAATGCAGTCCAATTCTGGATAGTTAACTCGTCATTAATTGGCAAGGAACAATTTAAATCGTTTAGCCACAATGATCTAAAAGCAAACATGTATAATCTGGGGTCTCATTTGTAAAGTGCACACATGTACATGCCTTTTTCATACATGACTTTCCATGTTATTTGTATAAAAAGACAACTTCACAAAAAAATTGCTTTATCTGGTCCTAAAACTCTCACTTTTACGAGTTGTCAAGTTGTTTTACGATGTCAAGATTATTCAGCTAATCGTCAAGTTATTCAGGTCACAATGCAATCATAAGAATTAAAAAATAATAATTGTGAGAATTGTAGGCAGCGACAATTAGTAATTTCAGTTCAATCTATTCTCCTAAAAAGCAGACATATGTAAAGTTATTTTTTAATCTGGCTGTTTATGTGACAATACCATTACTTTTTTAGTCAGAAACTTTAATTTCATAAAGCTAGACTTGTGAAATAAAGCAAATTAAGGATGTCACTGCTTCACAATCATACATAATTGTAAAAATGTCTCACACTCAATAGTCGTAACACAACATGTTTATATCGCGACATACTTAGCTCAGAGGAATAAAAAATTAGCAAGTTTGAGGAAGTTTTGTCCATCGTAGACATTTACTAACAATTCCACGCAAAGTTTTATAAATGAGATCCCAAATTAATGTGTATTTTTGTCCATTTATCAGTTTATAGTTCATCAATTAGGCTGCCACAAACTACATTCACAGAAGACAATAGTTTTTATCAGACTATTTTTACTTCTCATTTTTCCTGGTCACATCTTGTATCATTTCTTGTATCATTCCTTGTTATGGACCTGTACAACACTGACTGAAGTTGGAAATGCATTGCTGTAGCATTTCAGAGTGTGCATGTGTCTGTGGACTGTACATATTGTAAGTTTGTGTGTGGTATGAGTGGGTTATGGAAATATATTGTGCTCTTGTAAATAGTGGAAGTAATCTCAGATCTAATGTATATCAGAGTGTTACAAACAATGAGTATTTATGGATCTAACTTATTGTGCGGTTATTTATCGATGCCAGAAGGTTCTCCAGAATAAAGCGACAATTTCAGGTTTCATGTTTTGAACTGTGATCACGTGACACGGGCTTTGATTTGATTGGCTGCGGAGGATCATGTGACCAGTGGTGTCTTGAGTTCCTGTTTGATCTGTTGTCATTTTTTTGGACTCGTGTTGTTGCTTCATGGACAGATGCAGATGTGTGTTACTGTATGATGTGTAGCTACAGAACTGGATCAATAAAATGGAAATTCAACATAACACGACTGCATTTTTTAATTTAATTTGAATATTGCATACAGTTTGCGCTTGAATTTTCTGTTACTCCAAATATAGACATGTGGTATACAGTATATATATCATACTTTCCTATAGTATTTCATTTACAAATTTACACACACATTATAACCTATTAGGTCTACAACCCAGCTGTAGACCTAATAGGTTTCACACTGTATTCATGAAAGTTTTCCACAACAGTAATTATATCCTCACTTCTTCGAGTCTTGTACGTAATCTTGTTAATTTTTGAATTGTAATCTGTTATTTTTGCACTAAATGTGTTTTATTTATTTTATGTATTATTATTATTATTCATTTTTCATTTTATACAGCTTATTCCTCAAGTTAGTCGGGGTGACTGGAGCCTATCCCAGTGACTTTGGGCCTTAGGCGGGGTACACCCTGGACAGTGGCCAACTCGTCGCAGGGCTAACACAGAGAGACAGAGACAAGGACAAACAACCATTCACTCTCACATTCATACACTAGGGACAATTTAGAGTTATCAATTAACCTACACAGTCATGTCTTTGGACGGTGGGAGGAAGCCGGAGAACCCGGAGAGAACCCACGGTAACACGGGGAGGACATGCAGACTCCACCCAGAGAGATCGTGTGATGTTAGGGTGGAATTCGAGACCACGATATTGGGGTGGTCTGGGATTCGAACCCCGATCTCCTTATTGAGAGGCAGAAGCTCTAGCCGCTCTGCCACCGTGCACCCGTTATTATTATTATTATTATTATTATTATTATTATTATTTATTTACATATTTTTTTCCAATTTAAATACACAAAGGACAGAATAAGGAGGGTGAGAGGGCAAAAAATACATTAATACAAATAAAAAAGAACATCCGTGAAAACGAAAAACTACTGCACATCATGCAAGTCTCATTTAGTCCAGGGTCTATTAAATGCGTCCAATTTCCAGTTAAGTCCAAATAACATACTAATTGTGTTTTTGTTGTAGCCTGTGGCTGTGAAGCCCTTTTTGACCACGGCCTGTGAAAAGCTCTACACAAATAAAGTTTAATGACTTACAGAAAGAGCTTTAAAAATGGATACTACAGTTTGTCATGTTAAATATCGTCCATGTTTGTGAATTGTATGAGGGAACTTGACAAAAGTCCATTTAAAATTATTTTTGGGATCAGTAATATTAGATTATTTTCACAATTACAAAATAGTGAAATCCTTAATTCCCTTCCATTCACACCATTCCTCCTGTAACTACAGCTATGATTCATAAATGATAAAAATAGTGTGGCATTACTTTTAGGTTCACCTTTTTAGAGTTTATTGGATTGAAATTACTTGGTTTTTCTTTTAGATTTATCGCAATATTTACAATCATATTGTAACCTAAGTAATTACAATTATAGAATACCCAATTAATCTTGACGTCAGTGAGTTGAAATGGCCAACAGCTCTATCAGACCCACAAAATAAATACAAAAAATGAACACAAGACTGTTTGAAAGCTTTTTTTATATATTATTATTATTTTTTTTTTTTTTTTTTTTTTATAGGTTCATTTGAAGACTCAGGCCTACAGACTGTGGTTGTATGAACAAAATACAAAAATTGTTTAAATGTAATGTCAGGTGTTACCACAAGAGAGCGACTACCACGCACAGCTGCTTTCTAAAGTTACTCTACTACAACAGAACTCTGTGGATCGCTTGTATTGTTCATGAATGTATGTACAAAATGATGACATTTGATTAAGTTTTAGTACTTTTGATTGATTACATTAAGATTTGATGTACATTTCCATCAAGCAAATACTTTTACATTACCTTTACGCCCTCATCTGTTCAAAAATCAGTTTCATAAGGCCTGTTGTCCCAGTTTTCTCTGTAAATGTGTGCGTTAAGAGGAGTTAGAGAGAGCCGAAGAGACAGTTAATTTGTTGAAACTGGTCTGATTGAGCTGAAGCCGCACGTCCCGTTCAGACACAGCTTAAGTGTTAAAAGTGTTTAAAGAGGAGGCAGATGGACAATTTGACATACAGCTTTAGGACACTGATGGTCAGATAGAGTCCTCGTGTTGCCTTTTTTTACACAAGCCACAAAGGATTAACAAACACGCACCAAACTTTGACACCACGCTGTTTTATTTGGGAAGCTTAATTTAGGCTGTCCAAATCGTCTCACCCACGCTCTGTTCCGGTAATTTCCACAGGCCTAAAAATAAAATAAAAAAGTAGAACACTTCAATACTGTTCATGTTCCCTCATCTTAAATGTGCAGTATAACTTTTCTGTTATGCCACTTATCTCCATTTTTTTCTTAGCTAAAACTTTTAAAGAACAGTATTTCTGGATTTGAGAGAACTTAAATACATTCATAAATAAATAATGATGTTTTGGATGTATTTTATTGATGGATTAAACAGCCTGATTTTGATTGCTTTCCAGATGTTTCATACTAATCCTGTTTATTGGCCTAAACGTACGTATAATTAGCCCCATCTAGTGTTACAAAGTGTCCTTGCAGCTGTCAGCTTCTTGTAAGTAGATGCTTCTCAGTGAATCCTTTATTGTCACACTCTCATTTTAGAATCTAGATGAAGAAGTTTCTTAGAACTGGATATTTAAATAATGTTTAGGAAGTAAAAGCTCCTGTGCAGCTTCACTCACAGTTTGTCTGTTCGTGATTGGACAGTGATGGGGTGAACGAGGCCAATAGTATTAACTTTCATCTGACGCTCTATTCAACTACAGGCCCGGGGGCCAAATCAGGCCCTCCAAGGGATATGATCCGGCCCTCAACCATCTTCCTCAAATATAGAACATATTTGAATCCTTGTTATTGGTTTAGACCTGAATGAATCCTGGTTTAGTCCTGGTTTAATCCTGGTTTAGCCTTGGTTTAGATCTAGTTTAGACCTGGATTAGACCTGGGTTAGATCTAGTTTAAACCTGGTTTCGACCTGGTTTCGACCTGATTTAGTCCTGGTTTAGTGCGGGTTTAATCTGGGTTTATACCTGGTTTAGACTTAGTTTAGACCTGGTTTAAACCTGAGTTGGACCTGGTTTACATTTGGTTTAGTCTGAGTTTAGTCCTGGTTTAGACATGGTTTGGACTTGGTTTAGATCGGATTTAAAGCTGGTTTAATCCTGGTTTACACCTGGTTTAGTCCTAGTTTAGACCTGGTTTAGTCCTGGTTTAGACATGGTTTGGACTTGGTTTAGATCGGATTTAAACCTGGTTTAATCCTGGTTTACACCTGGTTTAGTCCTAGTTTAGACCTGGTTTAGTCCTGGTTTAGACCTGGTTTAGTCCAGGTTTAGTCCTGGGTTAGACCTGGTGGACCAGCGAGGCAGTGGAGGAACTACGCGCGTGTTTGGACATTACAGACTGGGATGTGTTCAAAACTGCCACGGATGGTTTGGATGAGTAGACGGACACTGTGACGTCATACATCCAGTTCTGTGAGGACAGTATCATCCCCACACGCACCAGGGTGATTTATAACAATGACAAGCCCTGGTTCACACCCAAACTGAGGCAGCTCAGGCAGCAGAAGGAGGCAGCTTTCAGAGCAGGGGACAGAGAGAGCTACAAAGGTGCTAAGTACAGATTTAGCAGGGAGGTGTCAAGAGCTAGATCTCTGTACAACACGCGCCTAAAGCAGTCTTTCTCTGCTAACAACGCCTCGGCGGTTTGGAGGGGACTTAGGCAGATCACCAACTACAAGCCCAAAGCCCCCCATGCTGCTGACGACCAGAAACTCGCTGAACAGCTCGCCTCCTTCTATTCACGATTGAAATCTCAACCCCTCCCCACCTATCTCACTACAATAGACATTTCTGCCAATCCCACCCCGGGTACCCCCACCTCCCCACTGGCCTTTCACTACACAGGGACAATGTAAGGAAACAGTTTCGGAAGTCCAACCCCCGGAAAGCTGCTGGACCAGACGGTGTCTCCCCCGCCACCCTGAGACACTGTGCGGACGAGCTGACTCCTGTCTTCACAGACATTTTTAACACCTCCCTGGAGTCATGCCATGTCCCAGCCTGCTTCAAGTCGTCCATCATCGTCCCTGTTCCCAAGAAGCCCCGGATCACTGGACTTAATGACTTCAGGCCTGTGGCACTGACGCCTGTCGTCATGAAGTCCTTTGAGCGCCTGGTCCTGCCCCATCTCAAGTCCTTCACCTCCTCCGCCCTGGACCCACTGCAGTTCGCCTACAGAGCCAACAGATCTGTAGACGACGCCATCAACCTGGCCCTCCACTTCATCCTGAAGCATCTGGACTCCCGGGAACCTACGCCAGGGTCCTGTTTGTGGACTTCAGCTCTGCATTCAACACCATCATCCCTGCTCTGCTCCAGGACAAGCTCTCTCAGCTCCACGTGCCTGACTCCATCTGCAGGTGGATCACTGACTTCCTGACGGACCGGAGGCAGTGCGTGCGGCTGGGGAAGAATGTCTCAGAGACTCGGACTATCAACACAGGAACTCCACAGGGCTGTGTACTTTCTCCTCTGCTCTTCTCCCTGTACACCAACTGCTGCAACTCCAGCCACGACTCTGTAAAACTGATCAAGTTTGCAGACGACACCACCCTCATCGGACTCATCACGGACGGCGATGAGTCTGTCTACAGGAGGGAGGTGGACCGGCTGGTGTCCTGGTGCAGCACCAACAACCTGGAGCTCAACGCCCAGAAGACAGTGGAGATGATCGTGGACTTCAGGAAAGTCTCAGCCCCCCTGCCCCCTCGCCCTGACAGACTCTCCCATCACCACCGTAGACTCTTTCCGCTTCCTTGGCACCACCATCACTCAGGACCTCAAGTGGGAGCCGACCATCAGCTCCATCATCAAGAAGGCCCAGCAGAGGATGTACTTCCTGCGGCAGCTGAGGAAAGCCAAGCTGCCGGCGCAGATGATGGTGCAGTTCTACACGGCCATCATCGAGTCCATCCTCACCTCCTCCATCACCGTGTGGTACGCTGGAGCCACAGCCAGGGACAAACAGAGACTACAGCGCATTGTGCGCTCTGCATCTGTCCAGGACCTGTACGTCTCCAGGACTCGGGGACGAGCAGGTCGGATCACAGCTGACCCTTCTCACCCTGGACACGGACTATTTGAGCCACTCCCCTCGGGCAGGAGGCTACGGTCCATCCGGACCAGAACCTCCCGCCACAAGAACAGTTTCTTTCCCTATGCCGTTGGACTCATGAACACTTTGTAACACCTGTCACTTCAACAATAATACTATTTAAGAACAATCTATTTGCACTACTCATTTGCACATTGCACTATCTGCCAACTGTACATTCTGTATATAGTCTATCTTAGTCTATTTTATTCTTAATTTTATGCATGCCTTTTGATATATTTTTTATATTTTATCCTTTGCTTTATGTTGCACCTACGCCGAAGCAAGTTCCTACGTTTGTGAATTTCACTGACAATGGCAATAAACAATTTCTGATTCTGATTCTGATTCTGGTTTAGACCGGGTTTAGACCTGGTTTCTGGCCCAGCAGACAAAACCATCTGAAACATTTGGCCCTCTGCAAAAGAATGTTGAACAGCCCGGCTCTAACATATGTTGGGTTTTTGTGTTAAAACATTAATGAGACGAAGAAAGCAGAATATTTAATGAAATGTTTACATTTTAATGTTTACTATGTATTATGGTTTTATTATTATTATTTTTTATGGTTGGCACATTGACGTTTAAGCATTACCGTAAAGGTGGATTATGTAACTTTTTGGGTGGTGGGTGATATTGCCTTGAAATATTCCATAGTATGACATTAAACTTATTTTGTATTTGCATAAAACAATGCAAACTGATAAAAATTGATTCAATTAAAAAAATAAAATAAAAACAGTAAATACATACTAAATACAAATACAGTCAGAATATATGCATGTGAACAAAAGCTAAAAAAAAAATTGATTCAGGTCAGTTTTTGTTTTGAATGGCTATAACAGGGGTGCATTCCATAATTTTTGTGTAACAGATTCCAATGTCTGGTCACTCCATGTTTTTATCTTTGTCTGTGGAACATTTAACAGCTGCTGGTTAGACCTGAGACTATGACCTACGAGACTGTGGAGGTCAGACAGATAATGTGGGCCAAGGAGGGCTCTGCAGGACCAGGACCACTGAATCTCCTGCTTCTTTCTGCTATAAAGCTTTGTGTCTACTAAAGAACACCAAGTATTTTGTAGTTACAGCATGTCCAACCTGTTCTATTCTTTTTTTTTCCAGGAATCATCAGTATTATGTCACATTTTAAGGGCAGAGCCATGTAACCTTTATATACGTCGAGTGATCAGCGCTAAGAAGGGTGAAGTTTAGTGAGCGCTCATCAAGCTGCCCATCCATACCATGAACACAGATAATCCGTCCGGAGCAGGGGTCAGCATCAAGTCCAGAAATGAGACCCGGGACTAGGCGGAGATGAGAGGAGGCGCTAGGGGCAGTCACATCCTCACACAGACACAAACACTGAAGGGAGGGACCAGATGGACTGCGAGGATTAGAGACAGATCTGGTGGGTTTTCTCTGCTCAAAACTCAAAAACCAAGACCCAGAGCGAAGGAGGCGACGACAACAGGAGGAGGAGGAGACGGGATGGGGACGCAGCCCGGATGTGAGTGAGGCTGGACACGAATAGTCCTGGGGTCTCGAAAACGAGGGGTGAGTCCACATTTTGTGTCTAAACTGTCAAATCAAGTCTTATGATAAAAAGTAATAACAATCTAAGACACAGCAATCAATATATTTGATTATATGTTTACATACAAGATGATATTCTGGCAAAGTGTGGGCGATATTGACAACAGGGCTCTAAATAATAATATATTGTAGCAGGAAACAATTCAAACTATTATTTGATTGTACGTTGATACTTTTTAAATTTATTATCAACCAAATAAAGGTTGAAATACAGTGACTAGAGTCCTCTAGATAGAAAATATTTATAAATAAAGAGTAATATAGATAAAAATCAGAAATTGTTTCTTCTAGTTTGACAATTTGATTTAATAATACTATAGTCCTAGGTCTTTTCGTATGTGTTTTATCTGTATAGTGCAGATTACAATTACAATTATCAAAATAGGACTACAATATATATATATATATATATATATATATATATATATATATATATATATATATATATATATTTTTTTTTTTTTTTTTTTTTTTTTTTTTTGGAACAGTCACGTTTTGTCAATTTAATCATTGCAACCCTAATTGTTAACAATGAATTTCTCAATATTTTTTGGGGTTATCCTGATGATATTCAGATGACATTTGCTCAAATCTGTACATTTCTTGCTTGGCATTCATTCAGGCTGCAAATCTGACATAAAAATGTTGATGTATCCTTGTTTGAAAGATGCTGCAAGTTTGTTTTACTTCAGAAATCTAACTTTTTCACACATAACAACTGCAACATCAATTTTCCATTTCAAGACTGTAACTCAATATGCATGTTTATCTAGACACTCCACCTCCACGATTATTACTATTAATCAGATTTTAACTTTTACTAGGTCTGTGTGTATCTAATAGACAGAATTTGCACAGATGTGTTTTGTACTTATTGTAGGGTAAGACCCGTGTGTCTGCCCTGGATTAAACATATAGTATTAGTCACACTCAGAGAATGGATTTGATTGAGTTAAACCTGACCCTCTGACTCACAGATTAACACAGCAAAACAGCAAGTATAGCTGTGTAAATTTAGGTCATATTCATAAAAGCAAGTCAAATATTTACATTTTTAACAAAAACAAGCTTTATCTATTGCAGAGGGAAAACGATATATACAATTTTTATAAATTGTTTGTACTCGGACAGGCTGAAAGTCTTTAATATGAATTTATTTGATCACTATTACTACTACACTGTTTATTTATTGTATTTGTTTATTTGGTTGAGAAAATGCAGTTAAAACAATGCCTGCCGCAGATTTTTGCACCTGCATGATTCCATTTGAGTAAATGCAGTGATTATGTTGTTGTTTATCAGGATAGTGCTTGTTATTTACCCAGTTTTTAAAAGAGGGTTAAATAAACAAGGCCTAGATTTATCTCTAATCCAGATGTTGTCTTACTTTTTCTTCTAGGTGCCTCTAAAGCCAAATAATCTCCTCCACCTAACCCTCCAGATTAACTCGGATTATAAAAGCACAGGCAATCAGTGCATTCTCAAAAACGCTTCACTGCTGCAGGGGTCGAGCGAGAAGCAAGTTCAAGAGCACCTAACACTTGTCCAGACCTACCCTCAAGAAAAACAAGACATATTTTGGATTTTGAACACCTGGAGACTGTGAAGAAGATTAAAAAATGGATTTGAATTTTGGATCCGACTGCTCCGATGAGAGAAGACCCAGATTAGAAAGAAAGGGTTCACCAGGAAAAGAAATCTAGTATCGTTTTAAAGTTTTGCCTGTTGTTTTTTCGCAAAGGAAGTGAATTAATCTCACTACATTGTAATATCCTCAGACTTCTATTCAATTGCTCCACCCACTTGACCTTTGCTCCAATGTGAAAAACGTAATCACTTTCCTGTAGATCTGATGGCGAGGAGCATCAGCTGTGAGTCCAGCCCCTCCCCCTCCCTCCGACATGTAAAGGATTCCCCCGGAGGAGACACGGAGCTTCCTGATTGGTGAAGATTAGGTCATGTGACTGCATAGACTTGAATATAGTGCAATGAGTCTAAAATGTTTCACACCACGTTTTGCTCTCCATGTCTCTAAATAGACTCTGAAGTGCAGACCCAGACTCTGAAACCCAGACTGAACCTGTTCTGAACCAGGACTAAAACAGAACCAAGTCTTAACAAGAAATAAACTAGGTCCAAACCAAGTCTAAGTACCACTACAGGACTAAATCGGGACATAAAGAAGTCTACATAAGGGCTAAATTTGGTCTTAACAAGGATTATACATGTCTAAAATCTAAATCTGAACTGTTACAGAAATTAACACTTTTTTAATTTACCCAGGTCTAAACCAGACCTTAAATCAGAACTGTTCCAGGGTTGAACTCTTTCTAAATCAAGATTTAACTACTGGATTAAACAAGGACTACCAGGTCGAAACCAGGAGTGCAAAAGACTCCACAGTGCCACCATAAGAACCTCAAGAACTACCAGTACCTATACCAGATTTTGAAAACCTTTGTTACAGCACATTCTGCACATGAAAGGCGCCATGTTGGAGAATATGTCCAGGGGAAACCGCTCCTTGCTCTCCCTGTCCTTGACGTCCATGGCCCTCACGCTGTCTGTGTCGGCCTTCTGCACGTCCTACTGGTGCGTGGGGACTCATAAAGTGGTCAAACCTGTGTGTCTGTCTCCGGTCAAGATGAAGAACTGTGGGCAGAACAACAGCCAGCCCTATACCACAGGTGAGAAAACCCAGTAGTTCATTCTGGAGCAGGGCTGCAGAATTCAAACCAAAATTTTAATGGTTGCAATGGCAAATTGCAAAATCTGCAATTATTTAAGTCACAGATTGATATTATATAGCCAACCCAATTAGTGCTGAAATATTGGTCTAAATTTCCACAACAATAAAATACTTAGATATACAATAAAATACAAGATACTTTTGTAGTATATTAACATATTGTTATACTTGTTTAGCAGTTCATAGCTGTTTTTACCTTAACATGTGTCAGCTGTAAACTGCAAACCTTCCTGTCAGGAATTTACATTTAGCTCAAACATGTCAAGCTAAAAAAAACTCTTTGTCTTCGTCATCCTAAAGGAATAGTTATATTCAGTATCAATTATGATTGAAAACAAGATTAAAATAAACAGCCAATTGCAAATTAGGACAAGAGGCCACTTCAAACCTGTCTGGATTCCAGATTTGTTCTCTCTGTATGTTATGTGTTTGTCTTGGAGGGACCATTCAACCTTATTGAGCTGTTAAATACAATAATAATAAAATGGCTCAACCAAAGTCTCAGTGCAGCTCAACAGCAGCACTGATCAGGCCAGGTCATTCGATTGTTTGTCAGGGCAGTTTAAGAAGAGTAACAGGCCTCAGGACAAAAGTGTCCTCTGTGTCCTGCAGCATGCAGGCATCACAGTCAGCATCCAGGTGGAGGCAGGTGAAGTCCTGAGACACAAGACAACTCTCTCCTAAGCCTCACAGTTAAACCATTGTTTGGGTTTGGTGATAACACGTGCCTTTCTGTAGCAGATGTACTCAGAAGCTTAGTAAGAAGTACTGGAGAAGCCGGCCGGCCAGGCAACTCACAGCGCTCTTTGGACATTGGACAATTAATCATAATATGACAGTTATATACAGAGCAAACAGCTCTCCACTCTCAGGGTCATTCAATATGGACAAAAAGACTAATCAGATCAATCCATAATTGGAACTAATTCAGTAATCAGGAATTCTCTTTAAACATGAACCTGTTTTAGACATGTTTAGACAAACATACTGACACTGGGATATCAGTAATTTTACTGTTATAATCATTGTGAATATAAAAATCACAATTTTACGATTCAGCTATTGACCTATTCTTTTTTCACAATAAGCATTACCATTCCTAGTTTTGAGAACAGAAAGATTAAAAAAAAAAAAAGTTTTTTAGGACAAGTATAAATTGAACTGAAGCAATTGATTCTTGCTTTTAAAGTTCGACATGACATTGACATGATTAATTGACATTCATACAGTTTGAGCCTCTTTTAAGTCTTGCTGTTTTGAGACTTTGCTGAGTGGAGAGTCGTAAACATCTGGTTTCTGCAGGTGTTGTGTTTTGCCCTTCTGTCTGTTATCGACTCATTTTCAGTGTGTGGCCGTGCAGCCGGTTTCTCTGATGTGACGGCAGGACAGCCCGTAATCCCAGATTCTGCTGCTAATCTCTGCGTTGGTATCTGCAGCTGCTGGCTCTGTCTTATCTGCGCTGTGTTAAGCCTATTTGTTTTCACGGCACAGAGGACAACAGATTACCTCTGAAACAACGTCTAAGGCTGGATCCTGTGCTGTAGAAGACTAGTTATTAAGATTTGGGTCAATGTTAGAACATGAGATCCTGCACTTAGAGTCTGACACAGTCTGCTCTTTGGAATATGATGTCATTAATGATTAGACGCTGTTTTCTCTTTCTAGACCCTTTCAATGGCAAACATTTACACAAAAATAGTCTATTTAAAGTATATATTTTGAATAAATGAAATTATTTGTTTTGGATCATCATAAAACATTAAAATGAAATTGTGGTATGGTATGATAAACTTTTTTTTTTGTCCCTTTTTAATTGTACGGCTACATATTCCAATTGTGTTGAGAACAACCTTTAATTTTAAGTGCAAATTATACATTTAGCATTTACATTTAACCCATGAGACGAGAGATGAGAGGTTTCTGAGATTCCTAAATTTAACCCCCAATATCAAAGGGATTACACAAGCGAACAGAAGATGCAAATGCAAACCCCTAACCTAAACAGCAAAAATTGTTGAAGCCATTGGAGTCAGATTCTATTTATCTATTCATGAACTGTAGAACAGCAAATATAAATATATTAATAATACACAAAGGTAAAGCTATTGTAGACTTTGACCCATACTTGTATGGGTCGCAGGAGATGGGACCCATCGCCAGATCTTGAGCGAGGCTTGGTCCGGACTACCTTTGCTGAAGGATTTTGTCTTGTTTATGTTTTGAGTTATGCTATAACAATAAACAGTGTATATAATCTAATAGTGACTTTTTTTTTTTCCTGTTCCAGAGGCCCCAACTCCAGACCCAAAAATGACACCCTCCAACGTGACCCTGTCCCCGCAGCAGAAAGAGGAGCTGGCCCGGCTAAGGAAGAAGCAGCTGGCCAACGCGGTGCAGTACATCTGGGAGACGGGGGAGGACAAGTACATGCTCCGTTACTTCCACACAGGCTTCTGGCTCTCCTGCGAGAAACACCAGGAAGGTTAGCAGCAGGGCTATCAACATTAATCAGTTAATTTATATTTGTGATTATACAGGCAACAATTTAATTGTAAAAACAAAAAAATATGAGAGTATACTATAAAATTCTACACAATTGTTTGGTCGTTGTGTTAATAATTGTAAATAATTGTAAAACCATGATGTTCTTCTCACAATAATTGTACACTAAAATGTTATTTTGTGACATAATTGCTATAGTATACTGTACTGACTCTGTATAGACTCAATAGACGTTAATTCTATTTGGATGGAGCAGCATTGTTGGTCCAAGGCAGTAATGAATTAACTGGGAAAGGGCTATTGTTTTTCCTGATTTTTTCTGCCTAAACAATCACAATTTTTTCCCCCTGAACATCAATGAAAAGTCCCATGACCGGAAGGATCAGCTCAACTAAAAAGTTTAGCAGTTATCTACGAAATGTGAACCCTAAAGAGATTGAGGAAGAAAAGTTTGGCATAGGTTATCAAAATTTGGTAGAGTGATAGAGCTCCATGAAACAAGCCTAAAATTGAATTGGAGCACTGTCCTATGATGCACAAGGTCTTTTGGTGTTGCCCCACAATGCGTATTCCACCTCACAACCAATAACCTGTTTGATTGTATCCAGCCCTGTTTCTGCTCCCACACAGCATCCAAACAGCCTTCATCCAAGTCACCAATGACCTCCTGCTCTCCACTAACACCAGCAACCTTAACATCCTCAACCTGGACCATACAGCAACTTTCGACAACATCAAGCACTCCATTCTCCTCTCAGGCATGCAGACCATCCCTCACTGACTTACTTTTTACTACCACTGCAACTATCTGCTCTGCTCAATGAAGGCATCCCACAGGGTTCAATCCATGGCCCCTTCCTATTCACGCTTTACATCCTCCTCCTTTCTCCTTTACTCTAGTGCATCTGGAAATCTGCCGCTCATCTTCTCAGCCGCACTTGTTTGTACTTCTTAGTTTGGGCACTAATCTACTAACATTTAACAAATAAAATACTGTAGGTGCAGTCACTCCTCGTACTAGTAACATGGCTCTGCCCGAGACAAAACCAGGAGTAAACAACAAAGATAAGCTTAGTGAGTCAGGGGGCAGATGAGACATTGGATTGCTGGAGTGGTCAGGAGTCTGGCGCGGACACATTAGAGGGGCAGCTGCAGGGTTTGCGGGGCCATAACTGCCGCTAGCAGCTTTATTTTATAATTGTCATTTCCTTTACCCAATACTTTACCAAGATTAGCCATGTGTAGTAACAATTGTGATGACAGGTAAATTGCATAAATTGTACAAGTGGCAAAACATGTGCAAAAACTATTTGTAATTGTTTTTTTCTTTAGGAAGTGACACAGAGGAAAAGTGCCGCAGCTTTATAGAGTTGACCCCAGGAGAAACTCAAGGTGAGTTGCACATGCTTACAGGGTACTGGTGGTTTTCTCTGTCTCACCTCTGTGTTGTCCAGGCGTCTTGTGTCTTTTCTCTGTCTCACCTCTCTGTGTTGTCCAGGCATCTTGTGTCTTTTCTCTGTCTCACCTCTGTGTTGTCCAGGCATCTTGTGTCTTTTCTCTGTCTCACCTCTGTGTTGTCCAGGCGTCTTGTGTCTTTTCTCTATCTCACCTCTCTGTGTTGTCCAGGCGTCTTGTGTCTTTTCTCTGTCTCACCTCTCTGTGTTGTCCAGGCATCTTGTGTCTTTTCTCTGTCTCACCTCTGTGTTGTCCAGGCGTCTTGTGTCTTTTCTCTGTCTCACCTCTGTGTTGTCCAGGCATCTTGTGTCTTTTCTCTGTCTCACCTCTGTGTTGTCCAGGCATCTTGTGTCTTTTCTCTGTCTCACCTCTGTGTTGTCCAGGCGTCTTGTGTCTTTTCTCTGTCTCACCTCTCTGTGTTGTCCAGGCATCTTGTGTCTTTTCTCTGTTTCACTTCTGTGTTGTCCAGGCAACTTGTGTCTTTTCTCTGTCTCACCTCTGTGTTGTCCAGGCGTCTTGTGTCTTTTCTCTGTCTCACCTCTCTGTGTTGTCCAGGCATCTTGTGTCTTTTCTCTGTCTCACCTCTGTGTTGTCCAGGCGTCTTGTGTCTTTTCTCTGTTTCACTTCTGTGTTGTTCCAGGCGTCCTGTGGCTGTCGGTCTATAGTGAGTTCATGTACATCGGGCTGCTG
This sequence comes from Rhinogobius similis, assembly GCA_019453435.1. NCBI lineage: Eukaryota > Metazoa > Chordata > Actinopteri > Gobiiformes > Gobiidae > Rhinogobius > Rhinogobius similis. The sequence goes on along the minus strand of CM033635.1, from coordinate 10,912,037 downwards.
GCCATGGGCTTCCTGCTCATGTGCATTGAGTGCATTTGTCTGTGCGCCAAAAGAGAGATGAATGCGCTTAAGATCAACGCCTTCGCCGCCATGTGCACTGTGCTCTCAGGTACTGCACCTCGGGATGTAGGGACCATGTTCCTTATGTTGATGAAAACTGTATGAGCGATGTAAGTGTAAACCTGTTTTTGATGACTTGTTCTGTCTTCAGGGATGATGGGGATGGTAGCGCACATGATGTACACCACAGTGTTTCAGATGACTGTCAGCATTGGGCCTAAAGACTGGAGACCTCAGTCCTGGGACTATGGCTGGTCTTTTGCGTAGGTTATGGCTGCAGAATGACAGGTAATGAGACCTTTCTGTAGTTTTGTTCTGACACTTGTGTCCTGTGTGTTTTCCAGCATGGCGTGGCTGTCCTTCAGTTGCTGCATGGCTGCAGCTGTTGCCACTCTGAACTCTTACACAAAGACCATCATCGAGATGAAGCACCGAGCCCGAGTGCGCTTGGAGGAGGCTCGAGCTGCCGCCCGGGCCCCGTCCTATGAGGAGGTGGTCCGTGGAGGCGGAGGGCTGTACTCCATCAGTCAGCTCATCCAGCTGGCCCAGCAGGGCATGCTGGTGGACCCCCTGTGGCCCAGAGGAGTGGGACCGGCTGTGGGGCCCCTGGCCTATGGAGCTGGGGGTGCTCTGCTGGTGGGTGGAGGGGGCATCGGGGTGGGCATGGGCGGAGTGGGCATGAGCGGAGTGGGCATGGGTGGGCTGGTACAAATGGCTGGCCTGGGACCAGTGGCCGGGGCAGGATCAATGGGACCAATGGGACCCATGGGAGCCTCGGGTAGTATGGGCTCTGGGACTGTGGGGGGTCCAGGGGCCGGGGCCCGGCTGGTGGACCCTCATGGGGTGGTAATGTTGGAGGGGTGCGGCTCTGAGGGGTGTGAAGACTGTGAGCGAGAGATGGATGAAATGGACTACACTCTGCAGGAGGAGCGTGAGGGCTCCATCTGCTGAGGACAGAGGGGACACAAGGGACAGCAGGGGGCCGGGGGGCCTGGACCTGTGCACAGTCACTGACTTACAGAACTGGTCCTGGACACAGACATAGTTTTTATTCTCACACAATGTCACCTCAATAAATCCTGCAGCTGTTAAAAATGAATCGTTTCTTGTTTATTTCACTAAAGGTAAATCTGTTGCACCCAAACTGAGTTTGTGCAGATGCAGTATTTTTTTGACAATCTGAAAATTGGTTGTTTTATCCCTGCTACAAGTAAAGTAATCTGCTGTTGTTGTTGGGCAAGAATGTGAAAGTGTGTGTGTGTGTGTGTGTGTGTGTGTGTGCGTGCGTGCGTGCGTGCGTGCGTGCGTGCGTGCGTGCGTGCGTGCGTGCGTGCGTGCGTGCGCGTGCGTGCGTGTGCGTGTGAACTTTTTCAAATATAATGAACATAATGATCTGTGAGCATCTGTCATTGAAGAAAAGTTAGAAAAATAGAAGAATGTAAAGCGAGTGGTAATCTCAGCGCGCAGATTTGAGTGTACAGACAGATGCTCGCTCCAGTGAAGATTACTGGAATAATCTGGAGTCGGGGGAATGAGGAGACAGTGTGATTGTACTGCAGCAGATCATCGGGTCACTGCCGCTTCACGGGCACTAATTAAAAATGTAAATTAAAGACATGAATTATGCAACAATATTATGCAATGTTTTAAGGTGCCGAGGTTTGATGTTTTTATTGCAAAACAAATTCATATAGTAGTCAAACTGTTGAGAAGGATAATGGGATAATTTGTTTATTTAAAAGTGTTGCTCATCTCCATGGAGATGGAGTTGCTTGTCTGGAATGGTCCACAATATGGCATTAAACTTACTACCTCCATGAACATGCAGGTGATGTCACCAGAGTCAGATCTGTGGAGTGGCAATCCTGTTCATAGTAAGAATTATTCATTTTGTTGTATTGTTTAGCAATTAAAACAGCTGTAATTGAATAAATGCAAGGTGAATAGGTTTAATGCAATACTGTGGAACATTCGGCAAAGCATGGAGACAAGCAGGTGGTGAAACCTCCTTCAGAGAAATTACATTGTGTATCCTTAATTTAAAGGCTGGTTACATATAAGGCATGGTATTGTGACCAACCAAACCAGAGATTAAAGTGCATGTGTTTGCAACAATTGTTAAGGTATTTTAAAATGTTATGTCTTTTTTTCCTCACAATTATTGTGAAAGAAATCCTCAAATATCCAAAATATTTGACCAGCTGTTTTACTCTGCAAATAGATTCTGGAGTCTTTGAGAACGAGAAATAAGACAGGTCAGCTTATAAGAAAGTAATCTTTCAGTGACACTATTGTTTTAGCCTGAAATGTCTTTGTCTTCTTGGAAATGATTTATGAGGACAGGGGTGAACATCTGGACAAAGATTTCATTGTAGTATTTCAAGAATGATCTCATACCATTATGTTCACAATTTAAAACTAAAAATGATAGCGGATCCCCTATTGTTTATACTGTTTAATTTGAGCAGTCTGTACAGTAAGATAGAGTCAAACAAACATATTTTACAAACACATCAGAGCTCAAAAAGTGTAAGCAGCCGTCCTGATTACAGTATAACTATGACATGTTTGTAGTAATGGTTAATTTGAGACCAGACTAAGGGCTACTTAGCTCTGGGATTACAACATGCCTTAATTAAATATTTTTTTTAGAAAATAGAGAGCCAAATAATTCCTAATGTTATGCAGGTTTGACAGATGTACTACCAGACAGTGCATTTGAAACCAACCATGAACCTTTATTCAAAAATATGCCAGATAATCTTACTGTGGCTAAAGTCAGTCAGGCAGCTTTGTTAAACCATGTGATTACAATTTGGATAAAGAGTCAGTATTTTAAGCTCTGTCGAAGTGGTTATTGTAGAGATGAGGAGGACACAAACTACAGCTTAACCTGCTCCAGACGACAGCTGCTCCAGTGGGCTACACAGATGTTACAGGTCTGTTCTTAACTGGGTCGACTTGTTGGTGAAAAGTACAGTTTAAATGTAATAGTTTTGGATTCTGCACAATTCTGCATCACTAAAAGGGTAAACTAATTGATGGTGCACTGTGAAGCATTTCATGCAGATGTTGTTAAGACGTTTCATGTTCATTTTTTTCAAAAGCATACTTTCAGCCTCAACGACAAAACGCTGCTCTACAGTTGTCAGTCATAAAGTCATCTTATCTTCATGGAGCATGAAAAAGCTGCATGAAAAAGCTGCATGTCAGATCTGCGGAGAGGCAAGCCTGCTCATGGTAGAATACATACTTTCCCAGTTTTTATTTTGCAATAAAAACACTTATGTTATTAAATAAATGCAATAAAGATACTTGTAACATCACACCACATTCCAAGCAATAACATCTCCATGAAGACGAGCTGGTGCACTCCAGCCTCCAAAGTTCCATACTGTGTCTTTAAAAGTTTAAATCATATCAAAAGCATCATTAAAATGTTTTACCTTACAAGGATTTCTGTCAAGCTAATTGTGTGTTAAAAAAAATGACCCAATTTAGATCTGTGGTAATTGGAAAGCCAAATATTTTACTAGGTGTTACTTGGTGCAGAATGTTTGAGAATCATGTTTGTTTTTATGCTTGTACTTGTACATTGATTTGCAACACCTGAAAAAAGTAACTCTCTACCCATTTTATTTAGTAAAAGTAGCTCTCCGGCTGAAAAAGGTCGGCACATATATTCAGTATCCTTCTGTTCATGCCCGCACCATCTTGGACTGACCTTTCTTTCTTTACATCCAAAACATCTTGCAATCTTGGTCTGATACAACCTCTCCTCAGTTTACATCAGCCTCGTTGCTGCCAATGCCAGATATTAATGAGGCACTCTGAGGGAGAGATGGGACTTATCGACAGAAGCTTGTAAACGACGGCAGGGCAAGGTTCAGTTATAACCTTTTTGAGCTCATGAGTGTATAAATGCTGATGCTCAAACCATGTAACCTTTTCTTTTTCTTTCTTTCTTTTTTAAATTTTTTTTAATCATGGATCATGGATCACCCTTGGACGAATTAAGAATTACATCAGCTTCAATTTTTCTCTTTTCTAACTTTTTCTTTAAAAAGTGAAACTGAATACATAAATACATGACACCAGAGAACTTTTATTGAAGATTGGCAAACAGCACACTCTATATGCAATGCTATTCACAATTCCATAAATTAACATTTTCATACAGAACCATAAACATGAACTAATTCTAAAGAAATATGTGCGGAATCAGATACAACCTGACTGAGACCAACAAAAACAAGGTATTTCAAATTCTCCATCAAAACACCTCACTGAATATAGTCAAAAGAATTGTTTTAGCCTAATCCGTTTTCCTTTACTGCTGTAAACATAAACATTTATAAAATTATTTCAACCGTAACTGCTTAGTGCTGAAGAATCACTGCTTCAAAACCATGTGCAGTGCTTTGTAGAGTACACAATACAAAGAGTGGATAAGTCTGGACATTACACCATAAATGACTGACATAAATATGACCACGTATAACAATATTTAATAAACATTAGGTCCACTGTCAAAATGCAAAGGGAAACAATATTAAAGTTTTCCAATTTTGAATCTTATATACTCTGATATAAAAAAAATAAAAATATTAATAAATCATTTAATAATACCCTATAACAACTGATTTTAAATTTGATGCCAACAACTCATCTCAAAACCTTGGGCGTGAACAGCTGTATTTATTAATGTTGCACAATATATCACAAAACTATTGATCTCCCAATATTGGCTGACGCAATTACAAATATTGAGAAGAATATATCGCAATAACATCAAGGTTTTCCATGACACGAATTGATAAAAAAAAGTCTGATTTTATTCATGATTTTCATTATTAAAGCTGGAGTACCTGATTTTCAAACAGCTAAACTGTTGATAGTTTATTTTTTTAATCTGTGTTCCCACATGGAATCTTTTTCAAGCACGTGCATGGCTTTAAAACTGCTTTTTCCAAACGGCAAAGTGGAGCTGTGGTGGACTTTCCAAGCACAGCCAATGTCGTGGTGATATCCTCTTGGTCGAAAACACAGAATTTACTCAATTACTAAACAAAAAAGCCAGGTACCCCAGCTGTAAATCTTAATTAATCTTGATTTATAGTTGGTTGTGTCTGTGTCACGATTTTATTTTGACCTTGTTTGACTAATAAAATAAGGCATGTACATTTTTGTTTGAATATAACAGCAATTATTGTATCAAAAAGTATGTTTGAATGTTGCCATAACAGCCATTTCGCAGTAATAATAATATCATGCAGCCTCAGTATTTACAATGTAATTAGACTGTAAATATACTCGACAGCTGCAAATCTGTTCAGAAATGTGTTGCTGTCATCAGATTAAAAGTGTGGATTTGTTTGGAAATTCTCTTCACACCTGAAGTTTATGGATATAGATTTGAAACTCTTGCAGGGCATAACTTTGTATCTACACTTAAAAACAGACTTGCATTTGGGGCTGTGTGTGTAGAGTTTTGATGTCGTGGTTATTTTACAGGCTGGTACTGAATCAAGCGCAAAGCATCATCATCATCCAAAACTCCCTGAATGAACTCTCCCTCGGCCACTCGCCCTGCACAAAACAACAAGAACACATGTCAATTATAACTCAAAATCTAATGTTTTATTCATTTATGGAAGGGCACTCACCATCTTCTGGTTTGTCAAAGATCTTCCACAGTTTGTCCGCTCTCTTGTCTGCGGTGTTCTCATCTCCAGGCAAAGCGTTGATCTCCTCTTTTGGGATCATCTTGAAAATGGCCTGAAATGTAAAAGTTTCACATGATATTTTTAATCAGTGCTCTGGTGGTATGTAATTGTGTGTTTGACAGTCTTGGGAACTCAATTCAAGCCTTATTTATCACATCCAGGCACAGAGTAAAAGGCAAATAAGAAAGATTGCTATCGAGTATGGCCACTGTTTGAATAGTTCCCCACTTAAGGCCCCAAATTACTCTTCATCTTGATTGAAGCAGTTTTGTTATAATTGTGGGCATAGGACCAACACACTCTCCAAGAAAATTGAGCTCAAATTCAGAAAATAAAGTTGCATTTTTCTTAACCAATGGCGGATAATTTTGTTAAAAGTGAGAAGCTGTTTAATGAATTAAGTAAAAGTCCAGATCTACAATATTACTCTACAATACTCTGAAATCAAGTATAACTATTTTAGATATTCCTTTTTGTAGTGTAGTTGTGGACTGAGCTCATCCTCTTGAATTTGTCCTGACTTCAGATAAAGGGCACAGACATACACATATAGCTCTTAGGACTATTTTTGAAAGAACTGCCCAAAGTTATGATTCGCATTTGTTGAATCTTATTATTTGGCACCACAAACCTTCCTAAACTATCACGGTTTTTGGGTTGACGAATGGTGCAACTTTCTGAAAGCTATTGTGAAAAAATAATTTAGCTTTTATTTATTTATGCTGACAGGGAAGATGTTGAACTTTGTGTCAGTTTTTGTTTCACGTGAATAAGCCCAGTAATTACAGAGATTTTAAGTTCAACCAGTTCAACAAATCTGCAATCTGAAAGTACATATACTCTACACTGTATGTCCAGATGTTTCTCGTATTGTTTCACCTAAATCTAACTGTCATTCTCTCATTTTTCCTGCGTACGCTTCACTCAAAACCAAGCTCCGAGCTGCAGATTAACTCTCACTCTTCGGCCGACTTCTGATTAAATGAACATTAATCTTTTGACCTCAGATGTAGATCTATAAATAAGCGGCAGACTCAGACAGTGTGAAATCTGCATGAGTGAAAATGACACAAAATATCATCTTTATGGCAGGTGCATACATAACAGCGATATTATGAAACGAATCAGAAGAACATCATGTACAGTGAGTTACATGAGCTCAAAAGGCTCAGATACAGCAGATTGGGGAAGTCAAGATTATCAGTTAATCGATAATTGTGATTAGTCAAGTCACAATATAATTATATTATATATATATATATTATACTTGTCTGTCATATCACTTCAAAACACTAGATGGAGCTCTTTCATGCTTAACAAAAACGTAAAAACTACTGAGGGTCAATGCACATGCACATATACAGGTTTGGTCTCATTGCTTGATCCTGAGCCAAAGCATACTGTACTGGCTCTGCTTTGGTAAGACGCTTTCCACTTGTGAGTGTTTGGTGGTTGTTGTAAAGGTCAAAGGTGCAGATCTAACCTAACTCAGTCTACAACACTGCAGGTGTGGCAGAAGTACACAAGTAACTTACCACCACCACCACCTAATGTGAGGAACAAATGAATAATGCACTACTTTTTACTTTGAGCATGTGGAAAAGAGCTGTGTAATAACAGGGCATCATTTTTCTGTGTCTAGTGGTTATTCCTTCTTTTCATTCATTTGCAAAAACAGATAGAAGTTTGTTTACTTTTCTTTTTGATTCTACACATTATTAACAGTACTGTTCAGGGTATTTGCTCAAGTAGGGATGGAATAATAATTGTATTGTGTTTGAAAACTCTAAAGTAAATTGTAAGCCTTTAAACATTTTTCCCAAATGGCACTTTTCAGATATTTGGATTGTGAAAGGGCACTAAAGAAAACTTTTTTTGGATCAAGAAAAGACTTACATGATGTCGCTTGATGCCATACTGTTGTAGAATATTTACAGACAAAATAGTTTTTTCATCCAAAACACAACATTTGTATGTTTCATGTGTCATTTGGGTGCAATTACTGTTGTGTTTGAGTCACCTCTTCTCTCGGTAAAAGCCTATTTTGGAATCTGAGTATAGACCAGGAAATGAATATTCGATTTCTAAATTAGTTGGCGACTATTGACCATTATTGCGATTTATCGATTTACTTATTTCAGCCTAAATTAACTTAAACAAAGCGAGCTGATGGGATAAAATGTTTTAAGCTCACACTAAGTCCTATGTCCAAAATCACACACATTTAACACTCTTCTTCCTCACTTCCACAGGCCTCTAAACCCTCGGTCCACTCACCGCACAGATCTCCTTGACCTCATTCTTGGTGATGTACCCGTTCTTGTCCACGTCAAAGAGGGAGAAGGCCCACTCCAGTTTGCGGTTGGTCTTCCCCGTGGAGGTCATGTGCAGCGCGATGATGTACTCCCTGAAGTCCAGAGTGCCGTCGTCGTTGGTGTCAAAGGAGCGGAACACGTGCTGGGCGTAAGTGTTGGCGTCGCTCTCCGGAAAGAACTTGGTGTAAATGGCCTGGAACTCCTCTTTGGAGATCCGGCCCGTCGGACACTGCTTCTTGAAGTTGTCGTACCACTGAACGATCTCCGTCTCAGAGAACTTGGTGTTGAGTTTGAGGTCCTCCAGGATTTCTTTGGACACGGCGCCGCTCTTGGTGTTGCCCATGGTTACTGCGGGTGGCACCAAGGATGACTTAGTACAGGAGAAGTTCAGAGGGCTTAATCACTTCTACCTCCGTGTGCGCTGACCAACGTTTTAGTTGATGAATTTTTGAATCTCACAAAAGAACATCTGCAAAAAAGAATAAAATAAATAATCAATAAAGCAATGCAGATTCTACAACAGTCAAAACATCGAGTATCGAACAGTTACAAGCAACTGTGTGGAAGTTATACAGTTACTTAAGGTGCAGTGTGTATCTTTTCTGGCCACAAGCAGGTGTTCGAGAAGGTCTGATCTGTGGTGAGGAGACCCCGCTCCCAGTGAGAATGCATGTTTTTCAAGGTATGTTTTAATTTTTTTTTTAGCATTTTAAACATTTGTAACTGAATAAATGCAAGATAGATAAATGTAATACCATACCGTGGAATGTTAAAAGCAAAAGAATAAACCTATCCATGGAGACAAGCAGGAGGCTGACCCTCAATCAGAAATAAATACCAGGATATAATAAGATGTTTTATCCAACAATTGTTTTTTGTTTTCAATTGTGGAGAAAAGACTGTGGTTAGATGGCCTGTAATTATCAACAAAGATTTGCTCCTTTTGTTTCTTTGTCTGAATTTCTTTCATGACTAATTAAAGTAAAATTTGCACCCATCTGGCACAAATATAGACTTTGAATAATCTATAAAAGAGTAATTGTTTTCCTCCTAAACAAATGTTCAGTTTCTACATTTGTTTTGGTGGTTAAAAGGAATATAGTGTAAAACAGGCCTTTACTTTGAGGATGAGACACTGACTTAAACATTTTATGAGTTGAATTGAGGTCATTAGTATGCATTGGTCCTGACTTCTGAGGTTTTTTAGACTCTACTCTTCTTTTGTAGAAGTTAAATTACTTGTACCTACTTCTTGAAATACACTAATTGTGTACACACTGGCTACTTATAAGGTTTTTTCATTGAAATATTTTCTATTAAACAAACAAATGCATTTTAGGTAGCTTCAGTTACAATCCATATCACTTGCAAAACTGTCCTAAAGTGTCTGTTCTGTAAACTATGATCTCTGCAGTATATTATAAATGAATAACATAAACATTAGACATTAGATTGTGAGTGTGCATGTGTTACCTGTCTGCGGCCCTGAGTCCAGGTGAAGCGCTGAGCAGCGTCTGGATCTGTGGCCACATGAACACATAAGTCCATTAAACCAGATCAAACCAGGACAAGGAGGAGCCATGGGACGTCCCATCTAACCCTCAAACTGTCAGATATAGAACTACAAGTTTCCACCGTAGTAAATAAGTCAAATAGAAAGTTCACACAGATGTCATCAAACTGTGTGAACCCTAGTTCAAAGATCACTCACAAAATAGTGTAATAAATGTGATTAAGACTTGACCATCTGAAGTGAAGAAGATTAAAGTTGCATTATATTTTGTAACTTTTGTGGTGAAGGGTCCACCACCTCCTTGTCTCCACAGGGCTGTTGTTACGTTGCCTAGAATATTCCGTAGTATAAATTAAATGTCTATATAGTATAAGTTAAATGTCTATGAAGACAAGCAGGTCATGCGATCACATCTAAACTATCTATTTACACTGCTGCATTTGCACATTGCACTGTCTGCCAACTGTATATTTCTGTATATAGTCTTAGTCTATCTGAGTCTATTTTATTTTATTTTATTCTTAATCTTATGCATGCCTCTTTTATATATTTTATTTTATTCATTGTTTTATGTTGCACCTCATGCCGAAGCAAGTTCCTATGTTTGTGAATTTTGATCACTGACAATGGAAATAAACCGTTTTCTGATTCTGGTTCTGACATACAATAAATTGAAAAACACAATACTCTTCCTGAGCGTCTCTGACTCCTGTGACTCCTGCAGCTCAGATCAGGACTGACTCCACACATTAATGAGATTAGAGAAGTTTGATCTGCTGTAAAAATAACTCTGTAAACATGTCTAAAGCATCACAGGATTTCCCTAAAGTCTCACTGTCAACACCACTGTTGTTACTAAAAACACGTATCTTGAATTTTCACAGAAATGCAGTACGCTTCAATGTTCCTTAAAAATGTACCATATTACAGTTAACAAAGTCACACTAACAGATCAACACCAAACTGTACTGTGTCTGACTGACAGAGATTCATGCACATTAAGGTAGTTAAATTTATTCTAAAAATACATGGAAGTAAAGTAAGGTATACTTTGTTGATTTTGACCCATCCTGCTGCCGAGGCATCTCCTCAGGAGCGGGAGCTACTGAGCCTATGATGCATACATTTTGGGTTAATGGGGGGAAACCCACTCAGACACAGGGAGAAACATGCAAACTCACAAAAAGACCTGTGCCAGCCTGGAAGTCTTGTGTGAGGTGAGCTTACCACTCCGCCACCATTCCACAAGTGAATTTTACTGATTACTTTAAGGGAAGTAAAAGGAAGCACCTGTTTGATTGTGAAAGTTTTTCTTTTCCTTCAATGGCAGCGGCACTGCCCCTGACGTTGAGTAAACCTAATGCTACTAGAAGAAAACAATGCACAGCAACTGCAGTCTTACTATTGTACATATTTCATGTATATGTTATTGCACTCTATATCATATAGACTATTGACCTACTCTTGTTTGAGCTCAGGGCCTCCATGATGTTGTGCTCATGACGTAGAGCTTCAGTCCTCCATTGTCTGAAAGCATTGGTTTGGGGAGGCTTTTTGCATCAGGGCGAGTGGTTTTCCTGTTGCTCCCTCCTGTCCTGGTCTGGTCCTGGGACAGACATGGTTGAGACCTGGCTTCACCATCTGCTGCCGCAACCACCACCTGCCAGCACCTGTCTGTCACCTCACATGGACCCTGTGTGCATATGTTTGTGGTTGTCATTCATTTTAGCAGTAAACTTTATAAAGGTAAGAGTCCAAGTTTTAGAGTCTAAAATGACTAAAAATGACTAAATTAAATGTCTTTATTGGATTGGACACATTAATTGGCTGTTGTTAACATTCTCCACAGTCCCACCTCTAACCTGAAGCCTGTTTTAGGTCTGGTAATCAGAAAGGGAATCCATTAAAAGCAGGATTAGGAGCTAATGTCGTGGTGATGTTGGGAAACTAAGGAGGTGCAGTGTCGGGGTTGGACAGGATTTGGCAGCAGGACAAAGCAACGTCCAAAACACAGACTTGAGACTTGATCAGGACCAGGACTTGTCCTTCAAGAGTCCAGGCCTAAAATGGCACTCTAATCTGTCGTGACACGCACCCTGTACAGTAAATATGGTCAATTTAATGAATTTAGCTTTTTTTATCCTTTAAATCCTGTAAACCATGGAAAAAAAAAAGTTTCCATTAAAGGAAGATCGATGATGTCACAAGGTGGAGCCATGCATTTTAGGCTCTGAAAGGGGAGATGGCCTAATTAACTATTACTCAAACATGCTTGTACTGACAGACGACTGGCAGTAGAAAAAGACCCATGCAAGTCATTTACAATCAGAAATGACAGTGTCACAACTTCCAAGTATTCCAAGAGAAAATATAAGAACACATTTCTTAATTTCTTTTTATTTTATTTTATGGGACCTTTGAAGTATTTTATGGTCCCAAACTACAGCCTTGAACTTAAATGCTTTAGGAGTCACAGAGAGTGTAATCCTATTAGTGTTTGTTGAGCCACTGTCTGCTGCTAATACTGCCTTAACATTTACTTTATGTGATCTGAATAGGTAACATAACAAGAAGTCGAGGGCAAATAATATTTAATACAAGACAGTCCTCATGATTATAGTTCACACTTGATCACTGCGGACAATTCTGTTAATTGTAGTGCCGGAATTTGTAAGTCTGGCCACAGTGTGATGGACCGGAGTCAGAGATGTCCAAATCTGCAGCTCTCGTGGGGCATTCCTAGAAGTCAGTAAATATTTAGTAGTGTCATATTTATATGAAGTCATATTAAATAATACTTCACCTATTCCACTGTTTGCACTGTTGTTCTGATCTCATGTCCTAGTATATATATTGTATTTATTTTTTATTCTACATATATTTTATTTTGAATGTCCTTATTTTGTCTTATTTTAGAATAGTCTATACATACTTACTATTATTATTATACATTTATGTTTGTTGCACCTTACCGCAAAAGCAAGTTCCTAGTTTGTGATTTTTGCTCATCGACAATGGCAATAAAAATCTTTCTGATTCTGAAATTAAAAGTAATCAACGATGAACAAAAATAAGACAAAATGAAAAAATTATACTAGACTAGATTCAAGCTCCCCCTTTTCAATCACAGTAAAAAAATTTAAATTACTTATTTTTCCAATCCTCTGACATTTTATTGTAGCCTGAAGAGTTAAAGGTTATAGCTCCATCCACTGTCTTCCCTTTATCCGGGCTGGGTAGTGAAGGCACCACACACACATTTCACCACAAGAGGCTCCAGAACTCCACGGCTCCTCTGGACTTGGAGGAGCAGTGGATCTAGGAGTGGAGCTCCTCTTGTGTGATTGAGCTCCTCACCCTATCGACCACTTATATGTGATCTCATCCTTTTGGTCTTTACCAAAGTAAATGACCAGGTGAGAGTAGGAACATAGATTGACCGGTAAATCGAGATCTTTGCCTTTTGACTCAGCCCCTTCACCACAGCAGTCTGATATACATATTATAGATTAAACAATTAATACTGACAAAGCCTGATCAATAGATTTCTATTTTTAGCAATATTGTACAGTGTTGATGAATTGAAATACAGTATTATCTTAACTTTATGAAAAGGCCAAATTAAGATATACATAGTCACCACAAGAGGGCAGTATTGTGAACCTACAGGAAAAGGTTACTATAATCCAAGTCAAATAATCTGTTGGGTTTGAAGCAGTGTTTAAAGTCTGTGGAAATAAAGGTCAAAGGTGAGTGGGATTAGAATCAGAGGGGAGTTTCCTTCGTGGAGTCTCCACTGACGCCATTTCCTGTTTACTGTATTTGGCCATAGAGTTAATCACAGCTCATTAGAAGAGCAGATACATTGTGGAATGAATTTTTTGTTATATTATATATAGATATTATCAATACTATACTACTAAGGTGCCCATGAAATAGATTTAGTGCAGTAGTAATAGTGGAAGTAATTCAGATAATTCTAAAACTGTGTAGGAAAGGCTGCATTTTGTCCTTGTTATCTGATTTTTTATTTTTGGCTTCAATACTTTTTGATACCAAAAATCTATTAATCCTTCTTGGTAGCCCTCTGTACCGGCGGTAGGCTATGGCTCCAGAGGCCTGGCCCCTGGTGGAGGTTTGGTGTGGGCCTCATCTCTCCTCTGGGCCCCATGTCTGTGTCCTGTGGCTGCAGATGACTCTCTGCTCCTGGTGCAGACGGCTCCTCTGATGATGCACTGGCTTTTCTATACTCAACCTCATGTATTTTAGAGTGTGCGTGTGTTACATTTTTATGTATGAAAAGCGCTTCATAAATAAAGTTTGATTGACTGATTGGTTTGAATACCTGCTCAAATGTTCAAACTTTATACTAGTTTTCTAATAAATGTATATCTTTTTTTTTTCTCTATTTTATACATTTAGCAACCTAAGTACATTGTACAACCAAAAATGATGAAGGTTACAGATGTGAGTAGTTTCTAGATACGCCCGTTAGAAATGTTAGTAATTTATGACAAAAATAAAGTGTACATAAAGATGATTTTAATTGTTATTTAAGGCAGCTTTAGTTAGTTTTAAATTGAAATGCATGAAGTAACAAACATTAAAACATAAAAAGCGCAAATAATATAAAAACACTGACAAAGGTTAAAGACTGAAATGTTGGTTTCACTCAAAACAGTCCCTGTGGTTCTCAATCTGTGGTTCAGGACCCACTAAGTATGTGAGCATCTAGAGGTACTATTAAGCAGATTTCTTTGTTTTTAGACTAGTTTGGGGGAAAAAAACAAAGTATAGGACTATAGCAGCTTCGTCCCTAGTGTCAAGGTCAAAATGTTGCCCCATTTTTGTCATTTTTCAGCCATTTTTGGTCCGATATTTACAGCATAGTCGTAATTTATACCCAACTTTGTCCTGTCTTAGGCCAGTATAGTTCTAGTAATGTTTACTTGAATGTTTCAAAGTATGGCATTAAAAGTCTACTATCTAGGATTTATTCATTAAAAAAATATCTTGAAAAACATACTCGCCTCTCCACAGATCTGACCTATAATGGCCTGGTGGCCTTAGCTGCTTGTTTAAGTTTAATACCATCTAGGCAAATGATTGCGGAAAAGACATATTGTGCATCTTTAATAAAAGTTCAGACCTACTTCACCCTAATGAATTTTATCCCTGGATTAGATCTGTTTTGGTTCCTATTTAATCCCAAATTAAACATGTTTCGTTCTGTATTAGACCTTCTACATACAAGTGAATTTTGGCCAGGATTGGCCAGGAGCTACTTTTATTATTAAAATTATACTTTCAAAGCCAGATAATTTTGAAATTGTACTTGGTATGAAAGCTTTGAGAACCCCTGTAATGTAATACTGTCTCCAGCAGATGGCGCCTCAAACACTTGAAATGCTCCGTGTTGCTCAGTGCTGCTCCGTTCTGGTCCGCACTGCTCCAGCCCATTCAGTGGTGGCTCCGGTAGCTGCGGATCTTGCGGCTGAGATTTCGAGCCAATCGGTCGACCGCGCTGCCGATGTGTCCCAGCTCCTTCTTCGAACTGAGGCCCTCGATGTTCCCACTGTACCACAGCACCCAACCCCACAGGGACATCAGCACAAAGAGGGCACCTAGAAGTGCAAGGGTTATTACTGGAGCAGAACTATAATATTTTTGAATATTACTAACTTGTCTAACATGTCCTCTTTCACTGCTTCTCCTCCATCCTCCATCTAGGCCTCCTGTTTCCTGACACCTCTAACCGCAGCATCCTAAACTATTCCACCTCTAAACCATAGTCACCTCTCTGGCGTGTTAGAGCCATGGTAATCTGAGGATCTCAAGGGTCGGTCTGCTGCTCCAGAGTCAGGACTAAACATGGACCAGGGACCATCTTCCTGCTGGTGCCCAGAGTCAGGACTAAACATGGACCAGGGACCATCTTCCTGCTGGTGCCCAGAGTCAGGACTAATCATGGACCAGGGACCATCTTCCTGCTGGTGCCCAGGGTCAGGACTAAAAATGGGAATCAGTATTTCCGTCTTCCTGAAGACGGGAGACAGGCCTCTACTCTAACAATGTTCAAAGCAGCTCTGTCTAACAGTGCATATGGCTGAAAGGATTTTATCTGCACTCATTCATTCATTCATTCATTTTCTACCGCTTATTCCCGTTCCCGGGGTCGCGGGTGACTGGAGCCTATCCCGGTGACTTTGGGCCTTAGGCGGGGTACACCCTGGACAGTGGCCAACTCGTCTCAGGGCTGACACAGAGACACGGACATTGACAGACAATCATTCACTCTCACATTCATTCACTATGGACAATTTAGAGTTTCCAATTAACCTGAACATGTACATGTGTTTGGACTCTTATCTGCACTCTTTTAAAGTCATTTAATACTGAGGTGATGTATAAACTACGTCAATCTAAACACATTCAACTTATCTCCAAAGCATCCAACATGATACTTTGCAATGGACTAATTTCAAATCTCATTCATCCTTATCATAAACAGATACCACAACACTAAAAAACTTTCTACTAAAATAATTGAACTTATAAACTTATAACTTATAATAATTGAAGTTTGATCCATTTGTATTTTACTTTTTTCCAAATGCACCTTTCAGAAGCTGAGATATGGTGACTGACAACTCCTAACTATTAAAATGTAACTATTAAAGTTCAATTGTAGTAAATTGTTTTTAGTTTATAACTACTAATTTAACTATTTTAGAAGATACATTAAAAACATTTGCTTACCAGTATAGACAAAAAGGTCTCCAAAATCCTTCCCTTTGAATCTGAGTGGTGCAAAGACTCCGACCAACAGAGCAGATCCTCCCAGTAAGTCCATGATCACAGCAAAGGTCAGGGCCAGTTTACAGTGGGACAGACCACCACACATTTTAGACCTGGAGGACACAAGAGGAGCAGGACGGCCACATAAGATTCAGAGTTTGAAAAAGAAATAATGGGCTTAGAAATGTCAGGGAAGTGTGTCTGCAAGTTTAATACTTCCTTTACGTTGTTTTGTTCCAGATTAATAGCCTTTACGTGTTTACCTTTCTGCACGTGTGGGCATTGGCACAGCTTCTTGCTTTACAATAGTAGTTTAATTTACAGTTTAAAATATAAAGTAGCTTCATTCCAGAAAAAGTTTAACTATAAATGTTAAGTAAACTATCCAAAGTAGGTTATTGGTGCATAGTGGCACTGGTTTTAAAACAAAACTGAACCTACATTGTAGCTTGTAACAATCTCATGTCTTGTCAAAGTACCATTTTCATCTTTGCACAGCGTCTATTTCTCCATCTTGCATATAACCTTGATCTAAATATAGATTTAATTCAGCTTAAGTATACTATAC
The DNA here is from genome assembly GCA_019453435.1 of Rhinogobius similis. NCBI lineage: Eukaryota > Metazoa > Chordata > Actinopteri > Gobiiformes > Gobiidae > Rhinogobius > Rhinogobius similis. Next base: position 10,895,057 of record CM033635.1, on the reverse strand, counting down.
ATATTTTACTTATTATGTTACTTTTATCATTCAAAATTGAAATCATTCAAACTTGTTAGCACTTTTCTTTTTTTAAACTGGTTATTATATTGCAAAGTGTAAGCTAGTGTAAGTTGTGCAAGTAACTTCTCTTACTATTAAGTTTGTCCAGTATATTCTAGTCTCTGGCAAAAAACAGCAACAGTTTTAAACTTAACGTCTAAACACTGATATAGATATACACTGTAGTTAGTAAACTATTAATTAAATTGTAACTGACGTGCAGATGATGTGTGTTGAACCCTAAATCACATTTTTTTTTTCTAGTTTTACGCCCTTTCTGTTTTATTGGTAGACTCATGCACAACCCAACCCCCCAACAACTCCAAAGTCTTTGTCGTCCCAAAATGGTTTAACAAAACAAATACAAATCAGTTTTTCAGCATTATTTTGACCCACTTGTTTCAAAGTTGTCCTTGGTAAACTCTTCGTAAATCTTCTTCGGGGATTTTGCATCGCTCGACTCCTTCAGCAGTTTTTCTAAAAGTTTACCTCCTCCCCGTCTTTGTGCCTTTACCTGCGCCCCGCCCGGCTCTGACGCACTTCCTGGAGCTCAGATTCAAGCGTTTCAAAGCAAACGTGACTGCTGTGAAATCCGAACGAAACAGTGCGCCTCAGACAGACAGATACGAGGCGCTGTAGGGTCTAGAACCACAGAGACCACAATGCCTGTTTGGCACACTTTCCTATCAACTGCGCGTTTCTCCATTGCGCATGTGTGAGCGAACACCTGTGCGCTACTTATAATCAAGTAATTGCCGCTGATAGCGTTTGAACAGAGCGCAGAGCGCCAGGTGTGTGTCCCAGCCTGTATTACAGAAGTATAAGTGAACACTAAAGAACTGTAGGCATAATAACGCACTAAAGCTTTATTATTACGCAGATATGGATCCTCGAAGCAGCAGAGAAGACACGAACCCGTCAGGTAACGCCACAGTAACTCGTGCGCGACAAGTGTGCCAAACCAAATCATATTTTTATTTCCCAAAACATTGTCCTTTTGCACAATTTGTTTGACAGGTAAGAAAGTAGCCAACCGTTTGGTCCGTGAATATACAATAATGCAAATGTACTAAATTGTCCTGCACATGGCGCATGTGTCTGTCTTGTTGTGGCTAACTGGGTTCATGCACTGCGTCTTACATGATTAATTCATTGGAACCACATCTGAAAAAGAAAGCAATCCTTCATATCTATATTAATGTGTCTACGACCAATTTGCATAAAGGTTAATTATATGTAAACTTGTGATACACGTTACTTTCAGTGCCGTGTTTAGCATAAATTATAGCCTAACTACATCACTGTTACACATTTATAGGCTTCTTGTAGTTTCATTTTCCTCAAGCAGGATTCTCACTTGTAATTATACAAGTGCACAAAACCATTCAGTTTATTCTAAACATTTTTGCATTTCTAGTCGATGGTTTTAGTGTTCAGGCATCCCTCATTCTGAAAATGAACCTACTTTCTCCATTGTGTTTTTCTGTGCTCTGTTCCAGATCACTACGTGGTCTCAGGCCCTTCAGATGAGCCCTCAGCCAGAGGAGGAGGAGGTGCGGGAGGGGGAGGTCTGTACCTGGACGCCTACGAAGTGTCCTTTCCTTTAGATGAAAGTGTGGAGCGACCTCAGGCCTATCACGTCAACCACGGCCCAAGAATGGTCGAAGGTACAAGCCATACTAATACTGCTACTACAGCAACAGCTGTATCTTTAGGCAAGACACTTCCTCCACGTTGTCCAGTGTGAATGTGGTGTGTGAGTGAGTGATTGGTAGTCGAAGGGCAGCCTCGCGTCCGTCAGTCTGCCCCAGAGCCCCTGTGGCTGCAGTGGTAGCTTACCACCACCAAGTGTGGAATAAATTAATAATTAGGTTAGAAATTGTAAAAGGAAAAAAAAGGTAAAGCACCGTATAATACTAATGCATTATTATTAATACTACAACTACTGCTACTTCTACTATTACACATGATTGCTCTGATTAAAATCTGTATGGTATAAACTCATGACATCGTTATTGAAAGACTGTTTCTGAAAAGAAAAAGAAAAAAATTAAAATCATTATGTCAATCTATCCATACTGCAATAGATAAGCCATGTTTGCAGTTCAATCTTCACCCTCAATTCCCTTTTCCCTTTTCATGTGTTAAGTCCTGTGATTCCTGGTATGTTTGTTTATCAAAGGTGATGCAGGTAAAGTCAAGTACTGGTCATACATATGTACTGTTACTAAATCTATGTTTGCTGTTCTTCCAGAGAGTGTGGTCCAGGAGCCCCCTCCTTCCCCCTACAGCCCGTTCATCCTGGTGTCAAACCTGCGCGCTCACCTCTACGTGGCTCTGGAGAAGAACGCCTGGCTCCTGAAACGCATCGAGGAGCTGGAGGAGGAGAGGAATTTTCTGCGTTGCCAACTCGACCGTTTCATCGTCAACATTAGGGCACAGGAGGGTAATATAAACAAGCAAGGTTTTATACATGATTTAGAAGAATGGGACATATGAAAATTGAAATGAAAAATGAAATGAAAAAATATTGAAAGACTGCGACCTTGTCAATCCAACCCATTCCTAATCTGATACTGGTACTGAAACCCACGGATACTGTGTCGATTGTCAGATTGGTGCGCAGACCCGCAGCGCAGTGTGAAGGTTCAGCCCGACAGCTCTCCGTCTCCTCCGTCTCCAATGACGACCCGCTCAGGCATGACCCTTAAGCGGCTGCAGGGAGGAGGGTCCAGGATACGGCACCGCGCCCCCGCGATACCTGGTAATACATCCAGATTTGCCAGAGTGTTTATTGTTAAAGATATTCACCTAGACTGTTTACAATCTGCAAGTTTAGGTCATAGTATTTCTATTTTGAATGTTATATACAAACGGCTCAGCAGCACAGAGGCATTAGCACTCCTGACTCACAGCAATAGGGTTTGGGCCTTTCTGTGTGGAGTTTATTTCCTTTGCCATCTATTTTAGGTGGCAAAGGAAATATTTCTTTTTTAGATGTGTGATAAAGGTTATGGTACCACTGGGACAGAAAAAAAATCCCACACATTGGTACCAAAATCTGATACTATGGGTGCCAGAACCCACACAAGATTAAGATTAGGTCTAACCAAACTAAACTGAGGACTAAACCTGAACTGAACCTGGACATGATGCCAGATGGGACTTGAGACAGCTTTGCAGAAAGTCACTAGGCAGTTCCAGTAAAAATAAATGATACAACTATTTTTATGGAATATATCAAGGTACTCAGCTCAACTGATAGCTTAATACAATTCAGTGTTATCTTTTTAAACCTTACATCTTATCCGGTAAACCCTTGAAATGGACTTGAATCTCAAATTGTCTTTTTGCACTTGATGGTGTTTATAGTGAAACAAGAGTACCATCTGGAGGAGGAGAAGTTCTACACAGAGGATGAGTTTGTGGAGGAGGCAGAGGAGGAAGAGGAGGAAGACTCGTCTGTGGAGAAAGGATCTAAGAAGAGCCGGGGGCGAGCGAGCGGAGAGCCACGCATGAAAATGAGACGCATCTTCAGGATCACACACGGCCGCGAGAGGCAGAGAGGTCAGTCATCAAAGAAGATTTTAATTAGCAAAGTTAAAACCTACAACAAAGTATCTCAAAGTTACATTCTTACATCTCTTGAGGAGACCGAATATGGAGGATACAAAATATGCACCAACAAAACAAAACACAACTTCCTGGAATGGGAACAGTATTATAAAAAACAAAGGAAATTCAAAATAGCGTAACAAGCCCTTAAGATCATTTCTAGTTTGACATTAATGCATAGATCTTCTTCTTCTTAATGCATAGACCTTCTTTTCTCCATGAAGATAATGTGATTTTACCTGGAATTTTGACTCCACCAAACCAAGTATTTTTGGTAATAAAACTACCTGTAATGACATTTTCAAGCACCAGAAAGCATGCATGATGCAGGTTTTCAATACAGTAGAGATAACAGTGGTGACTATCGATCCATGCATAAATTCTGGCTACTGTCATTATAACATTATAGAACTTTACATGTATGAGTTGAAAATAAACTTTTTCCACAAATCATCACATATTTCTGGACATGTATATGTTCTGCTCATGCTTTTCTGCTCTGGTTCTTGTCTCTCCTCAGTGAAGGACCCAGACGGTGTGTTGATCCGGTACAAGAAGATCCTGACCACGTATCAGAGGGTGAGGAGCATGTCCAGAGCCTTTCAGATCCACGGAGTCGACAGGAACACTATGGCCTCCACATCGCCCATAGCGGAGCTGCTGCTGGTCGCTCCTGAGAAGGTAAGAGCTCAGTACTGTCAGACATAAAGAGTAAATGTGTCCTCAAGTAAAACTACAGTTACACGGCTGGAACTGTACTCAAATACAAATACAAATACTGCTGCCAAAATTTTACATCAGTAAAAGTTAAACGTATGCATGATACTGGATGAACTGTTCCTCATCATCCTGGAGGAACTCTCTCTACACTAGATGAGCCACCTTCCTTCCTCCTGAGTGGTTCTGGCTCCACAGTCCTGGTCCATCTGCAATCTGTCCATTGTGGATGTAGGATCTCTCCCTCCCTGTGGTTCTCCCTGAGGTTTATACTTTTCCCACAGGGTTGTTTGTAGTTTTTCTTTGCTGAGAAGGAGAGTCAAGGATGGGGGTTCTCTGGGACAGTTATCTATTTGCTAAATTCTCTTGAAACTGTTTATTTAAACTGCTTTTTACCTGTGGCCCATTAAGGCAAATGTTGTGATTTTGGGCACTACAAAAATAAATTACTTCTAAAAGTACTACTTACATTCAAATGCAATTTTGGTGGCAATTTTTAGATCAGTCTATTATACAAAACGTGATTACTTAAACAGTTTAAAGGTCCCATAACATGCAAAATCGACTTTTCAGAGGTTTTAACCTTCCTACAGTGCTATTTGGGCCTCGTATGTGTGTCCAAAGTGGTTTTTTGATTGATTGATTGATCCATGCTTTCGCTAGAGAACTGTGTTCTCCGTCCCCCTCGGGTGAGCAGCAGACGAGGGCTCATCCCATGGATGACGCGCTTCCCATGGATGACGCGGTGTTTAAGCCATGCCTCCAGGAGCGCGCAGCCGCAGAATAAAAACAGCTAATGCTAATGCTACACAGTAATTACACGATGGATCGACAGATCGAAGAGTTAGCTTGTTATTTACCAAGCGGCAGCGTCCGTCGTCGAGGCACTGGAGCACGTCAAACTCCAGGTCAGATCCAGGACGTAGGACTCAGCACGACGCACCGTCAGGACGGATAAAAGGTTTATTCCCGTGTTTGTGTATCGCTGTTTACCGGAGCAAACGGCGCATGTGCACTATCTCCGCTCTAGGCTTCGGCACGAGTTGGGCGGGGGGGGGGCGCGCGAGTTGGGCGGGGGAGCAGCCTGCTCTCTGTTCGGGGGGGTCAGATCTCAGAGTGAGCCGTTTGCTTTTGCAAGGAGGGGGGCCAGTCCAAGAAATGGGTGTTTTTTGGAAACTGTTATGTTATGGATATTGCACAACGCAAAATTTTATCAACAAAGCCCTTAGAATAGACTGTGTAAAGGGCAAAATAGCAGAATATGGGACCTTTAAGTCCACTCACTCTGAGGTTATCAAAGCAGACGATGCAGTGTCCTTCTGTGTGTCAAAGTACAGAAGTAAAACTAAAACCTTGAATTAACAGAATTGGACAGTGAGAATGAGTAAAGATGCACACATATATGTGTTTGAGCTGAAAGCTGAGTTGCAGAAACAGCAGTGAGGCAACTGTAGATTGGGACAATTTGGACTTATTATTTTAAATGTAGATAATTACAGTTACATGGCTATAATTTTACTCAACAAAGTACAGGTTTAAAAATCTACCCAACACAGTAAGTTGAGTATTTGTAATGAGCTGCTTTCCACCCCTGGTCGATACCTGGACAATATTCCTAAACTTTGTATCAAAACTAGATACTCAGTTGAACAGTTATCGATAGTTTGAGCAAATCACAAAAATATAACACAGCAGGACCTTTCCTTTATTATAGTTATATAGTTATAGAATTGTCTTGTTCTTTATACACGATGGAAGTACAAAAGGCTACATTTGTCTTGCCAAATTGTGGTTTTGTAGCCAAGCCAAGACTCAACGTCAAGTGATCAATTTCCGGCTGCCCAGTTTCATGCTACTCTGTCCTGCAGGCCAAAAAATCAGGCTACATTGTATTATAATATAATTTTTAAAAAGTTTTAGTCATCATTGTGGTATTGAGTATTGCTTTGCCTTGATAGCAAATTGAGATGGATATTTTAATCGTGTGATCTTGGTACAGCTGTATTAATTACTCTACATGTGCTGTGTCTGGCCCAGATGGTAGAAGTGGGAGAGTTTGAGGCGTCAAAGGAGAAGCTTTTGGATTATGCTCGACGCTGTTACAAAATGATGGACGAAGACACTCACTCCAAAGTCCAGACCATGAAGAAGACTCACAAGCTGCTGCCCATATCTTACAGGTTCAGAAACTGACCACTGCAAATGGTGCTCACTATGTTTGCTGAACGCTGCTTTTTTCATGCACTTTCTGTTTGCCATTGGCTCTATGTAACAAGCTGAATATAAAGAATGTATAATTTTGAAATTTTGGGAAGAAAAAGATGGGGTATGGAAATTTTGTTACACCTTTATTTATTTATTTAAGCACCTAACTTGGAGGGAAAAGGAAAAAAATATGTATCCTCAAGTGTTTTGTTAACTTATTAACAATATTTTTGGTTTGGTTTGAAAATTAAAAGCTGCAATGCCAAAAAAAAAATCATGATTTACAAATGCTTGAGTCTTGGTTATTGAACATTGGATGGGTCACAGTGCCTCCCAGAGGATATAGAAATTATTGTGCCTTTAGATGACAAAAATGCTTCTACGATTAAGAGAGCTGGTCAAGTGCTATTTTCTAAGCATTATTAATTTAATTTATTTAAAGGAGGCATATTTTGTTTTTATCTAGTTAAAAATAGCCTAAATTATAACATGTAGATCATTATTTTGTCATATATTTTGTTCATTGTAAACTGCAAAATTGATCTAAAACCATTTAGTAACTGAAATGAGATCACTGTTACAAAATTCAGAATTTATTTGCCTCAATGTAGTTGCATTTCACTGTAGCCACAAGTGGATTTCATTTACCTTCAACCTTTTGTTGAAAAAAGGCTCCATGGAATTCCTGAACCTTACATACATGACCTAAGGACCTGACCAAGGACCTGACCATGACCTAAATTATTAAAATAAACACAAATAAAGGAGGCCTATAGGAAACATTTGAGTACTCAAGTCTCAGTTGCAGAAACGCAAACTTTCAGAATTAATCTAAATACAACTCGAGTACACTAATGATAAGGGCATGCTAGGATAACATGGCCAAAAGCTTATAAAGTTTGATTTAAAATATGTCCCCTTTAATATCCCACCATAATATATTTTTGTCTTCAACGCCATTTTAAGTAAACTTAATTTTATATTAATTAGCAGGTAAAAACAGACCATAGTTTTAATGCAATAAATCATTCTGACGATAATTTAATCTTGGATTTGTGGAGACATGGTGGAGACACTTCATTTCCCAGATCAACTTGCAGCTCGCCCTTTAACCTTGCTCCGGACCAATCAGAATTAAGAGTTTAGCGGGAAGTAGTAGAAAGTGTAAGTTTTGACTGACACGGGGCTTCGACCAATAGAAAAGCGGGAGAGGCCTGTACCGTCCAATCAGGAGGCCGGAGGGCGGGGCGTGTGTCCAGCGGGGCATCGGAGGAGGAGGTGTTCCTGGAAGCCATCTTGGATGTGCGGACTGATTGTTTAGCGAGAAGAATTGACATTTTATTAAATATTAGCTTTTATATTCATCCTCTGAAGATTTATTGCAGCCAGACGAGTGAAGAAAGTGATCGGGAAAATTCAGGTAAACTATTTGTGTCCACAGCTGGTCCGTAGTGTTTGTACAGCTCTGCCTCTCTCTCTTTTCCAAATTGTCTGTTCCACATCAAACAGCGCAGCCGGTGGAGCCACAGCGTCCCCTCCAAACTTCACTGCTCTTTCACTGTACACAAAGCCCCCTCAATCCTGCTTTAAACACATCGTAGGAGACAGAAGTTTGTTCAGGAGCAAGCGTGCAGAAAGATGGTGCCAAGGTGCTGCTGCCACGAAAGATGCCCGCATTGTTTATAAACATGATCCCGGGGCTGTGCACCGTGACACTCGGTCCTGAGGGGGCTCACGGTGCACGGGGATCACCTGCTTTTAGGAAATATACACAAAAGTCTAAAGAACTACTGATCCTGCAATAAGATGCTCTGGTTTACACGCATACCTCTAATGCTGCACTTGTCTGTAGGTTGTAATATAAGCTCATAAATAGGCTACTTTTTACATCAGCTTAAGTGCTGATGCAGTCTATTTTTATTATCAGATTGATTTTCAGTAATATGCAAGTGTAGAACAGGCATTAGTAAATCATTGTTGCATTAATAATGAGACAAACATGCATGCAAATAAAGTGCAGACGCTTTACTGCAATAGTACACCTCTACAGTCCCAATTATTTGCATTTTGCACTTAAATTGTACACTCTTGTAGAATATTGCACATGAGTAAGCCTGTCACAATAATTACTATACAACTTATCTAATATATTATAGATGAACAATATTTTTTAAGTCTCAATAAAACAAATAGTGTGTACCCTTTTCTTTGCAGTAGTGGGGGACTTTTGCTTATTTTTTTATATCTTTACAAAAACATTTTAGCAATAAATGGCCAAATAGACACTGGCACAAAGACACTATAACTAAGTCTTTGTACTATTTATCAATTGCCGCTCTGCTTGCGTTTTTACAATGTGGTTCACTTAAAAATATTAACTGAGGTTATCCTGTTTTTGAGCATGGTATGAGTAGTTTCAGTATTGTTTATTAAGTAAATTACAAACAAAAAAAACATTTTATTGCAAAAGAAAATTGAATACTAGACTGAGCACATTTTACTTTGCTATGGACCCTTACCGGATGACTGAGGGATAAAACGGATGCACACATGTATCTTGCAGTCGCATAAAATCCCAAAAAGTTGCATTCTTACTGTTAGCATGCTCCCCTCTACACAGATCTGACCTGGAACTCGGCCTGTTGGCTCAACTGTTTGTCCCTATTGAGAAAGACGTGTTTAATGCTTTTCTCTTTAACACTCCATGCAAAGAAATAAGACATTGCACTTGGATTTAACAGTTAATATCACTCTTTCCTCAACGTGTTTTAAAATTGCACTATGAACAGAAATCTGCAATAAGTCTGAATCAAATATTGTTACAACTGACTAGAAATAACCATGTGAACCCCTGTAAAAGTCTTATCCAATGTGTTTGTGAAAATCCCTGATGTTGTCTGTGCTCTGGGTTTGTTTTCCGGCCCGACCTGCTCCTGTTTTGTCTGTGGGACACAAGCTTCATGTTACAGAGCAGAGCTGCAGGCGCCTCCTCCGGTCTCTTTGATAAACTCTTATTGTTGTTTCAGTGGAAAGCTCAGTTCGACTGTATGGATATTGTAAAGATGAGTTTACTTACTGTATGCTTGAGTTACAGCACTTTGTATCTGTACGTTCAAAGTACAGAAGTAAAACTAAAATGTTGAATTAACAGAATAGGACAGTGAGGATGAGTAAAGATGCACACATACATGTTTTTGATTTTAAAGTAGAGTTGTAAGATTTATCACAATCAAATCGAAATCACAATTTGAATGGTCACAATTAGTATATCGCTTTAATTGCAATTATTCAAGTGAACAATTTTCTCTGCAAATAACAGAATGTGAAGTTTAATTCCTTTTAAAACTTGCTAACATTGTAGTTTAGAGCACTTGTAGTTTAGATCTCTACAAATACGTTCTGAAGTTCACGTGATTCTTGTTTTAGTTCAGCAGTTCATATTTCAGTTTTCTTGTTTTTTAAATATGAACTCTGAACAGAATCGTTCAACTAATTCACGAATTAAAATATTGTAATCACGCCACCTGTATGTTATTTGCACACGTGAAGAATCCCACTTGAAAGGCATTCCCACTTTTGATCATTCAAAAAATTCGATTCCTAAATTTTATAAATTTGATTTTACTGGGTTCATAAGTATTATTCTTTTAAGGAGCATTGGTAGAGCAAAGTATTTAGTTTTTAAAAAATGATACGTTGTAGGGCTGCAACTAACAATTAACTATTCAGCGATATTTATTTGATTTATTTGATTAGTCTTGTTTAAAGTGAAAACTTGCTGACTGAAGGCTTTTAGATAGACTGCACACAAATATTATTCATAAAAAATACAAATTGTTTATTCTTTGATAACTGGATTTAAGGATTCCATTGTCTTTTGGCACATTTCAGAGTCTGTATAGTCCAAATAAATATGAACGATTATTAAAATAGTCCGTAATTATTTTAATAGTTGATTAGTCACATTATTTACATTTCTTTGTCACAGCTTTTGTGTAACACTTTGGAAATGTTCTGTTTATAAAATGTGTTATACAAATACAGTGGACTGGACACACCTTGCAGTGGAACTTGAATGGCCTCAGCTCTTGCAGATTTAAAAAATATATAATTTCACCTGTGGACAAATTATAGAACTACTCCAGTATTAGTTTTAACGCCTGGCATATTGTTTGAAGCTGCACGTATTTAAACGCCTCATTGTTTCTCTTGTGTTTCAGTGAAAGAAGGCATGAAGACATCATCCTAGTCATCAGTCATGGCCGATAAAAGGAAACTCCAAGGTGAGGACGAGCTCTGGGAAGTTCAAATTCTAATGAGCGTTTGTTTGTTGTGGTTCGATCATGTGTCTCTGGGCGAGGTTCACCACTAATTCAAACATGGACTGAATCCTCTCAAAGGCATTTCAGAGCTGTCAGCTGCCATTGTCCAGTTTAGTGTTGCTTAATATATAGTGATGAAGCTTGATACCCAGTTGAGAAATTCTAAAACTAGAATAAATAACAAGAAACTCTTTTGTACATCGACACTGAAAATAACAACGCATAAATAGTTGGATCTTTCATGAATAGCTTTAGAATGATCTTATTCTACATCTGATCTAGTACAAGACAACATGGTAATATTAAAGATACTATTGTTTACTTTGGAAAGGTTCACTCTTTTGTCCTAAAAAATAGTGTTTTTATTGTTATTGTGGTACTGAAATTGGTATCATGTTAAAAAGTTGAATATGTTACTATCGTGTCTGTAGTTTTTGATTGAAATTGTGTGATTTGCGATTGAATAGATGATACAAAACTATGTATCCTGTCCTTTCCACAAATGTTCAAAATTATCAGTTTGAACATTTGCGCATCACTACGAAAATGTTCTGGACTGCATATAATAATTATTTTCTAATCAATGGTTTTGATTTTGTACTAAATTTGAGCTAGAGTGATGCTGTTGAAGACATCTTGGTGAATTTACAGATAAAAACACACTATAAATGTGCACATAATTGCTGCTCACTCAGGACTGATCCCTGTGAATACGTGAAGGGAATCAGAACCTCTTCTCTCAGCACATGGCAGGTTTTGGAGTCTGCGTATTGACCAAAAGCAGTTATGCTGTATTATTTCTTAATTAGATGACAATTATTTCCATACATAGTTTGGTGTGATTTATTGTTTCATTATTGTTTAAGTCTTTGGTGTTTATTGAAAAGTAATTCTTAAAGTGAGACACTACAGGTGAATAGGAAAAAAATCTTAAATTTAAAGCTATCAATTTAAACTTCTCCTGTAGTTTACTCACACAAAAGTTTTTCATCATGTCATGTAGAAATGTGGCATTTTATGTGTAAAAACAGCCAAAATTGCACATATTCGGGACATACAAATCTGAAAAATTGACAAAACCAGGTTTAAATTTCTTGGTTCATTTTGTACACATATTGGTTACAAAAAAAGTTACAGAGGGGATTTTCAATTTCTTATTTAGTTTTTGAGTAAACTAGATTGGACTGAAAATTGTCCTAAAAATTCTAATTTCCCCTAATTTTTTTTAAATTTCCTTCTGTAAAATCCTTCTTCTGTACGTTTCGTCAAAATCTAAGATTTACGTTTCGTCAAAGTCTAAGATTGTATAGTTTGGTCGGTGTGGGATCTCCTTTAAGTGGTGATCCTTACATTCCCAGGGGAGAAAAATGCATTTTAAGAAAACGGCCTTTGAAGTTACAATGTCCCAGAGAAAAATATGGATGAAGTGGATTAAATAAAATAATAAAACATATTAAAGAACAGATTGGACAAGTTTGTTGTTTCACATGAAAGCTGATATGTTGAGAGAGCAAACTGACCAAAAAATTGAAAGAAAAGAGTTTTACCTGTAGTGTCTCGCCTTAGCTAGTAACCTAGTACCTAACCTTTCAGTAGTAAATGTCATCGTCACATTTTAAAATAAATATTGTTGCAATAGAAGTTCTTATCGGTGTTGAGGATGTTAAGATTGTTTTTGTTCATAGAAGGATGATGAGTTAAGAGGTGCAGGAAACAGAAAGACAACGAAGATATTTATATACGACAGAAAACATGCTCAAGTTGCAGTATTTGTATTTGTTGTAGTAGTATTAGTGATAACAGGAGAAGTAGAGGCAGGGGCCGTCCTTGTAGCTGCCAAATCAGTGACATGATCCAGTGGCTTGTTGTTGTTGCTGTTATGAAAGCTGTCATTCTGCCAGGTTCAGGCTTGCATAATGCTCTAAATCACTCGTATGTTTTTCTGTTTGTGAAATGCTGTTTTCTGCACAATGTCACGAGTGGATTTGCTCTGAAAGAGTCCAGCGTCATCTATTTGAGAATCAGCTTTTATGTCAACATCTGTATACATGAGTCTACTGTATGATTTATTTGCTGTTTGGTTTGATGGTTTAGGCAGAACAGAAGTCTTTGTGCCATTTATAACCTGGACATTAAAGACTTGTCAAATTTGACTACATGAAAGTGAGGAATAAAATGGTCTAAAATGAGTGATTAATGTTGTGCCTGCATTTATTGGGTCAGAATGCAAATGTGCCATGAGGAAAATACAGTATGCAAGATATGCAAGTACATCAGTATGCAAGATGCTTGGTAACTATCGATTGGTGTGAAAATGAGGCTATTATGTCAAAACAAGTATCCCTTAGTTGCCGGAAACCAATAATGACTTAGTTTAGATTTTCCTCAATAAACTAAATTCTTCAAGGCTATTTGTTGGTTTAACTTAATTTAAACGTATAAATTGTTTAATCTTGCTCTTATAGACTTCATTTTCTCACTCATACAAGGCCACCGTTTCATATAATCTAGTAAATTATTATCAGACCGCTGAAAATAAGAATGAAAATATTCATTCATTTTTGAGTGGCTGCAGAGTAATAAGTTCTTTGTACGAGGCTAGTGGGTCAAGTCTCAGGGCCAATTACACAAAATCATTTGTATTACGAAAAATATTAAATCTTAAAATTGCCCTAATAGTAAAATATATAAAAGAAAAACACATTATGCAAAATTTACATGATTGAGCTTTTAATCATTATTATTATTAATCATTAATGGTGTTCTCGCATCAAAAACATATCTGGAGTTGCATTTAGCTTAATCAATTTATTTGATTAATCCCGTTTGCGAGGTCCTGTCCTTTAGTTTTGTGATGTCAAAGATAGTATCGGGGCTCTTCTGTGCCATTTTTTAAGTTAAAAAATCATCCCAAGACACGTTTCTGCGCGTTTCTGCCTTCAAATCTTGTTCATTACATCTGCATGCAAGCTTTTGTTTATTTTCCCATGGTTATTATCTCTTCTGCCGGTAAATGGAATGCTATCACAATTCCTCAGAGATATGCATTCTTTCAGTAGATACATTATTTTAAGGTCGAAAAGGTGACATGCCAAAGGAAAAGATGGTCAAGAGCATGTTAAAAGGTCAAACAATGCATTGTATGTTTCCTTGCTCAAAGATACAATGACCTGACGATAGAGCACTGTTCTTGATGGCCACGTACTGTTTTCTCATATTAAAGGCCCTGTACCTGATTTTTACAGTTTAGAAACGTGAAAAACAGAACTAGTTGTTAAAATCTTTACGTCGCTCACTTTCCCAATGCAGTCCCAGCATCCTAAATATTCACCTCCATGAGTTTAGAAGCACTTTTCACTATAGTCTGAGCCCAGAGCGTCACAGACCTTCACGGCTAAAGCTAACCAACAGTAGCACTTCCTGCTTCTCTCATAGGATAAAACGCTCTGTAAATGGATGCAGAGTAAAAGTTGTGGTTTCATTTTCACCCTAATAGATGCTGTTACAATATATCTGTTCTGGCGCAACACAGATTTTACTTTAATACATGCAAAAAATCTGGAACATGGACCAGTTCTGTTTTTCCAGTTTCACAACAGTAAAAATCAAGTACGGTCCCTTTAATACAACTAGACAGGAGTGTTACCATAGAAAAGCTGTGATATCTGTAGTGGACACGTCAGGGCCATCAGCTGCTGACTTTGTTGAATTTCTCCGTCTCTCTGTTTGTCAGCGCTCTGCTCCTTCTGCTCTTTCCACTGTAAAATATTCAGGCCGTGTTAGCGAGCGGTGGACTTGAAGCTGACAGGTCTGAGCAGAGATGATGATGGTGCAGCTAACCCTCCGCACTCTCGACGAAGGAGACACGTAACCCAAGCAGGACCTCTGCACGGGACCCAGCAGTTCTCTGCCTCTCACATCGATGCTCCTTTCACATGGCATTTGTCACCCCAGGCTTAAAAACAGAACAACAAAACAGCTTTGGGTGGGATGCAGTTGGATGAGATAAACTAAAGCTTAAATCTAATTTTCATTCTCTGGATAACAATAATCACGTCTAAAACATGTCTGTAAATGTCTTGATTAAGATTTGCGTGAAGGAATGAGAAATAGTGACAAAAATGGATCACTCCATTAGGGTTGGGTATAGAAAAATTGATAACATTGCAATAGTTGTTTAGATTATCAAGTCTTCAATTTAAAATGAGCTCCTAAAGCGACAAGGGCTGTAATCCTTTAGTTGATTAATTGGTTGATGCGTTAGAACATGAAAACATTTTTATTAGTCTCCAAATTATTTTATTTAGATTAGAAGGATTTATATGGAACAACAGCAAAAAAGAGAAGACAAAGTGAGAGTTAGCTGAAGATTTTGACGGCAAATGGACTTAAAAACAGCTGAAAACATTTGGGAAATTCAGAATGGAGTGTTTTTGACGCTCAGAGGGGAGAGGATTTTCTTACCAGGATTCATCAAACAAGCGTGAATGAAGCTAAATGCGACGCAGGCATGTTTCTGATGATGGAACAATGTTGGAACAGAAGCTCAAAAAGTCAATTTAGCATAATGTGTCCTGTTCATGCATGTTTTGTGTGACACTTAAACCTCAACCAAGACGTTTACAGCCACATTTTAGCACATTCCTGATGCATTGATGCAAATATTGTCTGAATATCAGAATCAGAATCAGAAGCGGTTTATTGCCATTGTCAGTGAAATTCACAAACGTAGGAACTTGCTTCGGCGTAGGTGCAATATATAGAGAATATAGTTCTCGAGATACTAAAGTTTTGATTCATGGTGGGTTCTGTGAGAGCACTACAGTTTCTAGTGCCATAATATAGTATTATGCAGTGGATTTTATCAACATTTACAGTCTCTTTTGTTTTTAACTTCTACACAGTAGGTTGGATGACATACTTGATATTTTAAAACAAGAATGGTTCGATTTATAAATAATTATGATATCCAATATTTGTTTTGCGGCTGTGACGATATCTGCTATTTGCTGATACCAATATTAAGATTTTAAAATACGTAGCAAGGACTAAAGATATGAGACGTTATAGTAAAGTTCACAAATGAAGTTTTAGTATTTTTTAAATAGCAACATGCATTTAATTTTGATTTAAAATAAGTTGCATGATTGTGTACAGCCACATTTTAGTTGCTCTCCCGTTTTTACTCAATCTGTTCAAAAAGACAAATCTGATGCACAGAGGATCAGCTAAGAATGACACATGGGCAGCTTAGCTAAAACATCCGTGCCAAACATCAACAAAATATGAAATATCGGACTAATATCTGGGGAAAACCCTTCGAAATCACCAATACTGATATTCAAACCAATATATCACCCAGCCGTCACTAAAAACGACGATCTCAGTAGTATCCTGTATGATGTAAATGACAACCTAAATTCAGTCCTTCAGTCCAAATCTTCCCACAAACAAGCGGATGTGGACGCAGAAACAAAAGTGAATGTTTCTCCTAAATCCCAGCTTCACACACGAGCAGATCAAGCACCGAGTTATGTATTATTACAGAGGAGCAGACTTTCATCTAAAAATAACATGTCGGCACAGCGGTATCTTCACATCGCGGCTGCTGAAGGTCAGGTCCAGCCCCTGTCGCATCTGTCAACACTTTCCATTCACGTTTTAGGATTTTATCACCAAGTACTCACTGAGCCAGGGGCAAAGTGTGTTCTCATGGAATATTATAGCGTGTGCTTTGAAACTTTGTTGAGATTCGCTCAATAAATGTTTTAACTAATAATCCCGTGTAGCTCCAGGCAGGATAATAACCTCATGGTCTGGATCGAGGGAAAATGTGAATATTTTATACTCCTCTAATGGTTGTTTTGTGATGAAAGATTTTTCACTCTCAGATGGGGCAGTATTTCTTTATAAATTAATGTAGATAGATATAAAAAGTGTCACAATTTTCTTTCCTCATATTGATCGAACACCATTTCTGATTCCATTTGAATTTGTGTTATTAAAATGAATATAAATGTCTTTCAGTAATAATTTCCTGAACTTGAAGGGTGCGTTGTTCACCACACTGAAAAGTCTTGTAGTCGTTTAGTCCATTAATTGGTCGATGATGTTTTAGTAGACTGATTATTTTATATTGATTAAAAGAACAAAAACAGCAAAAAAGTGAAGATATGGAGTAAGTTAGTGAAAGATTTTGGGGTGAATCATGAGTTTAATCTATATCTAACAGATAAATACACTGTATAGTTATTTTAAGCATGAACTCCAGTGCAATTTTTTTGAGTGTAGTTTGGGTCAGATACAGAGAGCTACTTCATAGTTTTGCCACACCCCCTTTTAGTCGACTAATCGGTCGATAGGACAGGTCTTTAGTCGATCAAGAATTACTTTAGTCGACTACAGCCCTAACTAGAGCAGGACCAAACCAAATCGACATCAGAACTAAAATGGGTTCAATTTACAACCAAATAACATCGTAAATTATTGCAATGTAACCAGCAAAAACTTCAGCTTTCTTCCTCCAAAGTCTAAACTCTGCTCCAAACTTTATGCTTTTACTGACACACGATTGGCTGTGAACCTCTCTGTTAAAAATACCCAAAGCAGATCAATTAGAAATGACCACCTCAAGCTCGATTTAACATGATAAATTGCACAGCCCTTTTGACTCAACTCTAATGGTGGTTTTGTGAAAAATGCCCAAAAGGACGATCCACAAATGTTGAATCTTGTCAGTTAGATTTGATACAAGTTCCATTATTCAAGCTAATCTCAACGGTCATCTTACAACTGGAAGGATGGGGGTGTGGTTGGTGTTATTTTTTTTGTTCTTGAGTGAGACACTTTAACCACTTTAAAATGATTGGCAGTAGTCGTTTATTCGATGGTGTCTTAGTCGACCGACATTTTTATTAGTTGACAAATTATTTTCTTTAGGATTTATGGAGAAGCAGCAGAAGGAGAAGACATGGATTGAGTTTGCTGAAAATTTTAAACGTGTAATGAGTTTAATCTAACTTGTCGTGTCTGTCTCTAAAGACAGACATATAAATACATTGTTTACTAGTGTAAGCAGTTATTTTTGCATGAATTCTGGTGCAGTTCTTGTATTTTGAGTGCAGTTTAGGTCAGATACATGGAGATACTTTATAGCTTTTGTCAGCCCCCCTTTTAGTCGACTAATCGGTCGATAGTCAACTACAGCCCTAATTGGCAACTACATCTTTGTCATTGAGCCATAGGACAGCTGTATTTACATTTGAATCGATGTTATGGGAATTTAGGTTAGATAGCTTGGCTTTGAACATCATTAAGCAAATTTTATCGGCAAAATCACCTGCCTTTCTTGTAAGCAGTAAAAACAGGCGATGGACAGGAGATGTTGTAAAACAAAGAATCGACAGAGCTCGATAAAATGCTGGGTCATTACGGTAAATTTGTCTCCCTGCAGTGCTAGAATATTTTTTTCAACATTTTGAAATGTTTCTACAACTAAAGCTCGAAGTGGGAGTGCATTAAAGGCTCCGTGTAGTAAATATTAGGTCCTCCTCAAAGACACATTGAAACATTAAAATGACTCGTATTATGTGAAATATTCTCCAAGGGCAAATTGTCCAATACACTCCGATAACAAATTTAAAAGTATTTTGGTTACATATTTAAAAGTCCTTTCTAATAGAGTTCATCGGACAATTGTTTCAAGCCGTATTTCACATGTGGATACACCTGAACAAGAGGCTTTTATGTGTCATTTTAATCTTGAAATCTTCATTGGTTTAACAACTGGCACACTCTCAACTGACAACAATCATGTCTTAGGTTGAATATGCTGTTGTGAAAAAAGTATTTCCCTTTTTATTTGTGCTGACTGAGAAGATGTTGAACTTTGTGCCAGTTTTTGTTTCAGGTGGATAGGAGATATGAACTAGGGCTGCACAATTAAACGAACTGAAATAGCAATTTGAGTAGACGTAATTAGCAAATCGCAAAGGCTGCGGTTTTTGTAGTGCAATAATTTCCTCCACAAGCAACAAAATATCCTGTTTTATTCTGCATAAAAACTTCCAACACTGTTTAGATCTCTTAATGTTCTGAAACAAGCAACAAAACGCAACTAAAAACATCAAAAAATGACTAAAAGTGACAAAAATACAACTGAAAGTGCCAATAACGTGCCAAAAACATGTTTAAAAGTGATGCAAATGTGACTAAACGTGACAACACTAACAGTGACTTGAACGTGACTAAGTAACAAAAACGAAACTTAATGCGACAAAAATTTGACAAAAAGCAACAAAAACGTTCAAGAACACATATTTCTATTTATGTTTTGTTTTATGGTTTGTCAGTTCATATTCCAGTCTTTTTGTCAATTCTCCTAGTTGTGTTTCAAATGTGAACTTTGAACGGAACCCAATAATTAAAGAATAAATTGCAAATCCAATCACAATCACAACACTGGTGAGAGAAATTGCAAATAGATATTTTCCCCAAATTGTGCAGCTCTAAAATGAACCATAAACCACGTGTAAACATCTGAAATCTGACAGATAAACAGCAAATTGTACCAAAATTTAGCTGGAACTGTCCTCCAACTAAAGTTAAAACTACTGGGACTCTTGAATGTCACACGAACCCTACCTATAAATAAAATATTCTTTCCTTCATGTCCGTTAAAAACCACAGGAATATATATATATCAACCCAGCCGTATATACTGAATGCTTTTTTTACACAAGTTCAAAAACTCTGTCTAAACTATGACTCACACAGTGTTACAAATCGTGGTTCTTCTGAGTCTGGTCCAAAACCACAGCTCGCTCACATGATGCAACTCTTTGATTTATCATTTCATTAGCTCACGTCCACAGACTGTCAGAGGAGCGGAGTATTTTTAGCTTTTCAGGCTAACGTCGACCATTAAAAGAGTTTGAGAAATCACAAAAGATTAGCATCACAAGGAAACATACAGTGCGCGTTTGCGTCACTGCTGCACTGAATATCCAGGTCAGAAATGATAAAACAGGACCAAAATACAAGCTTCCTGTTTACTTTTAGCCAATAACTCCTCTGTGTCGCAAAAATCTGGGACGTGGCTTCAAAAACGGACAAGTTTGGTTTGAGTTTCCTTTTTTACTTTATTGCAGTGTTTTGTTTTTTAGAATGATTTGTTTTATTGGTTTAGAACTTGCTCTTATTCATAGTAATTTGGACACAGGGAGTAAAAAAAATATGAATTACAACCATAACTTCAAAACATGCAATATCTAATACAGAATTGTGTCCAATATAGAGCTTTGCAAATAGTAAAATGGTTTATTATTCTTTTATTTATAATTGTCAATGATATGCTTGGGTCATTTTAAGTGTGAGTCAGTCCTCTGTCTAGAAAAGTAGGTCTGTGTTTTGGAGCAGAATTCAGACTTTCTAGGGAGAAATACAACTATTTTTTTGGAGGTCAAATGACACCGATTTGAAAGTTTGTCTTGTTCAGGTTCAAGGATATTGAAAGCCATTTGTATATATCATTCTGTTCAAATCAAAAATGAGGGTTGATCAATGGAAGGAATAAACTCTGGAATAATCACTGTTTTAGAAATAATTCCAGTCTGAGAAAATGATGGGCCATATATAAAAAAAATGGATGAAGTGGGTGTTTCTTTTTAAGATATGCAACATTTGAAATATCAATAACTGATCAAAAATAAAACTGAAAAAAGTGATGCTGTAAACTTTCAAATAAGAGTATAAGGTGATATTCCTGCACTTTTGTGATTCATTTTACAGACATTTCACATATGTCTGATAATTTAACCTCAATTAATGCATTTAAAAACATGTTTTAGCACACATCAGTTGGATTGACATAATATTATCACAGTATTTCTTTTTGATACTTCAACAAAATATATGTTAATTTTGTCATAATTTGTTGTATTTTAATAATGACTGTATAAACCTTCAACCACTTCTTTAGCTTCATTGTTTTTCTATTTTAACTTACATCGGGCTAATTTGGTAAGCTTGGTAAAATATACATTGGGAGATTGGGTTCGTGAGAGGAGAAGATTTTAATAGTTGTTTTTTTCTTTTTCCATTATTTAAATTTAAGCTTTTTAACTTGTTTAAAAAAAAGCCTAATAAACTGTTTTCCTTTGGTAAGTTTTCTACAAATGAAATATAGCATTTTAAGACAAAGAAGAATAAAGAAGAACAGAGTTTTAAAACTGGACATTCTCTTAGATAATAAAAATAATAATAATAGTTATTGCACTCTTCAATAGTTGCACTGCAAAAACAATGTATTAAATAATTCTTGTGAGATTACTCTGCGGGTGTTCGCTCAATCTTGAGGCATTTCAATCTCGTGAGATCTCGAGACTCAAAATCTCGTCCCACCCCGAATACACATGTATTGGGGAATTTTTCAATATTGGACCAAATAACAATTCATGAACAATACCCCCCGATATTACAGATACTCTTATTGGGAGCTATACGAATAACTTTACTGTTAATAAACATATCTTTACTTCAGCGCATGGACAGACCTCTTTAAAAAACATCTCTTACAAATATCATCTATTACGTTTACAAGTTTACCTATTTTCCATTAAAACGTCATGCCTTTGTGGTGTTTTTCCCCGTCATGTAAGGCCCCTCCTCTGCACACGCACTAATGGAACCACCTGCTTTAAAATGTTGGGCTTTTTGTCAGAAATCTGTAAAAGACCGGACGGCAGCATCTGTGGTGGTGTAAATAATGCACTTTTCACAGCTTAAATCTTTCATGATAAACAGTTTAAGTGCTCGGATGAAGGAAAGCCACTTTTTAAAGTAACTTACCTGAATCTGCACAAAGCAGCTGTTTTTATTTGCCTGCTGTGGCCTGTTTGGAATTATAACGTCACTGAAATTCTGTTTTGTTTTTTTGTTTCAGGGGAAATAGATCGATGTCTGAAAAAAGTAGCGGAAGGAGTGGAACAGTTTGAAGACATTTGGCAAAAGGTAAGATAAAATGACAAAACTATAACTTAAAAAAATATATATATTGTTCATATAACATTTTTAATTGTTATGTTTAATTTGCACAGCTTCACAATGCAGCTAACGCAAACCAGAAAGAGAAATATGAAGCCGACCTCAAGAAAGAGATTAAAAAACTACAGGTGAGGCCATGGTACTGGAGTCTTCAGAATCCTAACTTGGCAAAAGCCAGACTGATATGACAGAGCTTAGATTCACTCTGTCATATCAATCAGGACCGGCACCAATCCACTCATAAGAAGGAGACGCCGATTTGATGTGAATGCTATCAATCACTCGCAGTCAAGCTTAACCTGGTAAAATGGCAAATCAGTATAAATGAAGAGTGTTTTGACCACATTTACATGACGTCAAAGTCTTATCACAATTTATTGTTTAGTGTATAAACCCTCTGTTATTTCATTATAACAACCAGCATATGAAAGTGGCATCTGGGCTAATAACTAGCTACTTGTATTATTATTTTATTTATTGTTTATGATTACACTTTTATTACTTTTATTTACATTAAAAATTTCTGATGAAGAGACCACATAAATTACCTGATCAATCAATAAAATGTTATTTGTATCGCACAATTCATCACAAAGTCTTTACAAAACCAAAACAAACATAAAACATAAAATCACAATATCAAAAAAAGATAACAGCATAAATAATCACGTTGAAATTAATTTGAAAATGCAGATACAGTTCTTTCAGTCATGAGCACAGCTGAACCTGTCGTGTCATTTGATTCGATGAGACTCCAGGAAGCCTGGACTCGCCGAGTGTCCGTAGCGACAGTCGAATGTAGAGAGTTTTGCGTCTCCTTTTTTGACGTCCGTCTTAGCTCCTGTTGAAACGTTCAGGAAGAGGAGTTCACAGCAGCAAACACAATACAGTTAAAGGTGCACTATGTTACTTTTCTATTGAAGCGTCTGCCATCTGCTTGTCTCCACGGAGATGTAACTGCTTTGCTGGAAAGTTCCACAGTATTGCATTAAGCTTGTCCATCTCCACAGTAAGAATCAATGCTTTTCAATGTATTTTTGACTCAAATTGATTACATGAAACATAGATTAATGCCATGCTGTGAGAGATTACAGCCAATAAATAAATAAATAACATCTCCATGGAAACAAGCATGTTGAGCAGAAAAGTTGCATAGCGCATCTTTAAGGAAATATATTTGTATTGGTAATATGTGTCCTATTTTTTTCTCTTTTGTTAATCTTGAAGACAGAAATTTAGATATTTTTACTCATTATTAACCTTTTTGGATCATATTTTTTATTTGAATCAGTTATCACCGTTACCATAATTATGATCTTGATATAAAAAGGAGTTTGACAAATGGGCTAAAGGCGCTGAACTGCCCACGGGTCAATATGTGTTTATGTTTGGTCTATCGTATTTCACCTCAGTCAGCCTCGTGCAGCCTTCAGCGTGGACCAAACCAAGCCAACAAGTTCATATCATCTAAATTGTGTTATAACAAGTCTGCACTGGTTTCTCTGACTGGTGCATCTCTGTTTCTATCTCTCTGCTTTTGTCGCGCTCATTGTCGGGTCCTGCAGCGTCTCAGAGACCAGATCAAGACGTGGGTGGCATCCAACGAGATCAAAGACAAACGGCAGCTAGTGGAGAACCGCAAACTTATAGAGACGGTGAGTAAAACTGCACAGAGGAGCGAGAGCGAGAGGGGATGAAGACCGGGGTGAAGATTTAACGTAATAACTACAAACCCACCACTATAGGAGGTCCTTTATTACAAAACTGCTCAGAACTCAATGATTTTAAATGTTTTAGTAGCTCAGTTCCGAGTGAAAATCATATTATACAAAGTAGATTCAGCAGCACACGCAAAATGAAAGGCAATGATGCTTTGAAAAAGTTGTGAATGCTTTGGTTGAAGTTCTTAAAATGACATTGTGTGAGAATTAGAAATGTATGAACTGGAGTACTCAACTTTTTCTTGTAAATAAATAGGAAAATGAATTTATTTCACCTTTGCAAAATATGCACTTTGTGACTAAATTATTTTACACGCTTTCTGAATCTAATAATTGAACTATTGTACTCCTCTTGAACTCGAAGAAAGAATCTGATGTTTGTTATGTTTTGGAACGTTGCAGATTAGTTGTGCTAAATCTTTGCTTCTCAGTCTGAAAAAGCTGCTCAAAGCTGTGCACAAGTCAATAAAGTCATGCATGTGAAAACTAAGAGATCATGAGTTTGGGGAATAGGACAAAACAGTTGCTGGACCCTTTTCTTCCCAGATCCTCAACCCTGAAAAAACAAGAGATTGAGAAAATGCGTTTTCCCAAATGGAAGCCCATAAATTCATGCTTGTAAAGTGTGAACAATGTACTAGCTCTTAATTTGTATTGGTGGTTACAAAACCTTTGCCAATTTTTTCCCAGAGTAATTGAATATAGTTTAAGGATCCTCAAATCTTTCCCTCAACCCAAATAAATAGAGAGATGGAGAATTAAAGCCCTGCTAGTGATGTGGCAACGTGTTTGTGATGGTTAGGAACTATAAAAACTGCCTCAAAATCAGGAAATCTCATGCAGAATGATAACTTACTGTGTATGCACATCCCGATGGAGAAGCACTAAATCTCATGCGTGGATTGTCAAATGTCAAAGTGCACATTATTCACAGGAAATTACAGGTTGTTGAAGACACTGTGGCTGTGTACCCTGTGTTGGTCTGAGATTAATGACGCACTGCAGACTGTCTTCAACACAGACATTACTTTTGACTTTAAAGCAATGTATCTCAGATGTAAAACTCGGAAACAATTAGGGCTTTAGTCGTTTAGTCGATTACTCAGTGGTGATGGTGTTTTAGTCGACCAACACTTTTATGAGTCGACTAATTCTTTATTTAGATTAAAAGGTTTTCTATGACACAACAGCAATAAGAAAAAAGATGTGGAGTGAGTTAGCTGAAGATTTTGGAGTGAATTATGAATTTTATCTAACTTTGTATATCCCTAACAAGTAAATACACTTTCCTTGTACTTTTCTGTATAAATAGTTGTTTTTGCATGAATTCCTGTGCATTTGTGATCTTTTGAGTGCAGTTTGGGTCAGAAACATGGAGATACGTAACCCACCATTTTAGTCGACAGGGCAGGTCTTTAGTCGACCGAGAATTTCTTTAGTCGACTACAGCCCTAGTTTAATTACCAGAAAAATGTAAAATGTCTATGAAATTAATTTTTATAATGCAGAAAAATCACCTTATACCCAACATATCTTTTTATCCACTTCCATTTTTTTTAACTATAAATGATTTACTTGATATTCAAATGTTGCATATCTTCAACACAACATCCGTCCAAAGTGTTCTGGACCCATAATTGCCTGAATTCTAGACCGCGATAGACTTAATATGGCGCATTACGACAGTCCAGAAGTATTTCCTCCTCTCGTTTAAGTCCCTGAGCTCACAGACAGAGCAGCAGTGTATGTGGATTTACAGCACCTGTCCCCCGCACCCGTCACCCAGCGGCCGTCACACAGCACCTCTCTGGGCTTTGATGAGTCGCATTGAGCTGCTCTGAATACCCAGCCACCTGCCCCACAATGCGCCGGCTCTGATCCTCTCTCTGCTCCTCCCGGTCGGCACGTTTCCTGTGGTTTTGGGATGAGCTGCCCTGAAATTACATCAAGCTTTTGAGGAAGTGGACTTTTGGCGACAGCTTGTAGATTCATAGAGAGAGAGGGGGGAGAGAGAAGTTTCCCAAAATCTGTCAGCTCTACTTCAAGTTATAAAATCCTCTAATTGCATTTTTTTCCCCACAAATATTGCTGTTCGATTTTTGATGTACATAACGTTTATTATATATAACAATATTATCACTTCAACATGTATCAATACAATAATTTTAAAAAATCCCATAAGTAGGACAAAATTGGCTCTTTTCTAAAAAGTGTTAAAATAGTCTTCATCCAAATCCAAACTACTATGAGACCACATGGTAATATTAAAGATATTATAATTATTTTGAGTTGATATTACATTCTATTATGTTGATATCATTGTTGTATCAAAATCTGCACCAGGCCTTTTTCATAGAATCAAAATCAACTTTAAATTTTTTGTTTTCAAAGTTCACAGTGCATTTTAATGTCAGAAGAATTGAGATTTGAATAAAAACTTGTAATAACTACCAGTTTTTGCCCTTTGTACACCCCCAGGAGTATTTAGATTTTATAAAATACTTAAATATGAACCGCTAACCGAATACAAGAATAATTTGTATTTCAGAACATGTTTGTAGAGGTCCAAACCACAGTGTTACCAGATTTGATACAGAATAAGACCACATGGAGACAAGAGAGTTTTTACTCTGCAAACGAAATGAATTGCTTTGCTAATTTGGAAATGTATATAGTAATTCCCAGGTTTGTGTTCCTCCTTCAGCCCTAGATTGAGCCATGATCTGAGGAGCACATGGGAGCACTCGGGTCTGGCTCTGAATAGATTTTATGTGTGAAAACTGTAAAGTGACACACAATATGGCCGCTGTTCTGAGCTGGCAGAGAAACGTGTCATGGTCGATTGTTTATGCCATCTGTGAACACACTCTGTCCATCCTCGGATTCTGACTCGTGTGACTGAAAATGTACAAACCAAGCACTGTTTACATCCATCAGAGAGAGGAGTTGCAAAAGTAGTGAAGATTTGTTATCATTTTACCTGAATCTTGACATGTAAATTTGGTTTCTGTTACACTCTCACTGTGCTCACTTTCACGGCAAAACTCAATGTCTGGCCTAGTCTGATTTGAACAGTATTTTTGTAACTTAGAATTTCAAATTTTAATTAAAGCCGCAAAGCGGCGATGATGGCCCTCGCCCCGCGCGCGACCGCCTTCCCAAGCGGCCTCGGCCGGTCCCAAACCGCCACAGGGCACCGTCCTCCTCTTCTGAGCGTCACTCGGGCCTCCGTGAACCCCTCCCCCAAGCGACGTCCCTATAGAAGTGCATAGGCGGGCACTGCTCTCCAAAAGTGGCAAAAGCATCCAAAACACGGCTTCGATGTAATGAACTTATTCGATCAAAATGCTCTAAATAATGCATCTGCCAAGTTTCACTGACTTTGCTCGAAATAATTTAGGGATCTCCATAGACTTATGAAATGTGTCATAGGAAATGAATGGGGGATATGTGTGCTCCCAGAGTCAAAACAATACAAAATAGGACATCAATGTAATAGACTTTTTGCAGCTTTTGCCGCCTAAAGCAGTTTACAAGATTTCGTGTGGAAATTAGGAAATGTTGGTACTTTTACATGACCAGCAGGGGGCGCTATAGTGAAACCTGCTTATGTGCTCCTGAGTCTGTTCCGCTTAATATTTTATTCTGCATCGGTGACTACAGTTTGGGCTCTGTAGGGCAATACCTGTGGCTAGAGAGATATTGAAATTAACAGGAAATTAAAGCCACAGGAAGTCATGACTAAACCGACGAGATAGGCCAAAAAAATGGCAGATTATTAAATTCCAATCTGTCTTGATTAGACACGTGTACGTTAGACCAATGTCGGCCAAAAAACCCTAGGACAAGTTCTCAATGGAAAATAAAAACTTAAAGTGGCATTTAAAATTAAAATCAATATGGTCAGCCATGTTGTTGGTCTGACGACTGAGCACCAATTATGTTTTAGGGTGCTTTTATGTGTACTATCACTGTGCCAAATTTTATGGGCCTCCTCCAAAGTAAATGTGTCTCCTTCTCCATAGGCCTCACCCAAAAGGTGGCGCTGTAGAGGCTGTTTATTAGTTTCAGGAAAAATACAGTTATGACCCATTAATGTCCCTTAAAAGGAGTCACTGTATTAAGTTTGGTGGCTGTCCTGCAGGTTTTAGTTATTTATTGTGGCAGCCTTGTGCGAATGGAGTTAGGCTCCCATAGACAATGAATTGGAGCTCTGGGGGTCTCTAGAGGCAAAATTATGAAGAATAGGGCATGGGTCCCATTGACTTTTTTGCATCTTATGAAGCATAGAATCATCTCTCCAAATTTGGTGTCAATCGGACAAGCTTGCAGCTTTTAACTGAACTGTAGGGGGCGCTATAGTGATTCATGGTCCTGTGCTCCCTAGTGTATTTTGTTTAGTATTTAATTCTCCATCATTGGTGGCAATTTGGACTCTGTAGGTCCAGTGCATGTGTCTTTGAGGAGCACGCAGAGAAACAGGAAATAGAGGCGATTTTTCACAGGAAGTCATGACTAAACCACACGAGATAGGCCCAAAAAAAATGGCAGATTATTAAATTCCAATCTGTCTTGATTAGGCACGTGTACGTTAGACCGATGTCGGGACAAAACACTAGGACAAGTTCTCAATGGAAAATAAAAACTTAAAGTGGCGTGTGAAATAAAAATCAATATGGCCGCCATGTCGTTGCTCTGACGACTGAGCACCAATTATGTTTAAGGGTGCTTTTTATGTGTACTATCACTGTGCCAAATTTCATAGGCCTCCTCCAAAGTAAATGTGTCTCCCTCTCCATAGGCCTCACCCAAAAGGTGGCGCTGTAGAGGCTGTATTTGACTTGCATGTAAAATGGTGTTATGGGGCATTTATTTTCCTTAACAGGAGTCACTGTATTAAGTTTGGTGGCTATTCCTCACTGCTTTGTGGCTTTTTGCTGCATCTTTGTGTAAAGAGAGCATATTCTCCCATAGAGAATGTTTAGGAGCTCTGGAGGGCCCTGGAGGGCCCTAGAGGCAAAAGTGTGAAGAATAGGCCATGGGTCTCATTGGCTTTTCTGATCAGGAGGCCGTCTAGGATTTGTGTGCAAATTTTCAAAAATAAAAGTCAAAGTAATTGTTTTTCTCCCCATTGTAATTTAGTGCGCCTCACAGGTGGCGCCAGTAGGGGTTGATTGTTATTGTGCACACATAAATGGATTCAGCAGCTTTACGTTACGTGTGTTTCAAATTTCATATCGTCGACGGAGAAAGCGTAGCGTGCAGAGGAGCTATTTAAATGATTTTGTGAGCACTCTTGCGCTGGTGCCATTAACGGTGATAAATGCACCATATCACTAATTCAGTTTTTTTCATGGCGCCCTGCACTGGACATATTCCCTCAAGTTTCGGCCCAAATCGGACAAAGTCGATGTTTGACTTAATAGGTAGGTGGCGCTTAGCAGTACTTTTAATTTATTTTTATTAATGCATTACATTCAGATCATAATTACGCACTCGTGACTGAAATTACAGCTCTCTCAGTCCAAGCGTGCAGCTGGATACATGCGATCGGAAAAACAGAAGCGAACGGCGTTCGTCGATGGCGAGCCACGGCGAGACCGTTTGAGATATCCGAATAAAAGTGGCAGATTATTAAATTTCAATGTGTCCTGATCGCACAAATGTGTGCCAGACCCACGTCAGGCAAAAGCCCTAGGACATGTTCTCCGTCCAAAAAAAGTCAAACTATGCGGGCGATTTCGGGTCCAATATGGCCGCGGCGCTTTGGTCCGAGGCCGCGCTCAATGTCATGTTTTGCTCGGTTCACTGTTCTTTATCACTGCTCCGGAAGCTTTACGCGGGCGCTGTCGGGCAAAATTTGCTCGCCCCATTTCCCATAGGGTCCGATTCGGGCCGTGCTGTTCGTTCGGGCTGGTCGGACGCCTCGAGACGCACGAAATACGTAAATTTTTTCCGGCCGACGCGACTATACCCCCATTGAAGACTTTTCGTGCATGTTTACTGGGTCAAAAAGGGCCGCGAAGAGTAAGAAAACGCGAAAAATAATAATAAGCAAGAAACCGACGAAACACAATGTCCCTCGCCAGTTTACTGGCTCGGGCCAATAACCTCAATGTTTTTGTCCAGTACATTAAAAGCAAAACTACTACTTCAGTTGGTTTATTTTTGTTTCCTTGCATGTCTAAACTGTGGTCAAGTAAAATTAATTGCTGATTATCTAAATTGCATTATTTAGAATCAGTGTTCAACCAATTGTCATTGCTTTTCTAATCATTTTAGACATGAGTCAGGACATTGTTACTTGAAAATGGTTTAATTATTAGTGGGGAGGTCATTGGTTTTATCTGATCTTTTGAGGTACACATGCACTTTTGACTTCTGCTATAGTTGAAGTATTGTTTTTTATGTCAAGCTCTTTCCTAAAACACTTGAAAGCTTGTATTTATATTGACCCAGACTGGTTTTCTACTGAGATTGTCCAGTGTCTAATAATAATTTTCTGTTGTTTGATGTCTGCAGCAAATGGAGCGGTTCAAGATCGTCGAAAGAGAAACTAAGACCAAAGCGTACTCTAAAGAGGGCCTCGGCCTGGCCCAGAAAGTGGACCCTGCCCAGAAGGAGAAGGAGGAGGTCGGCATGTGGCTCACGGTGAGTGCAGTGGTCAGTTCTATCTGACGCTCAAAGTATGGAACTTTTCTGGTGGGAGTCTGGCACCAGTGTTTTTATTTCTCAAAATTACCTTGAAAATATGAATTCTTTTTACTGTGAGCTGGGTCGCCTCTCCACAGAGCTGACTTGTAGTTGCAGAACATTTCAGGGAATTGAGACAAGCAGAACACAGATCCTCCACCAAATGATTCAATGATTCAGTGCACCTGAACATTTGTGGTTATACTTTTTCTGACTGAATATAACTTCAGCGTTAAATTCTGTTGTTGGTATTTGAGCCGCAGCAAACAATTATTTTAGTAGTGGACGAGTCAGCGATCTTTTTTTCGATTAGTCAAACGAAACAATTGTTTTTTTAATGCACCTTGAGATTTTTTGACATATTTAATCAAGTAGAGATCGAAATATGGTGACTGAAGGCTTATATAATATTCATAAATAAAGTGTAATTTTGCTGTAAATGTAAATTCTCATTTTTTAAATGAGAATTTTTATATATATTTTTCTTTTTTTACATTTTGATTCAATACTGCCTCTGTCCTTAATTTCTTATAAAACATCTTTTGGCATATGTTTTAGAATCCAGTTACAAACTTGTCAAAATAGGATTACAGCCCTTAATTTGATACATTAATGTTTGGTAGTCCAGAGGAGACTATAATATATTCCCTTTTTTGTAGCTCACGCTCTCAACTCTCTTAATATTGGATTGTGGAAAAACCCTGCTTTATTGGATTAGGCCTTCACTGTCTGCCTAAACATAAACAAGTGATTGTGTTCCTTGATCTAACGTACTCTGAGTGCCCAACAAAACCGAAATGAAGTGAATTTTATTTGTTTTTAAGGCAGTAGTTGATCTCGTTGTTTGTTACTTTTGCTGCAGAATACGATAGACACGCTGAACATGCAGGTGGACCAGTTCGAGAGCGAAGTGGAGTCTTTATCGGTCCAAACCAGGAAAAAGAAAGGTGACAAAGAGGTGAGTACCCACAATACACCTGTCTTGTCCTCCTCCTGCTCTAGTCTGCTCCTCTATGGTCAACACGATCTCATCACTGATATCTGCTGCTTTCCTCCGACAAAAAGGTTAGACACAGCTTTACGATTCATCTTCTGTCCAATAATGATAACCTCACTGACCTCCTCCTGTCAGAGAAGATTTTACGCGCCCAGATGGAGATGGTTTGGACATTTACAGAGGACGTAGACTGAATATATGAGTAGATGTAGGGCTGGGCAATTAATCCAATTTTAATCAAGACCAAGATTCACCCGTGTCTGATTGTCAATGACATGCTTTGATCTTTTTAATCAAGAGGTTTACAGTCAGTCCTTCATGTGGTTTGGAGCAGAGTTCAGACTTTAGAGGAAGAAATGGGACTATTTCTTTGTGTTAAATGTCAAATATGAGGTCTGTGTTGTGCTTTTGAAAAGAGAAATTTCCATTGAAAATTGAATAAAATGTAAATACTTTTCTTGCCAAGGTTTGAGGCAGACAATTTACTTTTTTATACCTAAAAACTCAATTAAATTGGTGGCAAATGTTAAATATTTATGTTTTTGTTTCACTTGAGATCAGACTTGTTACATTTAGAAACTTGATTGTGTGTACCTTAAATCATGTTAGAATAGAAAAGCTGTGGAGATGCATTTTCCATTATTGTCACAAGGCATTAATAACTGGATTAGACTTTACCATAATAAGATCATTAAATTATAACATATCTCAGTCCTGTGTATGCATGCGTTTCCTGCATTAGCAGATGTGGTCAAAGTAATGCATCCACGCACACAGGGGGATTATTGTATTAATATTGACGTGAATGAAATGCATTACGTGGTCATATCTCACTAATGCAGTGGATAGTACACATGTCCAGAACACAGGGGTTTTATAATACACTTTCTGCACCGTGTTCAGAGACAAACAACACAAGACTATATGGTCAATGTTTGATCTGTAACAGTGTTTCTGTGTTCATGTGGTACATGGGCCTTTTTTCCGTTATGTCTTTATTGATTTTAACGAGAAAACACACTAATATTACATAGCTTGAACTCAACTCAAGTCTATGTGGATGCATGTCCAGGCCGTCCTGCACTTCTGTGGTCCGTCTTGAGCATTCTGGCCTCTTTTGGCGTAGCCTCAACTAACCAAGAGCTTCCTCCAAAGCAGAAGTCATTCATCCAAAGAGCAGTCACTGCACAATGCAGTGAGAGGTGGATTTGTGTCTAGTTCAAATGTGTGTACAGGACGTCAAAGTGTCTCCAGCGTCTGCTCTCAAAAGAACAGGCGTCCAACTGGAGGCACTGGGCGTGATTTAGACGCTGCGGTCTGAACGCACCATTAGACTTGGCTTATACTGGCTTGTCCTGTTTAGACCTGGTTAATTACACCCAATTCGTCATCATTTACCACCATCTTATGTCATATCATTTATAACTAAACCTAGACTTTCCTCTTGATTTGAGGACCTTAGACTTTACAGAAAAAAACTATGCCATTGAATTTGCTCAAATATTTGCTCTTTAAATAGTTTTCTTTAGGGCTAAACTAACAATTATTTTAGAAGTCAACTAGATAGCAATTATTTTTTTCTTGTAATCATCTAGCCAAACAATCATTTCTATTGTCCATTTTTAGAATACATATTTAGTCAAACAAAAAAGCCCAAACCAAAGGAATCTATATAGAAAATAAGTGTTTATTGTTTTGATTTATTATTATTTGTCGTTCAAAAAACTAAACCTCTTTTGGCATGAGTCTGTATAGTTCAGATAATAATTATTTTAAAAAGTGAACACTTATTTCAGTAGTTTATTTGTAACCATTATTCATATTAATTGGGGCAACCCTATTTTTCCTGTATCTTCTTTTTTTTACAGTGCAGTCCTGTATTAAACCTTTTTGTTGTGGTTAGACCTTTGATTTAGTCTTGTTTTAGTGCTGGTGGATCTTGAAAAAATGTGCAAACCACTGCTGTAAAACATAAACAGAAGCATGTATTTGTGGTGTTAAAGTGCTATATGAAATGTATGGAGGATTAAATATTGAAGTCACGAGTGGCATGTGACTGTGCATTAATCCATTAGCGCTACACCTGCTCTTATGCTGCACCTCACCTGTTTAAACTTTAACGTCTGTGTTTTTGAGCAGTCGGAAACCTCCTTACGATGAATAATTTCCTCTTAATTATTGATGTCCAGTGTGTTATGTGTCCCATTGTCCTCAGAGTGTTAGATCTTACATTACATAATGTTAGCAATACATAAGTACTGTCATTGTAGAGGAAACGCCGCTCTTTGGACACTGAGCATGAGGTATCAATACAGTGTTTCCACAGGGCATTAAAAAGCATTAAAAGTCATTAAATTCATTTAGTCAAAAATAAGGCCTTAAAATGCATTAAACGCATTAAATTGAATCCCCACAGGAATAAAAAAAAAAAAAAACATTCTGAAAAAAGATTTATCCATCAGAACAATAACAATAAATATCATAAAAATAAGAGCAATATCAGCCGATCAGAAGTGTGTCTCCATGACAGTAGTTTTCCTTTGAAATGTAACATTTCAATTAATTTTGAATACCAGATGTGTACTGGAATTATTAAATCTAGATGTTAATCAAAGTATCTAAAAGTAAAAGCTTGGGTTCAAAACATTTGCATCTGCATGGTTTGAATTTCATGTAAATTAGCTTTTTGAATATTTTAAAGTAGTTTATTATATTCATTCTGCTATCCGATTGAACGGTTTTATGCCAGTAGTTTTGAAAAGATAAAAGCGTAAATGTCTTGTTTTTATGTTGATTATACCATTAAAAACCTTGAAATGTGGCATTAAAAAGCATTACATTTGATGTGCTCAAACCTGCATAACCCCTGTAATATGAGTGCTTTAACCTCACTGTATGTAAAGTGATGATTTAAGGTAGAATCTTTATCTATAAGGCTGAACAAATGCACTAAATTATGTTTAATAGTATCAGTAGTAATATTGTGCGCCAACATTTGTGAACATACTGAAATCTGACCAGTTAATCCAAAATAATTTGCATTTCAGAACAAGTATTTATTGATTAGGGCCCAACTGGTGTCAATTCTGGGGCTTGATACCAATTTAAAAACAGTTGGAGGTGCTGAAAGCCAAGAGTTGTATATGTAGATATATGTAGGAGGGCTGCAACAATTATGGAGTTGTATGTTGGTTGTTGTGATCTTTATCAGACTTTAAAACACATTTTTATAACAAAGACAGTAGCATTATTACATCTAAATGGCAAAAAGGATCATAATCCTTCATAATCAATACACTTTATTTGTAAATATTCTTTATCTAGAAGCCTTCAGTCACCAAATTTCAACCTTTATTTTGTTAAAATGTATTTAAAATTCTCACTGTTCAATAGAAATTATAGATTAACTGACTATTGAAATAACTGTTATAATATATATAAATACCTGTATTTAAGAACACATTCACAGATGACGGCAGGTTTTATACTTGACAGTTAGTTTTATGCATTTTTTTTTCCATTTGGGATTTTTATTTGATCATGATTCATCTTGGAGCCATAATCACTGTTTCTAGTTGTTTATTGTAAATTGTTAATTAGAAAATGTTGTTTTTAGCCAGTTGTGAGTAATAATAATAACATACCTGAGTATCCAATTGTTGCAGAAACAGGACAGAATCGAGGAGCTGAAGAAGTTCATCGAGAGGCACCGGTTTCACATCCGGATGTTGGAGACCATTCTGAGGATGCTGGACAACGACTCGGTGCAGGTCGACGCCATCAGGAAGATCAAGGTTGCTCAGATGTCTTTAGTTATACTTATATTGCTACATGCTGTCATTTATTTCATATTTGTACTTGAAGGACGATGTCGAGTACTACATCGACTCATCGCAGGATCCAGACTTTGAGGAGAACGAGTTTCTTTACGACGACATTGACCTGGAAGATCTTCGTAAGTATAGAAGTGACCTTTCTTTTACAGTTAGTATTTGTTTGTCCAGCTCAGTCGCAACCGTATCAGAGAACACATCTAATTTGTATGCAATTTTTGTTTTACTCAGTTTGAAGTTATTTATACTGTGAGCATTATTTTAAAAGATTATAGTGTGTAGGTCTGGAAATTGTTGAGGAATAAAATAATTTCTGCAGCAGTTTAAAGGTCAGTTTGTCCGTATTTCTTTTAACTCTGCTGTCATTCGAATAAAAGCTGTCTTAATTTATAGAACACATTTCATACAAAACAGAAATTTTCTGTGCTTTACTGTGGAAAAAAACAAAACACAGATAAATTATAAGAGTATTGAAAAATGGGGCTTAAATCAAACAAATAACGACAAATAAATGTAAGCCGACCTGAATATAACTGTATTAAACAAAACAAAAATGGATATTAAAGGAGACATGCTGTGCAATATTGACTTTTCATGCTTTAATCCATCTTATAATGCTTCTCTCTCATAATTAACCTACTCAGAGTTGTATTTTGAGTAATCTTGTCTTGCATTTGAAGTTTTTACCCAAACCTGCCCACAGCTCCGTTCTTTTTATAATCATTTGAAAAAATCAGTCTCCAGGTCATATACAACATATTAAAATGGGCGTCTGTTCTTGTGGCCTACTAGCTGCTCCCTCGTTGATGGCCACTTCTCCTCCGGGACACTCGCACTTAGAGGACGAGATCTTCCAGCACTCGAGCAGCACGCCGACCTCCACCACGTCCTCGTCCCCCATCCCGCCTTCGCCCGCCACATGCACTACAGTCAGTACAGTTTGTATTGTTTACAAGGTTACAAAAGGTCTGTTTGTTTGTTTTTGTTGTTGTTGTTTTGTTGTTTAAATTGGATTCTTCATTAGTTGCTATAGAGGCATCAATCTTCCTGAAGTCCATCCTTAAACAAATAAAAAACAACAAAATACATGCAAGAACACAATACAAGAACAACTGTGCAAAACAAGGAAAAATAATAAAACTCAACTAACTTACCATTTTATTTTACAAAAAAAAAACCCTCTTATTAAAATTATATTAAAATGATTCCTTTAGGTTTGTTTCATTTGTACACATTGCAGTAATCTCACATATTTAGTCACCCTTGCCCCCACTGTCATCTGGATTTAATCCCTGAAGCTGATGGACTCTGCTCTCGAACTGTCCTCACTATCCATCTTAGCAACTTTGATGCTATCGGCACATTGTGTTTAGTTACCGAAAAAAAAAAAATTAATAATTTACAAGCTTCCAGATAGAAAATGCACTAACTAGGAAAATAAAAGCAGACGTAGATGTTGCAATCGCGATTATGATGTCAGCAAATATTTCATGTTCAATTTATTGAATATTTTAGATTTGTATTGCTTTTTTGTTGTATTATCAAAGGCCCAAATTCACTAGGCTCCAGTCACGCGAAGTGGTAGAAAATTAATGAATGTTGTTTTA
This sequence comes from Rhinogobius similis, assembly GCA_019453435.1. Lineage (NCBI taxonomy): Eukaryota > Metazoa > Chordata > Actinopteri > Gobiiformes > Gobiidae > Rhinogobius > Rhinogobius similis. The sequence continues at coordinate 10,858,262 of CM033635.1, read as the reverse complement.
TCAATATTGTTTTTATTTGATATGTACATTTATTATGGAAGAAGCAGTGGATCCATAGAAGGCCTTTTGGACAGTTCAAAACCATAAACAGTTTTAGAAAATTGGTAATAATAACAAAATGCACAATAACATACATTTTCTACTGATTTGTTAGTTGTCCAACTCTGATTTCAGCCACAGTTTCAGACGTGTGTCAAAAATGTTCAGGTTAGTTTGCAGTTTTAGGTCGATGGGAAGAGAGTTCCACAGTCTGGGTCCATTGGAAGAAAAACAGAACTGTCCAAAAAATGTTCCAGATTGTGACTTTATAAAATGTTTGAGGTTTAGCTTGGAAACTACCTCTTCTTTCTGTAACTGTAAAATGTTTGTAGAAAAGGCCAACAGGCACTGCTGTGCCCTGCTGTGTATTCTCCAAACATATACTTTTAGACTCTTCAGGAAATTATACGAGAGTTAAAGTTTTATTAAGTAGTTTAATTCTACACAATATAAGACCTTTAAGTGGTTAGTTTGATATGCAAGGCCTTGAGTGGTAAATATGATTCCAGTTTTGAGGTGAAAATCTTGGCATTTTTGCTCAAAGGTACTTAGAAAATACTTCAGTTTCATATTTGAGACGTACAAACAAGTGTGTCTTTTGCCCAGATGAAACTAATAAGCTTGACAATGTAATATTAGTTCTTGAGTGAACTGAAGCTCTTTGTGGAGCCAGGTCAAGCCATTATTTAACTCCGTGTGGGATAATTGCACATATTGTCACAGCCTATTGCCTTTATGTCACCTGCTCTGAGTTTCCACCCACACGTACAGAGACTGAAGAGGTGTTATAGCTGCGATGACAATGAGGAGAAGGTGGGCTGTGGTTCAAGTTTAACTCTGCTTTACAACAAGTTTAAGTCGCATACCATATTTTACATTGTGTAATAAGTAAGTTAGATATTACGGTTTACGGATTATGATTCACGGATTACGGTTCAATATTCATTTTATCATCTGAAATGAAATCCATTATACGTATGCACGATTTGGGGAAAATAGCTAATTGCAACTTTTCTGGCGATTTGCAATTTATGTTTAAATAGTACGATTCTGGTCAAAGTTTACATTTAAAACACATCCAGACAAACTAATAAACTATCACATGCATTTCAGAACATGTTTGTACAAAAATAAAATACAACGTTGTTTTTATGCAAATAAACCTGGATATTTAGTTTTTTTGTGGTGGAAATTATGTTGCGATTTGCTAATTATGTAAATTAAAATTGCGATTTCAATTAGTTGTGCAGGCTTAATTTCTTTTTGTGGCTTATAACCAATATGAAATCTATGGCAAGGTACAAAATAGTTTTAAAGTTGTAAGATTCCCCAGTATGACCAATATTCGGGAATTAATTAATAATCATAATTTTGTTTACATACAAAAAAATACAAGCAATTTGGAATAAGCGTATTGACATCTATTTATATTATTGCAAGTTGAATATACTGTTGCAATTTAAGTTGTTTTTGACAGTATAATTTTAGTTATGTTAAGGCATGAAGTTATTTGTTAAACTCTTTCTCAATGGTTTCTTTTTAAAAGTAATACATTTCTTTCAGGACCTTGGTGATCTTTTTGATATTATGTGCAGCCCTAATCCATATTTATATTTTGACCTGTTCAGTGTAATAACCAATTTCATTTATCTGAAAACTCAGATAATCAACATTTTGTAGAAAGGAATTCATGTCAGCTGAGGTTTGATACTGATAATAAACTGATACCAATGTTGTTTATTAATTAATGATGAGTACTGGAATGTTTTGCTCAATAAATGTTTGTCTTTTGTTTAGGAGAACTCGGAGGATGACAAAAAGAGAGGGCGATCAACGGACAGTGAAGTTTGTCAGGTAAGTTTTGTGATTTTGCTTTTTAAGTGATCCTCTACTCAAAATAAAACATTCATTTGAATCTGACTTTTATTTTGGGAAGTTTGACCCAACTGCAGAATCAATATGAGAAAAAAAACACTTTATATTTTATTGATTAAGTGTCTATTAAACTTTTTGCTGTTATGGTCTAATTAACAGTGGAATTGTTATCCACTTTTGAATACTTAAAATCAGTTCATCATTATTAAATGATTTCTCTCATTGTCCACTTGCAAAAATGTGTTTAATTGAGGACTCAGCCTTGCAATTACCCAGGCTTTCAAGTCGCATTTAAAGTTTCTCGGTTACTTATCCTCGCTTTCTTCATGGAAAACAAAGATTATATAATTACACTTTCTTCTGTACAATAATTGACTACAGCAGCCTTATTACTGAAGTCATTTTCTAAAATTGTCTTGTAGGGCTGTGCAATAAATTGCAATATTGGCTGGCGAAATAATTGATATCACAACAAACTAAATACATTGCAGTAACACCAAGACACCATATGGCAAAAAAATATTATCTCGATTTTCTTGGGGTCAGATCATGATTTTGATTTTATCACGATTCATGTTCGCTTTGTGTTTTTCCATTTCCTTTAATAGAGCTGCACAATAGACAAGTATCTAATTGTGATTTTTTTCTGTGATTAGAGTTGCAATTTATGTTTTAATAATGGGATTCTGTTCAAATTCACATTTTAATCACAATTTTATCGCCTTTAGTTGCGTTTTTGTCATGTTCAGATGTGTTTGTCATATTTAAACACGTCTTAGTCGCACTTTTGTTGCTTTTAGTCAAGTCTTTGTTGTGTGTAGGCGTGTTTTTGATGCTTTTTGTCAACATTTTGTTGAATTGTGCAGTCCTAGTCTATAAGAGGTAAATAAAGTCATCTGATCTAGCAAAAGCTAAACAACAGGAGAAAAAGTGTGTTTGAACGGCTGCATTAAAGAAAGAGTGAATCACGATATGACGTGATTCACAAAAATAGCAGATTATCACAGGTTCTCCATCTGACAGAAATGCACCGCTTTTAATAAATACTGTTTTTTGGATGAAAAAGGCAGATATTAGTCCCTAATTACTTTCTTTGATTTTTCTGATATAGTTGTGTCAGAATGGATTAAAAAGACTAACAATAGTATCAATATTGCAGTAATTAACAGCCATATTGCCCTGTTGTCTTGTAGAGCAGGAAATAAAAACCACTAACATTATGTCCATGTCCTGTTTGCAGTCTCCTGTGAAAAACGGAAACCCATCGCTGCTCTCCTCCTCCTCTTCCTCCTCCTCATCCTCCGTCTCGGGTTTTACCTCTTCTTCGTTCGTCTCCATGGCGGCCATCTCAGGGGGCGGGGTCAACAGCGGCAGCATCATCAGCAGCAGCATCATCAGTAACAGCCTCAGCAACAGCAGCCACTCCTCCTCCGCCGGCGCCTCCTCGCTCCACCTGTCCAACAACACCTCAGCCAGCAGCTACAGCAGCGCCACGCAACAACCGCCGCACTCTTTGGCACAACCGCAGAACGCCCTGCCCAAAAATTCAAACTCCACTGCCTCTGGGGCGAGCACCAACAACCACCCGGCGTCTTCGGGACCGTCACCTCCAAACGCAAGCATCCAGGGTCCAATAACGCCTTCGTCCCAGCCTCCTATTGGGTCGACTTCCAATAGTTTAGGGCTAAGTTTGGGGCTGTCTCTCGGAAAAGCGCCCGGTTCGATGGCGACGAGTCCAATGTCCAGCAGTCTCGGTTTATCAGGGATGCCGGCGTCCCTTAGTTCGTTGTCAAACTTATTATCAAGCTCAACGCCAGCTCCGTACGCCCAAGCAGCAGCGATAGGGACAACGTCTGGTCTTCCCGGGTCGCTAGGCGGGGTTAGCACGTCCCTGAGTTCGGTCACAGTAGGCGGTCCCACGTCTAGTTCGGCGGTAGGGAGCGCGATCGGGGCGGGGATTTTGGGTTTAGTGTCTTCAGGTTCCTCCGCTGTGCAGGGGTCGTCGTTGCTCAGCCAAAGCCCGGCGGGGAGTCTGGCGCCGGGCAGCGGAGTGGGAGTCATCGGCAGCAACGGCGCAAGCTCAGGGTCCAGCGGCGGAGCGAGCAACGCACTGTCCATCAGGCCGCCCAGCCAGCAGAAGCAGAACGGGAGCTCCAGTGAGTATTGTTCACAACTGATACACTGCACTTTCACATTCTAGAGCTAGAGTTAAACTAATGAACATATATGGTTGATTAGTCGCACTGTGGAATAAAGCTATTCAAATGGGGCTAAAGTAGTAGCTGCTGACATCAAATTTTGTTGGTGAATGAATTTTTATGAAGGTATATTGAATTTAAACCAATATGAATGAAACAAAGTTAAAAAAAAATGGTCAGGTTTTGACTCCCGCTGTGTAAGTTTTGCCGAATGTCTATTCACCTTATCCCAGAAGTTGTCGTGGGCGCCGCCATCTTTTTTCCGTTGTATTAGTTTACACGGGGCAGACGAGCTCAACAGAAAATTCGACACGGACTACAAAGCCGTTTTCAGGCCGCCCAGGAAATCGGACTTATTGTTTCACATATATATTAAACATTTTACTCAAATCAGTCTACTTTATATAATGTTTTATTGACAAGACTTTTCCCTCGTTTGTCAATTGTGTGAACGTAGTTCTCGTCAGCCGGAAGTGCATTTACAATAGGGGCGCAGATCTGTGGCAAAAAGAGGCAAAAGTGGGCGGGGCGGAATAAGGTGTATATGCCACTTGAGTTCATTGAAAAGCTGTGAGAGGTACAAATGTAACTATGGTTCTATGAATCCCATATTACCATCAGATGTTGGTGCTGAAACCACTGAACGACTCCCATAAGTGAATGGAGTCATTCAGTGTAATCTGGCAGTCAGTAGAGATGAAATGGAATAAAGATAATTTTTTAAGGAGCGGGTGGGAGCTTTTGAATGGCTTTGGACGCAGAAATGAAAAGTAGTGATGGGTGGATTGATGTTAATATATTGATTTATACAGACAATGGATCAAAAAGTATTGATTCTTATGCTGAAATATCATTACTTAAAGTAGTTTTTCAATAAATTTTTAAAATACATTATCTTTCAGCTTGTACAAATGTTTATTCATTTTATAAGCATTAATACGCAGCAGGGAAGAGTGAAAATAATAATAGCCTCTCTTCCGGAAGTATGCGCCGCCATCTTTTTCCGCTGTAGTTTACATAAGGCAGGTGAGCGCAACAGAAAATAAGTTCTACACGGACTAAAAAGCCATTTTCAGCCCGCCCAGGAAATCGGTGCGTTGCTGACTTGTTTTTGCACGTTTACATTAAACATTTTACACAAATCAATCTACTTTATATAATGTTTTAGCGACAGACTTTTCCCTTGTTGGCCATTTGCGCGAACGCTGTTAGCGTCAAACCGGAGGTCTCTTTACTACAAGAGAGCAGATCATAGACATAAAAAGAGGCAAAAGTGGGCGGGGCAGAATAAGGTGAATAGTTGACCGTTTCAGTGCATTTTAATACAAAACTCACTGGTGTATCGAATCGGTACTACGATACTCGCCACAGTATTATTGGCCATCTGATGGAAACAAAAATAACTGGTATCTCCCATCTCTAATGAAAAGTAGATCATTACTGAAAAGATAAGATTAAAAAAAAATCTGGATCTTGATTTAAAGTAATTGATGGTCACTGAACTTAAAGAATGGCCAATAAACTATAACATTTAAAAGCTAAAATGTCAGTTCAGTATAATACAGGACCCTTAATTGCTTGTCATTGTAAACATACACTGTTCTAAACCACCACTCTGAATAATGATAATGATCTTAATTATCTTTACCTCCACAGTAACACTCCCAAAGCTCTTTAAGTGCCTTTGTTATCACACAGGAATCTCATAACAGCAGCCGCTCCACACAGGCAGCAAATAATTCATTAGCGAAGCATTATCGAGAGAAAAGCAGGCCCTGTTTCAGCGAGAGACAGACTGCGGATCACACTTAGAGCTCACTAATAGTTAATCACATCAGCACCAATACAGCGACAACAGAAGACTTGGGAGGTCTTTATACTTTAAGAACGGCTGTAATGGAGTGGATTAACACAGACGATACGTGAATATACAAGTTATTTAAAGGGGAATTCATTGGACAGTGTGGCCTTTTATACAGTTTAACACTAAATTAACTCGTGAGGCTGTTGTCCTTTTAGTCGTTTACTCGATTAATTGGTCAATACAGCTCATTTTTATTAGTATTATAAGGATATGTTATATATGCCCCATGGCTGAGAGGAGAAGATGTGGAGTGAATTTGCTGGAGTTTTAGGAGCGGGTGAAGCTGTCTTTTCTTTCTTGAAGATGCAGTTTTATCATTAGTAGATTTTTTTTATTGTTATTTATTATTAGCTTACAATTAATGCCCAGATTATTAAGATCAGAAGAAATGAAAAAAGTTTTTATTGCCAGTTTGGTGCCAAGAAATAGTAAAATTACATTTAATATACTGTATACATGTATGTAACAGTTCTAACTTCTGCAAACACAGAACGTTAAAAAAAATGCTTTTGTAAATCACTCAAGTCATTTTTTTGCTCATATTACTTTTAGTCTAGTAGGTTTATTTAGTCCCACTTTAGATTTGTGTTGTGTACAAATGTGAACACACCTTTAATCAGTGTCTTCAGTCACAGAAGTTGCTGCTAGACTGTAATTTCCTGCTATTTTTGTATTTCAGTCTTGTCAAGTATAATTCCCCATGAGTATGTTTAGAATGTGCACTTTGAACTGTTAATTTTGAAACATAAATCACAAATGCCGTCGCAGTCACATTTACTGACCAAAAATAGCTATTTATTATAGTTAAAATGCTATAGTAAATAACTCCAAAGTGATTTTAAATCTCAATCAATGTTATACAAAATATTAAAATTAGATTAATACGCAGAAAAACCAAAATGGCTATACTAAATTATGACTTCTTCAACTATCCCACCTTCTATTACTTCTACTACAGCAACTACTTTTTCTCTTATTTCACTGTCCATTCAGGGTTCATAGAAATTGTTTTGTACAGTGCAATTACAAAGTGCACAGAAGTTATGCCTGTTTAAATCTAGAATTTCATCCTAATTAAAGCGTTATTTCCTTGTTTCCACAGGTTACAGTGCTGTGGTGGCCGACAGCACAACAGACTCCGCCCTCAGCAGTGCCAGCCAATCACAAAACAGCCAATCCTCGTCTCTCTCCTCCACAGCCAATCAGCCGTGAGTGAAATCAAGATATTTCTCACTATGTCAACACATTTCAACACAGTTTTAAGTCTGCGTTTACACTTGTCAGGCTTTGGTCCTCATTTGAAGCCAGTTTAGCCCTAAAGCTGAGTTGGTTTGGTCATGTTATAGTACTGGTTTAATCCTGGTCTAGTCCAGGTTTCGTTCTTAGTCACAAAACTCAAAATTGAGAATAAACTGAGTTTTGTGGCTTTTGTGAAACACAGTTCACATATGTAAACACGATTCCTGTGCAAAATAGGCATTGTACCATATTTTTTGGACCATAAGTTGCACTTTTTTCAGAGCGACTTATATATAACAAAAATATATACTTTCACATGTTCTTACATGTACTGTCCGACATGACCAAAAAGTAAACATTACCTAAAATGCGTCTTATAATCCAGTGGCCTTTATTGTTTTATATATGTTTTTTTTCTTCTTCATGATGCATTTTTTGATTGATGCCACTTATAGCCTGAAAAATACGGTACCTGATTTTTAAACGATGCTCAACAAAACGAGTTCATTTTTGCAGTGGTCCAAACTTATTCCTCACTTTCCTAATTAGAGTCGCAATGCTAAGAACAACTAACCTGCCAGCAGCGCACCAGCCTGACTTCTTGTTTCGTGGACAATAAAAACACACTATGATTCTATGCAGACAGCACACAGCGGTATCATTTTGACCCCTAGAGCTGCTTTGACAATATATCTGTACTGGAGCAGACATTTACAAATACGGTGTTTGGAGTATTTTCTGCTTTCTCTCCAGTAAAGACAGTGGGTCGAGTCTTCTGGCCTCCATGAGTTTCTCCTCCAGCTCGCCGTCGCCCGCCTCCTTCAGTGAAGCCAAAACAGGAAGTGGGTCTCTGATGAACGGGCCAATGTCGTACTCTCAACCCGGAGACAGCATCAAGGTCAGAGGTCACACATCTGTTATTGAGAAACACAGATTTATATAAAACTGTTAGCATTGTTCTGCTTGTTGTTGTTCTGTACTTTGGTCAGCTTTGGTTCTTTTAAATCAACTCTTTATATACTATTTTGATTGATTGAAAACATTTAATGCAAGCAAGATTTGGGCTTTGTCACATTTTTACCCAGAAATGACTCTCTAAACTCTCTATACTAGCACAATTGTGCAGGTATAGCTGCTATCTACATCAGATATAGCTGCACAATTAGCTTTTTTGATGTATATTTTAATGGGATTCTGTTCAAAGTTCACATTTTACTGAACAAAAATACTGAAACATGAACTGACTTTCTCACTTTTAGTCACGGTTTTGTCACTCTTAGTTGCGTGTTTGTCACTTTTAGTCCTCTCTGTCGCCTTTTGTCACTTTTAGCCACGTTTTCTTCGCTATTAGTCACGGTTTTGACACCTTTGTTGCATTTTTGTTGCCTTTAGTTGTGTTTTTGGCGACTTTACTTGCGTTTTTGCCACTTTTAGTTGTGTTCCTGCTGCTTTCAGTTGCGTTTTTGTCACATTTTGTCTTGTTTTAGGACATGTGTCAACAAATCTAAACTACAGGATTAGCAGTTTTTATGAATTGGAATGTCATGATAATCCGATTTTGTTCTTATTTTCATATCTGTACTATAAGAGATCTGCGCAAGAAAGGCCAAATATTTACTTTTATTTACAGTTACTCTAATTATCCACTGATTAACTGACACATGCATTGATGATTATGAGATTTATTTTGTTTTAATTTTAAAACAAAAACACACCAAAAATCTGATCTTAATGACTGGGTTGTCTAGTAAATGTACCACTATCACGTTCATGAATCAGTACTGCAGGCAATGGGAGTGTAGAAGGAGAGATTCCCAGGTGTACCTCATATTTTACGAATGGCATCAGAGTAAAAAACGCTAGCTTACCTGTCCACTATAATATGTGTGTAATATGTCTGTGTTTGTGTTTTTGGCGCAGGAGCCTCTGAGCAGCCTGAAGTCGATGGCCGAGCGAGCCGCACACAGCTCAGGGTTAGAGGGAGACGTGTCCTCGCTGCACCTGCCCACAGGTACAATGCACTAACACTCCTGTGTCTGACCATACAAGGGCATGATTGGTACACAGAGGATTACATCATGACGTTCTTTAAGTATATAATCATTGCTTATGTACAAGTAATGACGTTATAACAATACAAAACTATTTACGATTGTGCAGTATCAAAATAAAATGCCCAATTCGACAATGGAAGACGTCACTACTGATGACGAGTGATGGGTGATACCAGTCATTTTTATTTGATTTCAAGTAATACCAGTATATATCCAATACTCATATCAATTAGTTTTGTATTAAAATGCATTAAAACTCCTTTACTATAGAGAATGTTACCTTGACTATCATTATTTTCTCTCCACCCCAGCTTGAACCTATATAAAAAGTAAATATATGTGCAGAAAACAACATATCCAGTTAAGTATTAATATTTTTGCACAAGTATAAATGCTATTCGATACCTCTGTCAGTATTGATATTTGGTATTGCCACTTGATATAATTTGGTTCACCATTTTTGCATTGTCCCTTTAAATATGTCTTAAAAATACTGGATACTTGGTATAGAAATACAAGCAACATGCACTTTGTGTTACAATTTTTGTATGAAAAGCGCTTTATAAATAAAGTTTGATTTGATTTGATTTGATGCAAATCCCCTAAGTTTTATATAGTTAGATTATTGTGGGTTAGTTTGGTTGGATATTACAGATTCCAGAGTTGTTAAATGCACTTTTATCATTTTCATACCTTACATACAATCCTTTGTTAAGAAATTTGATTTGTTTTAACAACGCTGAAATGAGGATTAATGATTATGTTTCAGAATGTATGGATTTCATTTATAACTCACTTTTGCCCAAAACTGTCACATAGACCCTTCCTGTACCCTGCTCTGACACTGTGGGTACATGAAACGACACTTAAACCCTCTGTGTGACTCGATGAGGACTGAAAATGCAGTGGAAAGGGGGAAAGTTTCTAAAAGCATATGTCAGCTGCTCCGCCCTAAAACCTGAATAAAAACTGCTGATGATAAAAAATAATTGAGCCTTAACTTCTGCTACTGCCTGGTCTCGTTGCCCTTCTAAGTCCCACATTTTCTGTTTCCCATTAAATTGATTTAAGAGGAAATACGGACACTCTTACTTTACTTACTTTAAAACTGCAAAGCAACTGAACTTTGGATGAGACTGAGGACACATAAGGTAGAGAGATTGGGTTTATAGCATATTTGTTTTAGTCGTAAAATTAAACATATCTTAAATATGTGTCTAAAATGAACATTGCAATTGATTTAATTGAAATCAATATTTAATTTGAACGTATCTGGTGATACAATCTTACATTAATATTACTTTCAATGGGAACCAATCAATATCTCATGATTGGTTAAAGGTGGGAAATGTATTTAAAATCTAATTGAATAACATTGCAATTGGTGTTTGAGAGATATGGCAAATTAGAATATAGAGTGTGTTCTCTATAATAAAGTGTTAAAAAGGCTGCAAAAAGAACAAATATAAATAAATATACGAAGATATAAAAGTGATATTTCTGCACTTTTGTGGTTATTTTTAACAGTCTGTTCATGTTTTTGTGATACTAACCTGAACTGCAACATTACAGGCACATTTCTAATGGATTGCCATGCTATTGTCTGTTTATTGTCAAGTTAATGGGATTTTTCCAGACATTTTTGGGAGATTTTATTAATATCACACACTCCTGACCGAGTACAATCAAAGGAGTTTAACTGATGAATAATAAATAAAATGAATGCAACATATTGTACATCTAGAGCTGTGGTTTTAATGGTAGATATGCTCTCTCCCCTCAGACATGTTCCCCACCTCCACGGCCCCCTCCGGCCCGCCCTCGGCCCCTCAGACCTCTATGTCAGAGGTGAACATCCCTCCTTCTCTGGGCGTCTGTCCTCTGGGGCCAGTCCCGCTGTCCAAAGACCAGGTTTACCAGCAGGCCATGGAGGAGTCAGCCTGGACACACATGCCACACCCGTCTGACTCCGAGAGAATCAGGTTTTAGCTATTTTACCATTTTACTACATTTATTGTCATCGAGATTGTTAATGTTGTGTTTAGTTTAGTTGTATTGCCTTACAGAGGTAACTATATTCTTCTGAGAATTCACACAAACAGGAGTGAGTGGGGAGAGTAAACCTAATGTACCAAACTTAATCACATTGTAACAAGCCTCACCATTTCACATCATCGTTCTGTACTGTGTTATATTTTTGCAATGGCCTCAAAATCGTCTTTGAGCATCTGAAGAAGAGCAACTAATGCATAATTACTGTAAAGGGGAGATATCGAAAATGTCTATTTCAGATTTCATTAACGTCAGATGGAAACAGGTCAAAGTGGGGGGTATGGTCTGGCATGTTAGAAAACACATGGAAATTAAGTCTATGACAGCTTTTTACAATTTTCTAATTTTTACTTTATTTGGAGTATTAATACCTCTTGTAAATATAAATTATGGTTTCACAGCTGTTTGTGGAGAAAAGTTGAAAAATCAGTTTGTCATCACAAATTGATTACATCACTTCCCGTAGACAAAGGTTATGCATAATTTAGACAAAAGAAACTTATTTTTTTGACCCTTTGAACATTGATTCAACAAAATAAAGGTGTTCACATATATTTTTCTTTGTCAAATTAAAAAAAATCTGACATTAGATGAGTTTTGGCCCAGTGTACAGGATGGTTGCCATGTTTTTTTTAATAATGAAATATATATTTTTTTTAAAAGGGCATTTCTTTGTTAAACCACTACATGCACACACTTAATGGGAAATACACCCATATTAATAATCAAAATAGTGAATATTTCAAGCGTTCAAGTTTTTTTTCTCTAGACAAGGAGAATTGTCACAAAATAATTTTGTAGAATTTACCAAAAATTACACTTTACGACATGCATCAATACAGCAAGCCACACTTATTTTGTCACAAAATGTTATATCAGTATTTTGTTATTTTAGCACACCCCAATTCCCTTGTTCCCGTGTTTGCTGTAGTTGTGGTACCACAGCTCTGCGTCCTCTCTCTGATCTGAACGGTCACCTCCTAAATCCCAACTTCACCTGCATCAATCATGGTTCAGTGCTAGTGCAGCCTCTGCAGCTCAGGAGCCTGGAGGAGAAGGAGGAGGAGCTGAACATGAGCCAGGCCTGAACACAAACTGAGATGGAGACACGCTTGGATGTGTGTCTGTTTGCAGGTTAAGACTCTGGACACAGGCGCCGACGTGGTTGTCATTTTTTGTTTTACCATTAGGTTCCCTTTAACAAATTGACTTCATCTTTCAGAGATCATATGTCATTCCTGAAAATGTTTCTAATGGCTTCCCCAAAATCCCACACTCCCACTGTTTTAGCTGGAAAAAGTCCTCCTAAAATGCATTAAGTCTGAAAGCGCCCTCACTTTTGGCCTTGTGGGTTGGGGCTCTCCTTTAAAACAACTGTGAAACAGTGAAAAGTGTGCAGCGAGAGGATTTAAGTGTGTGGCTGTAAATGTCAATGGTGGTTGTGTGGGCTGAGAGCGGAGCCAAACACCAGCGGGGTCCACTGCGCTAATTGTAGCTTTGTGTTTGTGCTCAGGTAAAGGCAAACTGAATACATCATTACTCCACACCAACATAATTATGATTTAATTGTTTTAAACAGACCATGAATGTACAGTATACAGCGTAAATTTACTACATTAAAGGTGCTTTTCTGGCCACCTGCTTGTCTCCATGGTGTTGTGCGCCTGGAATGTTCCACAATATGGCATTAAATCTTGCTCTTATTCAAACTCTGTTGTTTTAATTCCTAGAAAACATAAACATACCCTGAAAAACATATATTCTTACTGTGTGCTCGCTCGCCTCTCCACAGACCTGACTTGTAACTTGGACTGGTGGCGTCACGTGCCCGTTTCCATGGAGACAGACAGAATTAATGCTATACTGTGAAACATTCCTGATATGCTTGTTACGATAACAAACTTAGACTTTATGCTTTAGGCTTTTTTTTAAAAATTCATAATATTGAAAAAAGCTTAAATTAATAAATGGCAGCATGGAAACATTAGTTAGTTTGTCCGTACTATTCATTTTTGTTAATTAGTCGACTGTCTACAGCTCAAATGTTGAGGAACTACAGAATATAATTGTTTTTTTTTCCCCTGTTAGTATAAAGAAGACGTAGTAAACAATGAAAATATAAAATGGGGTAAATCCTGTAAATATTGTTCTATCTTGTATTTGTTGAACAATATGCCAAAAATGTAAATTGTGACTTATATTCCTTTAAGATTGGTTTACCCTTTGCCAGAAAAGTTACATAGCACTGATTTAAAATGTATGTATTCCTTTACTATTCTGGGGGAAACAGCTGTGCCTTCAATTAAAAAGAGTGAACTTTGCAGTAATAAAACTGATCAAGATAATACAGGTTCTGAGTCGGTTAATATTCAACAACAGCTCAATAATGTCATGTCTAATTACACGTTTTTTACACAAACTAGAAACAGTAGCACAGTTCGGTTGTCCTATTGTCGTCTGATTGTTGGCAGCAGCTTTGGTGACTAACATCCAAAAAGCCTGATAGAAACAGAGCAGATAATGTGGGCTTGTCTAAAAATACTCAGTTTATGGAAAAGTGCATCTGGTGACTGAACTTTCCAACTTTGTGTGGATCCATTTGGGATATCGATCTATTTTGGTCAATAACTTCACAGAATCAAGTGCGCTGTCCCCAAAAAGGTTCACCAACCACAGTTACCAGAACTAATTATCTATAAAGTCTCCGTTATACTCACTTTTGTTGTAGTTCTTGTTGCATGGTTCGTGTTTGTTGTTATGTTGGAAGCAGGAAAGCATAAATATTTTAGCATTGTGTGAGTCACAGATGGTTACATATGGAGCTGACAGAGGAGGATAGAGTTGCTAAAATTGTTCTCAAGTTAGAGTACTGTTATTTAAAGAAAAGGCATTTCAGAAACGGAAAAAAAAACAACACCCAATTAAACATAACAGTTCTACCACATCTGGGTGCTCAATGCAAAAATGTGTCTGTGGAAGTGGTCCGACAAAACACAAATCTCTCAAGACGAGGCTTAAATACAATATAAAACGAATGCATCAGCACATATCTTTTTGTTCATGCATTTCCTTTTTATATCATAATTCATGTTATATTATTCAGCATTGTTTGAGCTGCTAATGTCATATCTACATCAGTGTTGTTTGTTAGCCTGTGATCCACAGTGGTTCTCTGGATATTCTCTACAGCAGGTCTTTGAGTTTGGTCACCTCCTTTGCTGCGTCTCAGGTCAAAGCTTTGAGACATGGAAAACAAACAAACTTATTTGTCTGCTATCTTTTTAGAAGAAAATCAAACCTCTTTCACCGCAGATGAATATTTATTGTTTTACTCATTCTGAAGTCTGCGCTGAATCTCCGTCCTCTGTTATTTATTTTTTTTCCTTTTTCCCTCTCAAGTTCTCAAGCTTGTTTTGACACAGACCGACCATGCATTTCTCTGATTTGCTAAACCGCCTGTCAATCACATCAAATGGAAATCAGGACGATTAAACTGACTGTAAAAGACTACACAGATTGTATAGCACAGGAATAGTGTGTCGTAGGGCGCAAGCGATATCGAAATCAAATGAAATCGCAACATGAATAGACACAATTTGCGAATTATGGCATAAACTGGATTTTTTTAAGTACCACAAACCACGATATATGCTGTTTTAACGCTGTAGTTTAGATGCTCTAAAGAAAAATAATTAAACAGAATTATATTATTAAAACAGTACTGTGCTCACTGGTGGCCGTTGCACATGTGTGGTCGTTTCCACATTGGCGTTGGTTTACCGCCCAACCTTGATTCTTTGCTGAATGTCTCTACGCTCTCTCTCCCCATTTCACGCTGCAGCTGTCCTGTTTAATAAAGCCTCGAGGCCAGATAATTAAAAAAGCATACTGTTAAGATGTATAGCGATATCTTTGAGGTTTTAGCTCTCTTGATTATACTTCGGTTGTTGTCGGATTTCCCTTGTACTAATGGTTTCCTTGTGTGTGTGTTACAGACAGTACCTGATGAGGAATCCCTGTCCCACGCTGCCTTTCCACCACCAGGTGCCGCCACCTCACTCAGACACGGTCGAGTTCTACCAGAGACTGTCCACGGAGACGCTCTTCTTCATCTTCTACTACCTGGAGGTCTGGGTTTTACTATCTGTTTTATAGAAGCATCTACGATATATGGTTTTGATCACACTTTTAAAGGGAATGTTTGAGATTTTGGCGAGTTTGAGGATATGTTGGCATGGAAACGGTACAACTGGGACGGCACCAGTTTCATAAAGATGAGCCATGAAGTGAAAGTTTAAAACACTCTTACTGTACAAGTTAATGCAACAAAACTTAACATATTATGCAAAATTACCCAGGTCATAATGTTTCCTGATCAAAAACAAACATGGAGTTGTATTTTGCATCATTCAGGCTTCATTTATCCTGTTTACGAGAACATCTTTCACTTGGCCTCAGAATCACTTTAATAGTTGTGTGAGAGAAAATCAACCTGGAAGTCTCTGCACAGTTTTAAGCCCAAAACCATTTCCTGTCTTGTTCTGATCATTTCTGCACTCAGAATCCATTCTCTACAAACATATGGATATATTAGCATGATAGTGTCATTGCTAATTCGCTGCTGAAAGGCTTTTTTATGGTTAAAGCCCATCAGTGACCCTTTCTTTGAACAAACTATTTCAAATTCTAAAATATAGACTAGAAATGCATTTTGAAAAGCTAATTAAGGACAAAATAATGCAATATACAGTTTAATAACCGTAAAGAATTTTGTCTACCATTTTGAAGATATCTTATTTGTCATAACTGAACTTGCATTGTTGTCTCCACAGGGCACTAAGGCCCAGTATCTGGCAGCCAAAGCCCTGAAGAAGCAGTCGTGGAGGTTTCACACAAAGTACATGATGTGGTTCCAGAGACACGAGGAGCCCAAGACCATCACAGACGAGTTTGAGCAGGTGACACAAAAACAAAACAGTGTTGTGTACCGCTGCAAAGGTTTTAATACGTTATAACTGACAGAAATACACTTTATAATTAAGAGAAATTCTCAGGTCAGTAGATTTTTGGGTCAGCAGTGGTTCGCCCACCGCTCTGAAAAGTTAACAGTATGACCCGAGCTAAGTTTGACCCTATTTTGTGCCATTGGGCCAGGCACTGCAACCACCTCGCCTTCGGTGTCCATGTTTGCTGGTGTTTGAACGAGTGTGTGTGTGTGTGAGAGTGAATGTGGGAAAACGGCGAGAAATCAGCCCATTGGTACAATCCAGCGTGTTTACAGCATCTTATGTGGGTTCATTAACACATCTCCTGTCACTGTCACCACCCAGTAACAAATCATAAAATATATATTACAGATCATTGTCATAGTAACACGTTCAATGACATAGATGAATGTGTGTCGATAGTAGTTGGTTTCAATGTGAATCTTTTGGAGAAAGCAGAACAAATGAAGGAACGGTATTTTATTTCTAGAGCTCAATTCAAACAAAGAACTTCAAAGTGCAAACAAACAAGAAAAGATGCATTAAAATACAAATAGATAAAAACATAAATAATCAGAATAGACTTAAAAAGCACAGAATGCAGATAATACCTTTCAGTTATTCAGCTAAACAGAACGGGTTTGAGCCTAGATTTGAAAGTAAATTCGTCGATGTAAACCCTCATTCGTCCAGGTGTGGTCCATCGTAGAAAGGGGTTCAGAGGTTGTCATCCGGTCGCCGTTTAAAGATCGAGACGTTTCGACTTTTATCCAAAAGTCATTGTCAATCAGAGAGCTGGTATGGGAACCTGGGCCTTATATGCTACTCTAAGTAGTGGGAGTCCAGCCCCCAGGGAGGAGTCACTGCACTCCTGTCTTTGTTATAAGATTGTTTGTTTGTCACCTGGGATTTAATTAATTGGTCTATCTTGTTGATTAATGGTTGGCCTCACCTAGTTTCACCTGTGTCTAAAGGTCTATTGTTATCTTGATAGCTGGCTGTTGCTCCCTCCTCACTACTGATTGCCTCATTAGCATTTGACTGGTCTATTGATCTGGACCAAGGTGTGAGAATGCTGTCATAAATTTTGGCTAAATTAAATCTTAAGCCCCCATTCCTGTTCAGGGAAGGATTTTCTCTTTTTTACAAAAATGGCCTCCTTTACTCCTCTTTCAAAGAGGAGGAAAGGAGGAAGAACACGTCCAACGTGCCCTCTCAGCTTGTGGATACCCTAACTGGGCCTTCAACAAAGTCAGAAGAGCCAAGAAACAGGACAGAAAGGATAAAGACCCCAGCAGGAGGGGTGTATCTATCCCTTATGTCTCGGGCCTGTCTGAGAAGTTTCAAAGGATTTTTAGACAACACGACATCCCTGTCTATTACAAACCTGGCAACACGCTTAAACAGAAACTGGTCCACCCGAAAGACAAGAGGCCGACAGAGAAACAGAGCAATGTAGTTTATTCGATAGAGTGCAGTGAGGACAGTTGTAAAGAACGTTACATAGGAGAAACAAAACAGCCATTGCACAAAAGGCTGTACCAACACAGAAGATGTTCCTCCACCGGACCGCAGAGTGCAGTCCATCTGCACCTAAAAGCTACAAATCACTCGTTTGAGGACAGTGAGGTGAAGATTTTGAGCAGAGAGAAGAACTGGTTTGAAAGAGGAGTAAAGGAGGCCATTTTTGTAAAAAGAGAAAATCCTTCCCTGAACAGGAATGGGGGCTTAAGATTTAATTTAGCCAAAATTTATGACAGCATTCTAACACCTTGGTCCAGATCAATAGACCAGTCAAATGCTAATGAGGCAATCAGTAGTGAGGAGGGAGCAACAGCCAGCTATCAAGATAACAATAGACCTTTAGACACAGGTGAAACTAGGTGAGGCCAACCATTAATCAACAAGATAGACCAATTAATTAAATCCCAGGTGACAAACAAACAATCTTATAACAAAGACAGGAGTGCAGTGACTCCTCCCTGGGGGCTGGACTCCCACTACTTAGAGTAGCATATAAGGCCCAGGTTCCCATACCAGCTCTCTGATTGACAATGACTTTTGGATAAAAGTCGAAACGTCTCGATCTTTAAACGGCGTCCGGATGACAACCTCTGAACCCCTTTCTACATTTGAAAGTAAAGTTGAGTGGTATCTTCTGTTCCAAATTATAGCTGCGTCAAAGTAAAATTAGGGTTGCCATTGTCTTTTATCTTCTTGTACAGACCGGTAAATAAATAAAAATGTCTGCACTTTATTCCAGGGAACATACATTTACTTTGACTATGAGAAATGGGGCCAGAGGAAGAAGGAGGGTTTTACGTTCGAGTATCGGTATCTGGAGGACCGGGACCTGCAGTGACCGCGTCCTGTCACTCCTCCGCGGCGGGACGGCCCGGAACAGATGGACCTCAGCACCAGAAGGGGGCGCACACAGAGAGGGGGGTCCGACATTCCTCTCTGCTCGGGACAGGCCTGGACGGGACCGGGGCACACACAGACACTTTTCTAGCCCTTCATAAAACGTCCCGCTGCTCTCAAACTATCACCAGGCTCTACCCACATCTCAACTGGATTTGTTTTGGCTTTTACTTCCACCACACGCTTTCCCATCTCTGTCAGTTTTGTTGGCTTTAAAAATCATTTCTCTTTGTTTTTATTAATCCCTTTAAGAACCAAAGAAACTGGTTTAGTCCCATTTTTAGTTTGAAAAAGGCAGCTAGACTAGAAGCTTCTAACCACATCCATCCTTTTGACTTTGCTGACTCAGACTGTGGCAGATCTGCAGCGGTGGGGCAAGAAATTATGAAATGTGGCGCTAGATTTTCTCCCAAAAATGTGATTTTCTTTTTATATATATATATAATTCGGATCTTAAATGGCTTCTTTTAAAGTAAATTGAAACTTGATAGAACTAAATTTTGAAAATATTTAACACATTTCAAGTTATAAAAGGCACGCTATTCCAAAAAATGACTTGTTTTACTACATTTCATTCAGTTTATTCTAGTATTTTGAAACATTTTCAGAATGTGAATTATTAAAGATTTAAGTGCACATAAAGTGAAACATTTTGTTGATTAAAACCAATGCTGTGTTGCTTAATATTACAAAAAAAACCTGTATTACAATTCCATTACAATTTTTACTGCAACTTTTTGAATTTATTGAAATGAAGATTTTAAAAGCCAAACCAAGAAAACTCATTCACTTTTCATTTCATACATTGTAACAATGTATGAAATGAGTCTCAAATCCCTCAAAATCCTGACTGATCAGGGCTTCGAAAAAGTATTGGGTGAGTTTGTCATAGTGTTATTCCCCAAAACAATCTATTCAGAAGCCGTTTTGTCACACAACAATCCAAAAATCTGATTGGCTCTTCTTTCACTTGCAGGGTTAAGTTATTCTATTTCCTGAAATGAATTATTGATCAAAAATGAATCTCTTGAGGTTTTTTCTGGAGTATCGTGATATCCAGACAGAAAACATGTCTCTAAACATATTAGTTGAGGTTTAATTATCAGACAAATGTGAAATTTCTGTCAAATTAATCACAAAAGTACAGAAATATCACCATACACCCATATTTCAAAGTTTACAACAGAACTTTTATTTTTAATCAGCTCTTTTTATATGCCTTTTTTTTTCTGTTTACATTTTGCTTTTCTTGAAAGCAACATTCACAACATTTCCTTCCTCTCTATAATAACTACACTTTACTTAGCCTTGATAAAGTATGACCAAAGAAGGAATTCATAATGGACAAAAAACAAGGCTGAATCATTCTTCATAAACCATTTGTTCATTATGAATTAAGTCTTTGTTCATGCTTTATTAAGTCTAATTAAAGTGTAGTTATTATAAAGTGTGACCAAACATATAGAGCAAGAATTGGAGTGGTTTGCCATAGTAAATCTACATTATTAACAGTAAAGTTTGCATGTTCTTGCCCTGCCGCTGCCTCCAAAGGGCTTGTGGAGCTGCGTCTCATCTCTGGACAGTAAACACAGGTAACGGCCGTCTGTAGGTGGCAGCTCTGGTCCGCCCCGCGACTCTTTGGCACTTAACTCGCACGAAGAGGCCCCGCTGCCATTGTGGAGTGCGTTTAAAAATACCTGCGCTGGCCCACTCGATCGCCCCGGGCCGGAGGAGTGAGAGAGCGCACGGAGGCGTCATAGCGATAGTCAGTACCTGGTGGGCAGGTGCTCATCACAGCTCCTGCCATTTAAGGAGATTTACATGAATGAAGTGAAGAGATGACAAATGTATCCAGACAGAGATGTGTTATACAGTGAGCTGACTAACTGTGGGCTTAAAGCTGCACTATGGAGCTTTTATGGATGAGGGATTGCCACCTGCTTGTCTCCATGGAGATGTTACTGCTTTCTCTAGAATATTGTGGCATTAACAGTGTTAGAAAATGTATTTTGTTACAGAATGCCAGGTAAAACTTTATAACAACTGCACTTTTATCAGCCTTAATGAAGCAAAGACTCAATTGATGTTGAATGAATAGTTTATAAAAAAACAGGCATCGTAATTATTCAATACCTCCTTAATTAAGTAGTCACTAAGACTGAATAATCTTAATAAATGATTTGTTTATTATGAATTGGGTGTTTGTTCATCCTTTATTAAGGCTACTTAAGGTGCCATACAGTATTATTATAGTGGTACCAAATACTGAATTTTTTTTTTTTAACATTTATTTTAAATATTCTGAATTCTTCTAGTTGCTTTATACATGCACTTATAGAGCGGTGTTTTCTGTTTTACTTACAATACCGTGCAGTTTGAAGATTAAATTGTTGGCCAAGTACCGGGAGCCATTTGTTCATGTCTTTTAAGGAGATTTTAGCAATAAACATTTGAAGTTAATGAATAAAAAAATAATAATAAAAGCAAGACAAATTCGATGTAACATTCAAGGCAAAGCTATAACATCACCATGGAGACGAGCAGGAGTTTCATAGTGCACCTTTAAGTGAAAGAAGATTTCACATAGGTCTGACACAAAAACTCAAACATTTTAAGACCAATATTGTTTTTCAGAAAATACTGCGATAAACCATGATATTTAAGACCACTTTTCCACTGAATCCGCTGAAACCTTTATCTAAATAAACCATATTGTTAGTAAAACACGAGGTGCAATGAATAAGTAGGACAATGAAAGCTTCAGTCGTATCAAGAGTAACTGATGTCGATTATTCAACCTTACAGTGAGACAAAATGGTTCCCACTGGTTCAAAATTGGCACTTCTTATCCTTGAGCCCCAAAATCTTGTTCCTCATCTCTTTACTAAACTGTTTTGTTTTTTGTTTACAATTTACAGAAGTTAACTACTCTTTGGAATCGAAGATAATTGATTTTCTTTCAAATGAAATGGTTAGTTTACTCGACTTGCACAAAATAATATGTTCTTTAAACTTTTTTTATACATTTTACAACTAATTATCTTTTTTGGTTTTGTGGTCCAGTCCCATTAGTAGGTAGCTCACTGGGAGGGCATCAGGTGTAATTTACATATTAAAATATAGACTGATTTGCTGTGGCAACATGAAAAGGGAGTTTTTTGAATTTTGTTTTTGATTTTTAAAATATTTTTTACGCTTTTATTACTGCCTTTGGGTTTTTTATTTACCACAGCATTTTGCATGGATAGACTTTAAACCGGATGCCCTCCCGTTCTACATTCGTCCAGGCTTAAAACTGGCACCGAGAGGCTTTTGGCTTGTGACGTCATTGATTTTTCTACTTTATAACATCACATTCCTATTATGCAAGTTGTCAAAGTCTGTTTACCTCAGCTAACT
The DNA here is from genome assembly GCA_019453435.1 of Rhinogobius similis. Classification (NCBI taxonomy): domain Eukaryota; kingdom Metazoa; phylum Chordata; class Actinopteri; order Gobiiformes; family Gobiidae; genus Rhinogobius; species Rhinogobius similis. The sequence continues at coordinate 10,836,136 of CM033635.1, read as the reverse complement.
TTGTCCCCTGTTTTAGTTTTTTAACTTTTAGCTTGTGCATGAGTGTTGTGCTTTTTAATTATTTATACTTTAATGTGTTTGGACAAAGTGGAATTGGCAGCAGAGTCCTTGTTGTAGCTCGAGTGAACTGGCCATTTCTGGAGTGAGTAGCAAAAATATTTTTTCTCGATAACGATAATCAGATCATTTTTCAATCAGAAATGTGCAAGTGCTTGTAAATGACTTGACAAATGTGAAGTCACTATCAAATTAACCACAAAAGTGTAGAAGTATTTTTTAATGCTCTTGATTTCAACATTTCACTTCAAGTAAGCGATTTATACAAAAACAACATCTCGAATAATGTGCTATAACATGATATATAAAAAAAGCTATAAAAAAGTTTTTAATATCAGACAAATGAAAAAGGACTAAAATTACCTACTCAAGTGCACTATCTTTGTATGCCTTTGTTTGAAAGATTGCAACATAAGTTTGTCCCTTTGCTGCATTTTTTAGAATAATGAATACCCCCATATTCTAATTTAGTTTAATTTGTAGTTTAAAACCACTTTGGAAAAACGTGTGCAAAAAGCTCTACACAGCAAAACATTAGTAACAATCACATAACCAAACAATACTGGAAAAAAAAGTTAGTAAGTGCTTTAAATAAGTAGTATTCTTCTTGTTTTGAATATATTTTAACTGTTTTAAAATACGATGGAACAAGCAAAATCTATCTTCTTGTACTTAAAATGAGAAAAACACAGGCATTTTCTAACTAAAAATTTCTACTGCACTTGAACTAAGAACAACACTTACTTGTTCTATTGGTCTATTTTGCTATTAGTCAAAATATACTCCATACAAGGTAAATGCTACTTAATTCAATCACTTTTGAACTTTTTTTTTCCCTTGTGAATGGACAAAATTAGTATTTCATCACACCAACATTCATATTATTCAATATTATCAATAATTAACCATAGTCCCCACCTTACACTGCAAGTTTCTGTTCTTTTGTGCAGTTTTTGACACTTTTCTGATTGACAGTGTGCTTGATATTCTAATTTGTAAACCTGTAACACAGTTTTGACGTGTCTTGTCCACGATCGGTAGTAGTTTTAGTCAGCCGCTGGATACATTTTTTCCCTGTGTCTCGTCGTCTCTCTCCTCCTCCGAGCTCTAAATGCACAAAAATCACCAGCCGCCGCCCTCGTCTGCTCCACGTTTACACCAAGCCGCACGACAAACACGACCTCCCGCTGTCTGAGTCGAGCTTTGACTAACCCAGGGTGCACAAAAGTCTCTCAAACTGGTCTGTAACGTTTCAATAGGCCCAATAATCTCCTACTGTCCAAATTCAGATGACAATAACATTCTATAGGCGTGTATTGCTAAAATGAGATGGGGAAAAGTCATTTAAACCACCATTAAAATACCACTTTTTGATGGTGTTGGATAAATGTGCTCGTTAATAGACCTTAGATCAACATTTTTGGATTTTACATTTGAATATATTTGAATTTTAGAAGGTCACATAATTGAGACAGACATTAATTTATTCTACTGTCAAAAAACGATCAATTATATTATACAAAGCATTGCTATTTTCATTTAATTAGCTATAGTTTGTGTTAATAATGGATGTTTTTACTTTATTTTTTTATCTTTTGCCAAAAAATATTTTAATTTAAAGAAAAGTTTGACTAAAACTTCTAAAACAAAGGGTGTGAATCTTCGTTTTAGAAGAAATTGAATTTACAGAAGTTTAATTCTAAGTGGAATTCACATCATAAAACTATCATAATTACCTTTTCCTCCGAAATACTTAATTACAGATATACCTGAGTTTTGCCTCATTTACTCATTGCAGACCAATTTGAGGTACTTGTGCTTGTACTTGTGAATCTGGGACTTTTTCTTTCTTTAGTTTTTTTCCTTTTCGTGGCCGCTCCGCTCGTGTCCAGGTAGAAGTTTCCTTATTTCTCAGGAAGTATCTTTTCAGAGGAAATGTATTGCCAGCAGCAGAACAACCTTCTACAATCACATTTGTGTCACCAAATGCTCACTCACTCGACACCAGTGGCCCCTTTCATTTCAAACTACTTTATTTCCAAACAGCACCTGAAGCGACCACCATAGATTTTGTATGTGTTGGATTAATTGTCATAGATTGTATATTTTTTCTTTTTTTTTTCCAGAAATGGGGAAAGCATTTTAAAGCTGTTTTTAAAATGACTCACTTCTGATTCTGGGAGTGTGGAGTTTTCTAGCCAAACAGATTTGACTGACAGTCCTGCTTTTAACCCTTCGTTTACCTTTGGAGCGATGAGAGGAAAAACCAGCTCAAATGTGAATCTCTCTCCTCGAAGTGTTGTATAGACTCCGACAGACCTCTGCTGGTTTTGTTTTGTCACCCAGACAGTATGGAATTATGACACTTTCAAAGTGGCAACAAAAACGTAATGACATAACCATGAATAAAGGATTGTAAAATATTAATAAAAGAATTACTTTTCAGAAAATATACTTGGTTTGTGGTTTGTGATTGTACTTTCTTGGCTTGTGACGACTGAGCATAATTTTATACATAATTTCTGCACATTTAAGAAACTTTTCACAGAGAAAATGTTCTTGTGACTTCATGAGTACTAGACGATCTAAAGTCTAAAACAGGTTTAAACCAGATGTAAAAATACAGTGTGGGGGTGCAATTAATTATTCTGACTAATTATTATTAAAATGAACATAGTTTTTTTGTATTATAATTGTTACAGACGTTTGATTCAAAACGGCTGCATTATGAAATCAAATTGGCAAAACAGAATAAACAATTTTATTTTCATCTGTTACATATTATCATGCCTCTATCTTGAAACCTTCAAGAATTCAAGAATCTGTACAATTGAAACTATTGTTTGGAATAGTTGACTATTTGAAAAAATAATACTGACTAGTAATTTGACAAAAAAATATTTAGTTGCACAGTAGTTCTAAACAAGGACTAACCGTAAAGGAAGAAATGAGAAACATTGTTATTGGCAGCTTGTTATTAGTAGTTTAAATATAAGAGAAGTCGGCATGTCCTTGTTTTAAAGGCTCTCTTCCTTCCATCGTAATGACTTGCACATTTGAACTGCAACCATTCACTCAGAGTCTCAGTCAGCATTGATGCCTTTTACAACTGGCAGTGGACATCCATTTGACAACATGTATAATGAAACTGTATGACTGTTTATGCACTATTATAAGATGTCATGCTCATGTCAGTCTTGTCTTACCTTTTCAATGTTCTGAACAGTTTGTGAACTCACTCCATATGTAGTTATATAAACATGTGAAACTCCTGCAGAAGCAAAGAGTCGTGCTAATGCATCTGTGCACAGTTAAGTTCATAAAAGCTTTATCGTCCCGTGCAGGAACAATGCAGTCCCAGGTAAAAGGGGGCGTCCGACTCGTGTGGGTCCATAATGTTCAGCCTCACAGAGTGGCACTGGCAGGTGACGCTAATGTAGTGAACGGGCTTTCACCACTCAAACACTTCTGTCCCCGAGTCGACCACATACTGTAAGTACAGGAAAACAGCTGCTGTTTTTCCCTTTTGATGTTGTGCAGGTTTAACTGATCAACACTAACAACCCAGGGCAATTCAACTACAGGCCCGGGGGCCAAACCCGCCCTCCAAGGGATATGATCCGGCCCTCAACCCATCTCCCAAAAATATACAAAATATTTATGTATGTCTTATTATTGGTTTAGACCTGGTTTAGTCCTGGTTTAGACTTGGTTTAGACCTGTCTTAGTCTTGGATTAGCCCTGGATTAGCTCTTGATTTGCCCTGATTTAGCCCTGATTTAGTCCTGATTTAGACCTGGTTTAAACATTGACAAAACACATGCATGTGTTCGGTTAATTGCCCGTAGAGAATGAATGTGAGAGTGAATGGATGTCTCTGTGTTAGCTCTGGGTTGGCCACTGTCCAGGATGTACCCCGCCTAAGGCCCAAAGTCACTGGGATAGGCTCCAGTCACCCACAACCCCTAACAGGAATAAGGGGTAGAAAAGAATGAATGAATAATTTTGCACATAAAATATTGCCCACGCTTGGATCCTTGTCATATCTATTGATTTTGTTTGTAAAATATTGCCACTGAGACCTCCCCGTCGATACACCAAAAAAACATTATTCTATTGATCATTTTAATGAGACTGATATAGAAAAATACTGCAAAAAGTGAAATTGAATATATTACGTCACCTTTTTCCACTTCCTTATTTTATGTTGATCCAAAGCAATATTATCTTTTGAAATGTACACAACAAAACATCCCTGTTTTCTTTTTTCTCTAAACCTTTAAATTTAAGACGCATAAAACAAAAAAACTGGACCAGAGAACAGCACAAATAAAAAAATTAAATTAAAAAAATACTGAAATTTGAATGTCAGTCACACTATCAGTCCACTCCTTGATTGTTTATTCTGTTGAGGCCATCCACTTCCTCGTAATAGTCTTCTTTGCGGCCACCAAGAGTACACTCCAAATATATCAACTGACTATGTTTAAAGGATGACATCAAACATATTTTAACTTTTATTATTTTTTCTTTTGAGAGTAGAATAAAAAATCAAACTGGGATCCAATTTGACACGTCTATTTTTGCAGCGTTCATTATAATTTTAATACCTCTTATTTTTTTTTTATCTTTGTATTTATTTTGAACTGTGTAAGATGTGTCCAAGTGAAGTCTGTTTAGAAGTCTAAGTCTGAAAGATGACAGCAGACACGACGGAAAAATAAACATTTATACACCCCTCTCCCTGTCCCCAGCCCTGTCCCTGTCCCAGCTCTGTCCCCAGGCTTGACACAGCCCTGTCTCCAATCATGGCCCTGTCCTCAGTCCTGTCCCCAGCCCTGTGCTCGTCCTCTGTCCTGTCCTCAGCCCTGTCCTTGGCCCTGTCCCCAGCCCTGTGCTTGTCCTCAGTCCTGTCCCCAGCCCTGTGCTCGTCCTCTCTCCTGTCCCTGGCCCTGGCCCCAGCCCTCTGCTTGTCCTCAGTCCTGTCCCTGTCCCAGCCCTGGCCCTGTCCTTGTCCTTGATGTGCAGCTGTTCCCCTGCTCTGCCCCGGCCCCAGTCCCAGCATATGGAGAGAGGCGTGGGGCCATATGTGCTTGTTGTGCTGTTTTGATCCAGACTGGATGAATGTAGGGCAGATCAGAACACACTCACCCCAGGACAGAGCTGCAGATGTGGGGTTAGCGCAGGGCCGGCGGGGCAGCTCAAGTTTCTGGGTCTGACTTTACTTGATGTGTGTCAATGTGTGAGCGTCAAGAAAGTAATATTTGCTGCAATCTCAGTCATTCATTCACACTGTGTAGAACTGTGTAGAAACCAATACCTTAACCTGACCTGACCTGTTTGTGAATACTCCATCCCCTACAGGCGGGAAGGAAGTGCCCAAAAGTGTGCTCAAATAAGAGTACAATTACTTCAGTGTATTAATCCAGTAAAAGCACAAAGAATTTACTGAAGAGTAAAGTGCAGGAAACACAAATCAGTTTATTTTGATGGCATTACCTGCTTGTAGATAGACACACCTGTTTGTAGATAGATACACCTGCTTGTAGATAGACAGACCTGCTTGTAGATAGATACACCTGCTTGTAGATAGACAGACCTGCTTGTAGATACTCCTGCTTGTAGATAGATACACCTGCTTGTAGATAGACACACCTGCTTGTAGTTAAACACATCTGCTTGTAGATACTCCTGCTTGTAGATAGATACACCTGCTTGTAGATAGATAGACCTGCTTGTAGATAGACACACCTGTTTGTAGTTAGACACATCTGCTTGTAGATAGACACACCTGTTTGTAGTTAGACACATCTGCTTGTAGTTAGACACATCTGCTTGTAGATAGACACACCTGCTTGTAGATAGACACACCTGCTTGTAGATAGATACACCTGCTTGTAGATAGATACACCTGCTTGTAGATAGATACTCCTGTTTGTAGATAGACACACCTGTTTGTAGATAGACACACCTGCTTGTAGATAGATACACCTGTTTGTAGATAGACACACCTGCTTGTAGATAGACACACCTGCTTGTAGATAAATACACCTGCTTGTAGATAGATACACCTGCTTGTAGATAGATACACCTGCTTGTAGATAGACACACCTGCTTGTAGATAGATACTCCTGTTTGTAGATAGACACACCTGCTTGTAGATAGATACTCCTGCTTGTAGATAGATACACCTGCTTGTAGTTAGACACACCTGCTTGTAGTTAGACACATCTGCTTGTAGACAGACACACTTGCTTGTAGATAGACACACCTGCTTCTAGATATATACACCTGCTTGTAGATAGATACACCTGCTTGTAGATAGATACACCTGCTTGTAGATAGATACTCCTGCTTGTAGATAGATAGACCTGCTTGTAGATAGATACACCTGCTTGTAGATAGATACACCTGCTTGTAGATAGATACACCTGCTTGTAGATAGATAGACCTGCTTGTAGATAGACTCCATCTGCAGGTGGATCACTGACTTCCTGACGGACCGGAGGCAGTGCGTGCGGCTGGGGAAGAATGTCTCAGAGACTCGGACTATCAACACAGGAACTCCACAGGGCTGTGTACTTTCTCCTCTGCTCTTCTCCCTGTACACCAACTGCTGCAACTCCAGCCACAACTCTGTAAAACTGATCAAGTTTGCAGACAACACCACCCTCATCGGACTCATCTCGGACGGCAATGAGTCTGTCTACAGGAGGGAGGTGGACCGGCTGGTGTCCTGGGGCAGCGATAACAACCTGGAGCTCAACGCCCAGAAGACAGTAGAGATGATCGTGGACTTCAGGAAAGTCTCAGCCCCCCTGCCCCCCCTTGCCCTGACAGACTCTCCCATCACCACCGTGGACTCTATCCGCTTCCTTGGCACCACCATCACCCAGGACCTCAAGTGGGAGCCGACCATCAGCTCCATCATCAAGAAGGCCCAGCAGAGGATGTACTTCCTGCGGCAGCTGAGGAAAGCCAAGCTGCCGGCGCAGATGATGGTGCAGTTGTACACGGCCATCATCGAGTCCATCCTCACCTCCTTCATCACCGTGTGGTACGCTGGAGCCACAGCCAGGGACAAACAGAGACTACAGCGCATTGTGCGCTCTGCTGAGAAGGTGATCGGCTGCAGCCTTCCATCTGTCCAGGACCTGTACGTCTCCAGGACTCGGGGACGAGCAGGTCGGATCACAGCTGACCCTGGACACGGACTATTTGAGCCACTCCCCTCGGGCAGGAGGCTACGGTCCATCCGGACCAGAACCTCCCGCCACAAGAACAGTTTCTTTCCCTCTGCCGTTGGACTCATGAACACTTTGTAACACCTGCCACTTTAACAAGAATACTATTTAAGAACAATCTATTTGCACTACTCATTTGCACATTGCACTATCTGCCAACTGTACATTCTGTATATAGTGTTAGTCTATCTTAGTCTATCTTAGTCTATTTTATTCTTAATTTTATGCATGCCTTTTATATATTTTTATATTTTATCCTTTGCTTTATGTTGCACCTACGCCGAAGCAAGTTCCTACATTTGTGAATTTCACTGACAATGGCAATAAACAGTTTCTGATTCTGATTCTGATTCTGATACTCTTGCTTGTAGCTAGACACACCTGCTTGTAGTTAGACACATCTGCTTGTTGACAGACACACCTGCTTGTAGATAGACACACCTGCTTGTAGATAGATACACCTGCTTGTAGATAGATACACCTGCTTGTAGATAGATACTCCTGCTTGTAGATAGATACTCCTGCTTGTAGATAGATACACCTGCTTGTAGATAGATTGACCTGCTTGTAGATAGATAAGACAGAAAGTCTGGAAAAGCTACTGATTAAAATACTGTACTTATATGTGTTAAGAAGATACTGTTACATTATGGGATAGATTACATAAAACATTTGTCTAACTCTAAGAACTAAAAGTTGTAGAAAACCATCTTTCTGTTCAGATTTGGTTCATAATGGTGTATTTTTCCTGGACAGTGGAGATTTGTGTGACACACTCGTCTCTGACCTCAGGACATTGTGACTCATGTGTGACTGTACTCGGGTCTAGCTGGTCTGGGACAGAGAACTACGTCACACCTCAGTCCCCAGAAACCACCCCCTCTGTCTGGAACCCTCCACATGGACCCAGAATCAACATTTGCCCTTTTGCCCCAGACCTGGCCAGGGCCTAAATCCAAATACAGGACTGGCATTTAGTTATACTTTCTAATTTGTATTAATGCAGTTTATCCATTAACATGTAGGCAGCTTTTGGGCGGATAGGCCTGAGTATCTAAGATCTCTAGATAAGGTAAGGTTTACTTTATGAATACCTTGTGAAATAAATGAATTCTCTGCATTTGACCCATCCTTCAATGTGGGTTAACACTCTCAGGAGCAGAGCGCAGCAGCCGTACAGCGCTTGAGGACACACCTCCAGATTTTTAGCTCAGCTTTGTTGGGACTACTGTAGCTGGAGGATTCTCTACTTTGCAAGTTGAGGTTTGAGACCCTGCAAGACAGAAAAATGCAAACTCCGCACAGAAGCAGGAGTCAAAGCTGCAAACTTCTTGCTGTGAGGTGTGAGTGCTAGCCATCCAAATCACCTGACATTCAATCTCTAAGATCGCCAGGCATTTGGGCCAATGGATGGTTCCTCTTTTCAAGAGGGCTGTCTCCAGTCATGGATCACACTCCTCAGCCTTCCCGTTAGGGTCTACTCCAGAGACCGGTGAGGAGAATGCAACTGAAAGTCGAACCTTGGATTCAGGAGGAGCAGTGTGGCTTTTGTCCCTATCGTGGAACACTGGACCAGCTCCATACGCTCCATTGGGTGCTCAAGGGTTCATGGGAGTTTGCCACAGTCCACATGTGCTTTGTGGATCTGGAGAAGGCATTTGGCCGTGTCCTTTGTGGTGCCCTGTGGAGGGTGCTCCAGGAGTATGGGGTCCGGGGCGCTTTGCTCAGGGCCGTTTGGTTCCTGTACAACCGGAACAATGAGCTGTGATGCCGGCAGTAAGTCAGACCTGTTTCCAGTGCGTGTTGGACTGCACCAGGGCTGCGATTTGTCACCGCTCATGTTCATAATTTTTATGGACAGCATTTCTAAGGGCAGTCAGGGCTTGGAGGGCATCCGGTTTGGGGACCACAGAATCTTATCTCTGCTGTTTGCAGATTATGTCGTCCTATGGCTTCATCAAACCAGGTTCTTCACACTCTGGAGCGGTTGTCCCAACAGGAACAAAGAGGATTAAGCAAGTAAATAAGAGAAGAGGCTAGGAATGAGCATCAGCGCCTCCAAGTCAAAAGACATGGGTTTCAAGTAGAAAAAAGGACAACACAAAGATAAGATTTACACACTGTATCATTATTCAACTTTTTTCTTCTTTTTTAAACTTTCATACAAGTATAATTTTTAATTAGAAAGAATGCATTTGCTCTTAAACCGATTGGAATACATTTTTAATTGTCTTAAAATGTCCTAGTTTCTAAAATGTAAGGTGAAAAATGTAGAGATTGCTCAAGTGGTGAACATTTTGGTGGATAAGGTGATTTAATACTTTTTTTTAAGTACAAAGTATTGCTTATGCTTATAACATAACAAACTTATAACAAACAATGGCATTTGTCAGATTTATTGTTTTTAATTCTTTTGTATTGGGTTGCCATAGTCTTGTCTATTATTGTGAAACACTGTAACAAACAACAATGTGGGAGTACACTACATAATATATATAAATTATCCTATAGGAGAAAACTTTATGCAAATGATTCCATATCTGGATTACTGTAGTGTGCAGATTAGTACTACGAGCCATCCCTGGAGAGATAAACACTGGCAGGAAAAAGCGTCATATTTTCTTTTCTTTTTTTCAAAGTGTGCGACTTTTGAAGAAGATTCCTCTCGGTCCGTTTCATGCTCGTACCTCAGAGCTAGCGGACGCCATCTTTGCTTTGACCTAGATTCTGGTTTGATGCTTATCCGTTCATACATGTAACTATAGCGACGAGCTACGGAGGCGGGAAATGCCCTGAGAAAATTTCACAAGTTTCCTGATTTTTCAGCTCATTTTGATAGACAGAGAAAAGGGTGTAAAGGTTGTTTGGATATTACTGGGGCACTGATTTTGGTTGTTGTAATGTCTTGGTTTTGGCCTGGGTTTGGAGTACAACATGCAAACAGCCTGCAGGGAAAGCTAAACTATGAGTCAAAGCCACAGCAGCCAATCAGAGCAGAGTCGGAGGAGAGCAACAAGCTGCACCATCATCAGCCGACTCACTATAGATCACAGACGCACATTATATGAGAACGAAGAAGTATGTTCAGAGTATCCACAGAGATTAGATTGGGAGCAGTAACTAGTATTTTTCTCCACTTCACAAAGCTACAGTGTTAGATAAAAACTGGTTAATTGTGTCCATTGTGAATTAATGAGTTTTCCAATATTTTATATTTTTTGACTGAAAGCATGTTTTTTAAGGCAAGACACTACAGGCAAACCCCTTTTTTTTTCTATTTTTACTTTTTTGGTCAGTTTGCTCTCTCAAGGCTTTCATGAGGAAACAACAAACTTGTCCAATCTGCTCTTAAATATGTTTTCTTATTTAATCTAATCCACTTCATCTATAGATTTCTCTGGTACATTGTAAATTAAAAGGCTGCTTTCTTAGAATGCATTTTTCTCCTCTAGGGACATAAAGATCAGCCTTAAAGTAGCTCCTGCACCAAACTGTACAATCTGGGACTCAACAAAATTCTGACGAAATGTACAGAGGGGTTTTTTGATATTCAATTCTAAAACAGTTTATTGAAGTTTTACGTAAAAATTAGGCGAAATTAGAAAATTTTAGGACCATTTTCAGTCAAATTGTGACTGAAACAAAATAAGAAATCCAAAATCCCCACTGTAAACTTTTTTGTAACTAATATGTTTAAACCTGGTTCTGTCCATTTTTCAGATTTATATGTCCCAAATATGTGCATATCTATCTATCTATCTATCTATCTATCTATCTATCTATCTATCTATCTATCTATCTATCTATCTATCTATCTATCTATCTGGGTTTGTATCCCTTTTTTATTTTTATGCATTACTATAAGGGATTTGTCTCACTTAAATAAACAGATGTTGCTTAAGTTTATAGTATTTAATGCCTTCCAATCCAGTATATTATGGTCTGCAGACAATCTCTCACATCTTCATAAAGTATTGGAGAAAGAAGTTTGGATTCCTTTAGGTATTTTTATTGCACTCTATTGTGTGTTATTATGTACTTATATGTGTTTTTACTGTCACTTGTGAAGCACTTGTGAAAACCGCGATACAAATAAAGTACTTACTTACTTGGCCGACGAGGCAGTAGAATTTATGCCTCTTCTTCCACCTCTCAGTAAATTCAGGCCGCTTGCAAACCTGGATAATAATGAGCAAAAGCTAAATCCATGCATTACTTAAGTGACTGGATACTTTCTTGGAAGTGTTAGTAATGAAGCTCAGAACATTTTACCCAAAATAGCTGAGATTATGTCACACTTTCATCAGAAGAAGTCATGAAGCAGCACACAGTCCTGTTAATTTATAATTTGGGATGGTCTGATATAGATTTTCTGAGCCAATATCTGATAATTGTGTTGCTGCTGCGGCCGATAACCGATTTAAAAATCCATAGCAAGCCTCACAAATGTATTTTAAGTGCACAAATTAACTTTCGCTTTTGTACAAATAAGAACAAAATGTATCTATGTGGAATATAAAATTAGTCCTTGTTAGTTTCATTATATTTTAAGCTTAGTTACTCTTCTGTTATCAGTTTTACTCATTTTCTTTTTAATTAGACAAATGTGATGCACTGAGGAGAAACTGGGAATAACACATGGACACACACACAGACTGGGGCCAAATGCTGACAAAAATTAAATATTGAACTGGTGCCAAAATTGCTGATAAACATCCCTATTTATAAGTACAGGCCTACAGTTAAATAAGGGACATTAGGCAAGAATATAACAGTATATAAGTTGTCTTTTTCTGTTACGTGGTGAGACTTCTCTGACTGACGCAACACTTTCCTTCTACATCTGTGGAGCTTCCTCTCGACCGGTCATCATCCTCTGTGTGCCGAGCTGGAGAATGGGACATTGTTTGGCAGCTGCTGTTTCCACGGTAACCTCATGACGATGTTGTCTGGGGTCAAAGGTGAGTGCCCCGGCTCGGACCGCTCTCTGTTTATTTTGGAGAAACATTCGTACCTGATTGAGCACACACGAGGATTCAAAGTGGGATGAAGTACTGCTGGGTTTGAGAAATATTATGGAAGCATTTTGTATTGAACGTTATGTACAATTTAAATAGTAATGATGTTTTTTTTTCAGGGTTGCCACTGTGAACAATTTGATTTAACACATCAACACATGAAGTTATATTGTGTCTGGAATTTGTTCATGATGTGTCTTGCCCAAGGACACAAGTCATTCACCTTCACCTACCTTGCATGTTGTCAATAGAATGTTTATTTTATTTTGTCTAATTTAATTTACAACGTCCTGCATGTGTTCTGTGACCAAACCCCCAGGCCAGTGTTACCAAGGGGTGATTGGAACAGATACAGGGGCTTGGTCTGCTGTGGGGGAAAACTTTTTCTCTCTTCCAGTACATTTCCTGATGAAGTTTTTTTGAAGCACAGGTAATTCAAGTTGAGCCACGACTGGGTCTTAACAGCCGACCTGGTGTGACCTCAGCAAAGTAAACGGATTGTTCTGTAGATGTAAAAGCAGGTGGGGCTGTAGCATTTAACTCGCAACTTTTGTAAGTATTCTACAACTTTCACTTTTCACTTTATTCTTCTCCATGTCTTAATTTCAGTGTTTGATCTTGTAGTTGTTGAACAGTGGGTGAAACAGCAGCTCTGACACATTAAAATGAATGGATTGTTTTCCCCCACAGAGCTCCACTCTGATGGACACTGGATAGAAAGGGGAATTGAAAAAAAAAAAGTTATTTGTTGTAAAGTTGACATTATTTAGAATACTGGTTCTCAACCTTTTTTGTCACTCTTATAATATCATAAATTAGCCAGTGTATGATTTTATTTTTAGGACAGCATAACCCATCTTCTCTGTCCTCACATCTGTCTCACAAACCAGATGTAGCCATGTGACCTCTCCGGTCCAATCAGAGCGCTGTGTCCTCTTCAGATGATTACAGGTGAGTCTGCTGCTGAAGTACCTGCAGTGAATCATGTTTCCTCCTCCACACACTGTCAGTCTGATCTTCAGATCCTCTGGGCTCTTTTATAGAGCTCCTTTATACAGTCTCTCTTCGGCTTCTGTATTGTGTATTGTACTTTTTAGCATAATAATCTTAATAGCAGAGGCGCTCCTGCAGATGGGAGAGTTATCGAGCGGGAAAGACACGAGCACAGTGAGCTAAAAGGCTTTATACCATGACAAATTTTCTGCTTTTTGAACAACTTTGGGACATCTTATGAGTTCCTGCCCTCTGCTGGTGCTTTGAGGTGTGAATCAGTTTAAATCAGGCTGAAAACATTAGCTGTTAGAATGGCAAATTCGGTGAACCAGTAAATTCAATGAATGCTGTCCAAACATGATTCAAATCACATCTTCACATGTCCATTGGGAATTTCTACATTTTAGACTTGGGACTAGTCCAAAGTGTATTTATTTATTATTGAACCAGGACATAATCTAATTCAATAATCAAATACGCTGGTGACCTGACCAGTTGGTCATCAGCTCACAATAAAATAAGATCTGGAGTTTACAGAGATACAATTTTCGAGTTTTGAGTGCGCAGAGATGGGATATGCACGAGTCCACAAACAAGACACAAACAAGACACACATAAAGGTAAAAGGGATTTGGCTGTTACCGTTTACAAACCTGATGCTTTCACTATTGAACTTTTGGATCGGGTTTAAAGCAGTAACCTAAACCTGTCCTATGGGGTCGGCAGGTTTTCAGTACTTCCATGAATAAAAAGAGAAATGTGCTCAGACTTCGTTAAATATTTAGCAGCTTTTTAAGGGTAATTTTCATCAAGGCTTTGTCCAAACACTGTCTGAACTCTCTCTGATAGGATTATATTGACTTTAGGTAAGTGTCACTTAATCGGATGAACTCTTGTCAATACAGAGTTCAGTCTTCTCTTGATAATCAGGCTTTGTACTCAAGCAAAAGTTGTGATGTGTAAAATATTGTTGAAGAGTTTATTTCCTAAAACACATTTTGGAAATTTGTTACAATTTCTTTTGGTGAATTGAAAGCCTGACACTTCTGTTTTTGTAAATACAGACTTTGTTCGTTGTTAAATGAATTTTAAATTAAATTTGTCTCAGTATAAATACTCTTTGATCTAAAATCACAGTACAAACACAGACTGCGTGCTCCTGGCTGAATGCAAAGCAAATAGAAAGCGCTTCTCAAAATCATTGATTGATTGATTCCCGATCATTTCCCACAGCCGTGACACCAGCGGCTGAATGTGGGGGAGGACCAGATAATCAGGCACCCAGAGACTGACACTGTTTGAGATTTTGTGTTTAGATCTTTTGTACGTATTTTACTATTTTAATACATGTTATTAGTATTGCTATGTGTTATACCAAAATAACAAAACACATTAGTGATAATTGGTTCACAATTATATTTACCCTGATTGTTATGAATGACTAATTTGGATACATTTTACATTTTTTATTAGAGAAAAAAAAAAAGCTGAAAAAGTATTTATCTTTACTGTTTTCATCGCTTTTCTTCTGAGTGGACCTTTACAGTATGTCATTATTTTGTCCTAAGTGTGAGCTTTTGATATAATCTGGTGTTACACAAAAAACTTCAACAGACAAACTTGAATCTTGAAAGACACATTTTTAAAAATCCACCTTTTAGAGTACATATGACAGTTATCTTATTATTACTTAGTTTGGACAGAATGTGTGGTAAATATTTATCATAGTTTTACATCAATTAAGTTGCAGTTTGTGAAGAAAAATTGAAGTTGAAAATTTCAGAAAGTAGAGCTAAAAACAGAATCCTTTTGTGATGTCATCAATAAGCGACATATGCATACAAATGCAGAGACAATTTATTGGCGACAGACACAATTTTCTGGTGTCATTAAGTATTATTATTTAATTTATTTGGATTTTGGCCCTTGTTTAATGTGTGGTTGCTAGGTAACAGTGGAGTTACCTCTAATGTCACTGCTGCTCGTGTCCAGCCTGGAAGAAAATGTCATCAAAATGGTCAAACTGGGTAAAAAGAGGCAACATTTTTGGTAAAATCTTAAATATAAAATGTTCACATGCACTTTAGGCCAGGTTTGGTCAGGAAAGCCAACAGATTCAGCTGCTCTGCTCTTCTGCATGCTGTTTTTTCTTCTAAGAAAAGTTTAACTGCTTCCACTCTGGCACTGTGCAGACCAGGGCTATTCAACTTTATTTTACTGAGGAACAGATTTTTTTGATGGTTTTGTTTCTCTGGGCTGGAAATGTGTCCAAAAAAAAAAAAAAAAAAAAAAAAATACAAGAACCAGAACCAAGACCAAACCAGGTCTAAACCAGGAGTAAACCAGGTCTAAACCAGGACTAAACCAGGTCTAAACCAGGACTAAACCAGATTTGAACCAAGACTAAACCATGACTAAGCCAGGACTAAACCAGGTCTAAACCAGGACTAAACCAGGTCTAAACCAGGACTAAACCAGATTTGAACCAAGACTAAACCATGACTAAGCCAGGACTAAACCAGGTCTAAACCAGGACTAAACCAGGTCTAAACCAGGACTAAACCAGGTCTAAACCAGGACTAAACCAGATTTGAACCAAGACTAAACCATGACTAAGCCAGGACTAAACCAGGTCTAAACCAGGACTAAACCAGGTCTAAACCAGGACTAAACCAGATTTGAACCAAGACTAAACCAGGACTAAGCCAGGACTAAACCAGGTCTAAACCAGGACTAATCAATAACAAGAGATAGAATATTTTATGTATTTTTTGATGATGGGTTGAGGGCCGGATCATATCCCATGGAGGGCCTGATTTGGCCCCTGAGCCTTCAGTTGAACAGCCCTGGTTTAGACCAAACTCCAGCTCCTAAACGGTTCGGTAATGGCCCGTTTAGCGCTGCCGTGTGATGGTGGACAGTTTGACCTGATCTGAGCTGTGATCGTCTCAGTGTCAGCAGTCCAATCCAAAGCACACATCGACAGACACCATCCTTCACTCTCTGAGCCATCGTTGTATTGATTATTATTGACCGGCTGCAGTCCATCGATCACAGCTTTAGTGAATGCACTCGTATATTGACAGTTTAAAGCTCCTCTTATGAGAATCCAGCGGAGAGGCAAAGGGTTAATCACAGGGATGGTGAAATACAGCTTTGGAAGACAGAATATCACAACAAAAATGAGTCTTTGAGCAAGATCATCCCTGAAAATAAACTAAAGTAGGCCAGTGTTTGTAAAGTTACTTAGCGGTACACATAGATTTTGCTGAGCTCAGTGTAGCAGGCTCCTCCACTCAAACCTCAGGACTCTACATTAAATATTAATCGTTTGGGAGAGAAGGGAACAGGAAGGCAGCAGGACTCATTTCAAATCCAGCTGAAGGAGAGATTTAACCAGGGCAAGCCAGTTTGGTCAGTTTTATAGGAACATAAGTGTGGATCTGCCGAAAGGAGCTGAATGCTGTTAAATATAGATTCTTATACGAATGAAAACAGAAAGCTGGGGTGACTTGGAGTGGTAAAGCAATGATTGTCTAAAAACGTCCACAGCAACATTCATTTGTCTTTGTATTCACACAACTTTGGTTCTTTTTAAAGTGATGTAATGACCTTGTTGACATGTTTCAGCTGCAGATCCCTCTTCAGGACTGTCTCTGGTTCGATGGGGAAATTAGAGCTGAGCGATATTGATAAAAATGAATCTCGATGTTTTTTCTGAATATTCCGATTACGATGTTCAGACAAAGAGTATGTGTTTAAACATGTCTTTAAATGTATTAGCTGATCAGATTAATGTGAAATGTCTGTGAAATGAATCATAAAAGCGCAGAAATATCACATTTTTATTTTAAGTTTGTATTATATCTTATATCTCTCTTTGTGGGATTTTTTTCTATATGATATACTCGATATTCAAATTTTGCATATCTCACTGACACTGACCACACCTCCTCAGACTGACCACGCCTCCCCAGACTGACCCCGCCTCTTCAGACTATTGTTCAATTGACTCCTTTTTCAGTGGTTTGGCTGTCATCTCTTAAATATGATCTTGAAACAGAACTAAAGTTGTGTGAAAAAATGTTATTCCCAGATGCTAACCGACAATAAAACAAAACAGAAAAACACAAACGCAACAACAGATATGCAAATGAGTCAGAGCACACATGATCCAGAGAGTCCAGAGTTTGTCAAATTGGTCTATTTTCAAAATAAGTCTAAATGTTTTTTCCTTTTTTTTTACATGTCTAATATTTTGCCAATCCAGTCCTTGATCATATGTTTGCTGTTGCTCCAGACCACTTGATATTATAGAAACAACCACTTTTTAAACATTTTTTATTAACTTTGCTGTATCTAAATTGACTTTGCAAACTGAGCCTTTTCCTTAATATCAAAAATAGAGTTTAAAATGTAGTATCATGACAAGACTTGTATCCACAGCTGCCAGGGGTAGACAGACAGAGGTGAGACCACCATCAATCACTCACACAACATTCATACAAAGGCAAGTGGGCAAAGTGTCTTGCCCAAGAACACAACAACATACACTGGTCAGGGCTAGCATCGAACCTTTTGAGTTAGCTTTCTTAAAGTTGCATTGTGGAGTAACTTTTATGGCAGAGGGTACAATTAGAAGAATTATGCCGTGTACTTTTAATTTCAACCCCTTAATTAAAATAAACTGAGAAAGAAATATTATTAATTGTTATTGAGCCTTTCTCTCCTTTTGTTTGTTTTTACAGGCTTAGATCTGGCACAGAGTCCACAGTGATTGTGAGTATTTGTTATTTATCTTCATGCACAGTTTTTTCATTCTAATATTAAAAAGTAATTTATTCCAATTCTCATCTGACATCAGTAGTAGCACTAATAGAACTGACTCAGCCTCGCTAAAATCCTTCCTGCGCTCGCACCTTTTCAGCCAGAAGGAAGCTCCGGAAGTGTCCTGCCTTAAATAAAGAATTCATTTGCATAAACATGAATAAATGAGGGACTCAAAGTGAATCTAATCTCATGTTCTCACAGCCTCTGCAGCCTCTGTGCGGCACAAGGCGACACGATGACGGATTGTATTCACGGCGGTGTAATGGGGAGAGGCTATAATAACCAGGCAAACTGCAGGCCCCAGGAATCCAATAAAAGTCCATTTCAAACTGTGTGGAAATAGTGTTAACAAAGCCACTGCACTTCTTTACAGCCTAATACTGCGAAGCAACTACTACGTCTGTGGTTTAATCAGGAGGAGATGGTTAAAGGTGCACTGTGTAACTTTTCTGCTGGTGGGTTTGACACCTCCTTGCCTCCATTGTTTTATCTGTGAAAAGGTGAACGCGCTCACAGTAATGTTTCTTGAGGTATTTGTGAGCATAAAAACACCTGTAATTCAATAAATGCATCAAAGATACATTGTTTAATGTCATACTGTGGAACATTCAAGGCAAAACAATAACATTTCCATGGAGACAAGCAGGTTGGAAATCCTGCACCAGAAAAGGGTTCATTTGTGTGCAGTTACATGATGTTTAAACGATGTGTTTATACATTTGTGCCACACAATAATGATTCACTATCCATGGGTTTCATGACATTTTGAGGACTTCTAAAACAGCTTTGTGAGAGGAACAGGATGTGTCTTGTTTGTGCTTGTCCTTAACATGGATACATTTAGAGCTTTCATTCAACAGTCCAACATGTATTGTGCATATATTCCAAATGTTTAAATGGGCTGTACCTGAATTTTACTGTTTTGAAACTTGAAAAACAGAACATGTACCCTATTTTTTGCATGTAATGAAGTAAAATCTGTTTCGTTCCAGCATAGATATATTTTAAAGGCATCTATTTGGTCTAAAATGAGAGCCCAGCGTTTTCTCTGTATCTATTTATAAAGCGTTTTATTCTGCGAGAAGCAGGAAGTGTGCCGTTTGCATGATGATGTTTGTTAGCTTTACCCGGGATGCATTTAGGAGACTGAGACTGCAGTAGTGAATGATACAAGTGACTGATGTGAAAAATGAACCAGTTCTGTTTTTCAGGTTGTTGGTTACCCTGCATCTAAATCAAACTTCATTCAAATGAGTAATTGTGGAATTGGCATGAAATATACTGACAGTATTCCTAACATGTTTGATTGATAATTTGACTTTTAATCAAAGTATTATTTTATCTGCTCTTTTTTAATTGAAATTTATGATTAGCTCCTCAAATTCCCCAGTCCAGTCCACTTTACTTTTAACAAAGGTCATTTCCAAAGTGCTGTAAATAGTGAACAAAAATCATCTTAAAGCTGGGGTACTGATTTTCAAACTGCAGAGCAGGTAGTGGGTATTACATTATATCTCGTCCCTCATTCTCAGAAGCCCTTTGTTTTCACATGCAGGTGAGTGCATAAGTTTAGAAATGCTTTTTCTGATGACACTGACACTGACGAAGCTGGGGGGGACCACCCAAGCACAGCCAATTGGGCTCTAACGTCCTGGTTGTCGAAATATAATATAATATTTTATTACAGTTGATTTAAAATATACTCTTTGGGGGAGAACACAAAATTCATTCATGGACCAAAAACAAAGTTGAGTACCCCAGTTTTAATACTTAATACTAAATAAATAAAAAATACAAGCGTTTTGGTAAATTTTCATACGGATGTCTTGACACTATGCTTGATAGAGTAAAACCCAAATCATATCACTGATGCATATTGAGCTTGTACCAGCTTTACTTTGATTCTTCCCTGAGCACTTTCCGCCTGTATTTCAATTGCACATTTTCCATTTGGATGTGCAGTTTATAGGAAACATATTTTTAGCTTTAAATTGTGTAGCTTTAAACTGGTGCAGTAAACACAGACTGGGTTTAACGGGGTCAAACGGGAGACTGGAGCTCGTCCCTGCGTCCTGCACCGTTGGGTGGGAGCGGTCGAGGTCACCCGCCCCAGCTCTCCAATAATGCACATGTTGGTGAATCACTGAATTTAAATGACTCCTAATGAGCCTGAGAGTGACTGGTTGTGTATGTCTTTAAAAATGATACGCACTGTCAGGCTATTGATAACTTCCACATGATGCCATCGACATTCACTGGGGATGTGAAGCTAATCTGTCTCTGTCTGTGGTTCAGGTGAGCCGGTTTGTGCTGTTAAAGAAGTGTGATGTCACTGCAATCTGTACATGAGTTAGGCTTCAGACTCCCACAAACTCAGACAGGAGCAAGTGGGGGAAAACTCATATTTTAAATTTGGCTTTTCCTCATCAATTTGCATGTCTCTCACACTAATTAACTTCCCTGTTTCACTCAATCCACAGCACACTGCAAGAACTCAACTCCCTGACTCTCTGAGCACTCCGGGTTCCACCATCGACCCAAACACGCACACAAGGTAAAATCCTCCAGTCAAAGGTGGCGTACCTGATCTTAACTGTATTAAAAATATGAAAAACAGAGCCATTTCATATAACACTTTGCAGCAGTCCACATGCATCCTAAATATTTTTCAAACACCAGAATGAGTTTTGCTATGGTTAATACTAGAGTGTCGGGTCTGGAAGGACGGTCTGCTATGATTGGTCATTCAAAGTTAAGAAGTTTAGGGTAATGGGGTTGGGTTGGGTTTAGGTAAGGAGTATTGGTTAACATGTAAGCAATAACTTAATTAAACTAATTTATCGCCCATTAGTCTTATCTCATTTTATGCTATACAATAAAACATAAACCAGTCAAAAATACAACAGTTTAGGCCAGTTTTGCTGCTCATTACCATAGCAACCAGATCACTTCCGTCCCTCCGGACCGTTTTGCCTTTCGTGGTAATGCTAACAACAACTAGTGTGCTAACAGTACACTTCCTGCTTTGCAGAGAATAAAACAAAATCTAAATATAGACAGCACACAGCAGTTCAACTAAATAACTGCTTTTACAATATATCTGTACTGGGCAAGGCAGATTTTACTTTATAAGAAGAAAAAAATAATACCTTATTTCATCATAGTTATGTTACTTTACATATTTGGACATATTTTACTATTATTATTCATTGCTTTATTTTGCTCTATACTGCTAAACCACGTTTGTGAATTTTGTTCACTGACAACGGCAATAAAACTTCGGTACCACTAATGTCTACACTAGCCTTAATGAAGGATAAACAAAGACTTATTTCAGAATGAACAAATAGTTTACTAAGAATGATTTAGGCTTACTTAATTATGGGGTTAGGGTTGGAAGGTACAGTATCAATTATGTACTTACTAAGCTTATTCTTAATAAACTATGTATTCTCTTATAATTGAGTCTTTGTTCATGTTTTATTGAGGCCCAAATAAGTGTAAGTATTATAAAGTTTTACTGAAACTTCTTCTGACTCTGATTTCCTTGAGGCAAAGCAGTATCATCTCCATGGACACCAGCACCTCCAGCAGAAAAGTTACATAGTGCACCTTTATCAATAAACCAACCATGTTCAGTGGGGTTAATGCTCTTCTAGCCTCTTTTGCATGCATTCATTGTGGTGTAACATACACGCTTGGGCTCGGAGAAGAAGCTGTAGTGATTTGCATAATGTATTTACTTGCATGTTGTCTGCAGTCGAGCAAAAGCACTGAGCTGCTGCACGGGCCAAGAGCAGCGCGAGGGGGGAACAAGACACCGCTAATTTCCTGGAAAATAAAAAGAGAGGGGAAAAAATATAATTAACAGTTTGGATGTGCGAGCAGCGGTTGTCACGGTAACTGATGACACCGTATTATCACTTCCTCCTGCTCCTCTCTTCTCATTCATCAAGCAGCCATTGAAAAGCCGGCGGAAGAGGAGGGCAACCCCACCCAAATTCACATAATTATTCACAAAATCAGCTTGCCTTGCGCACACATACACAGACACACACATACACTCACAAACACACACAGACACACACAAACACACACAGGCGCACATTTCACTGTTAGTCAAGTGAGGAAGTCAATTACTATCAAGCGATATTATTACGAGGCATGTTTCGGAACGCTGACTGGAGCTGAACAGAATTAAGATTAACATGTGAGTCATAGTTTGTGGCTTAATTTTCACACGTCAATGGTCACAATGGTGAAATTATGCACTAAAACATTTCATTGAGGTAAAGAGTTTCTGTGACACAAATGGAAGGTTAAGATGATGCTGGAGATATCTGTGTAAGATGCACTTAAAGATGTGGAACTTGATTTTCAAACCACTTGACTTCCGAGCTCTAAAACCTTTCAGCTCTTTACTAGTATTTGAAACCAACAAAGTATTAAAACAGTTTTTTCAAAGACACACAAGGGAAGGTTGGACCATCCTGAGGGGTAACAACATAATGAACAACACTTTGTGGAGGGGAAAATGTATTTATTAACCTTTATTAGACCAGGTAAGAGCCCTTTGAGTTTGAGACATCTTTTTCAAAAGCGGCAAAGGGAAAAATATAGCAGCACACAAATCATAAAAGCAATCATAAAAACATTTACACAATTAAGAGACATTTAAGGAAATAAAAATGGATCTAATAAAGAGTTTACAAGTTGGGTAATGCAGCTTTTAAACATGTGTTCTTCTGTGAGTATTACCTCAATATGTGCCAAAAATGTACTGTTTTACACAACCCTCCAGCCATATACATCCACAATTAATAATACATGATGGTATGTTTACCTTTTCTGTTAAGTTAAATGTGTTATTAATGAAATTTCATACTAATACCAAGTGAGAGGTGAAAAAATAACGGATTTAAAAAGTTACTGTAACTGAGTCGATTTTTGAGGTAATTGTACTTTTGTGAGTTGATTTTCAGACTTTCAGTACTTCTTCATGTAATAGAGTAATAGTAATTGCATGTATTAATTTAACTACTGTGTGGTCAGAGCTCAGAGAAAATGCAGATGATGTTAAAACAACTTCATTCAGCTTTTAAGAAACTGTATGAAAGGTTTTGAATTTTATAAACATGACTTTTCTATGTCCCCAGATACAACGTAAACACATGTAGCTTAGCTTTTGCCGATAATTGCACAATGCTGATTTGTTCTTGATTGCATGTTTCTATGGCATTTACTTTGGCTTCTCCACAGAACCATTCGTCACCTGGAGAAGGATCAGATCGCTGAGGCTATTATCACTTCAAGCCGTCACATCTCCTTAAATAATCATCAAGGAAGAAAAAAGAGCACGGGAGAAGTTCAGGGACAGGTGACAATAACCGAAATATCGTGATATCGTTAAAAGCTGTCACAATATAACAAATGACACAGTACTTTGCTTAAATGCAGCAACTGTGAAAAAATAGAACTGCATAGACCATGATCCTTTGCTCCATTTAAGTGCAGACAACACAAATACATAACTGTTATTAGGCATTTTTACGTACAGTTTTGTTTGCCTCTTCAAAATATCATAACTTGCGACACATATTGATAATATTGTACTGAGAGATTTAGGTATCGTTACATTTCTGTATAAATAAATGGTTCAATTGTGCAGAACGGAAATAATGTTGTAAGTTAAAACAATAAAACACCAACTAAATATTGTCAAAACTATATAGACTATATCCTCTTCTTTCACACCATCTAACATTATCGTCCTTCTTATCTTCATCCACAAATCTCCTCTTCATCTTCCTCTAACATTCTGCCAATACATTCACTCTCCCTCCTCTGGACCAAACCATCTCAATCCAATTACTTAATCTCCAAAACATCTAACACAAACTATCCCTCTGATCCACTTATTTCTAATCCACCCCTCATAAAGAAACAACAAAGACAAAGTATCGACTTAATTAACAACCGCATTATCTTAATTAGAAGCTCTACGCCATTAGATATTCCAGGAAGTTCACATAAAACTAACACGTTGACGGTAAACGCGTGAACACCGGGGTCAAAAGTGTGGCGCATGAATCTTTCACATTAACTGTAAACCGCCACTGCATTTACACGTATCGGGAATTTACTTCGAGGCGCGTGGTTGGGGGGCCAATCGCGTCTCCAATGACCGCTGCTGCGCGCTTTGCCATTGGTTGATCTTTTGGCTGGTGGTTTAGTTGAGGAACGCGAAGTCACCGTAGTGTGTGTGCCACATTTGCCCAATCAATGCGAGAGCCGCGGAGCACAGCGGACCTCGTCGAGAGCAGCTTCATTTAGCGACAGAGGCAGCGAGAGGAGCGTCACATCAGCAGCAGCGGAAGAATACATCACTCCAGCAACGAGAAAGCTGTGAAAACGTGACAGGTTTTTTTTTTTGTAATTACGCGTCGTTTGTTTTCTTTCGTTTTGTACCGCTTTTGCCGCGCGTAATTTAGGAAAAGGAGCGATCGTTCTTCTCCAACCACTGCGGCGTCAAGTCAAGACCATTCGTGGAAGAAAAATACATGGGGATTACAATGAAAAATGTAGGTTTCTTTTCCAGGAGTAACGACAGGATTCAAGCCGAGACGACAACGGGAGAATAAGGTAAATAAATAAATACGCGCTGCTGGTTTCATGTCGTTTTGTGCCTGTGTGAAAGCGGCGTGTTGTAATAATCCTCCCTCCACAACTTCAAAGAGCATTTTGGTTAAGCTGGAACACGTTCTATCAATTAGTGTCGTAGTTAACTTGTGCGTACGAACGAGATTTTGATTGACACAGCTGCAGGTTGGAGAGATTTTTGACGCGTAATCGCCTTTTTTGCAAAACCATGTGCCTCTACAGTGCTATTTGCCATTATTTAGCTTCCGTTTTGATTGAAATCGCTTTGTGGTTGATGTTAATTGACACAAGAGACAGTGTTTGTTCAAATGGAGGTAAAACGGTGCCGCATTTTCTGACGGAACCTATGCGTAAAAGCAAAAAAACGTGCATTTGTCGCCTGGTTTCCCGCTTGTTGCGTTGCTGCAGTGTTAAAATGAATTCGATATTGTGTTCTGCGCGTACGATCCTTGCCATATCTATACGTGCAGAAGCAGCAGAAGGGACAATGCAACGAACCCTCCCTTTTTCCGTACCTCAATGTGATGCCTTTACGCAGCATCAGTCAATGGGAGTCAAGGGGCTTTTGCACGTTTTAAAAACAATCAATTTTGCTTGGTTTGGGTAAAGGTTTTTTTGGGGGAAAGACTGCAAAACCACACGCCACGCACGGAGTCGGTACAGCACATGCTCGCTCCAACCTGAGTGTAATTGCCTTATGAATGCTAATGGGGAGAAAGACCGCAAATCGCCCGCCTGTGCCGCGTCTCCCGGGCTCGCAGGTGCTTCTGACTGGCCTTACCTAACACCAAACCAGATCGTAGGTGTCTATGTAGGCGCCGCTGTGCTGTTGTTGATGGTTAAACCGACCCGGATGCAATTTGGAAAGTGCTTTTTGTTTGAGTATTGCGTAGAGCAGGGTTCATGTATGTTAGGGATGCATGGATTTGGTGCTACTCCAAACTGGGGAGAGCGAAATCAATTTGGAGGTACACTGGCAGAGTCTGAAGGTCCAGTTTTTGTGCAGTGGCCACAAACTTCATGTATTGTTTCGCTACATCCTTAAATTTCCTCTCATGTACTCATGTCTCCTGCAGCTCTAACCTCAGCATCCCTTCACAAAAACGAATATGGCAGTAATTTTTTGCAACTTCAAACAAGATTCAGACAATTTTTTGTACAATGCATCAAGAATGAGGGTTTAAAGGTCTTGGTTGAGGTTCAAGTATCACGCCAAACGTGAATGGACTATGAAATGAATCACAAAAGAGCAGAAATATCACTGTTTGGGAGATTACACTAGACATTTCGCAGTCTTTGAGGTCATTTTTAATGGTTTTTAATTGTAGATGATATAATGATCCAGTTTTGTTCTCCCTCCTCTTCAGTACATGTCCAAACCATCTCAATGTAGACAGATTACACTCAAAAGAAACAAATTGAATGCCAATCTGACAAACTTCCTCCTAATCTTTACATCTATCCATTTTATGGCTTCAAAATCCCCACAACTTCAGTTATGCTTTACTTCTTTGTTAAAACTCAATGAAAGATGTGATATGTTAATTGGTTTTGTCCATAAAGCTTTTTCTCTATACATTTTGGATCAAGGTTTGAAAAAAAAACAAACAAACAAAAAAACCAGAATCTTGATTGACTTGTTTAACTGAAAATTTCTCCTTTCCTTCCTAGTTTTTGTAAGATCTTGGTTGATATCTAAATAGTAAAATATCTCAATCTGATATTAAAGAAAGAAATTACTAATGATTTTGTGTTCATAATCATTGTTGTACCAAATATCGAGTCTTATATTCTTAGTGTCGAAATCAACTTTGAAATTTTGAGTTTCATAACATCACAGGTTCTGGTCACATGTCAAGACATACATATATATCTTTTTTCCCCCATTCATAATAGGATAAGATAGAACTTCATAGATTTCAAAGTTGAGAAATTCACTTGTGTTAATAAGGAATAACAGGAATGTGATCATTCATTCATTGCTCAATCATGGCACATCTTCTTGCTTTTGTTTACAGAAGTGTTGTTTTCTTATTGCCGGGTCACAGCTCTTCTTAAACCTCTGCTGTGGCTGATGTGGCGTCTTTATGCAGATTTTATGAAGCGCATGAGGCTGAGGTGATGAAACACAGTGGGATTGCCAACAAGATAAGTTTTCTTATTTCTCTCGCACATCATATATTGGCACAAAATAAATTAAACCTGGTTGGCAACAAGCATTTTTTTCTGTCTATAATAACAGTTTGCTCCTATATCAGAACCCTCTCTGCAAAATAAAAATAATATCGGTCATGATTTCATCTTGCAACAGATTAAAATTTTGTTTAATTGTTTTTATTTGAGTAGTTTGACCTAATTCCAAAAAAATATACTTTTTCCATTCATACATTTAATACAATATCATAATTTTAAATTACATCTGTTAAAGTGATCTTATTTGTACTGATGTCACCATGTCAAGTTTTAGTGTTACAAGTTGTGTATGACGAAATGTCAAGATGACCAAACAACAGTGAATGCTTCACTTAAAATCAGTGCAGCGCCTTTAAGCACAAACATAAATACAGGCTGCTGAATAACAGTCTGTGGACAAAGCTGCAATGTGCCTCGAGTAGAAAGAGACAAGAGTGTAGTTTGTATGAAGCTCAGGTCAGAGGCACTACACCACGTCCAAGTAATTCAGCTGTAATAAAGAGAAGTCTGACTTATTTAAAGTGAAATGAAACAAAAATGTTATTTAAGTGATTTAATGAGACGTTCTTCTATCTCTGTAACTGTTTAAACAGGTTCTGTTCACCACTTTTTCCATTTTAACAGCCTCATACATGACAGTATCTGTCTGTACCTAATGGTGTTGTAAAGTGCCTGTCCTCTCATCGAGGACGAGGTTCTATCGTTCAAATCCTTGTCCCGACATAAACAGAGCAGTTAGATCCACTGACCCACAGGCTGATGGTGCAATTTCTGCTCCATCAGATGAATACTTCTGTTGTATCCACTGGCAAGACACAGGGGAATGAGGTATGAATGAGTGTGTGAATGGGTGATATAAAGCACTTTGGCTGCCTTGAAGGTAGTATGTGTCCTTGGGGAAGTTCTCACTTTAAATGCTTGTTCAGAAAAGTTTTTTCAGAGTAACTAATTTTAAGGATGTGATTTTAAGATAGAACTTGAGTCCGTGGCTCAAAGGAGCAGGGGGTGATCACAGTTCTGCACCACGTGCTGGACCGTTCTTTAGATCTGCTGCTATGATCTTAAAGGAGAGCAATTGTCCTCCATACAATTTCCCCGTCAAATGCAAAGTGGCTTCATTAAGATTGCATCTCTTTCAGTACCTTCACTTGTTTTCAAAGACTCTGTGTTAATCTTTAACTGGAAGCACATTTTCACCATTATTTTCCATGCATACTATTTCTTTGAAGAAAGTGCGAAAAACCATGAAACAAACAAAAGCGAGCTTCCCCCGACATGCTAATGAGAGAGACCACTGCTAATTTTGTGTCCTTTAAACTCTTGTGTGAATCCCTCCTTGTGCAGCTGCTCATACAAACCGCATGTCGTCGGTGAAGGAGGAGGTTGATCCGCGCTGCCATCTATCTGCCTCTGTTATGACTCAGTGGTGATTAATCTGAAAGGCAGCGGTCAGCGTTCAATGTGCCCCCCCAGAGAAAAAGTGCTCAAATCCAGAGACAAACAGCCTTGAATCCCCCACAGGAGCGCACAGGGGGGTTTACGGGATCAGGGGCGGGGGTGAAAGGGGAGGAGGGGGAGGTAAAACATGTCATTTCTCAGAACATGGGGGAATGGCCTACAGGGACCAGCACTGTCACAGTTTTATGGTTCTATCTGTTTTCTCAGAAAGCGTCTGACGTGATAAAGAGGTGGAGATGTTGTGGACTCGCTTTGGCCTGGTTCAGTTCCGTTGTGCTGAGTGATATGGCAAAAAAAAAATAATCACAATGTTTTTACTCCCTTGCATTGCTCGACTTCAATTTTGATTCAGTTATATTTTCAGAACATAAAAAAACGCCATTCAGTATTGATTTCACGAACATGTACAATACAGACTGATAATCATTACCTTTTTACTTTAATCAAATTTCTTCCTCCAAATTTGAAATCTGCTCCAAACAACATGCGTGTCCTGTCTGAGAATTGGCTGTACTTCTCGATTTAAAAAAATAAACAAAGCATATTAGCAAAGAATCTCAATTAAAATTTGATTAATTGCAAAGCCATACTGAAAATAAATCACAAATAAGCCAAAATTAGACTTTTCTGAATAGTTTTAGAGTGATCTTGATCTACATAAGAACTAATATAAGACCACATGATAACTATAGGAACTACTATCATTTTGTGTTCAAAATGACATTGTGGGGTTTGAAATGTTTATATCATGACACTTGTTTAACACTTGTTTAAGCCAACTAGGGCTGCAACTAATGATTGTTTTCGTAGTGATTATTCTTTCGATTAATTAATTAGTGGTTTAGAACGCAAAAGTAACATTATGATTTATCTTTTTTACTACATTTGACCCAGATGAAGATTAAGTGAATCTGTTTGAGGATCCTGGTGGAGTACCTTTAAAGACAAAATAAGGGTTTAATCAAATATACAAAATATTCACATGTTCTACATCATTTTCATTCAATTGCGGGTCAATTTGTTTCATAAAACTTATCTTCTCCACTTGTAACATGTTTTGGAACGTATAGACCGTGTAACAATTATGCATTTACTAAATTAGTTGACGATAGTTTCAATTATCAGTTAGTTGTGATTGATTGATTAACTTGTTGCAGTCCTACAGCTCAGATACTTACACATTTGCTTGTTTTATTGCAGTCATATAGAGGTGATGTTTTGCATGTGCTTATTGTCACTGGTTGCGTGGATAGAAGTAAAGTCCATAGAAATAATGTTTTACTTCCACTACTACTTATATACTCCAGTAACACTGCTAATAAAATGCAGCTGCCACACCATCTAAACATTAAATTAAATCTTTTACAACCCAAAGCCTTTTGTCACTATGAAGTTCAAAAGTCAAGTGTAAACATATGCTTTATGCATATTTAGTTTATTTATAACTTTTAGTTCTGATTGAATAGTCAAGTAGCTTGACTATATTTTGTTTTGCAGTAGTATGTTGGTGTTTATTTTCCGGGCTGTGTGGCGTGTTGGAGTACACGTATCCTTTTGTCTTTAGACATGATCACAACATTATAGAACTGTTTAAAACTGAGCTGGAGGACAGGTCAAATGCTGTGGTAGAATTCACTTTTTATGACTCAGATTGCAGATTTGTTGACCTGGTTTATGGTTCTTATCTCTGTAATTATTGGGCCTTTTAACATGAAACAAAAACGGACTCAAAGTTCAATGTCCATAACTTTGGCCGTAAAATATGATTGTTTGACTGTAAGCCGTAAGATTAATATGACAAGTTTGTGGAGAAAATCCCATCCAAATAATCAGAAAATTCAGCAACTGCAGATTTTCAGGCAAATGATTCAGCGTTCGTTTAACCTTTCATTTATTTGTCGCGCTTGTTGATCCCGTCTTGTCTGACACAGGTTTATCTTCTTCTGTGTTAATTGCTTGTACGTGTATAAATGAGTGGTTATTGTGTATTAGTGGGAGACAGCAGGTTTGTGGAGCGGCGCTGCTGGAGTCTATGGATACAGGAACGTCACCATGGAGACCTCAGCGGGCTCCACACGGCACACGAGACCTGCACATGTGAAAGATGCACCGCACGACGAACTGAAGCACAAACACAAAGCCTGCAAGCAATGAACTAAAATGCAGTTTACAGTTAAATGTTGTCAATTTCAAACTCGATTTTCTATATGCAATTAAAGACTCTGTACTTAATACCGATTTTTATTCCACAAAAATCATAAAATAACCAGTTTCTTTAATATTACCATGTTTTCCAGGGTGCATTCTCGTTTGTTGTTATTTGGTCCTAAATTGATTCCATTTTAGGCCTGATGGGGACTTAGTTTGGTCCTGTTCCAGTCCTTGTTTAGTCCAGATCAATATCAAGTCCAGGTTTAGTTTTGTGTTTAGTCTTAGCCTCATTTTTGACATTAATGAAGAGCTGTTGTGCTTCTGTCACTGTATAGTTCTAATCTACAACACTTGTTAATCATTAAATCATCTTAAATTGTAACATTTACCTAAAATGATTCTGATTTGCGCCGGCCCCTTTATGTTACGTCGCCTTTGGAGAGCTGCCATTCATGAGAGCGAACAGACAAATGGCTACACGACCTGCTGAATCTTATGTGTGTCACTGTTTCAGAAAAAAAAAAAAAAGGGGAATATCAGAGGGCGTCTTGGAGAGTGGTGAAGACCTGGGCTCTAAATACAATTTCGAATGGTTTAATGACAAACGGGGACAATTATCATTCTTTGATAACTCTTCAAAGTCAATTTTTCACAATAGGTTTCGTTTAAGTTCTGATATTCACTTTAATCTGGAAGTTTCCGTGGGCACCGATCTTTCTCCCATCTTTCTCCCGTTGTATTAATTTACATGGGGCAGACGAGCTCAACAGAAAATAAGTTCTACACGAAGAAATCAATGCACTGTGACTGGTTACTGCACGTGTACATTAAACATTTTACACAAATAAATCTACTTTATGTAATATTTTAGCAGCGAGACTTTTTCCTTGTTCGGCATTTGCGTAAATGGGGTTCTTGTCAAACTGGAAGTGCGTTTACTACAGGAGTGTAGATTTGTGGCAAAAAGAGGCAAAAGTGGGCGGGGCGGAATAAAGTGAATAGAACCAGAGCCCTCTAAAACAATCCAACTCAATCTTGTTTATATGATTTTTTTCAGTAAAAGTACCTGTTCAAGTTAGTATCTAGTTGCAAAAGCAGTTTTAGTATATACAGGCATTAGTATATATAAGTATCTGGGTATTAGAGGGTATCTTTTCAATTAGTTGCCTAGTAACCATGGTTTGGAGGAGAGACATTAACCACGAGACGAGACACGAGATTGGATCCATGAGAACGAGACAAGACCAGGTTTTAGTTATTATTTTATTATTATTATACATTTTTCTTCTCTAACTTCTCTAAACTTAACTCACCAGTGTTTAACCCTTTTTTGTCCAAGCTAAATATAGCACACAAATACAGTAAAAACACTAAATATATGCTATCCGTGAGTTTAGTAGAGAAACTTCATAAATTGATAGAGAAACTTTACAAATTAATACAAAAAATGCATTTGAAAAATCACAAAATGTATATTCTTGATAAGATAATGCTGTAGTCTTTATGTTAAAAGTTGTTTTCCTGTTAACAGATAAACCATTCTCAAAAGTCAATGATTATTTCAGTGGTCATTTAGTCACAATTTTTCCCATTAGTGTTACTGAAACAGAGTAAGCCGTTGGTCGTAGTAGCTGTAGTCAGAGTAGATTATTGAATGGTTATATGAGGGGTCAAAAGTACACTGTTTTGTTGCAACAGTGTGACAGCAACGGAACTGCAATGACCAGAATGCATTGCTCTGCTTAACAAGCATAAAGACATTTTTTTCCCCGGCGTAAAGTTAATAATGATTCCAATAAAGCTTTTTTGAAGAAGGAGGGACAAAAGTTAGCATTTCTACCTCACAGTCTGTCCAATCCCACAGTATTATACCATTCATGAGATTTAGGATATTGTTACATCTGTAAAACTAAAAAGCAACTGTATTTGTCTAACACTTCTACTTTAACTGGTTCTACAATGACTAATGCTGCTGCCTGTTCTTAATACTTGGAAGACCTTAAATCTAGGCATGTACGATAATTACTGTATCGACTTCAATTAATGGAATCTGGAAGAATGTTTTTAGGCTAAATGTTTATTGTGTGCATTTTTCACTTTTCAGAAATGTTATCTTAATATTTTTACTTGTACTTTATTAACATTTGAGCTGTAGGGTTGAACAATCTTTAATAATACAAGCTAATTACTACAGTGTTTCATTTTTCTATCTGTTGATTTCAGTAGAGCTGTCACTAATGATTATTTTAGTAGTCGAACAATCAAATTATTATTTATTGTATATTTCAACTTTTTAACAGCCAAATAAGGGTTGAAAAATGGTGACTAAGATAGAGAATTTATGAATGCAGTGTATTATTGATAAAAATCACCAACAATGTATTCTTTTTTGGCATTTTGACATATCAAAGTTGTTATAAAAGGTCTTTTGACATGTGTTTGACTCTGTGTAGTTCAGTTAACAATTAGTCGATTATCAATTTTTATAATTTTAAGTCAACTAGTCACAATTAGTCGATTAATTGTTACAGCCCTAGATTTCAGCTCATGTTTTTTTTCCTAACCCCAACCACTGAGATTGCTCATTTACAAAAAGGGTTAAAAGAATCATCTTTACTTTTGGGTTCATTGCGCGAGTATCATAAAGCTGTTTCAATATTATTGTTTATCGTGATATTTTCTGTGAGAATATATTGACAATGACAATGGAGGTGAATGTTGTTTTGAAGATATGCAAAATTTGAATATCAACTCAATAGTTTATAGTAAGAGCTGATTAAACTTACAAAGAAGGTCATATAAAGTGATATTTCTGAATATTAGTGATTCATTTTTACAGACATTTGACATTATCTGATAATTATAGACATGTTATAACGCTTTTATGTTGGATTGACAAAATATCGTATGAACATTGTTATCCAGATTCTCAAAAAAAGCCAGAGATATACATTTTTGTCAATATCGCTCAGCCCAACGTGACAGGCCTACTTGAAACACAATACTTTATACTGCTTCATAAATGTTTTACTTTATGATATACCTGGATATGCATTCCTTCTTGTTCTTGTTAGTGTTTCAAGCTGAGATTTTTTACCAATTCAGTCTGTATCATTATCAATTTGGCACTGAAAAAGATGGGCAAGAGCTGCAAGAATTTGGGAATAAAATCTAATAGTGATTCATGTTTTAAATCTGGATTCAGTCAGTTCACAGTGCACATTTTAACACATCCAAGAGCACTGAGCGTGAAATAAACCAATACTAAAACCAATTCATCTCATAAAACATCTCATAAAACATCTCCATGCATTTCAGAACACGTTTGTAGAAGTCTAAACTACAGCTTGTTTTAATTTAACATGAATAAGCTGTTGTAATTGCGGCCTGTGCGATTTAACAGTTTAAAATTGTGATTTAATTGCACCTAATTGTTCAGTGCTTGTGTGGGTTGATAGTAATAGTAAAACAACAGGATCCATAAACAGAATGAGTCACTCGCTGACGACAGGAACACGTCAGAATAAACAGTGGAGCAGCAGAACTGGGTCAAACCTCAAATCTGTGCTCCGGGACACGCGGGGTTAACTGGAGGTGTGAGGGCTTCAAGACACTGGTGTATTGACACGAAGAAACTGAAAACCACATAATTAGATCTGATTTGGTGTGTGACATGTGTGTCTTTGTCGCATTAGTTTGCCCTTGTTTGCATAATTTTGACCGGGCCTGCACAATTTGAATGGGCTGCAGTTTTTGAAGTGCAATAATTTCCTCCACAAACAACAAAATATCCTGTTTTATTCTGCTTAAAAACTGCTGGGCCTGTAGTTTAAATATGCTCTGAAACAAGTGACAAAAACGTGACGGAAAGCAACAAAAATGTGACTAAAAGCACTAAAAGTGACAAAACGTGACTTAAACTGACAAATGCACAACTAAAAGTGACAGAAACAACACTACAGTCGATTATGTTTTATTCAGCATATGAACTGCTAACCCTGTAGTTTAGATTTGTTAAAACATGTTCTGAAAATGGTGACAAAACCATGACTAAATGCAACAAAAATGTGACTAAAAGCAACAAAAAGGGACTAAAAGAACAGAAATGCAACTACAAGCGACAAAATCTGACTAAAAGCGATAGAAATGCGACTAAATTGACACAAATGTGACTTAAAGCGAATAAATGTGATTAAAATGGACAAAAATGGGTGTAAAAAGATACAAGCGCAAGCAAAAATTAAAACGTGACTTACATACGACCTAAAAGCAACAGACATGTGACTAAAACCGACTAAATGCAACTAAAAGCGACAGAAATGCGACAAAAATGTGACAAAAATGTGACTAAAAGCAACAAAAGTGCAACTTAAACCGACAAAAATTAGACTTAAAGGGACAAAAACGCAGCTAAAAGTGACAAGAACGTGACATAAACTGAAAAACACAACTAAAAGTGACAAAAACAACACTACAATTGACAAAAACAACTCTGCAATCAACAAAAACAACACTAAAAGCAACAAAAACGCTATTGAAAGTGACAAAAAAAAAACGTGACAGTAAGCGACGAAACACATGATTCTTTCTTTAGTTTGTCAGTTCAGTCTTTTGTCAATTCTCCTGGTTGTGTTTAAAATGTGAACTTTGAACAGAATCCCATTATTAAAACATGAATTGCAAATCTAATCACAATCGCAATACTGGTCAGAAAAATTACAATTAGAACAGGGACAGAACAAAACAAATTGTGCGGCTCTTTTGACACAAACAGAGCATTAAAACTCAAAGACACGTTGGCTGCACAGGACACGTTTATGAAAGGAGGGCAGTTATGTCATCTGTCTGTGATTTACCATCGAAAATACAGGGACGATTTACATAAACGGACACATTTTTATAGTTTAAACAATCATTCAACAAAATAAAGGTGTCATTATTGTGCACTTCTGAAATGACGGTGCACAAACCTTAAAATGAGGTTGCATTTAGGACTGCACAGTATTAGAAGTAAGTGCTAAATGTGACATGGCTGTTATATATCGATATTTTAGCGATATTTAAATTAGGGCCGGCAACTAACGATTATTTTGGTAATCAATTAGTCTAGCGATTATTCTTACGATTAATCGATTAGTTGTTTAGAACACGAAAGGGCGTATTTTCATCAAAAACACAAAATTTACTCAATTCCCGTGTCATTTTTGAGTGATTCTTGTTCTGTTTGAGTAACAAAACCTCTTTTCTCAGCTCATGGCATGGTTTCGGAGTCTGTGTATAGATTTGTTAAAGATTATTTAATTACTTAATTAGTTGACAGCTATTTTGATAATCTATTAGTTGCAATTAATGAATTAATTAACTTGTTGCAGCCTATGACAGGTTGGACTACTCATTTGACTAAAATGCAGTTAAGATAAATATATTTCAGTGTTTGCTAAAAATACTTTTCAAATTTTATCCCAATTAAGCAATTTTTTTAGGTTTTTAATTCCACTTCCTGGTTGTGAATGATGACATCACACTAGGAAATTAGAAACTACACTGGGCAAAAACTAATCTAATGTCAGAGATTTTTTTTTAATTTGACAAATAAAAACACTCGTGAACTTCTTTATTTTGTTGGATCAATGTTTAAAGGGTCAAAAAAGGTGTTTCTTTAGTGTAAATTATGCATAACCTTTGGCTCCCTTGCGTGATGTCATCAGTATGTTTACTTTTCAACAGATTTTTCCATTTTTCTCCTCAAACGGCGACTTGATTGGTGTAAAACTATAATTCACATTTACAACAGGTACTAATACACCAAATAAAGTCAAAATTAGAAAACGTTAAAACCCTGTCATACGCTCTTTAAACATACTTTACACAATTTCTGTTATAATAAAACACAAATGCCTCAAACGGTCAAAACACAAACAAAACAAGAGTCCAAATCAAGTCTACTTTATAGCGGATTAGGAAAGTAAACAAAACTCAGCCTTTTCAATGTTTCTGTCAGATGAAGCACGTTGATGTTATTGCGGTGTATGTTGACATGTATTGATTATTGAAGTATCAGTATTTCTGCGATAGACGTGTTGCGCCGCCCTCGTTGCAGTGCGCCCTTCTGCCCCCTGTAGACGGGGCCTGACTTCTGCGTCTTCTCCAGCTGATGTCCCACAGGACCACAGTGTGTTCCAGTTCTTGAGTTAATTACTGGTCTAAATGTATCAGCCTCTCAGTCCCACTGGGCCCAGGACGCTCTCTATACTGTTTTCACACACGTCCCAGACTCCCCTCGTCATCATCTTTAATTCATGCGCTCTCTTTCTTTCTCGCTCTCTCTTCACCTTATGCGTGCCCTCTGCTTTCTCTCTCTCTTTCCCTTCCATCTCTCTCCCTGCTGCTGTCTCTTAACCTCTTAACCTCTCATCCTCTCTTCGTCCTCCCTCTCTCTCTCGCTTGAGGATTCTGTTGTCGGTTGTGGATCTTTCCCTCTTTCTCCCTCTTTCTTCCTCTCGCTCTCTTGTATATGTTGAGGATTCGGTTATTTTTGTTGTTGTTGTGGATTTCTCTCTCCCTTTTTCTCGCTCTCTTTCTTTCCCTTCCATCTTTATCCCTTTTTCTCGCTCTCTTTCTTTCCCTTCCATCTTTCTCCCTTTTTCTCGCTCTTTTTCTTTCCCTACCATCTCTCTTCCTGCTGCTATCCTTAACCCCTCATCCTCTCTCTCTCTTTTCTCTCTCTCTCTCTCCTGAGGATTCTGTTGTCAGTTGTTGTAAATCTTTCCCTCTCGCCCCTTCTTTCACCCTCTCTCTCTCTCTCTCTTTCTCTCTCTCATTCTCTATCTCACCCCTTCTCTCTCTCTCTTCCTCCTTCTCTCTCTCTCTCGTACATACTGAGGATGCTGCCGTCGGTTGTTGTGATTGTCTCTCCCTCTCTCTTTCAAACATTTTAAGGAGTCAGTTGTTCTTTCCTGTAGCTCTCTCTCTCTCTCTCTCTCTCTCGTAGTGTTGAAGATGCAGTTGTCTGTTGTTGTTTCTCTCTCTCTCTCTGTTTCTCACCATATCTCTCTTGTAAATGTTGAGGATTTGGTTGTTGTTGTGGATTTCTCTCTCTCTCGTCACCCTCTCCTATATTAATTTTTTTTAATTCATGCTCTCTTTTTTCTCACTCTCTCTTCACCTTATTTATGCCCTCTGCTTTCTCTCTTTCCCTTCCATTTTTCTCCCTGCTGCTGTCTCTTAAACCCTCATCCTTTCTCCCTCATCTCTCTCTCTCTCTCTTTCTCTCGGATTCTGCAGTCTGTTGTTCTGGATCTTTCTCTCTCTCCTTTCTCTGTCTCTCTCACTCTCGCTCTCTTGAAATGTTGAGGATTTGGTTATTGCTGTTGTGGATTTCTCTCTCTCTCTTCATCATCTGTATGCACTCTCCTATCTCTTTCTCACTCCTTTTTTTCGTTCTCCCTCTTTCCCTTCCCTCTCTCCCTGCTGCTCTCTCTGAACCCCTCACCCTCATCCTTCTTTCTCTGTGTGTCTCTCTCTCCACTTCCAAGTCTCTCTTCTCTCGCTCTCTCTCCCTCTCTCTCCTTGGTACATGTTGAGGATTCAGTTGTCAATTATTGTTGTGGATCCCCCCCCCCCCCTCTCTCTCTCTCTCTCCTGTACATGTTGAGGATGTTGTGGATCTCTTTCTCTCCCCCCTCACTCACTCTCTCTCTCTCTCTCTCCTTCTCCTGTACATGTTGAGGATTTGGATGTTGTGGATCTTTTTCTCTGTCCCTCTCTCTCCTGTACATGTTGAGGATTCACTTGTTGTCCCCCCCTCTCTCTCTCCTATACATGTTGAGGATTCAGTTGTTCTGGCTCTCCCCCCCCCCTTCCTTCTGTGCATGTTGAGGATTTGGTTGTTGTGGATTCAGTTGTTGTCTTTCTCTCCCTCTCCCTTCTCTCTCCCTCTCTCTCACTCTCTCCTGTACATGTTGTGGATTCAGTTGTTGTATTCTCTCCCTCTCCCTTCTCTCTCTCCCTCTCTAACTTCTCTCTCTGTAGTAGTGAGGAATTCAGTTGTTGTCTCCTCCCCTCTCTCTCTCTCCTGTACATGTTGTGGATTCAGTTGTTGTGTCTCTCTGCCTCTCTCTCCCTCTCTCCCTCTCCCCCTCTCTCTCCCCCTTCTGTACATGTTGAGGATTTGCATGTTGTGGATTAAGTTGTTGTGTCTCTCTGCCTCTCTCTCCCTCTCCCCCTCTCTCTCCCCCTCCTGTACATGCTGTGGATTCAGTTGTTGTGGCTCTCTGCCTCTCTCTCTCTCCCTCTCTCTCTCCCCCTCCTGTACATGTTGAGAGGATTCACTTGTTGTCTCCCCCCCTCTCTCTCTCTCCTGTACATGTGGATTCAGTTGTTGTCCCCCCCCCCCTCTCTCTCTCCTGTACATGTTGTGGATTCAGTTGTTCTGGCTCTCTGCCACTCCCCCTCCTCTCTCTTCCTCCTGTACATGTTGAGGATTTGCATGTTGTGGATTCAGTTGTTGTGACTCTCTGCCTCTCTCTTCCTCTCTCCCCTCTCTCTCCCCCTCCTGTACATGTTGAGGAGGCGGCCGTCGTCGTCGGTTGTTGCTGTGGATCTGTGTTGACTTGTTTGGCGGATGGAGTTTGCTGCTGACACTGCTGCAGCTCTGAAGTGTGGCTGTGCAAACTGAAGCTGTTTAAATCACTCTTAGTCACTGGGAGCCGGAGTTGGAGCAGAGGCAGAGGAGGCACAGGCATGTTGGTCGTGAAGAGGAGACAAACACTAATTTAAAACGGATGATAAAATGAATTTGTGATCAGCCAAATATGTAGAGATCTTGATTCAGGGTTTCTGTGTTTGTTGTTATACTTAGTTATATGCACAGAAATGTACAAGTGGTTGGTCACTGTTAGTCATGATAACTTTTCTAGTGGAGGTTGGTTGGTCACCCGCTTGTCTCATTAAAAATGTAATTGCTTGTCTCAGGAATCTTCCATAGTATGGCATTAATCTCATCATTACTCTCTATCTTTCATTCATTCAGTTACAGGTTTTTTCATTGCCCTCATGTGCTTGTCTAAATGGAAGTTAATTGCTTTTATATAAATGAGTTTTATAGCACTTTGTAAAATACTCCAGGTAAAAGAGGTTTCCAACCCTCCACAAGACAACTAAAACGTACAGTTCCCGTTTAAGACAATGTTAAGTTATCAGAGGTGGACCTAGGAACCTGGAGGCCCAAGGCAAAATTAAGTACAGGCCCCTCCTCATCAAGTGTGATTTTCAATAACTTCTCTGTCGTGTCTCTTGAATTGCTCTCGAAAGAAAACTTATTTATTATTATTATTATTTTTTTTACATTTGGTGGCCGGATAGGTTCATACATTTGGGATGGTAAGTGCACTATTAGCTTAAATGTTCTAAGCAGCTTTAAACAGGGGGGGTTTGGGGGTTCTTCCCCAGAAGAATATTTAGGAAATCAGACCATATTTCCTGTTTGTTGGTGTATTTTAACACATGTTCCAGTACTGACATTTGACTATATTTGTTTTTTCTTGTTTAAAAGTTCACTGCACTGCTTTACTATAATATTACGAAAACTTTCTTATTGGGGACTCCTTACAGGTTGGGGGCCCAAGGCAATTGTGACCTGTTGCCTAATGGTGGTCCAAAGTTGCAGATGTGTGATGTGAGCCAGATCCTCGTACATTCTGTTTGTCCATGTTCTTCAGGGTTTTTGAGTTAGTTACGGCCATTGTAGTTAAAGTGTCTTACATGCGGAAAAGTTTCATGCCTTTGGTCATCTTTGTCACCCAAAATTTGTATTAGTCGACTAGATATTTTATGGGGATTGCAAGGATTTCAATGGACCCTGGCTGAAAGGAGAACGCATGGAGTGGCTGTGCAATTAATCAAATTTTAATTGAGACTGAGTCATTTCTAATCCTTAATGGTCTTGAGTTTTATTTTTAATAGAGAGGTTTATGGCGGCTGATCCTCTGTCAGTAAAAGCATGTGGTTTGGAGCAGATTTCAGACTTTGGAGGGAGAAATTTGACTATTTTGTGGTGTAAATGACAGTGATTAAAAAGTGCGTTTTTGATGATCGGGAGATTAATATTGAAAGCCATTGTGATCAATCAATATGGCAAAAAATGTCATTAATTTTCATATCGCCCAGACCTAGAGTGACTTCAACCAGCGTTTCATCACGTATTATTTCATTCTACACTGAACTTATATATTTATGTATCATTTAAAATCAGACAAAATGCACACAACTAAGTAAGTAGAGTTAAAATACAGACAGATAACACTTATAGTAGGCAATACATACAACTATATAACAGTAAAATCAGTCCCTGAATGTACCGTAATTAAAATGTAAAAAGTATTTACTGCTTTACCGTTTGATTTTGCAATACCTCATTTCGCATCTTTGGATTGCAATATTTCAATATTATGGTAATTTGGGGAATGTAGACTTAAATTGATGGTTTTACCTGGTCTAAGACTCATAGTTTGTGGGATAGAAACCACATGTAATCTCCAAATAACTCCAACATCACAAATCTGAATGAATTATCAGTTTTGTGCACACTGTTACTCACGGTCACAGCTGTGTCTCCCTATAAGAATAATTTATCACTGGGATGTGTTGATGAGTGACAGGATGTATGGTTGACAGAATTACTCAGCAGAGAGAGAGCGAGAGAGTGTCCCGGGCCTCCCTTCACAGTTCTGAGAGGAGCACATGGTGTGACAAACTGACAGTCAATAACATTTCCATATCTCACCGAACTCAGAGTCACTCACTGCCACAGAACCAGGATTAGTCATGTGACCGCGCGATGCTCATTCATGAAAAACTAAAAAAAAAAAACTGTTCAAGAAGACTCCGAATGAACAATTTTCACCAAAGAGTGTGTTGTCAGTATTCTAAAACTTTGAAAAGGTCAGATTCTACAAACCCTCTGTTTTAGTCTTTAATGTATTTTTTAACACAAAGTAATATTAATTCTTTTAATATTACACAATTTCTGCTATAGATACTGTATAAGATCATTTCAAATCTATTGAAAAAGGTCACATTTTCTCCTTTTTGCTTGCTTTTGTCTGGTTTCAATACTTGTTGCGTTTCGATAGTAGTTTTAGTATTAATTTGCATCTTGGGTATGGACATTTTTTTGCGATTTCCACCATCTATTTATTCAATAGTTGGTTGGTTCTGGGTTCATGGTACTATGTATTTATTAATACAATCTAATCTGCAATTTTTATTCATTTTCATTTCTTAGTTTCACTCACTTTCTTAGTTAACCAGTTTTTAAATACCATATAGTTTAGGAAAACCAACCAAACTATATTACATAAATAATCCGTTCTTCTACTTTAATATTATAGCTATGCAGTCCCATTCTTTTACAACCATTTCAATTCCATTCACTGCAGCTTTGGCGTTCAACCATTTTCTCGAGGAACACTAGTGCACCCTGAGGTGTCTTATTTAAGGTAACAGATTCATGCATGGATTTAATACTATAATCTATAATCTTGAACATACATCAGAACCAAAAAATAAACAAATTTAGATTGTGGGGCTTTACAACTTTAACCTGTTAAGCCCATGGGTTTTTAGAGGGTGCATAAGCCTTAACAACCTATCCAAAATAAATTCAGACTTACTCCAAAATTTATGAACTTCATATAGATAATCTTGGTCTCAATAGATAGCCAGGGTCTGAATCAACACATTTCCATTCTCAGTTAGATGGGGACTCTTATTATTTTTGAACACAAGATGAAAAACCCAGGAGAAAAACTGTATTTTCTTTATCCTCGCCTATTATTTTCTTTTTCTAACTGTGATAACCATAATATTGGCTGTCAATAAATGCCCAACATACTATTACAAGCATTCAGTAACTACTTGACTACATGTGTGCAAAAAATTATGCAAATAGAACAAAGAATACACTTTTTATGAAGGTTGTTATAAGAAAAATACTAGGCGGACACAGTTTGGCACACTTTGGCAACAAATGTTCCAAAAGACATAAAATCAAAATTGGTGTTAACAAATACGTTTGGTGGTTTTGATTGCATATTTATTCAAACATAATTAAAAAAAAAAAAAAAGTCACAAACGCTGATTCTGATGTTTTTGCATGAAAAGTGCTGCTCACGCCAAAGGTGAGGTTG
The DNA here is from genome assembly GCA_019453435.1 of Rhinogobius similis. Classification (NCBI taxonomy): domain Eukaryota; kingdom Metazoa; phylum Chordata; class Actinopteri; order Gobiiformes; family Gobiidae; genus Rhinogobius; species Rhinogobius similis. The sequence continues at coordinate 10,793,344 of CM033635.1, read as the reverse complement.
CTCCGCTCACTTTTACGCACAAAGATACGCGCAATCGACGAAGAGCCTACACGCAGTGTCCAAGATGCCGGAAGAATCCTTACTGATGTAGAATGTAAACACACTTTCCTTTTGACCGGGTGCCAATTAATTTTGACCCGTGACGGGCGGATAACGCTGTATGAACCAGAGCGCACGGACAGCGCGTCACTACCCGGGACTAGCTTACCTGCCTCGGAGCTAAAGGATAGCTTTTGTGGAGCGAGAATAAACGGATTATGAGGATGATAAGGTAAGAAAGCAAAAGTTTTACGCTCCTAGAAAAGTTTTTGTATTTGATGACGAACTGTGACGAACACACAATGACACGCGCAGGCGAGTGAAATGTAAACATTGTCGCGGTGTTTGTTTTGGGACTTATTTATTCGGAGGGATAGCAGACTCAGCTGTGTTATATATTTTTGGAAAGCTGTGTTTTTGTAGTTTTGTTTGACACGTATTTCGTCGGAGTGGTGAAAAACACCGCTGCGGTGGTGTTGTGTTGAGGTTTGGCGTGTTGCCGATATCAATGTCACTCATTAACTTCATAACAATATACTTGTATATCTTAAAAACAGACACGTTTGTGACTTCAGGCAAATACAATGCAGTTTTATCAACGTTGTTATGTATTGGATTAAGGGCAATTAAAAGAAAATCTCTTGGCTACGTTTTATGACTTGTTTACATTCAAAAACGTTGCCGCACTCAGAACCCATACCTGTATCGGTATGGGCGGGCTTAACAGGTTAAAACCAAAATGTCTGATTTGTTAATGTTGCAGTAGCTGATGTATCGCGGTATCTTTTCAACCAAATCAGTGCGCCACGACTCAAAAAAAGGTTCAAAAACACTAAAGCTGCAACGACTATAAAAAATAATCGGCTATAAAAATTGATAATTGACTAATCGCTCACTGAAGTAAAGCACATGTGAAAAGACCTTTTATAACAAAGACTGTGACATTAATGCATCAAAACGTTAATAATGAATAGATTATTACTGATTTTTTTCAATAATACACTTCATGAATAATCTCTATCTAGAAATCTTCAGTCACCATATTTCAACCTTTATTTGGCTGATAATATATTTGAAAAGTTTAACTTTACATAAAACATAATATCAGATTGAAGACTTTGGCATTACTGCGATATATATATATATATATATATATATATATATATATATATATATATATATATATTTTTTTTTTTTTTATTGTGACATCGTTTTTGCGTCAGACAATACTGCGATATCGATACTTTTGCGATATATTGCACAGTCCTATCGACTACTAAAATAATCGTTAGTGACAGCTCTAAAGACACTGCACTAAACTGATAAACACTTAACTGCTGCTTGGTGCTTCCACTTGTCTTGCCTGTTCTCATCTTCATTTCTGAGGGTCGGGATCATGGACTTCTCCGCAGCTTCCTCCACAGACTCAGTTGCTTTGCCAAGACTGTGCACTTTTTGGGAGATGTTTGGATCCTGTCTGTTTGGATGTCATCACTCCATCTCCTCCTTTGTCTCTCTCTCGCCCTCTTGCCATTAATATATCTTTCCTGAAAACTGGTTCAGAGGTTTTTGGCCATGATGATTTGGACAAACTTCTGTAGTTTCTTGTAGGTGATATTAATTGTTGCTCTGTTCCCATTTCCTTCCAGACCAATTCGTGATCTGTGGACTTTGACCATTCTATCCCCTCTCCGGCTTTATGTTGGATTCGTATAATTTGAACTCATGGTTCTCTACTGCTGTGGAGACGGACGAAAATCCACTAATTCATCAAATTATCGTAGGCCTATGAAGTCGCTTACTAATGTTACTAATTGCACAAGAACGATCTACCGTTTGACTAAATACAAATGTACTGTTAGCTAGCTAAATATGATATGAGAGAATGTTTTCCATACAAACAATGTTTAATGTTAGATTTTGAGCACTCTAACAACAAACCTCACTGTTAGCTCTGTTAAACTCTGATTTTATTATTGGTAACAATTTTCCGAGATATAAGCACGTAAATGCAAACAAGTCGGAACCCCGCCATCTCATCTAGGAAACCAGAGTTCCTGAGGATCACATTAACGCAGCATTATTAGCAGGCAGACTAGACATAAAATACTTAATATATTATTATATTATTAATTAATTAATATATTATTAGATGGAGACAGCGTGCAGTGGTCTGATTTGGTCACAAGGTGCTGTTTGTCCCATTTATGTAATTTATTTTCTCTCTGTGTTGTTTATTGTTCAAATTAGTTCCTGTTTCTATCTAGTTTTGATGATTTAGTATTGTTTGGTGCGTTGGTATCGATATAACTAACTGTGGAGTTGTCAAAACGACTGGAGATTATGCAAAATAGGGTTAAATTTGTGAATCTTTGCTTTTTCAATCTTCTCCTTTTTCAGTCAGTCAGAAGAATATTAATTCATTTTCTGTCCGCACATTTTACTATCAGAGGAACCATCAATCCAAAAATAGACCTACTTTCTTTCTAGTAACTTCCTGTGCTTTTGTTTACATAATCGTTTAGTGAAATGATAGCTGGCTCTCTGAGATCGAGCGGTTGTGGATGGCATTACGTGTTGTCATTTTGATGAGAGCTAATGGACGCGGGGGCCTCTGTCAAAAGTAGGCTACATTAATGGATTTTGTTTTGTTTTTTTAAAGCAGTTTCGCACCACCAGGACCAAGGGCGGCTCACTGACCTTTATGCCAGAGTTCAGCAGATTCGCCCTTAGTCTATGCGAGCTGCACAGGCGAACACACTGCTACTGCTGCTGCAACCGCTACTGGCCTCAGTGCTGGCACATTTCCCAGCATGCATCAGGAGGAAGCGAGGAAGAGTGGGGTAAAGAGCAGAGGGTAAAGACACAGAGAGGCACTGACAGCATGTGGGGACTCCTGCCAAAACAAGCCATCACCGAGAGAGAATATGAAATGTGTGAGTTAGACTGTAAGGAGAGTTAAACAATAAGTGTATGGAAAAGTAGGGGCGGCTTATTTTATTTTTTTGACACCATAATATTAATGACTCCGCATTTAATTTATTTTGCACTGTTTTGGACGCTAAAATTCACTCTAGACCCTGTATTCTCAGCAGTCTCCCATCCAAGACTTTGCCAAGTCCAACCCTGCTTGGCTTCCAAAATCTTTCAAGATTCGCAATAATGTGTGCAAATTAAAACCGTAAATGATTGGAAAATGGGTTTGGGAGCATAAACGCCACAATTGCTTTTTATTTGTCTGAAGTAAATGCTTGTTAGGAATCATTTTTTATCATGTGATAGATTTGTGACAGCTGCAGTTTTGGACAGGGGGATAGGGTTGCACTATTAATCAAAATAGAATTGAAATTTGAATGGATGCAAATAGCAAATCGCAAAGGCTGCAATTTTTGAAGTGCAATAATTTCCTCCACAAACAAAATCTGGTTTTATTCTGCATAAAAACCTGTAGTTTAGTTTAGAAAGTGACAAAAATGTGGCTAAAAGTGACACAAGCATGACTAACAGTAACAGATACGTGACTCAAAGTGACAAAAACGCAACTAAAAGCGACAAAAACGGTATTAAAAATGACCAAAAGGTAACTATAAATGACATAAATGCCATTAAAAGCGAGTAATAATGACAAAAACACTACTAAAAGTGACAAAAACATGACTAAACGTGACAAAAACAGCATTTGAAGCGACAAAAACAGTATTAAAGCGACTAATAGTGTCAAAACACTACCAAAAGTGACAAAAACATGACAAAAAGCCACATAAAGCTAAGTAAAGCTATCGGCGCTTCTCAGAATTCTTACCTCACTGTTATTCACCTGTTAAATTCACCTGTCACTCAGAGCATGACCAATAGGGAAAAATGTCTGTGGTTGTAGCATCGTCAAAGGAATATTGTGTCTATTATTGATAGTCTTAATTGTTAATTGGACTGTATAGACTTTAAAACTCATGTAAAAAATACATTTTATAACAAAGACAGTGACATTAACACATCAAAATGTCAAAAAAACAACAACAAAAAAACATTTTATTCGTACATTTTCTCAAATTACACCTTCAGTCACCTTATTTCAACCTTTATTTGGCTGATGATGTATTCTAAAAGTCTAAATATACAATAAAAACAATCATTTGACAGTCCTGTGGTTAGTTCTGTCCAGGTCTGTTTTGACATTATAACATAACCCTGAAATGCTCTCGTTGCTTCATGGAACAGTGGAAAAGTACAGAACACAACTTATGGACCGATCAAATCAATGGCATATAGTGTGTTGCTAACAGGATAAACTGTACTGTCCCCTGCAGGTCAATGCATTTATCCTTTTGCCTCACATTAGGAGGAGGTCAATGCTCTGTGCGTCGATGGCAGAGCGGACATTATGGGACATATGCAGAAACATATGGATGAAATGAGAATGACTGGAACAAGAGAAATATAACGATTTCAATGTTTTGTAGATAAAGGTTACACACTGAGATGGTTTGGACATGTGCATGAGGGATAATTACTATATGGATTGAAGGATGCTGAGGATAGAGGACCAAAGAAGAGATTTAAGGAGCACATAAAGTTAGCTGGTGTGAGAGAAAAGAATGCACTTATAATTGTGATCGAATCGGTTCAGAACTACATAATATCATATCTTCTTCTAGTTTGGAAAAATAACACATTTTTCAGACAGGTATTGGGATTAGAGTTATATTTTAATTGTAGTATTTTGTTCAAAGTCCACATTTTAAACACTTCCAGAATAATTAAAGTTTGAGAGAAGACTGAAATGTGAACAATTAAAACGAATACAAGAATCCCATGCATTTCAGAACATGTTTGTGAGGTCTGAACTACAGTGGGTTTTAGACAACAATATTTGGTTGTTTGCAGAGGGAATTTTGTTACTTAAAGCTGGGGTACCTGACTTTAAAAAAATAAATGAGTAAATCTTGTATTTTTTCTCCCTGTATATTGTAAAAGTAGCTCTTTGTGACAAAATGAGACTGCTGTGCACTGCCAATAATATTACTATTTTATAGTATATAGTATAGTATAGTAGTCCATTCAAGTTTCACTTCAGCATCTGAAAAAAAGCCATTTTAAAGCTGTACATGAGCCAAGTGCCAGAGAGGTTTGTGTGATCAAGGGACAAGTTACACAGAAAAAAAAAAAGAAAAAACTGACTTCGGGTTTAAATATCAGCTTTAAATAATTGCAGTTTTTGAGATTTGTGAACCACACCATTCAATTTGTGATTTTGATTGAATTGCAATATCATACAGCCTTATTCTTATCTATTAATTGTAGAGTTGTAAATATCTAATCAAATCCATGTTATTAATCCTGACACTCATGAACATGGACCAATACTATGACGGTCCTAAACTTTTTCTGATGTATTGTGACCACATGGTAAACGAGTTATAAGTTTGATAATGGCACAAAAACATTCATATTTTCACTCAGTTACGTTGTTTTGCTTGACCTTTGCCGTTCCACGTTTGACTTTGCGCTAGATTCGGTGACCTCTGCACAATCACATGTTTACATTGGGCCCATACATTGATTCTTCTGTGCGTCTTCCACATTAGCAGCATCAAGCGCCATAATGTGCTGTGGTTATGTTTGGTAATGTATTGAATCATATGTCTCTGTACATCGTGAAATAATGACTGTTTTCATTATCGACCTTCAGCCTGTTAGACCTAATTGACGAGCTGTCATCTGTGACATGAGGAAAAGGATGCTGGTAAATATATACAGCAGGAAGGCACAACATGTACTTTGTTGTATGTGGACCTTTCACCGTCAAATAGAACAGTGGTTCCCAAAGTGGGGGTCGCGAGGGGTGAGCTGGGGGTTGCAAGATGATTTCAAGATCAAATTTTAATAAATATTACACGGTATTTGGTCTATTTTTTATTAAAAACAGTAGTATATTTATTTTATTTTAGTGAAATAGCGTCCAATAAGACAAAAAACGATTCAAATAACCAATATAAAACTAGATTTAACACATTTTGAGACTTAACATTTTTTCTGCTTTCTCTTTCATGTCACTTTGGGGGTCCTGAGTTGGTTGCATGGCTATTTTGAGGGTCTCGGCCAGAAAGGTTTGGGAACCCCTGAAATAGAAGAGGGCGTTATTGAATTTTTTTCTGTCGTGTCCTGATAATAATTGAAACATATTTTGTAAATCCACCAGGAATGTGCCAAAACATGTCTTCTTAAATGTTTTTGTTGAGTTTATACGTCAGACAAATGTGAAACAACTGCAAAATTACGCACAAAAATGCAGAAATAACACTTCTTGTTGAAAGATTAGAACCTTAGTTCTAATCGTGCTCAGCTCTTCTTTTAACATTTTTGATAAACAATATACTCAACATGTTTTTCTCACCTCAACCGTCATCGAAGTTGCATCCAAAAATCTAATTTGCTTTTACCATTCTCTCAATCTAAAGACGAACACATTCTCGTATTTGAACCGCATTAAGTAGTCTCTGGGCGAAGTGTCAAATATCAGCAATTTGCAAAACACAATTACTTTTGGCTGTGAATAAGTCGTAAAAGTTGAACTGTTGAAAGCAGATAAAATAATTAACATTTACTGAAACGACACTGACAAACTTGTACGTAAATCTACATCTAACAACAACACATACATGAGACAAAGACATTTTTTCACAGGATTTTTTTTTTTGTTATTTCAGAGGGCACGTTCACTCACACTGCAGATCAAAATTGGGACTAACGATTTACTTTTGATTTGATTTTTGATTAACTGGGATTTGAAACCCAGACTACATAAATAGTAAAATCATTGGAACAAGTAACAAATAAGTAGTAAATAATAGATATTGGACACTATTATTGGACACAAGATAAGACACTACCGGGGATGCCAAAGTGCGGCCCGCGGGTCAAAACTGGCCCTCCAGGGGGTCTAATTTGGCCCGCGAAGGGGTGCTGAGATTTGTTAGGAGTATCTATTTAATTGTGATATTTGTTGCAGTTGCAAAAGAGACCAAATCAAGTCTATTCCACTAAAACCTGTTAATAAAAGACAATTTAATCATCATATCTTTGCAAATAAACATATTAAATGTAACACAAAATTAGGGTTGGCCTTCGACAAGCTAATACATTTCGGCTGCTGAGGAACAAATGCACTAATTTTGGCTCACTGAGGAAAATAGTTTGGGTCCCTTCACTAGATAGACCCCAGCTAGTTTTGACATAATTATAATAAATTATCTCACAATTTTTTTTGTTTTTCTTTGTGTGCAAAATCTTGCACACATTGGCTGTTTTATCTTCTTAATTAAATCAACTAAATTTGCTTTGGATTGGAGTGTTGTGTGTGTAAATGCAATGTACTGCTTGCGTTTGCCGGAATATGTTTACCATTTCTTATCTTAATATGGTTTGTTTTTGATTTTCAGTTTTTATCAGTCACATTTACGTCCCAGTGTCCCTTACATCTACTCTTAGTGTGTTTTTTTTAAGCGTTGTTCTGTTGAAATGACTTGCTTTGTTACATGGACTCCTGCAGGCTGTGGTTTACCTGCTGCTGTTTTGTTGGGCCCAGAGCTGAGAGCAGAGTGCGGAGGTCGAGTGACTGACACATTTGAATCACTCACATAAACATTACTCATGATCGGCTTTTATAACAAAGGCTTGTAAATAGACACAGGTACAAATCAGAGCTCTTGTTTTCCATAAATGTACCGCTTGGACACCTACATGTTTTTGTGTACGGACTGTACACTTTTTAGTCACATCTCACAGACATAATCATCATCTTTGACTTGTGATTGTAGACGTATGAATCAATACAATGGAGAATGTCAAGATGTGTTTAAAATACTGTCCTTTCAACCAGGAGAAGTGTGAGTCGCTGTTGAACTTTGTACTTAGACTCTTATGTGTTTAAGGTTAAAGGTTATTCATTCTCTGTATTTGACCCATCCTTTAACCTGTGCCGCTGGGGCAGTCATAGCTCAATTGTTGTTCAAAATTATACTTGTTCAGTAAATTTGAATGTATCGTATGCAGTTAAAACTATTTAAAAATGACAGCACAAAGAGCAGATTGAAAATACAATGAGCAAAAACGTTTCTCAAACAAGGCCATAAATCACAATATTGTTTAAATGTGCAATATATGAACCTCAATCAAAACATTTATAGGTATTTTTTGGCACATTGCTGATGGATTGTTAAAGTTTGAATTGTCTGAATATTGTTATCAAGATAGACGAAATGAGATATTATTTGTTTGTTAATGTCACCTTTGCCTAATGACCCGTCTCCAGATCTTGAGCTCATCTTGGTCTGGACCTCAGCTGGAGGACTTTACCCATTGTGCATGTTCTGGGTTGAAACTGAAGTAAATCCATCCAGACACGTTCCCTGACCAGCCAGTCTCCTATGTTTAGTTCAAATGCGAAAGGGCCTGGAACTGGATCATAAGGGGGCATTAAAAAACTCTCCTCACTTATATGGTCCAACCACAGCCGCTAATTTGAAGCATTTGTCCCTCAAATATGGCCGGCATCTCCACTGCAATATTCTTGTAACATTAAGAACAAAATCTATAACTTATTTTACATCACAGTTAAGTGTGTCGCTTGTTGATTTTGCATAACTTTGCTCAGTTTCTTAGTCCTCTGTGTTATTATTTATGACACAAATGGACCATATGTTTCTCTGAGTGGTTAAAGGTGCTGTACCTGATTTTGCTGTTTTGAAACGTGAAAAACAGAATTAGTTCATGTACCGATTTTCTTTGCATATAATAAACCCAGTACAGATGTATTGTAAAAGCATCTATTCGGGTGAAAATGAGACCACAGTACTTTCTCTGCATCTATTTATACAGTGTTTTATTCGACGTGCTGTTTACGTGCTAATGTTTGTTAGCTTTACCCGGGATGGCAAAACATGCTTAACAGTGCTATGAACTAATCACGGTGAATATTTAGGATGCTGGGAGAAATACATGTGACATATGTAAGGAGTTTAAAATGAACTAGGTCTGTTTTTCACGTTTCAAAACAGTAAAAATCAGGTACAGCGTCTCTAATCCACCTGTCAATCACGCCAGTTTGAAATCGGGGCGAGAAAGGAAATGATTCAAGACCAAACGCTTTGTAAAGTATTGTCAAAGTGTGTCTTGGTCAGGCTTCCAGACACGAGGAAAAACATACTCTGCGCAGAAAGGCCCGGGAGTCTAAGCCGGATGCTTCTTGCTGTGAAGCGTGAGAGCTTGTAGCCACTCAGCCACCTTTAGTTTATCCGTCTATATGTGTTGTGTGAAATGCCACTGAAGAAACGGGGCCAGCAGCAGAGAATCAGCTCGGCAGTTTCGGATGTTCTTTATAGTTTAAAAAGAACTTGTAATGGCACAAAATGAACAGTGTAAAATAATGATCTTGGTTTTGATCACGATTCATGTTCAGTTTGTATTTTTCTATTCCCTATTATAGAGCTACACAATTTAGGAAAAATATGCAATTGTCATTTTTCTGACCAGTGTGATTGTGATTTAGGTTTGTGATTTATGTTTTAATAGTAGGATGCTATTCAAACTCACAATTTAAACACAATGTTGTTGTGTTTTTGTCATGTTCAGTTGTGTCTGTCATATTTAAACGCGTCTTTCTCGTTTTAAGTCATGTTTTTGTCGCTTTTAGTCGCATTTTGGTGCACTGAGTCGTGGTTGTTGTTTGTAGGTGCGTTTTTTCAGCTTTTGAATGCATTTTTATCGCTTTTGTCACTTGTTTCAGAACATGTTTGCACAAATCGTAACCACAGTGTTTGCAGTTTTTATTCAAATCAAAGCAAGATATTGTGTTGTTTGTGGAAGAAATCATTGCACTTAAAATAATTGCATCCATTAAAATTGCAATTTTGTGTCAATTTGGTTTAATTGTGAAAGAGGTAAATAAAGTCATCTGCTCAGAGGCTTCAGAGGCTAAACAACAAGAGAAAAAGTGTGTTTGAACAGACCACTGCATTAAAGAAACAGTGAATCACGATATGACAATTTCACAAAAACGTCCGATTGTCACAGGGACGAGCTCACGATTCCATTTTTTATCACATCGCCCGGACCTAATATGTGATATAATAGCCCTGCATAGATCACTCCTCCTGTATAAAATGACATGCATGCGTCCGTTTGAACTAGGGCACAGCTGCGGTGGAGGGTATATGTGCGGCACCTATAGTTCTCCATGGAAACGGCAGATGCTCCATATGTGAGTGGCACCCAGAGAGCGAGCGATGGGGGGCAGGAAGACCACAGGCCGGGCGGAGGCAGAGGGGACGGGGGGCGGCGTGGAGAGGGCAAACATGACCTGCTAATGTGTCCAGGGGTTATTATGTCTTATTACACCATCATGTCAAATTAACCTTTTATGTCATTTTCTGTTCATCACTATTTACATCTTTCTGTTCAACTTGGCACTAAAACCGGCAAACCCTATCAGACTATCAGACTTCTCGCAAATGTTAATGTTCTTGGGTGCGTTTAAAATGTACTCTAGGCCAAGGCGACATGGCCAAACATTTTTATCAAGATATAAAAGAGAAAATTTATTGACGATATGAATGACTCTAGACTAAATACTTTACAATGGCACAGATATTTGACTTGTTTAAAGGTGCTCTACCCATTTTTTAAATTTGCCTCAACACAGATATGTTGTAAAAGCATCTATTCTGGTCAAAATGATACCGCTGTGTGCTGTCTGTGTGCAATTATAGAGCGTAGAACCTTTAAGGATATTTATTATGTATTCAGTGATTATAATTTTGCTTCCACTCCTCGCCTCAACATTGATTTTTAATGCGTCTCTAGCTGTTAGCGTTTTCAATTTGCTGCAATATCAGGTTCACTTCGTAACTTTGAGGTAAATCTGTTGCAGTGTACGTGGAATCATATCTCGAAGTTCTAGATTTCATATTGGCAAATGACGCTAAATCATAAACAATATGATATGGCTCAGCTCTAATGTATTCTGTGAACTGAATCAAGATTTAAAGACATGAATTGTAAATCTAATGGAAGCCACAATCAGTCAGAAAAATCACAACTGGATTTCCTCCCCTAATCGCTTGGCTAACAATTATTAGTCAGTGATTATTTTTACTGTGCTCAAATATTATTTATTTTGTATATTTAACTTTTTAAATACATTATCAGCCAAATAAAGATTGAAATATGGTGACTAAAGGATTCTAGATAGAGAATATGGATGAATAAAGTGTATTATAGATCAAAAGCAATTATTATCCTTTTTTTTTTTTTTTTTTACATTTTGAAGTGATGGCATAACTGTCTTTTTATAAAAGGTAAAGTTTGTTTAGTTCAGTTATAGCTGTCATTAGTCGTTGCGGCCCTAATAATTGCTCATCCCCTCCTAGAGAGACCAACCTTTAGCCTGATGTAAAACAAAACCAATGGAGATTATAAGATGCTAAATACGTTGATTCAAACGTATTCTGACACGATACATGATAAATGTATTAAGCAGAAATGAACCTGGAGTTTGTCCATGACTCTTTTGTTATTATTAAATTATAGTTTTAAAATGTATTGGCTAATACATTTTTATATCTGCGTTATTTAATCCCGAGTTCTATCAGAATCAGAATCAGTTTATTGCCATTGTCAGTGATCAAAATTCACAAACATAGGAACTTGCTTCGGCGTAAGGTGCAACATAAAACAATGTATAAAATATAATAAAATATATATGGGTTAAAGGGAAAATGTTCAACTTGAATTTTAATGGTCAAATTAATCAAAACACTAAAGCTATATATTAGGCATTCAAAAGTCTTCTGTAAACAACAAAATCTTCTATAAAAGACTCGCTAACCCTGTAGTTTTCAGTCTTCTCTCAAATAATGTTCTTGGTGGTTTTAAAACGTGAGTGGGAACTGAATCTTAATGTGAAATCATAAATCTAAACAAAATTCAAATATTTCAAAATCTCCTTCTAAATCGTGCAGCCCTAGTGCTTTACAACAAAAATAGGAGGCAAAGGAGTTTATTGCATGGTTAAATCCTCTGTTTTTCCTGTGCGTAGCTATCAGTGCATGTCCACTCAAATGTGAGCAGTGAAGAGGAAATAATAAGGAAAACATGGATACATGACATTTCTGATGTGGCTGCACTGTTCCTCTGAGAAAAGCACACACACGCTCACGAGCACGATTTAGAAGTGACTTTAATGTGACATGAACTAAATAAGGTATATGTGGTCTTTTTATTAGAAACATTAGAGAGAAAGATGAGCCATGGCCTTGAATAACCTGCACGAAGAGAGCATTGGCAGCTACTTTCACAAACCTGTGGAAATTATATACAATCTTTTTTTGAAGTGTTTTAGTTGGTGTTTTCTTATTTTCTTATGATTGTTTTTTATTTCTTTAGAAAAAGGACGGTACATATTAAAGAACATATGATTCATTTGAAAGCATGCCAGATTTTTGCCACAGGCTGGACAGACTGATGATACCATTAAAGCCACACAACATAAAACACAACAACCGTCTCACAAACATTAGAACCAGACAAGAGCAGACTGAACGCAGTAAAGTAAAGGGCAGGACAAAACAGGAGCAGGACAGGAGCAGACAGGGGCAGAGGAGCAGGACAGGAGTAAACAGGAGCAGGGCAGGACAGGAGCAGACAGGAGCAGGACAGGAGTAAACAGGAGCAGACAGGGGCAGAGGAGCAGGACAGGAGTAAACAGGAGCAGGGCAGGACAGGAGCAGGACAGGAGCAGACAGGAGTAAACAGGAGCAGACAGGGGCAGAGGAGCAGGACAGGAGTAAACAGGAGCAGGACAGGAGTAAACAGGAGCAGACAGGAGCAGGACAGGAGCAGGACAGGAGCAGGACAGGAGTAAACAGGAGCAGGACAGGAGTAAACAGGAGCAGGACAGGAGCAGGAGCAGGACAGGAGCAGGACAGGAGCAGGAGCAGGACAGGAGTAAACAGGAGCAGGACAGGAGCGGGACAGGAGCAGGACAGGGGCAGGACAGGAGCGGGACAGGAGTAGGACAGAAGCAGACAGGAGTAAACAGGAGCAGGACAGGAGCAGGACAGAAGCAGACAGGAGTAAACAGGAGCAGGACAGGAGTAAACAGGAGCAGGACAGGAGTAAACAGGAGCAGGACAGGAGTAAACAGGAGCAGGACAGGAGCAGGACATGAGTAAACAGGAGCAGGACAGGGGCAGGACAGCAGCAGACAGAAGCAGGACAGGAGTAAACAGGAGCAGACAGGGGCAGAGGAGCAGGAAAGGAGTAAACAGGAGCAGGACAGGGGCAGGACAGCAGCAGACAGGAGCAGGACAGGAGTAAACAGGAGCAGACAGGGGCAGAGGAGCAGGACAGGAGCGGGACAGGAGCAGGACAGGAGTAAACAGGAGCAGACAGGAGCAGACAGGAGCAGACAGGAGCAGGACAGGAGCAGGACAGGGGCAGGACAGGAGCGGGACAGGAGCAGGACAGGAGCAGACAGGAGTAAACAGGAGCAGGACAGGAGCAGGACAGGAGTAAACAGGAGCAGGACAGGAGCGGGACAGGAGCAGGACAGGAGCAGACAGGAGTAAACAGGAGCAGACAGGGGCAGAGGAGCAGGACAGGAGTAAACAGGAGCAGGACATGAGTAAACAGGAGCAGGACAGGGGCATGACAGCAGCAGACAGGAGCAGGACAGGAGTAAACAGGAGCAGGACAGGGGCAGGACAGCAGCAGACAGGAGCAGGACAGGAGTAAACAGGAGCAGACAGGGGCAGAGGAGCAGGACAGGAGTAAACAGGAGCAGGGCAGGACAGCAGCAGACAGGAGCAGGACAGGAGTAAACAGGAGCAGACAGGGGCAGAGGAGCAGGACAGGAGTAAACAGGAGCAGGGCAGGAGTAAACAGGAGCAGACAGGAGCAGGACAGGAGCAGGACAGGGGCAGGACAGGAGCGGGACAGGAGCAGGACAGGAGCAGACAGGAGTAAACAGGAGCAGGACAGGAGCAGGACAGGAGCAGGACAGGAGTAAACAGGAGCAGGACCGGAGTAAACAGAAGCAGGACAGGGGCAGGACAGCAGCAGACAGGAGTAAACAGGAGCAGGACAGGAGCAGGACAGGAGTAAACAGGAGCAGGACAGGGGCAGGACAGGAGCAGGAGAGGAGTAAACAGGAGCAGGACAGGAGCAGGACAGGAGTAAACAGGAGCAGGACAGGGGCAGGACAGGAGTAAACAGGAGCAGGACAGGGGCAGGACAGGAGCGGGACAGGAGCAGGACAGGAGCAGGACAGGAGTAAACAGGAGCAGGACAGGGGCAGGACAGGAGCAGGAGAGGAGTAAACAGGAGTAGACAGGGGCAGAGGAGCAGACAGGAGCAGGACCGGAGCAGACAGGAGCTAAAGAGGAGCAGGACAGGGGCGCACAGGAGCAGAACAGGAGCAGGCAGGAGTAAACAGAAGCAGATAGGAGCAGGACGGGAGCAGAACAGGAGCAGGACAGGAGCAGGCAGGAGTAAACAGGAGCAGAACAGGAGCAGACAGGAGTAAATAGGAGCAGACAGGTGCAGAGGAGCTGGACAGGAGCAGACAAGAGCAGGACAGGAGTAAACAGGAGCAGGACAGGGGCAGGACAGGAGCAGGAGAGGAGTAAACAGGAGCAGACAGGTGCAGAGGAGCAGACAGAAGCAGACAGGAGTAATCAGGAGCAGACAGGTGCAGAGGAGCAGAACAGGAGCAGACAGGAGTAATCAGGAGCAGACAGGTGCAGAGGAGCAGAACAGGAGCAGACAGGAGTAATCAGGAGCAGACAGGTGCAGAGGAGCAGACAGGAGCAGACAGGAGCAGACAGGAATAATCAGGAGCAGACAGGTGCAGAGGAGCAGACAGGAGCAGACAGGAGCAGACAGGAGTAATCAGGAGCAGACAGGTGCAGAGGAGCAGACAGGAGCAGACAAGAGACCCAGATTAAGCTGAAGTGAGGATCCAGGTGTATATGTATGGACAAAAGGACACAATTTACACAGTCATTAAACTTCTTTTTTCAGCTCATGCCAGTTAGTGATCATTCCATTGCTAAATTAGTTGACAATCATTTCAATAGTCGATTCACTTCTTGCAGGCGTTGCATTCCTAGTCAACGTCATCAGTTATGTCCATTTGCAGTCGGTTGTAGCTGGTGTATTTTAAGTGTTCAATGTTTTCTGAGTTAGAGTTTAGTTTAGGTCTGGGTGATATACTGATAAAAATCCAATCGTGAGCTCGTCCCTGTGACAATCTGCTATTTTTTTTTAATCATCGTATCGTGATTCACTGGATGTCTCTTTAATGCTGTTAAAGTCTGTTCAAACACACTTTTTCTCCTGTTGTTTAGCCTCTGAAGCCTCTGGGCAGATGACTTTATTTACCTCTTATAGACTAGAGCTGCACAATTAAACCAAATTAAAACAAAATTGCAATTTTAATGGGTGCAATTATTTTAAGTTCAATAATTTCTTCCACAAACAACAAAATGTCTTGCTTTGATTTGAATAAAAACTGCTAACACTGTAGTTTGGATTTGTACAAACAAGTGAGAAAAGTGTGACCAAAAGTGATAAAAATGCGTTCAAATGTAATTACAACGCACTCACAAACAACAAACGCAACTCAGTGCTCCAAAACGTGACAAAAACGCGGCTAAAAATGACAAAGACGTGACTAAATAAGACACAGACATGAGTTAAAGTGACAAAGGCCGGTTTAAATATGACAAACACAACTGAACATGGCAATAACGTGACCCTCGCTGTGTGAAGGAGAGGTTTCGCAGGTCTTTCCTTCCTGCTGCTGTCAGACTTTACAATGAACACTGTTAGCCCTGAACATGTGCCATTCACCCGCTATAATCATGTGCAATACTGTAACATGTGTCAGTCACCTGTTATAATCATGTGCAATATAATTTAACATACTATTAATAGACTCTTACCTCACCATAGTCACTTACTGTATATAACATACACTTAAGCCACTTTAGTTACCATTTTTACTGTAAATAAGAGTGTGCACTTTATACCTCATACTTTATATTGTATTTTTTATGACCATGTTTATTTATCCTATTTTTATTGCATGCACCTATTTCTTTCATTCCTGTCCTAAACTGTGTGTTGCAACAGTGGAATTTCCCCATTGTGGGACAAATAAAGGATCTCTTATCTTATCTTATCTTATCTTAAAAGTGACAAAATCGTGTTTAAAATGTGAATTTGAACAGAATCCTAAAGGCAATAGAAAAATACAAAGTGAACACGAATCATGATGAAACTGAAATCATGATCTGGCCCAAGATAATTATGATACTCATTTTTGCCATATCACCCAACCCTAGTTTAGTGTCCACAATTGCGAACATTTCTATCTTCTCTTCAATGGACTTCTTCTTTTCAAGTGTACATTTTGTCAATATTTTGAACCTTCTCTGTCCGTAGTTGATGGCATTAATGTTTGGTTGTGAGAATATAAGCAGGACTATATTTGCCTATTCACCTTATTCCAGATGTATGCGCCGCCATCTTTTTCCGTTGTAGTTTACATGGAGCAGACGAGCTCAACAGAAAATAAGTTCTACACGGACTAAAAAGCCGCTTTCAGGCCGCCCAGGAAATCAGTGTGTTGCTGTATTGTTTTTGTACATGTTCATTAAACATTTTAGACAACGCAATCTACTTTATAATGTTTTAACAAGAGACTTTTCCCTCGTCGGCCATTTGCGCGAACACCGTTAGAGCGCGGATCATAAACATAAAAAGAGGTCAAAGTAGGCGGGGCGGAGTAAGGTGAATAGAGCTCAGGATAGAATGTCAAAAAACAGCCGTTGCCATGGAAATCTGCCATGTTTTCAGCTGGTGTGTTAAACTTACATAGAGACACATTAGACAAAACGATGTAAAAAGTGAACAAAAAGTCCATGGAAGAACCTGATAAACTGCAGGGTCACTTCTGGTAAATACATGTATCAATATATGGTGTTAGACTAGTTTTGAATTAACGCTAAATTTAGTATTTAGCATCTTAAAATCCGCATTGATTTAACATTGGGCTAACTGAAAATTCTGTTTCGTCACGTCACGATCCCGAGCTCAGTTTATCTATCTTATCTATTAAAGTAGAGCTATGGAGAGGTTTTATTTTGATTTCTTTGGTTAATGTTGTTTACTAAATATCCTCACTTTACTGTCTTCCTTTCACAGGTTTCGTTTTAGCACAAACAGCTGCAGCAGTTTGTTTTTGCATGTTCTTTGCGTGAGTGCTTGGCTGGCGGTGCCTGGAAAGCGGCAGTGTTTGTTCATGTGTTCTGTCAGTGGCTCTTAATGATGACATCTGTGGAGCCGCTCTGAGCCTGGAGCCAAAAGGAGGACGAACCCATGTGCACCGCTCTGTCAGCCCTGCTCCACTCCACTCCTCGCTCTCTCTTTCTCTCTCGTCTCTCACTCTGTCCTCCCCCCCTCCCCTTCACGTTCCATCCTTCCCCTCTCCTTCCCTTTCATTCCTCTTTTTTCTTCAACTGTTTTTCCCTTTCTCCCTCCTCTCTCCTTCCATCATCCCTCTCTCCCTCCTTCACCTCTCCTTCCTCGTTCTCTCTTTAGTCTCGCTTTCTATCCTCCCTCCCCTCTCTCCCTATTCTCTCCCCCTCATATCCCTCTTCATCTTTTCCCACCCTTTCCTTCATCTATCTCTCTCACTTCTCTTCTCTATTACTTATTCCTCTCTTCTCCCTTTCTCTCTCCCCATCCTCCTCACCCTCTTTATTTTTATTTTCCTCCCCCCACTCTCTTCTCTCTCTCTCTCTTTCCGCTCTCTCATCACCTCCCTTTTCTTTCTCTTAGTCCCCTCCCTGCTCTCTCTCTTCTCTCACCCTCTGTCCTCTGCTTCTAACTCTCTCTTCCCCCATTCTCTCTTCTTCTCTCTCCATGTCTTTCTCGCTGTCTCTTTCTCTCTCTTCCTCTTCCCTGCTCCTCTCTCTCTCTCTCCCTCTCGCTCTCTTACCCACCCTTTCTTCCCCTTTCTCTCCCCCACTATCTCTCTCTCCCTCTTTGGCGCTCTCTTTCTCTATTCTCTCTCTCCTAATCCTTCTTCTCCTTTCTCTCTCCCCTCTCCCACTATCGCCCTCTCTCTCCTCCCTCTCCCTCTCACCCTTTCTTCCCCTTTCTCTCTCTGTCTCTCTCCCACCCTTTCTCTCTCTCCTCCCACCTTTTCTTCCCCTTTCTCTCTATTGCTCTCTCTCTCTCTCTGACCCTTGCTCTCCCTCTGTCTCTCTGTCTTTTCTCTCTCTCCCTCTCTCCCACTATCACTCTTTTCTCTCTCTCTCTCTCTCTCTCTCTCTCTCTCTCTCTCTCTTCTCCCCTGCAGTGATGAGCCCATTTTCAGGTTACTGAGGTTCAGAAAATACTGCTGAACCAGAACATCCTGTCCTCAGCCTCTCCAGTCCAGTCACATCTGATCACAAAGTCCTTTCTAAAGAGGGTTAGACCCGGGTTTTATCTCCTCCTCTTCTTCCTCCTCCTCTTCTTCCTCTTCCTCGCAGCGTCGCAGGTTTAGAGTTGTGCAGATGCTGGTTATAAGAGGCAGATTGCAGTGCTACAGGGAACATTTCATTCCTTCTGGACTCTGGAGTGTCCCTTCTGGGGTTTCCAGGAAAAATCATCTACCTCTGTGTTTGGGCATTTGTGTTGAAGTGGAATTCTGTATTTTCACTCGCAATCTCCATTAATCCTTGCCTCGAACTGGTTAAAGCAGCACAGACATTTTATTCTCCAAGTTTATAAATGCATTTTACGAGTTGAATGAGGGCTGCACAGTAATTCACAGTTGAATCAATAAAATAGTAATCACAATCTTTAATCCACTAATCCTTGTATTAATCAATCACAGTTTTTACTATTCCTTCATTTCATGCCAGATGTGCAGGATAGAGGCGCCTTTTCCAGTCAGAGGGCAAAGAAATTTTGCATCTACTGTTTCAATGTCAAGAATTTTCATCTGTGAAACAAACAAACCTGATGCAGATTTATAAGTTTGATAGCTAAACAAACCAAAGAGCTAACTACACACAGACGCTGAAACTGGACTTCGCTCAGCCTTCAATCAGTGCATTCAATCAGCCTCTAATGACAGCAAACACACACATTTTCATTAAACGAAATTCAGCATGTGCTCTCCTGACTGCATGGCCGCATTCAAATTGAGAAACTGAGGTAAAGTTTTGTCAGTGTATAGTTTTATCGGTGAAAACGGCTGTTGACGGGTCACAAACGTGTCTCGGCGCGTGGTTATATAATGTATTTGCGCGAAGGAAAACATTACAGTTCTCTGCGTCCGTGAGCTGTTTACAGTATAACTTTGATTCACTCACCTGGATCAGCCTTGTCCAAGCGACTCTCTTTCTGTCCTTGAACATAAAAAGAATAACATCCAAGAATGTCCAGAGTGTGTACCCAAGTTCAACGATGCACGAGTTTATAAATTCGACATCGCTCCAATGCCACGTGCTGAAGAGTTGATTGCTCTTTCATTAGACAACGCAGTAGTTTTGACAGAATCATGATGAGTTCAGGTGTGCTGCGTAACTTTGTAAACTGCAGCAGCTTTTGTGGACTAGGCAAAGTAAGCTACTGTTTTATTAAGAATAGCTGAGAATATATGTAAATGAAAGTGTTGAATATAAACTTATATGATAAAATAGTTCTATCTCTTGGGCTGTGGGCTTTTAGTTGTTTAGTCGATGTTTTTAGTCGACTACAACCCTGCATATCGCTCAGCCCTTGGTGGAAATTCCAGTTGGATGTTGCGGTTACATCAGCTCGAGTCTATAGGGGAAGTGTTTGAACTGATCCTGAGCTGAATCTCTGCAGGATGTGGAAGTCGTGGAGCAGAAGAACTGTGAGGAGATGTTTTGTCTCTGGTGTCTTTGTTGTGACAGAAATTTGAGCTGCTGCCGCTCCACATCTCTGTCCCTCTCACTTTTTTTACTCTGTCTCTGTGTTCCTCTCACTCTCTCCTCTCTTTCTGTCTCTTGTCGGCCTCTCCTGCTCTTTCTTCCTCTCCTCTCTCCCTCGTGTTTGTCCTTCTGTCACTGCTCCATATGTTAGCTCTCATGTCTCTGCTATAGCTCTGTCTCTTTCCCGTCTCAGCCAAGTAAATCATAAGCACTACAAACTATTACTTGTTTGTTGACTCAGTTAGGGACAGGAGCCAAATTTCCTGTTTTGAATATATGGTATTTGTATCAATAAATATATATATTGAAAAGGTAGAAACATTTTCAAAGGTCTGGACATTGTTTTTGAAATCGAGCCATTTAAAAGTCATTTTCAATGTGAAGTTACTGAAGCAAGAAGTATAATATTGAATAAAAAGGGGAAGAGATTGTTAAAAAAAAAAACTTGGCAGGAAGGTAGCCAATGACCCAACCCATACTCTTTATAATAAGTTTGAGTTGATGCCGTCAGAAAGAAGGTATATAGTTCCAAACTATAAATTGAAAATGTTTAAAAATTCTCTTGTACCATCAGCAAATAATCTGCTAAACTCGGAGACCAGTGTTAAAGAATAAGATTGAAAGTGTTAAAGAATAAGATTGAAATCACTGATTGAAGTGACAAGACAGGCATATCTTGCAGATATGGCATTAGGATAAGTTAACTGCTTAGGTCGAGGGAATGTGAGCGCTAGGGCTGTAGTCGACGAAAGAACTGCTTTATTGACCGATTAGTTTACTAAAAGGGGGCGTGGCAAAAATGTATCGAAAACAAAAAAGTATATCCATGTATCTGACCCGAATTGCACTCAAAAAACTATTTCTACACTGGAAAGTACAAGGACACTGTGTATTTCTTCAACTAACACATGCCATATCTTCTCGATTTCGCTATTTTAGCCCCATAAATCATTTTAATCTAAATGAGGGCCGTTGCTAACAATTATTTGAATAGTTGACTAGTGAAACAATGATTTCTATAGTTTATTAAATCTATTCTTTTTTGACATTATGATGTATTATTATCGCAGTCTTTGTTGTAAAAAGTTTTTACTGACGTATTTTAGACTCTGTATAATTCAGTTAACGATTTGTCAATTATACATTTTTATAGTTGTAGCTCTAATCTAAATAAAATGATTAGTCGATTAATAAAAATCTTGGTCGACTAAGACGCCATCGACCAATTAATCGACTAAATGACTAAAGGGTTACAGCCCTAGTGCACTCAAAGCTGCACAGAGGTCGACTCAAGACTGTGAAATACATGTTTGCAAATAGTCGCTTATAGGCCGGCTGATGATGTTGGACTTGTGGTTATTTTGGTCCCTTGCGCTTGTTTAATGATGTGTGTTGAATGTATTGTGTACACAGTGTTGGCGATGTCTTCTGTTAAAGCTTGTGACCCATTGTCCCAAGACAACTTTCTCCTCTGGGAGACAATAAAGGATTATCTTATTTTACTTTCAGTTGAATGCAAGAGCTTCTGGGTAAAGGCTAACAGCAAATAATTCTCCCATAAAGCTTCTCAAATGCAATTGACATTTCCAGGAATGGGACAAGCTCTTGTGCCACAGATCTTGTGCAAGATAAAATTGCCACATGATATTGTGAGATGTTTTCCCTTTGTGATGAAAAAAGCTAACAAAATAGTAAGGATATTAAATGAAAAATTGTGTGGCCAATCATTTAAAAAAATCAATCCAAAAGTCAAAATCTAGTCTTGTTTTCATTTGTTCTTGTGGACCCAATTTTGTGTCTCATCTTGTGAGAATTGTTATCCCACTTCCTCTTGAAACTTTTGAATGATCTTATGGTGCTGTTATGACACCATTAATAGTCAACAATTATGAATAAACATACAATTAGAACGTGTCTTCTCACAATAAATGGAACACTTTGGCCTTTCATGATAATTACTTTATCGAGTTGAAAGAACAACACTTTTTGGGGGTCAATATTTATCATGGGTGGTACATTTTTGCACTTGTGGGGGATGTTTGGGTATTTTTCTGGCTACGATAAGATTTGAGCAGTAGAAATGACTTCTATGATATGAATCTAACTACTAACATTTGATTGCCATTTGTTTATTGTAGCTCATGTTTTTTAAAATATTGTACGTTTAGAATACTTTTTGGCGGGAATAATCATGATTCAGAGTTATAGTGTCAGTTGCATAAATTAGTTTGTATATTATCGTTCAACGTCTATATTTTCTGCAGCAATATATCTCACTTCCATATTTGTTAGTGTGACAGGCCCAGTAACATAAACATCGCGATATATCCCGAGTCTAGATGTCAAAATGTGAGACTGAATGGTTATCCGTCTAAAACTTGAGTTGCTTGTTTTAGTCAGTATGGATTTGAACATTGTCGAAACGTTTTCTTTTCTGTTCTGTTTTCTTACAGTTTGAACCCAGTTGCCTACTGAGCAAGTTGAAGACCGAAGTTGGATTTCGTCTGGTCTAAAGCCGTACTTCCTGGATCGTTTTTCTGTTGGACTACAAACTGTGGCTTCTCATTTTCACCTCCTCCCCTTTTTCTATAAGACTTGAATCCTTCTGAAACCCTTTTCTCTGACCAAAACCAGGTGCCAAACCAACTGTGTCAAAAGCAGAAGCAAAAAATCTTTTATACAACCATCACTACACATTTTTAGCTTTAGCAACTACTATAACGACACATTACTTCCTATTTATTTAACAAACACTTACATTTGGGGAGCGTGTACGTTTATATCTATCGTCTTCTTGTTAGTGTTTGCGTAGCTGCTATTCTTGATGCTAAAAATGGAGAGACAACCAGTGCATTATTGGTTCAAAGTGCTTTACAGACATTTCTAGACCTATAAAGTGTCCCTCCTTTGCCGCTGCTAATGCTAACTGCTAAGGTAAATGCTTAGACTAAACGCTAACCGCTAGGCTAATCGCTAACTCTCCCGATCTCTGCGCTGTGATAACCTCCTTACACTTCTCCTAGTTTATCTTCCAGTCGTGTTTTGTTTCTTCCATGGACGTGGCTAACTTTACCGCCACAGCGAACAAGCAGAATAGCCCCTTTATCTAACACCACTGACCTCTTCTCTAACGTTATTCTTCCTTTGAATCTATTATGAACATGCAATTTCAACCTAAATGTGGGCCGAGCTAAATCATAACCGAAAGCCATACCTAACACCAGCCATACTTTTTCACATTCGCCAAACGAAGTGATCTTTTTGAAACATTGGTGCACTACATATTCAGGGAGTCGATGTAGAAACTGAGAAAAGGACTATCAGAAATTTGAGTTGGAAAGTTGTAGTTTCATGTAAAGTTAAGGTGGTTGTTGACTTTCTGTATCGTGTCTTGTATTGCTTTGCTTTGACGAATGAATCCTGATATTTTCATGCGTTCCTTGTGGGCAGAACCGCGCTGCCCTGCTAGGATAGGGCCCAAACCGACTTTCGTTTTGTTTTGTTGGGCCAAGCTAAACTCAGAGCAAAGACACTCGCGTAAGGGCATTGAACGCACATAGAAAGAGAAGCTAGCTGCAGATTTTCATAGCTTTTTAGTGTGATTCGTGACTGCCTTTTTTGCGTTCTTGATATTTCAACCGTCGCTACGATCTTCAACTGTTTGTACCAACCAAAACTGCGAGCATACTGACCTTTATTTGGTGGATTTTAAGCTTGTGCCAAATTGTAGACGTACTTCCTGTCAGCTTGTTTACGCGACAAAGCTGACATTTTGAACCTGCCAGTGCTGTTTACAGATACAGTTAACTGAAAAAAAAAGTCTTAAAATTATTTCCCAGTTTGTAAAGTGCCACAGACCGGCATCAAGACTCGAAGTTTACATCCAAATGTTTACAACGTGAGCCCATTTTGCAGTTTCATGCATGAATTGTAACTCGTGTGCCATTGACAACTTGGAAAAACCTCTTTGTCGAGAAAAGGAGAGGCGTTTACACTTAACCAACTTCATCTGTTTACAGTAGATTCAATATTCACTACCGGAGGTGATGACTTTGGCCAGTAGACTGACAATTCAACCGTGCAAAAACAAATTATAATACATTATAAACGATAACATACGCTGCCACACTCAAACCCCTTTATTCATAAGCAGGCAGTTTCCTTAGGGCCTAAATAAAAGAATAAACAACCTCACTGTTTCTAAAGCTGCTAACGCAATAGAAGGAGTTTACAGACGAGTTGAGAAGCCACATCGAAAAGACATTTTTGCCTGAATCTGCTGAACCCTTTGCACCTTTGTATTGCGAAGATTTTATTCACCGAGCGGATTTTTTCATAAGGAGATATTTTTACGACTTGGACAAAGACTCTTGTTTGTGATAAAAAAAAGATGGAGGCCACATTAGGGATGCTCTGCTTGTCCCTCTTGATCTCGTCCTGCCTGGCGGTCTCCACGGTAACCCTCTCGACCGAGCGCCGCACTGCTGAGAATCAAAAGGGCGTAAGTAACGTTTTGGGAAAATTTTAGTTATATATAGTAGATATAAATGAAAGCTTATAATGAGTTTGTGGTTATGACAGATTTGTTCAGGACCAAAAGGATAAAAGTGCTACAAACTCCACATTGAATCTAAAAGAGTATAATATAGACTTAACACTTTTTTTCAAATTTAAAGAAGCAGAAAGGAGAAAGTAACATTTTGAGCAAATTTTAACGATATATAGATGTAGATGAAATTGCTACAAACTGATTCCCTTTTTAAATTAATTTAAATAATCTAAGAGTAAGAGACTTTTTCAAATGTAAAGAATCAGAAAGGCACAACATTTTGGGCAAATTTGAGCCCTATAAGTCAAATGAAAACTTATAATGAGTTCAAACCTCTGCCAAACTATCATAAAAATATCCATTATCACAACTGAGAATGAGATGTATTGATTAAAAAAAAAAAGAAAGAAAGAAAAAAAATCAAGGCCAAAGAATGTAAATCCCATTGTTTTGTAGAATTTAGCTAATTAGGGTAAGTTTATTTAAGTCAATTAAGGAAACTTAAACTGGACTAAACCCAAAACTAAAAAAGGACTAAACAAGGGCTAGTCCTGACGTGTTAGTCAACATCAGGACTAACATGTGCTCAATTTAGGACCAATAAACAAGTGTGAACAACAAAGTATGAACCTCATTGTCACGGCTGATGTCCTTCTTGTTCATTCTCAGGCCTCCAACAGTAAGATGAGCTCCACTCTACTCCTTCTCACTGGACGAAAGCCTCCGCTGCTGCCTCCACCGTCCGGGCCAAAAGTCGCCCCGAAAAAGGCGGAGGTGGAAGATGGAGACGACCTGCCCGTTGTGGCCGAGCTGCCTCCAAAGCCCCTCCCACAGACCATGCTCCCGAGGAACATGACAGCGGCCGACGCCCTCAAGCCGCCACTAGGGGCCGCTCAGGTCGCCCCGCCCCCAAGACAACTGGTGGACGTCGACGTGTGCAGGTGAGAGCGAGCAGCTAACTTTTTATTATTATCAGAAAATGGGACAAGACGTTGTGAATGAAGGGGGGGTTGCCTAAATGCACAAAAATATGTTTGGTAACAAGAATGTTGTAACAAATTGGAGAGAAGTGTACATTTTTAGCAGAAGAAAGTCAGCTGCAGTTTGTGCACCATTGATGCATTATCAGTGGCATCAAGTAAGACTGCACTTCATTCACTAATTCACAATGTTAAAATAATAATAGTGTTGTTTTGAAGGCAGCCGCAGCAGACTAAAACAGGGGTTCCCAAACTTTTCTGGCCGGGACCCCCAAATAGCCAAGCCATCGGGACCCCAAAGTGAAATGAAACTATTTTAATTGTCATAGCATGTTGAAACAGGTTTAATATTGGTTATTTGAATAGTCCGAACCATCAGTAGTGCAAAACTGGACCAATCACAGGGCAGCATTGTGATTTGGGCTGAAGCCAAAACAACAAAACCAAAACAAACATGGTGGCACAGTCTATTTTAGAATAAACAGGGACTATTGTGTTTAAAACATGCACATACATGCCCTTTTTGCATTTGTGAACGGGAAAGATTGATTCTTGTGTTGATCTCAATTCAGAGTGCTATACATATCAATCTGCTGCGAGCCATGTTACTAATTTAGCTGTTGACTTGGTAAATAGACCCCTTCATGAGGTCATATAAAGATGTCCTGTAAGACATATAATCAGTGCACAGTAGGATCTTTACTGTTCTTCTCTCTTGGTTGAAGCGTTGATGGGTCTGAGATTAAACTGAGATACTGACTGTTTGGTGAGAGGCGTCTGGCTGTTGCTTAGGAACGCTCTTGGTCTCGGGATGTTTGTGTCGGTGTCAGCACTTGGACTACAAGAGCCCCTCGTTCTCATGGAAACAATACTCTGATCAACTGCAGCCAAAAGCACGCACTCATGTACATATGCATCTTCACTGCACAGACAGACGCACTGGGGCTGAGAGCAGTTTATTTTTCACGTGTTTAACACATTTTACATGCAAAAATATGGAGGTGCAGCACTAGATTATTGAACTGTTGCCAATCTCCAATACAAGATAGCAGTACCCACCTTGTGTGTGTGTTTTTTAATGAACCTGAAACTAGAAACGTAGGCATCAGAAAATGATCTGAATAATTAGTGTACAACATGAAAGTGTATTGAGTAAGAGTGTATTGGATATTGGACAATCTTCCAGGTAACAATATCCAGAGAGTCATTAACTAAAACAATACTTTAAAAAGTCAACAAAATCGATAAGGCATGGAGTGAGTTATTTGGAGTGATTGGAGAGTTTAAAAATCAGTCCTTTCACTTGTCGTGTACTAGTATTTCTCTGTAAATAGTAGTTTTATAACTTTGAGAGATTTTGCCAAACCCACCTCCCCTGTTTGTCGACTAATGGATGCACGGGGCATGTCTTTAGTCGACCAAGATTTTGTTTAGTCGACTACAGCCCTAACATTAAATCCCATCGGACTTTATTGCATTTATTTCCCTTTCCTCCTCAGGGGTTACTTTGATGTAATGGGGCACTTCGACAGCACCTTTAACTGCTCCCGGGGCAGTTATATTTACTGCTGTGGGACGTGTCATTACCGCTTCTGCTGTGAGCACCAGAGGGACCGGCTGGACCAGGACTCCTGCAACAACTACAACTCGCCGGTGTGGATCGAGCAGCAGGGCACCGCCACACAGCCCGCCGGACAGAGCCCTGACCCCGACTTTGAGACGCTCCAGCAGCAGAGCAGCAGGTACATGGCTTACCATTTAAGGACACAAATGATGCATTATTATTGTTGTTAGTGGTATTTAAACATGCTCTTTAGTACCTTTACTTGACTTGTTTAAGAATTTAAAATAATGTACATAAGGAAAACCACACTGAATTTTTCCTCATGAGGACTGATGTTAGCACACCATCCACTGGCTGTAGAGAGAATTACCATGGGGAAAAAACAAAAGCTAGCTTGCCCCGACATACAAATGTAAGCAGCAGTTACAATGAATGTGGTTTGACGGCAGAAATGTTCAAAACAAACTTAAAAACAGCGCAGAAGACCTCTGAGCTCCCCCTATGACATCACAAATCTAGGAAATTTGAATGACGATTGATTCCTGATGCTCAGAGCCGAATAGACTTGTAAATACGATTAAAACAAGCACACATTAAGCGAAATACAACTCCAGGTATGTTTTTGATGAGGGAACAATGTTGTAACATGGTTAAAAGCTCAATTAAGTTAATTTAATTTTATGTCCTTTAAAGGTGACAGATGGAATATTGTTGTGTTGTTGTATTATTTACTTTTTAAGATAAAAAAATTGTACACTTATTTTACAAAAATGCATTACAGTACAGGTACAGTGTATTAAATTATTATTATGTAGTGTTGCTTCCAGCTTGTTCCATCTGAGCAAAGGAACCTGGTCCCAAAATGCAAAACAAAGTGCTTTAAAAACAGCTTTTCCCAGCAGCTGTTTGTTGGCTAAATAAGCTGTAAATTATTGCACCTTGTTTATCTGTGTTATTCTTTTTATTGACAACTGTAATGTTTTAGGTTCTTAAGCTCGTCAAATGTTTTCAGGCTTTTTCCAAGGGCTCATTTTTATGTGTCATTCCTTGACCAGCACTTTCTTATGAACTATGATTTATGTATTCATTGTTTGTATAACTTATGCATTCAAATCAAATCCAACTGCAAACCAATTCCAGCTGCAGGTATAAATAAACTTGGCTGAGCTTTATCATTGTACTTAGATGTTACTTTTACTTGTGTGCATGAATAATCAGTGCTAAAATGTTCTGGTGTTGGTCGTACAGCACGGCGTATGTGATCGGTGGAGTGATTTCGTTCACTCTGGTGGTGGCTGTGGGAGTGAGGATCGCCTTCAGTAAAGTGGCCCGAAGACCAAGAAACAGAGACAACAACGTGCCCAGGTCAGACTGAAAACACGAAACAATGGATTCATTAATAAAGTCAACGTAAAGTAATCTGCCTCTTTTTATGGTTTGGAAAGACCCAGCTTGTTTGTAACTCAATAGTAACAGTAATAATAATAGTTCACATTATTAGATCATAAACTGCAGTCTGTCTAAACTTGAGGTGGAGAGCAGGTGCAGAGGTGTTGTCTTAGTTAAAGGTGCTGTGTCTGATTTTTACTGTTTTGAAATGTGAAAAACAGAACTTGTTAATGTACCAGAATTGTTGCATGTAATAACCTAAAATCTGTGTTGCCTCAGTACAGATATATTGTAAACGCATCTATTCAGAAAATGAGACCAAAACTGCTTACTCTGCTTTCATTTATAGAGTGTTTTATTCTACGAGAAGCAGGAAGTGCGCTGTTAGCATGCTAATGTTTGTTAGCTTTACTGTGATGGAAAACTGTGACTCGCTTTGGAAAGTGCTTATAAACTCATGGGACTGAATATTTAGGATACTGTGACTGCATTAGGAAAGTGAGTGATACATGTGGACTATTGTTACTGTCATGTTCACGTTTCAAAACTGTAAAAATCAGGCACAGAACATTTAATGGTTAATCTTTTTTGTATCCACATGGAACAAAAACTCGCAGAAAGTTTAACATCTTCTCTACAGAGATGTCAAGAGTATCAGTTTAATCAAGGATCGTGATTATTTAGGTCACAATCTAATCATGTAAAACAAACAAAAAATCGAAGCAAAAATGTGTGTTAAAATATTTACTAAAAGAAAATACCACTAAATGTGAAGTGATTTTTCTTTAGCGTGTCGTTATGTCAAGCTAAATTTACTTAATCTTTCAGAGAGTTTGATTTCATTAAGCAGGTCATTGATAATGCATCAGGCAATGAGAGTGAAAGAGATTTGAGAATTTCACTGTTGTTTGATGTCAGTAGTTGAGAATAATTGTGGATTGTTTATTCTCACAATTGCCAATACTCTAAACTTTTATATTGTGACATCCTTACTTCTCTATCAGGAAAACAAGAAATAGATATATATTTTTTTACTGTATTAACAAAAAAAAAAAAGAAATATTCATTCACTAAGATTTCAGTGTTTCCAGTTGAAATAATGTTTAGTCACAAGATTAATGTAGATATTTAGGTGGATTTCAGATGCATTGGATGTTTCTTGCAAAAACATAAATTGCTGGCCCCTGTCCTCATTTTGAAATAATACAAGTACATCCTGCTTTTAATACTTTGACCGTTTTGGCCCTGTGTTTAGGTCTCTGGTGGACATCTTGCGTCATCAGTCCAGTCCGGTGCAGCAGGGAGAGAGGAACAACACCACGATCCTCGGCAGCACCGCTTCAGACGGACGCACCTCCAAAAACATCTACACTCCCGTCCTACAGAGCAAAGACAACCGCAGTAAGTCGCCCTCAGACTAACACGGTTTCACTTTTTTATTCTATGTGATTACTGTTTTTATGTTTACCTTAATTGTACCTCCAATTATCAACTGCACCACTACTACTTCAATTTATGTTACAAATATTAGTTTTGCTTTTAAATATTTCCAAATGATCCGTTACTCATATTTAAACGAAGCTTGCTATCTACTTAATGATTACACACAAAGTTTTAAAGCCATAGTAATTACATTTGAAATAAGGAGAGCCGATTTGTAGGAGTTTTAAATAAAAATATATAAAGTCATGATTTCTTGAAATGCAACATTGAAGAGGTGAGTCAGCAACAGAGAGTCAGTTCAGCAAATTTTGATCAGGAAGTCGAGTCATTTCTATAATCAAAGGTGCACCATGTAATTTTTCTAGTGGAGGGTCTGCCATGGAAAGATTTTTGCTTATCTCTCTATTCTACAATATGGCATAAAACATTCAAACTCACATTTATTCTATTAATTGTTTTTTATTGCTTCAAAACGCCTTGAAAAATATGTATTCTTACTGTGAGTGAGGTCCCTTCTTCACAGATCAGAAGTTTTATTTATATAGTTTGTGTGAGTACAAGTATGTTGCATATGTGACTTTTAACGTTAAGTTTGTGATTTTCCAAAAGACAACTTGATGATGAGCAGTTCCGTCCAAAAACTCAGAACTTTGTAGGTTGGGGCTTTCAGAGACCAGGCAGAAAACGTTAAGAGCCCAGAGAGACAAGACATGAGCGTTTCTGGAAGTTTGTGTTTAGTCCTCACGTACTTTTTAGTAAGGATTCCACGTTATGTTTTATAAATAAGACCCCGACCTGTAACTTGTTCTGGCGGCACCGTAAATTGAGACGGACAAGTAGAAGAGTCTTTCTTGTACTTTTATTACATATCACACATATCACAGGCAGAGCAATATTTCCATCACAATCTAAAAGAGAAGATTCGCAAAAAGTTGATAATATTGCTAAAAAATACTAATTGTTGCGTGTACATTTTTAGATGTAAATATTTTCGCCAGCTTGTTTTATGCTCTTTAAGCTACTTTAAGGAACTTTAGCTCTTTAAAGAACTTCCGCTTCTCATGTTTTTTCTGTCACTGTAGTTGTTTTTGCCTCCACATTCAGTGTTTAAACTGCTGTCCGACCCTCTCCACACCTGAGCGGAAAATCAGCTGCAGCTCACATGGAGTTACATCATGATATTCACCCCCAAAGTAGACAACGATATATCAAAACAATGGCCATATCACACACAAACATTTAATAAATGAACCTTTTAAAGATTAGCTGCAACAACTTACGTAGATAGAAATGTTTAATGTCATATTGTGGAACATCCTCAGTATTGAGGTTGACCGGTATATCACTAAAGTAACAAAATAATCAATATTGCTACAAACTAAAAATATTACAATAACACTAAGGTCCAAGATCTGACAATTTTACTGTTTATCAAAAAAAAAAAAAAAAAAACTGTTTTAAAAAAGGTTGGTATGATTAATGATTTTTCCTCATCTAAATTAGCCTTGATTTAGTCAGTTTTTTAATTCACTAATATATTAAGACATGGAGTATGTGTAATTGAAGTTATTGCAACAAAAGGTATTTTCAAATATCGCAATAATATCATATCAGAGTACTTAATCGACACACACAGTACTTAAGCCACATCCAACAATTTTGTGCGAAATAAGCAAGTCGCAAACCCTCAGAAAAAGTTACATAGTGCACTTTTATGTCGTTTTAGACCCATATCGCAGTGATTACAAAATGTTAACTATGTCAACGTTCATTTCTAAATACCAGACAAAGCTTAGTGTCTTCTTTGACTGACCGCTCTTCCCTGGATTCTTCCTGTGAGTCTCAGAGGAGCGCGTTGGTAATTGTCGCCTTGTACAGTTTCGCTCGCAGCATCGCACTCACAACAAACACATCGCACCTCGGGCGCCAGGTCTGCTGCCAGGGTAGTGTTGCCAGATAAGACGGAAGAATCTCAGCGGGCTTTGTTTTCAAATTAAGCAGCACTTACACTGGATCTAATTATCATTCATGTCTCCAGGTAGTGGGTCTTTATTTAGGCCTCTGCTCTGTGTTTTTAAATGACAGGAATCAGGATACAGTGCATTTGCTGTCCTTATTGTAGGCACTTTCTTACTCGATGACTTATGCCTCTTTCTTTAAACTTCAAGTCATGAATTAGTTTGTATTTTCACAACATGTCCAACAGTTAATGTGTTTTTCCATTCTTCTTTTTATTACACTATGTAACTTTACAGGAGGAGGGTACGCCACCTGCTTGTCTCCATGAAGATGCTATTGTTTTGTCTATAATGTTCCAAGACATGGCATTAAATGTAGTTATCTAACATTATTTTCATTATGGTTGTTTTTATTGCCCAAAAAATATCTTATTCTAAAACCTGGAAGACACTAGAGGATATATTCCCCCATTTAGGCTTCGATTTTCTTCTCCCCGACTTAGAGGAGGGCTTTGGCTCCTCGTAAATGATTTTTAAGCAGCTGCGCCCCTCATGTGTCTGGTGTGGATACAACTCAGAGCTGCTCTGTCATATGGTATCACAATAAAGCAGAGTGTCAGGGGCAGATGGACAGACTGAGGCACAGGATACAAACACGGGAAACAGAAAAAGGACTATGATTACTTTATTACTCACCTCTAGTAAAGTTACAAAGTTAAACTGTTGCACTCTCATCCATTTCTCCACAAATCCATTACACCTAGCCCACAAAACATCACCATTAATCCAGTTTGAATATGTTTTTAAAAGAAAAAGGCTGAGAGTTCCTCACGTGTGTCAGTGTATACACCGAGGATCAGTGAAGCGGTGGCAGATTAGCTTCACGTAAACACAACACTGCTTCCTGTGCAGTCTGTCACCAGCTTTCTACTGTATGCTAAATATTTTTCAGATCAAAATAACAATAGCTCATGTTTGTCTAGTGTATAAACCAGAAGTACAGTGCCGTGACAGTTTTGAATACTTTGTCAGCTCAAAGCGGGTTGCTTTAATTTACTTTACACAAGTAACAGCTGATGCCAGGTGCATGAGCTCTGTTATTTCACAACTTTTGTCTCTGTAGTTTTTGCTCTTGAGGATCAATAGATTTAAAATCTCAAACAGTTACTTTTCTCTCATGTTTAAAAAAGGGTTAGGACTCTAAAATCCTGTAGTGTGCTCCAGGCTTTACTGTGAGCAGCCTCTCCACAGATGACTGTTCTGGTGGAGCATAATATAAACCCCTACTTTGGTTAATTCCAAGCAAAGCAATAACATTTCCATTGAGTCAAGCAGGTGGCACACCCTCCAGCAGAAAACTCAACCTTTAATAGTACGCTGTTACTGCAAAAGAAAATGATTGTCTGTTTGTAATCAGCAACATGTGCTATTTATTTTTCTCCTGAAAACAAATGAAGCTGCAGTTTTAAACATTGTTCTTGTGGCTTAATAACAATATAACATGGGATTTGCAGCTTTTTTCTTCCTTTGCTCCCTCTGTCTTCTTACTCTTCTCTTTTAGCGGTCTCTCCAGGACATACACTCAATAAATTCCTAAACCCATAAACGTTTCTATTTTAACATTGTATTTGATACTATAATATTTTAATTTAGATTGCAATAAGACGTATTGTAATAAAGCTAATACAAGGCAATAATGACAAACTGGTAAACAATTATTATTATTATTATTATTTATTTTTTTTTTCAAGTGAAGAGTTCAATTCCAAAAACAGATATTTCCATTTTGAAAAATTGTCAAAAAGTATTTATTTTTTATTATTGTTGCCATCTACAAGTATTATCAATGAAAATAATGGCAAGGAGGGATAGAATGTTTGAATTTCAGTAAAATACATTTAGCTTTTGAAAACATTTCTATATAGACTCAACTGTAATCAGACCTTTTAAATCTTTTAAATGGCACATATCTGTTTTTACAAACAAGCTCTTCAGATGTTTCGTGCTGTTCCTGGAGAGTCCGCCGTCTCTCTGTCCGCTCTCTCTCCTGTCGCTTTCTCTGAATCTCTCCGAACATAAAACTTCTGTGGACTCTTGCTCTGTCTCTGGAGTGGTGTGCTTCAGTTTGTCGGCTCTGCTCTTTTCGCAGCTGGGACTTTGCCTCACCCTTTTAACCAGCAGGGGGCGCCCTCCAGCCCCAAACACACAGCCACGATCGGTAAGCCTCACGCCCGAGGCACGGTTCAGACGGGGCCGGACCAATGTCCTCTCACGGACATCTGAATTCACCTGTGTTACTGACCGATCAGGAAAATAGAGTCATTGTTCCACGGCCATCAATGAACCAATCACTTTATGATAAAGTACATTTTAGTATCCCCAGCCTCCTCCATGCCTCTTGGTGAACAATCACAAAACTTTGTCCCATTTCAACCAGCTCTACACTATTCTACTCTGCCCCCATTTGGAGCATTCCATTAAGTAATCTTAACTAAGACAACTTTTTAAGAACCGGCTCAGTCAGTTGTTCCTTCATCTAAAAGACACTAATCACATGTTTGAAGACAGTGAGGTAAAATGTTTAAGTGAGGAGAAGAATCGGTTTAAAAGAAAACCCTCCTTTAATTAGAAATGTTGGTCTGAGATACAACCCCCCCTCAGTTTACAACAGCTGCATAAAACCTGGGCAGAAATCAGACCAGTCAATAATGAGGTACTTGACAGCTCTGAGGTGGAGGTGGTCAGACCTCAATAAGCCTTAACGGTCCAAGCCACTGGCAGACCTGTAAACAAGGGCAGGGCAAGTTTCCATTAAAACTCTTCCATTTGGGAAGAGTTCTAGCTTCTCAAATCAGGACCTTCAGACTAAAAATGACTTTTGGATGGACTTTGAAACGTTGATTTCTAAAACAGTGTCTAAATGAAACCTTTTCTACCACAGTCCAGGATGTGCTAAACACTGAGTACTGGCCACTAGTGGATATGGTACTAGAATCAAAAACAAGGAACCCTACACTGATTAGAGCAATGTTTTCCATCCAGGGGTACATGAGCACTTAACAGGGGGAACTTGGAATGGTTTTTGATTTTAAAAGAAAATGAAATTGAATAATATCTCAAAACAGACATTTTATTTCTAGTAAATGTTGATTATTTTCAAAGATTCTGGACCTAAATATATGTTATTAATGAGAAATAGAACAGTTGTAGTTCACCATAAAACCCCTGTTTAATCCATTTATTTGCCCAGCACCAGGTGAACACTGACAGCTTGGCGGGTGCGGTTCGGGTCCCGCAAGATTTAGAAAGTTAGTGCGCCCAGTTACTTCGACCTCGAAGCACTGCAGGCGCAGGTCCAAGCGAGGTGTGAGTATGAGAAAACAATCCACAAGAAGTCTAGTTTTCCCAGACACCGCAGTGTCTGGAGCTGTTTCTGATAGTTACATGATTGTTCTTGCACAAATTCACGGGAATCGGGCCGGCGTTAATCAAATCCACAGCGCTGTGCTCTGTAGTTGGAGTAAGAGGCAGTCTGCAACAAACCGACTGAAAATACATGCCGAGCCTGCCTTGTGTTAGCTGTACACCAGACGTAAAACTCTTGGGGTTCTCGGAGTGTGAGACAATTACAGGACAGACAAAAAAAGTGGGAAACCACTGGATTAGATTAAAACCTAAGGCTGGTGGAAATGGGATTATAAACTCTTGATCAGGGAGTACCTTTGAGGATTACCTTATTGTGCATGATTTAGGTTGATCTCATAGTCCTGTACACGATTCACTTCACCATCAGCATTTGACCCGGCCGTCAGTGGCGCTATGGCAATCTCTCAGGAACTTTTCAGCGATCACAATGCAGTTATTATCTCAGATGTATCTAGCTGGAACATGACACATACATGACACGTGCAAATTCCACAGCGAAACTCCCCTCATGAGACTAAACATGTCACCAGATCACACCCATAAGCCGTGTTAACATTACCTGTTAATTGCTGTTAGTCGTACTCTTCTGGTTAATCATAGAATGACGTTATTGTAAGGTGATTGGTTCTTGTGGCCCTTGTGTCAGCCTCACAGCAGAATCAGAGTGTCCCAGCTCTTTGCCTGTGTGTGTCATGGCCTGTCCCTCACTCAGCTCTGCTCTGTCCACACTGATCCAAGCACATGTCGTTACTCTCTTTAAATGTTTGTTGTTGAGGGGGACGACGCTGTGGCTCGTCCCGCTGCACGGCTTCAGAGCGCCCTGTTCTCTCTGTCCTGTGTGTGCTCACTGCTGCCCCCACGCGGTACTGCAGCTCCGGCTTAAGCTCAAGCCCTGTGTCCTGAAAGAAACACTCTGCATCAGACACAAAAAAGCAATGCTAGCTTTCCAGAGTCACTCTAAAAGATTTAAGGATATAATGCATTTATTTTGGCAATACAAATGTATACCCAGTCTAATTTGGTACCTTTTTTATTTAATTATTTTAACTTTTTAATTGTGTGTTCTGTTGCTCCAATTAGCGATTTGTTTAAATGAAGTTTGAGTACATCACATTTTGTCTGTCTTAAGAATGAGAGACAAAAAATATCATGTTTGCCCCACAGTTATCAAAGTTAGTCGCCGTTTTACATCTGAAGTCAGACTTTACTGACTTAACTTTTTCATCAGTAAATAGTTCCTATCATATTTCTGGCCAGTGGAAAGGAGCCTGAAAAAGACTTTTTCAAAACTCTTCCCCAGTTTAGGATTTACTTTAAATGCGAAAGGGCAGGGTTGTCAAAAAACCTTACTAACAAATACAAACAAATACTAAAAACAGCAACAAAACCAGAGAATCATGTCTTAATACAGAAGAACATTAAAGACAAAGTTGGACCTTTCCCAAGTAATTTTAAAATTAACTACATATAGTAAAAGACCAATGAAAATGGCATCATGTTGTGTAAAAAAGATGCCATGTTTAACAATAATTGTTTTACTGACATCACAATTGACTATTTGTTATTTTCCATAGCATCAAACTTTAGTTAATACTGTTAATATTGTAACATAATTAAGGAAACACTGCTTGTTATAATGAATTATGAGTGAAATAAGTCACTTCGACTCATGGTAGATACAGGGCAGATGTTAAAGTAATGTAAGCCCATTTATTTAACAAGTCTTTACCTGAGCCTGGCAGCTCCTGTGGCGTCCTCCCTGTGTTCAGCACTTTAAATGTGACTCATGTTCTTTAGATCAGCCGAGCGTCAGAGAGAAGTGGGAGTCCAAAAACATAACAGACCTCGTTTGCTCCAGTAAAACCCCTCTCTCTGAACAGGAGCTAGCATTGCCTTTGTGTGTGAGGTGTACGGTGCTCCCGGGGTGATGCTTAACAAAGACATTACTGGACATTATGGCTCATTACTGTTAATGGTCAATGCCCAGTACATGTGCAGCAGTGCTCTTAACCAAACCCCCTCATAACCATCGGCACCTGAACGCACCGCATCGATTCTGTCTCAGGCCAACAGCATAAGGACAGTTTAAGTCTCATAATGTCCTGAATGAGCTCAGGGTTAATCTCACATCAGGGCTTTAGTGTCTCCTTTAGTGCAAGCTCTGTAAATACATATAGTAACCCAAAGTCTTTTATTATTATATATAGTAGATTAAGAGTGCGTTCACACTTGCTCAAACGTCACATTAAAATTAGGACAGAACTTGGACTAAACCCAGCACTAAACATGGACCAAATAGAGTATTCATCAGATTAAACGGGGTGCAAACCAGTACAGGTGTGAATACAAGGATAAAGTATTTGGATCATTACACAAGTAAAACAGATATATGAACTTTAACCCAAAGCTTAGTTGTTTACTACTTCTAATGCATCTATGCCATTACTACTTGTACTATTGTAGGCATTCATATCACCACTAGAAAGACTATTTGAAAATGTAAAATCTGAAGTTATTTAAATGCCATTTAAAGTCGATTTAATCCTAAAGTATAAAGTGCAAGATATTAGTTGATGTACGCCCTGCTGGCTCGAGGAAACTAAGGAGAACACTGAGCGAATTTAACGCATTTTGAATGAAAGAAATGCTAAATAAATCAAACAATCACTGATTAGAGGCAGATGATTTGCTATAGCCACCCCTGAGGAAGGAAGGAAGGAAGGAAGGAAGGAAGGAAGGAAGGAAGGAAGGAAGGAAGGAAGGAAGGAAGGAAGGAAGGAAGGAAGGAAGGAAGGAAGGAAGGAAGGAAGGAAGGAAGGAAGGAAGGAAGGAAGGAAGGAAGGAAGGAAGGAAGGAAGGAAGGAAGGAAGGAAGGAAGGAAGGAAGGAAGGAAGGAAGGAAGGAAGGAAGGAAGGAATATTCCACTTACAAATCAACTAACTTATGTTTTCTAATGATGCAAAGATAATGTGTACAATCTAAACTCAGATTGAGTGTCTCTGTGGCAGCATGGTTCTGAGCTCTGCTTGAGGCCTCCACATGGCTCCCGTGGGTGCACCTTCATGTGAGGCCGAACGTGCTGTGTGTCCGCTCTTTCAGGAGTATCACTGTGCTGTATAAATGTAAATGTATGATGTAACTAATACTGCGTTTACATGTTGCAAAGCACTGCCCTTCCCCCACTCTGCTGCTGCTATGTCTTACATAAGGACAGCATCCTCTGTGTGAACCGATCAATGTGCTTTGGCTCAGTGTCCATGTGTACAGGAGCATCTCCAGAAACTAGAATATGGTGTAAAAGTCAACAATATTTCAGTCGTTCAATTACAAAGAGAAATTGCATATTATATGGAACTTTTCAGCCATAGGTTTCAAATAGTGTCAAATCGAGGCTGTTGAATGGTCTAATATCCTTAAAAAGAGCATCTGTAACAAGATAATTGAAACCCATAAAAAGAAAGTACAATTTATACTGTATTTTTGCATCTATGTACATTTAACTTTTAGTTGAACGTCTGAAATAGATTCTCTTTTCCACAATATTCCTGCTTCTTGTGATCCGCCTGTATGTTCAGCCTGACGCTGTCTCTGTATTTATCTGTTTTTGAATGTGGCTGATCTTTTACACATTTATCAAAACTCCCTGATAAATCCAAAACATTGATTTGCATTTATAGACCGTCTTCATGGCGCTGAGAGTCACTTCCTGTCTCCTCCCTGGCCTCTAACAGTTGTATTTCCTGGTTTTAGAGCGCGGCCCGCGGATGAACAACACCGCGCAGCTGTCCTCTGGCCCGGGCATGTTGTCGGGCAGCACCAAGGGTCCTGGCGTGGGCCCCGGCGGCATCATGGGAACGGGAAGTATGCGACACAACAGCAGCCACCCGTCCTTCTCCCACTCCTTCCACAACCTGGCCCAGCTGCCGCCAACGTACGATGCCACCATGAAGCCCGAGATCAGCCGCTACAGCTCCCTCAAGAGGCTGGGTGAGTCCTGGAGGATCAGCCGGGTTCAGAGGCTCAGAAATGAGTTTACTTAATGATGAAAGAAGGTCAGGTTTGATCGTTTATACGTCCCAGGAGTCTGTAGTCTCTTGACATTTCTGTATTAACTGCTAATTAACTAAAGACCTATTAATTTCATTCAAAAGCCTTGCCTCTCCGATAGAGTTTTAATGGCCTTGCCCTCCAGTCGACATTACGACCGAAGAAAATTCTAGAACTTAAAATGCGTGTGACAAATCAGACTGCTCATTTCACAATAACGGATTTAGCATAATATATAATCAAGATGTGGCTAAAAATATTCATTTTAGATATTTTTCCTAATTTGAACATTTTAAAGGTGCTGTATCTGATTTGTACTGTTTTGGGAAAAACAGAACTAGTTCATATACCCATTTTTTTTTCATGTAATAAAGTAAAATTTATGTTGTCCCAGCACAGATATATTGTAAAAGCATCTATTCGAGTGAACATGAAACCACAGCTTTGTCTCTGCACCTATTTAGAGAGCTTTTTATTCTATGAGAAGCAGGAAGTGTAGCATTAGCATGCTATTGTTTGTTAGCTTTACCCGGGACGGCAAAACTCGCTCTGGACTCAGAGACTGGTGAAAAGTTTTTCTAAACTCATGGAGGTGATTATAAGTGAGCAATACCTATGAAACAAAACTATCAAAACTGTAAAAATCAGGTACAGGGCCTTTAATGATAATGCCTCACACGTAAAGTGCTTCAGTCTTGTTGACAACAGAATTTGGTCCGAGCGGGTATTGAGCCCCTGACCTTTGGGTTGGTGGACAACTAACCACAGAACTACTGTCGCTAAGTTTATAATTGTAGTTCCTGGTTGGACATCAGATGTGACAGAGGTAGAGGTACTTCCACTATTGTTACTACCAACCATGATGTAAACAAAGGCTAAAGCTGGTCTTATACAGCGGTCCTCAAAGTGTGGGTCGATAGGGATGAGTTGTGAGTCGCAAGATTATTCCAACATATTTTTTTTTAATGATAACACTGTATTTGCTGTAGTTTTTAATTGAAAACAGTAGATTTTAGTGAAATTGGGTCTATTCAAATAAACAACATTGAACTTGATTTTATACATTTTAACACTTAAAATATTTCTACTGTCATATTAATTTTGGGAACACCTGGTCTTAAAGATATTATTTAAGGCATTAATATAAAGGACAACTTGGTACCACTTTGTAATAACTACATTTTATTTTGCCTTAATAAAGCATTAACAAAGACTTAATTAATAATTATATGTAGTTTATTAAACATGATTCAGGATTAGTAACTATTTAATTAAGGTTAAGGTTAGGTTTAGGGTTAGAATATATCTTAAAAAGTTACTAAGCCTGAATCATTCTTAATAAACTATTTGTTGATTATGAACAAAGTCTTTGTTCATGCTTCATTAAAGCAGAAATAAGTGTAGTTATTATAAAGTGTTACCGACAACTTTAATCCCAACTGAATGTTTAAACTGCCTATCTGTTCCTTGCTTGTAAATGACCTTTAGAGGAATTCTGTTGTAGAACTCAGCAATTCCTGTATTTTACAACTTTTTTTCTTTCAACTTCTTCACAAAATGCCACTTGACTAATTTAAAACTATGATCAGTATTTACCACAGATAGAATCCTATCAAATGATGAAATCATTGAAAACCTGTCATTTATTCTTTAGTTGTCTGTAACCTGCGGATGAAAGGCCAACTCCATCTGACGCACATCCGATAAGCGGGGCGCGGTGTCCCTCGATGTGCGTCAGATGATGTGTGTCACCGCTCTTAAAAAGTCTCTCACACAACCCGAGGAGAGCTTTAAACATGGATTTTGTCTGCAGATCCCTGACAAAGTGCGAGTCATTGTGTGAGGACAGGAAAGTGGTTGTTTTAGAGGGTTAGTGAGTTCAGGGAGAGAAGCCGGTGCTTTCTCTGCCTCCTGCAGCTCTGTCCCTCTGCTCACAGTCCACACCGGCCCTTCTGTCGAACACTGCAGAAGAGTGAGGAGCACGGACACACATCAGAGGCTCTCCATGGGCTTTGGTCTTTACTCAAAATACATTTTCCTCCAGGTATAGAGCCATTCTACCCCATCTGTTGTGGTTGGAGGTGATATAGGTATGCACTGGCAACCACACGTCAGTCAGTATGAATAATGTTGGATAAAATTATAACAATATCTTGACAAAAGCTCAAAACACAACTAAAATGTGAAAAAAGCTGCTCCAGCCTGATAAAGATATAAAAGTTTATCACTCTGCTAAATATTTGGATCACACACAGTCTAATTACCTTTCTCTCCTTTAATAACATGTTTCTGAGTCAAAATGTTGAGGAAATTAATTGTTTCGAAGCAGTTAAAGTGTCCTAAATCTCCAGCTGACATTAGCAAACAAGCTAGCTATGCTCTACACATTCGCAGCAACAACGAGAAGCTACTTTCAGTTTACATTTTACTGTAAAAAGATTTGATTTGAGCAAAATAAAAGCTCCACAGACAAAAAAAACAAAACACATTTTATCAGTTGTATAATTCTGGTAATCAAGTCGGAATGTTGTGTGAATTATACATTTAATCTGTCTTTTTACACACAAACAGTTTTCAGTCTAAATATTTGCAATTGCGTAATGTCCTGTAATCTCGTGAACTTCTCAGTGCACTTTCTTTTCAAATCTTAGAAATATTTAATTGGTTTTAGAGCTTTTGCCAGCACCATGCATGCCAGAAGACACTCGAATTCTTTATGAAGAGTGAGTCTGGTCACTCCACCCTCCGACAAGCATCGAGTCAATTCCAAAACGTACCATGCAATTAGTTGCGTTTATTTCTGTGACATGTGTGAAACAAAAGAGTTCATTTGGTCATCTTTATTTTAGCACAAAATCAAACTTCTCTCACCTCAAATTGCTTCACCCTTTGATTCTGCAGAAAGTTGCGATGTTTTTTCTTCCTGTGGTATTTTTTGCCTTTCTTTTTTCCTCGCGAGCAGCCATGTTTGTTTTGATACGGACAGATTATGCGTGTCCCTGATTGGTTAATCTCCCTGTCAATCACGCCCATCTGAACTGGCAGAGTTTACGGCTTGACCAGACTTATATTGATTGATCTGTATGAATGTGGTAAGGACATACAGAGAGATATCATTCTAGATTTTCAAGGCAAGCGCCATGCCCCATTGAATTGTGGTAAATTCTGGTGGGACAAGGTCCTCTGTAGTTTGAGTCTTAGTTTTGATTGGATACTATTCATATGTCCTTCTTTCTGTCAATTATTGTTTAATTTTAGACCAGTTTAAGTCTCATTTTAGACCAGTTTTAGTCCCACTTTAGACCTGAATTAGTCTAATTTTATGCCTAGTTTTAATCTCATTTTAGTTCTAGTTTTAGTGTAGTTTTGACCAGGTTTAATCTAATTTTAGACCTGAAATTGTCTCATTTTAAACCTAATTTTAGTCTCCTTTTAGTTCTTGGTTTAGTGTCTTTTTAGACCAGGTTTAGTCTCTCTTTTTTTAACCTGGTTTAGTCTAATTTTCATGTTTTAGTCTCAGTTTAGACATTTTTGGCACTCACAAAAACATACATTATCTTAGGTTGTGAAACGTCTGAGAACCACTGATCTAGGGTTTTAGAAAAGGATATATATTCATATTTTGTCTTACTAAAATGTCCGGTTGCAAATGAGAATAGAGTCAGTTTAATAGTTTGTATAATTTGTGCACTTAGCTGGACAACTTGCTTTTTGCTATTGCTATTCCTAAACTATACCATTCCATCCATTGTTCCAAACATTGTACCTTTAGTGAGGCTGAGTCCAGTCTGGTCCAAGCTCTACCTGTTTTTACAAAGCCTTCCAAATACGCAGCGTGTTAACTCTTCTCAGCAGCGGCTCCTGCGCAGCCCATTAATAAAACAAGGAGCAGGGGAACGTGACAGGACTGACAACGACAATGCGACTGTCCATCCAGAAGAACAGCAGGGGCTTTGAGAGAGGCCAGACGAGGATACGGGGGACAAAAAATAGATATTTGAACTGATAAGATGCAGAGGGAGAGGAGGCAGGCAGGAGAAGGCAATGAAGTGAAGTGAAGGCTGTTCTTTAGGGGGGGAGGGGCACTGGTCCTGGTTTTTCTGCAGGGAATGAGCTCTCTCGGTCGGGGAACAAACTGCCACAACCCCCCTGCCTTTGTCTGAACCTCCGTGTCCTCTCTGCAGCCGTAGACCGAACATAAGCACGCATACGGCAAGGCTAATGAGGAGAAAGCTAAGCACCGATGTACCGTACTATAATTATTATTTCAATTTAGTCAAAAACAGACAGGATACAGTGCAGAGGAGGAGGAGGAGGAGGAGTGCAGTGGTTACGTCATAGGTCAATGCGGTTCGCCAGTGTGCTATGGTTTTATGCTGTTGGGAATACAGCTAATATCGAAATACAAAAATGCGTTTTATTATCTGTTCAGAGACAGTGAGGCAGAGGAGGAAGTAGAAATGCTTTTACTTTTGAGTTGCTTTGAAGATGGACAATGCTGGTACTGAAATTAAATTACCTTTCAAATTCATTGCACGGATTATGCAGGAAGACGTCATCTGGACAGTGCTTGTGAGATGTTTTTGGGGTAAAAGATGGAATATTGAGAGAATATTCGTTTTGAGAGAAGATTGAGAGTGAATGTACGGTACAGATTAAAGAGAGTGCAGTGTTTTAAAAGATTTGAGTGGTAGATCAAAGTTAATCTGAGCGATTATCAGGCTCTAGGCTCCGAGTGCTGAAGTCACCAGAGTTCTACCCATACAACTATAATTAAACCTGAAAGATGAATTCAAAATGGCGCCACATTTATCCCCATAACATGTACTCATTGGCGCATGAAGCCAGAAAGCTTTTTACTTCCGCATTACTTCCTGATATGGACGCTGCCATCTTTGCTTTACGGACGCCACGTGACAACAATCCCCCATGATGCTTTGAGTGACGGGAGCGACCACGCAGCTTGCAGGTTTTTGTGTGATTGTAATTGTATTCTTCATATTGGATCATGAGTGAAAGCGTCTGAAATGAAATAAAATACAACTTACAGTTATCACTAGCCGAGCCTTGTCCATGTGTTTCTGTTTCTATTGCCCGACATGCTCGTTCACGTGGCTCGAACATGTTTACCGTGACGCCACTTAATATAAAAAAGGTAATTTCTGTGATTTTAGACATGGTTAAAAAGAACATTTCCTTCTATTTTATTTTAATACTGAAAATAA
This sequence comes from Rhinogobius similis, assembly GCA_019453435.1. Lineage (NCBI taxonomy): Eukaryota > Metazoa > Chordata > Actinopteri > Gobiiformes > Gobiidae > Rhinogobius > Rhinogobius similis. The sequence continues at coordinate 10,748,712 of CM033635.1, read as the reverse complement.
TTAAGTACTGTCTGCAATTATAATATGCAATTGTCACAAAAAGGCGGGGCAATACCTTGCACGACCACTAATCAATCTGGCTCACGGACAGAGGGGGCGTGCCTTATCCAGTTCATTTAATACATCCATGATTCCACCAATTACCAGGCTAGTGCTACATGCTCGCAGTAATCTTGCATTTGTAAAAAATACTAAATGAAAGCGAAATAAGGAGTTCATGGCGGAGCTTTTCTGCAACTGGAAACACTGGAGTGGATTAATGTGTAGAAGGCCGAGAGGACGACCAAAGAGAAGATTTATGGATGTACAGAATGAGTAGAAGGAAGTGGGAGCTGAGGGTTGCCAGCAGAAAGGGAACAAATATATACATTAAACACAATACTTTTTTTTTTTTTTTTTTGAAGATTATAGGCTAAAGAGTGAATCAAACATGCACCATTGCCTATTAGAAAATGACATGAAAAAGCATTGAACAAGCTTCCTGGTTGCTTGCATTGTTTCCATAGCAACAGGCACACTGGAGCTGAAAGTGGAAATAAAGTCATGTTGAATTAATTAGTCTCATGTCTAAAGAGGCTGCATGTGGTGTAACATGTCGTGTAGATATACGTCACCATTATATATAAAAAAATCAGGATGCAGTTCACAGTGAAAGTACAGAGCTTGCGATTGAAAATAAAAACGTTACGTTATTGGCCACAAAATGTCTAAAAAGATGCAAATGACAAATATATATTCAGAATTCTTATTTTTAGTAACTGTATTCAGGCTATAGTTTTACTTTCCTAAAATCAAAATTATACATTCTCAATCTGCACAGCATTAGTAAAAAGATCAAATAAAATGCAATGAAATTAGAAATAAAAATAAAAAACAGCTCTTGTGGTGAGTGCATGTGTGATTTATCCATCTAAATACACAATACACAACAAACTTTGCAACAAACACAAAGCTGTTTTAACACAATTTCATGTTTTTACGCTATAATATTATAATGTAACTTGAAATGCAAATGGAAAGTAGTAGTAGAATTCAGAATACAGTCTCTGCTATAACAGAATATGTCACAAAATAAATCAATTTTCAGGTTTTCTTCCCAACATAGTGCATTTGCCAAATTAATATAAAAAAGTAAACAAAGGAGATGTGAAAAATTCCGATAAACTAAATCCTAAAATGGTCCCCTAAAATGCCGAGCACGGCGGTGTGAGTGGAGAGTGTGGCAGAAGGAGGCAGGAGGTGGTGGTAAAGGTCAGATTTAAATGTTCGATGGAGCGTTCGATGGAAATGCTTTGAAGATTAAAGGCTTTCTAGCCCAGCATCTAATGTCAAAAAGCGACCGTTATTGAATAAATACATGATTTTTTTGTTGGGCAGCACTACTAAACGCCCAGAGAGATACATTAACCATGTATTAGCGCAGTGGAACAATCTGATAAGGGTTACTACTGAACATTTTTCAGATTCATCACTTTAATGTCAGAATGCTTTTGAATGGCCGCTAAATTTGTAGTATCTCAAAGGACACAAACTTTTTTGAGATTTGAACAAAAACATCCCTGGAGTTGTGGGTTCAATTATGCTTATTTCATTAATCCTGTTTAGTAAGTCCTCTCCCTGTGAACCTCAGAAAACAAATTTACCAGTTTTGTGACATCTTGAGTAGAGATCCGCCGTCTCTTGTGCTGTCCATGAATCATCACCAGACTCGTTCTAAGCATTTCTGCCTCAAATCACGTTCCTTAAAATTGCGTGCTTACATTTTCATATCCGTGTGCAAGCTAACCTGTGTTTATTTCCCGATAGTAATTCCCTTCCTTGCCATTAGATGGAGTGCTAACACAAATCCTGATTAGGTAATGCCTCACAGATATAAAGTGTGCTTTCAGTCAATACACTATTATAAAAGAAAAATATTAAGCCTTTTTTGTATTGTTATTAGCCTTTAAACATGCTTTGCCATCTCATGTTTTGAAACAAACAAAAAAATGTTTTTATGAACTAAATGAAAATGTTACCCTTGCACTTATGCAGCTAGTGGCTGGCGCATAGCACTATACACAATTTCATTATGTTATCACTTTGAGGGACTGTGTGACATGAGATGATCAGGCTAGCAGTAACAGTGATCACGTTTAGACGGCAGAAATGCTGCGAATGAGTCGAACGAGGGAGTTCAGCGTAGTGTGTTTTTGACTGTCGGGGAGAGAGGATTTTCTAACCAGCATTCCTCAAAACAACGTGAATGCAGCTAAATACAGCTAAATACAACAGGTATGTTTTTGATGACGGAACATTGTTAAAACATGGTTAAAAGCTCAAAAAAGTCACGTTTAAATTCTAAAATGTGAGATGCAAAAGCTACAAGAGCAAGTTTAAAGCTTATAACATACAAATAATGCACAATTTGTTTCCTTTAAAATCTCTCTTGGTTTAACGTAATAAAAATTCTGATGATTACGACACAATCCTGAGCTCTAAAGAGAAACAGAAGCAGCAGAAACATTCCACTTTTAATGAACCTTATTATGATGTTCTGTACACAGCCCCTAAGGCAGCTCCACACTAAGTCTGACTCATGCAGTTTCATATGCAAAACAGCCTTTGAAAACGGACAGCATCAGGAAAGAAATAATATCCCCATACTTTATTCTCTTTTCTCTGATATCTTTCATTTAGTTTATGTTCATTAGTGAATCTGATCTATATCTTTAAATGAGGATGGATTTGTACAACACCAAGACGAGAACTTTAAACAATGTGTTCCACTGTGCTTCACACATCCATAGCCATAGGTTTATCCAATAGAATAACTAACAATCAATGGTATAGCAATGCACTTTAATGTTTAACTCGAACAATATCATAGTAAAAAACAATAATAATTTTTAGCATTTATTTCATTATTGTTTTGCATTAAAAAGAACATTGCATTGCATCAACTGCAACTAACAATTATTTTGCTTACTTTTCCGATTAGTCAGCTAGTCATATGGTTATTTCTATTGTACATGGAGACCTTTTTAAATACATTATCAATCGATGAAACTAAAGGTCGAAATGCAGTGATCAGATCAAGAATATTATTGTTAAGCAACTATATATTTCTGTCTCCAACAGAGAAAGAGTTTGATGAGTACTCTGGTTACTACACGTCCAAACGCCGGCCGAATGCTCCTCCGTCATTCCACTCTTCGCAGCACCACCTGCCCTGGGGAGGGGACTACACGCTGGGCTCCCGGGGCACTCTGCCTCTGCACGGCTCCAGGCCGCGCCTCCACATCCCGGCCTCTACACCAAACCCCTACCCTCTGCCCTCCCAGAGCCAGTACACCAGCTCCACCTTCGACAGGCCGCCTCGACGCGTGCGCTCCCAGGACCAGCTGCTGGCTCTGGGGGAGGGGAACACACTGTCCCGCCTGTCCAAGAACCAGCAGCACCAGTACTACAAAGCCATGATGAGCTCCAGCCGCAGCTCCAACTCACAGACGCTGCGCAGGTGAGACCTTTATCCAGACAGTGTTTGAGAAAACATGATGCCTGTTAAAGGCAGCAATGCACAACTTTGACATGAAACCACTTACATTCACATTGGCCCAGTGTCATTTCATAAAGTAGTTGACTGTCAGAACATACCTAACATGTGTCTAACTGCTGCAGGTCCCATGAGCGGCTGCTGGTGTCCCCTGACCGTCTGGAGGACCGCCTCATGTCCATGGGTGTGATGGGGGCCGAGCGCTCGGGGATGGTGCCCACGATGGGCCGCCTGTCCCACCATCAGAAGGCCCAGTCTCAGCAGAACATCTGCGCCACGCCCTCCATGGACCGACACCACATGATCAAGATGAACTCCCACCCGACGTCCGGCCACGAGCATGAGCGCGGCTCCAGCGCGCCCTCGCACTGGGACCCGTATAGCGGCACGGGCTCTGTGGGCCACCCCAACGCCCGCCGCATGGCCTTCGCCAACAAGAGGCAGAACACCATCGAGCAGCTGCACTTCATCCCGGGGGGCGGAGCGGGGCAGGGGCTGCGGACTGGCAGTAAGAACGAGGTCACTGTGTGAGCCCGCGGCATCGTGGGAAGTGTAGGCAGTTAACAAAAGGGTCTGAACCTCATAGTGTGGCTCTGTCCCTCAGAGCTGCTCACAGACCCCTCCCCAAAACAAAAGTGGTGATACACCTTTAATCCTTACGACGCATAAAGCTTTGTCACTCTGTATATTGGGAACAGAATATGAGCCATTCTTTGTAAAGGGAAGACAGAAATGTCCATTTAAAAAAGCAAAAAACAGTGGTTTCAGCTGCTGGGTCTCTGCTGTGACTTTATTATTGGAATCTGATTTGTTGGACTTGTCTTTGATTCATGTCTTGTCCTCTGTCCTCAGAGCTCTGAGGAGCGCTGGAGAGACAGACGGCTCTGCTGTTTTTCTTTCACTAAAAGTATTTCAAATGAAGCTTTTCTATGAAATGAATCTCTGAAGAATCTCCCTACCTGAGCCCTGTAGAGCTGTGTATACTCGTTTATATTTAGCCAGCTAGTTTGATGGGTCCATTTGGACTATCACAAAGATCACCCATTCTCTGCCAAAACATCTTGAAATGCCTTTGGGGGCTTGATTTTCAGATCTGAACAAACTGCTGCCATGGCGCTGTGGTTAAGCCTTTGTACAGTGGTGTATATCTTTAGAACATTGTGCTGTGTCTCTGAAGTAGAAGAATCACCTCACTGATTCACGGGTCCACGTTTGGCCCAGGACTTTTCACAGGTCAAGATGTCTCTGCGACCCACATGAGCTGCTCACCGGGACGAGGCGACGGGGGGAGGGCGGACCATGGACTCTTCACTCCAAGGGCTAAATAACTGTCTCTGTGCTCTGTACGGCTTCATACATTTGTACTGTGCGTCACTGTCGGAGGCATGCTTTTGTGTAAACTTGATTTTCTTCTCTTTGTTATAAAAGTGAGACAAGAAAATAACCATGGACGCTCAACCGCTACTGTGTTTTTGTATCCTCAAAGATTTAAGGGACTTTTGTGGCGTTTGAATCCTATGAACATGATTATTTATTTATTTAATATTTATTGTGCCATTCTTCCATGTCTTAGGCTGTGAGTTGGACCTTTCGGCTGTTCAGGCTGGACTTTACTGATGGTTAAACGTAATCAGGGCTTTGAGATGACTAAGTAAATATTTTACCTCATTTCCACCAGGGGGCAGATCCGAGCTAGCATTTGTCATGTGTACAGAATTTCTTAATAGATTTTGCTTTTCTAAAGTAGCAACAACATGTATTTTAGCAACATTATCAAATATTAAGTGTCAACATTAAAGGGGACATATATGCTAATTCAACTTTAATGGGCTTTTTTACCTTGTGACAACATCAGTGTAGTAAAAGTTGATTGATTCATGCATGTTTGAGTAATCTTGTTTTGTTCTGCAACTGAGGTAAAGAAAATTTCTGTTTTCACCTACCCCTAACCCCCACCCATATCCCTGTACTTCTCTAAAATGTCACATAGCCACCAAAATAAAAACCTGTAAATGAAAATCCATTGCTTGTTACGATGAGAGGCCACTATGAAGAGGCGGAGCTTATCAGTTCTGCAATTTTTAACAGAAAGTCTACTTAAGTTGCAGTTCAATACTAAGTACCTGAAAAAAAGCATAATATGTCCCCTTTAAATTATTGATGAGTAAATTATTATAAGGTTTGTTCCCTAAACAGTAAATCTTAGGTGTACTAAATACTTAAGTAACAGTATGACCTTTAGACCTAGACATACTTTATTGATCCAAAAGGGAAATTACTTGATTACGTTTTTTCTTTGATTAAATTTCCCTCGAAGTCTGAAGAGAAACTTATGTTCTTTCTGGTGGAAATGGAGGTTCATTTGCCGTGGTTTGTGATGATTGACAGAAGCTTTTCTCAGCCACTGTCTAATGTTTGTTCATACTTTTGCATCATGTAAAGACCCCCAAAACAACCACCTTTTACTTTTACTCAAACATTATTTTTTTAACCTGTGGATTTTAATGTATATTCCTGAGATTTTGAGTATATTAAATCTTTCTAGTGGAATAATTAAAACAATATTAATAATATAAAATCATTTTCTCTGTATTGTCCAGAACTAAAAGAGCTGATGCAATCAATTATCGAGAAAAGATGAACCGCATGTTGATGATGTCACAGGCCAGTGTTGATGATGTCACGGTGCTGACTGATGTCATGGCGTGTATGTGTGTAAATGTTTTCAGTTCTGTGTATTTTTCGTCTTTTTACAAATACGGACCCGCTTTATTTTATTGGAACGTGGGTTTTTGGTCTTTTGAGACAGGTTTTTACATGTTCATATCAACTCGTGATGGGTTTGAAGTCCTGTAAATTAATTGAAAAACAAATTTGAGCTTTTCTTGTTGGGCTACATTCACCAAAGCAAGAACTTTTACAGTCATTCATTCATTCATTCATTCATTCATTCATTCATTTTCTACCGCTTATTCCCGTTAGGGGTCGCGGGTGACTGGAGCCTATCCCAGTGACTTTGGGCCTTAGGCGGGGTACACCCTGGACAGTGGCCAACTCGTCACAGGGCTTTTACAGTCAAAAAATGTTAATTATTTAAATTATCATATTGTGACATTTTGGTATTAGTAAATCAAGGTTTTGTGATGTCCCTGTTTTTCATCAAGATTTGAGAAGTTAAAGGGCGTATAGAACATTTTCATTGTGAACTATAGCAAGTTTGACAAGTTGTTAAAATGAGCTATGTAACTGCTCTGGTCGAGAATCCGCCACCTACTTGTGAGATAGTTTAGCTTTGCCTGGAATGTTCCACGGTATGGCATTAAACTAATCCATCAACATTTATTCAACTGTAGCTGTTTTAATTGCTCAAAAATACCTTGAAAAACATGCATTCTTTCCGTGAGAGGACTTGCCTTCACACAGATCTGACCTGTAACTTGGCTCGGTGGCGTCTCTTGTTTGTCTCCATGGAGTTAGATACGTTTAAAGGACACATATATGCAAAATTTACTTTTTAAAGTTTAACATAACATTGTTCACTCATCAAAAACAAACCTAGCGTTGTGTTTAGCTTCATTTATGCTTTCCTCCTTCATTGTACCTCAGAAAATACTCAGTTTCAAATTTCCCAGATTTGTGACATTATAGATGGAGAGCCGGAGGTGCTGTTTTAAAGTGTATAAATCATCGCCGGACTCGTTGTGAGCATTTCTGCCTCAAATCACGTTGATTACAGCACGTGCTTGTATTGGTTTGTTAGCTTTTGGAAAGGGATTCAAGAGCATGTTACAATTAAAGTATAATGCGTTGTTTATTATCATACTGTGGGAAACCTCCAGGCAATTCAATGGCAGGTGGTGGACTCTTTACCAGAAAAAAATACATAGTGCTCTTTTAAGTTTTGATGAAAAATATAACTAATTAAATCTCCGCGCTTTGATTAAGTCAAACTCAATTCATTGTGACCTTGTTGTTACAGAGTGTGAGGACAGCAGCATGTCGCCTGTACACACCATAAGCCATAATGTAAATACAGAGATCCTCTTCTGTTTTTGACCCGCCTCAAGCCATGGACACAACTTCAGATTTGTGATCCTTCAGCTACAAGTCCAAAATGTCATTCTTATTTTCTCCAATTTCAGCAGCAGGAGAGCGAGAATCTTAGCTTTCACAGGATGTATGTTAGATGATAACAAGGGCTGCAACAATCAAGCAACTAAATGTGAACAGTCGACTACAAAAAGTATTTTGAGAATCATAATTGTTATCTGGACCAAACAGACTAACTCACTACATCAAAAGTTGGACTAAACCAGGACTAAACCCAAAACTAAACCTGGACTAGAGCAGGACCAAATCAGATCCACATCAGGACTAAAGTGGTTTCAATTTAGGATCATTTTGGTTAAAACAAATACCAAAAGACCTTTTTACAATAAAGACAGTGGTGTTATGATGTCAAAATGTTGAAAAATAATTGATTTCAGATTTTCATCAATAAAAACACTATATTTGTAAATATTTTCAGTCTAGAGGCTATAATTCAGCATTTCCAACCTTTATTTGGTTAAAAAAATATTTTAAAAGTCTTAATCTACAATATAAATAATCCTTTGACCAGTCGACTAATTGAAAAACTGATCCCTGAGTCGATTACTAATATAATTGTTAGTTGCAGCCCTAATAATAACTATTTGTAAACTATTTCCCCTCCAGGCAAAATTAAAAACAATGATCTGTGTACTAAAAAATATATATTAATTGTCCTATATTTGTAAACCAACAGTAAACGAGAGCATGTTTTTTTATGTTCGTATATTTTATTGAGAAAATGTTTGAAATTGGAACAACACCAAATACATTAGAGCGTACTTTTAATGATGAATTGATACATAAATCTTGATTGGTAATAATCCCTCTTGTTAAAGATCCTGTTAATGTTATCGTTGATATGTCCCATTAAAAGGTGTGTGTTTCCGTTGTGCGAATGCTCCGTGTGCGTGCGGTGTTCACTGCTGGGGGCGTGGGCATATTTGTAATTGAAAAAGCTACTCTGCATACCTCAACTTGTATGATACATTTATTTAGACATCCCTCTCTATGTCTATCTCCAAGAATATCCAAACTTGAGGTCTCACTGATGTGCAACCCTTTTGTTATTGGTGATCAAATCTTGCATTTGTAGAAACCATACTGTTGATAATTATAATAAAAAATCCCACTAAACCACACGGCTGAGTGGTTGTGTTTTATTTTCAAGGATACAAATGTTTTGCATAGTTTTTTTCTTGATTCATTCACACAATACTGGGGAAGTGAGCATTTTCTCATGCTGCTCCTGCAGCTTGGAACTCCCTTCAATCGAATTTGAGGTTGGTCTCAATTTAGAGCTTTTCTTGCAGTTTAAAAAAAAAAGAAAGCGAATTATACAAAAATTGTCTGTATTCAAATGTAAATTTCTAATGCCAAATTAGGTTTTTGTTGTGCTAAAAGCTCTCATGCTTCCTATATTCTGCTTCTCTGCTGATTCTTGTGTTGGTTTAACGCAAATTAGTTCAAAAATACATACAAATGTAAAATAAAAAGATTTGGATCTTTTGAAAAATGAGATCCAGTTTGAAGCTTAAGTTGTAAGTAGTTACGTTTTTTTTGGGGGGTATTTGTACTTTACTTAAGTACATTTTACAGTAGATACTTTTACTTCACTACATTTCAGAGCATGTATCTGTATTTTCTACTATATTTTCTTAAGGTTTTAGACCTGCTTAAAAGGCTGAGGGGTTTATTTTTGAGCACATTTATGGCGACGTCTTGCCTGTTTTTTTTCTAGTTCCCTTTAAGCAAACAAAAAGCCTCTTAAGAGAAAAATAACCTGGAAAGTTGCCTTTAATGACCAAAACTCAACAGAAAATCCAATCAAGATTAAAATTTGATGATTTAATAGTTCTCCAAATCAAAATAATTACTTTTACTATTTACTCTTAAAGTAAATTTTTAAAGGAGTACTTTAATACTTTTAGATTTTAAAATGTGATACTTTTACTTTTTACTTTAGTTTTTATTATTATTATTATTATTTTGCTGTTGTATCTGTATCTGTTGTATCTGAAACGCAATAATATCTCCATGGAAGCAAGCAGGCAGTGAACCCTCCCCTAGAAAAGTTACATCATTAAATCACATTTATTTATTTAGCGCTATTAAAACTATGACTGGCCAAAGTGCTTCACAGATTGAACAGACAAATATAAAATGTAAAACTAAGTAAATACAAAATAAATACAATCAAATGTAGTATAATACACCATTACAACGAGTTATTACAGGGTGACCGTCCTTGTGGCTTCTCATTCCGTCAATATTTTACAAAATGGACACTTGTGGAGGCTCAAATGTGCTGATGATACAGTCCGTGATTTGCTGCTGCTTTAAACTGTCAGTGTTTTTGTCCCCAAGAGACCAATTTGGAGTCGTCACATCGAAACATGGCTCCTGTCTGTAACCCTTCCCCTCCGCTTAACATGAATGATTCAATTCATTAAAGCCATTAACAGCAGAGGAGTAAATCCATGAGGTCAGAAAGTCACTGTGCAAAACCTGTGACCGCTGCACTCGTCTGCTCCTTTCACGACAATGACTCAAGAGGGACACATTAGAGCAGAGAAAAATCACCAAGAGACTGTGTTTGAAATGATGAGCATTAAAGACATGAATGCTTGAATTTAAAACGTTTATTTGGAAAAAAAAAGACTGTCTTTTTAATCCCCTTTACAGGTTTGTGAGATTCATGAAAACTTTCTGAATGACAAAATGACATTAATGTGACAAAAGCAGCGAGATAAAAAGTGCTTAATTTTGCTTCTGAAATAGTCACACTTATTATTTTTTATATATTATTTTATATAAGGTCACTATATTGTGACCTGAATAATTAACTTATTGATTAACCGAATAATCTTGGCATCCCATGTGATTATAGCAATGGAAGAGTAATGTTTTCAGCTTAAAGTCATTGATTAAAAAAATGTTTAAAGTCATTGGCATGCAGAGAACTCACCATAAAAAAATATAAAAAATAATACATGGATAGCTCTTTTGTCTCACAAGCAAAGAGGTCCAAGGTTCAATTCCCAGGCAGATGTGGAGTTTGCATATTCTCTCCCTGGTCTAGGTGGATATGCTCAGGGTTAGGCTACTTACAAACCTGGAGACCATGCTTGAAGAAAGGAATCAAATACAGAGAACAGGGGACAATAAAGTGTTCCAAACCAAACAATCAATTGAAAAAAAAAAAAAAAAAATCATCAAAATGTATTCACTCACTTAACACTTTTTCTGTCAAATATACGTATAATGATTTGCCTGAGATACTGTACCACTGTACCAGGCTTTAATGTCAGCTTGCAGCTTGTCAATGCACCACCAGATGGGGCTGTAGAGTGCTATCGTGTACTGAGGCCATTCAAAATCTGCTTCTTTTTTCACTCCCAGAGAGAGGAGAGCTAGTTTTCCCAACATTGTATGGTCTAAAATATCCAAAATGAAAGTCCAAAGTTGAACGTAATTATTTCTATTAGTAACAATGCCCTTGAACTCGCTATATTACAACAAAAATTGCTTATTGACAAATGCATTTTCCTGCTGCACTGATCCTGATTAAATATTATGCCTATAGAACTTCATCTCAAACCCAGTAATTAATCATCACAACAAAAAGCAATTCAATGAGTTTTGTGACTTGATTTCCTCATCTTTTGCAAAAGGGCATCAATAGTGTCTGAAATGAAAATGCAAAGGGATATGCTAACCCATTATTTCTCCATTCAAAACAAATGACTTTTATGATGGCATTTAATTCCCATAAGACTTTCCCTCTCATCACTGTTACACACAGAGTTGATGTGATGCAGAATGGGTCTAATGACATCAGTAATGGACTAATTATCATTTCACACGCCTGTTTAATGGTGTACAGAATCAAAAAGCGCAAACATCGGGTACATTTACAAGGCCTGCCAGAAAAAACAGAATAATAAGACAACCCAACATCATCAGAAACCAGGCCTGGAGACAGGATTGGTGAATGGGTTTTTAGTGTAACTGTATTTGTAAAAAGTACCTTGGATTTTATTTTTTCATTTTTTCTTGCCAAAAAGAAATCAGATTACTCAAATCATATTACACTTTACATGACATTCAAATAATCCGATAACTCCAGAAATCAAATAATGATCATATTTTTGCTGCGCACGTAAACTTAGCTATTATGCAACACACACAAAGGGTTAATGCGATGCAGAATGAGTTTAATGGCATCTATAATGGGCTAATTACCATTTCACACGCTGCTCTTTATCAGCATACAGTGTCAAAAAGCGCACGTCGTCTCGTTACGGGACGCAAACATTGGCACATGCGCGCCCACAATTCACGCACGACGCACCATGCCGCTCTCCAGGATCCATATTTTACAAATGGAGATGAACTGAGCGCAAAACCGACCCATGCTAGACCTTTTTACGCCGAACAAACCCGCTCTCAGCTCGGACCAGACCAGGAAACAACCATTTCAGCACAAGCCTCTTTCCACAGCCGAGGGGGGACAACACCGACAGCCTGTGCGCACACGGGGCGGAGAGCAGAGAGCAGCAGAGCACCACCGAGCAGCCAGGCGAGCCGAGTAGACCGAGAAAACCAGGCTAAGGCGACGCAAACCAAACAAAGACGCGCGTTTGGATGCTTTTACGCACAGTTTGGCACCAAATCGAAGCTAGCTTCCGCAGAAAATATACGTTTACGAGCATGGCCGGCGGAAATGTTGTACGTAGCGTGCAGTGAGAAGCCGAAAGAGTCTGAGAAGAGCCAGGCCTGCTCGCTGCCTCTGTGTTTTGCCCCTCCATGGATGAAGAGGGAAAGGGCCCCGCTGACAAGCTGCGCGAACCCCGTGGTTATGGTGCACTTCCCCCGCGACGCGTTCATCTGTTCACCGCGGAATGTCTGAGCTCGTTTCCGCTTCAAATGCATCAGTAATAAGAGGTAAAAACGTCAACAAAAAGCCCTGCCTGTGCAAGTTGGAGCCTTTTTGCTAACGTGGGGCTAAGCTGCTAACGATGCTAATGCTACACAGACGCAAACAGGAGTATATATATATCCTGTGATATAAAGCGTTACCGATGTATTTCAAATGCGCATGAAAGTGTCCTTTTCAAAGAACGCTGCACGTTGAAGTTTATTATTTCATGCATGTTTAACAATTCTGCTGGTACTATTAATATTAGCTTTGTGCTTACAGTGTAAAGGTAAAGATGTGGCTTGAAATTAAGGGAAAAAAGAACCAGGAGACCAAATGAAGCTGATTAGACACTAACTTGGAACATTTTGTGTTCCTTTTTCAGGTTCTGTACACAAAAGAATCCAGGTTTTTAGCTGTGGAGATTTCACTTCAGTCCAACTTCAGCACGACACAGAACCAGGAGCTGCAGGTGAGAAGCCACACATGACACACCTCCAAACAAACGATAGATCTTAGTTATAGGTCAGATCTGTGGAGAGTAGGGCTGTAGTCGACTAAAAAAATTCTTGGTTGACTAAAGACCTGCTCCATCGACCGATTAGTCGACTAAAAGGGGCTGTGGCAAAAATCAATCAAAACTATGAAGTATCTCCATGTATTTGACCCAAACTGCATCAGACAACTGAAACTGCACAGGAATTCATGCAAATATAACAATTTATGCAGAAAAGTATTTGTGAACAGTGTATTCATTTGTCAGAGATACTGATTTACTCCAAAATCTTCAGCTAACTCCATATCTTCTCGTTGTTGCCGTTTTTGCTACATAAATTTGTTGAATGCAAATAAAATAATAACATAATAAAAATAGTTAACTAAGCTACCATCGACTGATTAATTGACAAAATGACTGAAGGATTACAGCCCTAGTGAAGAGGTGACTCTGTAACAAATGCATGTATCGGTTATATATTATAGATTTTTTACATTTTAGCATTATATAAATGCAAGATGGAAAGTTGCATAGTCCACCTTTCGCTTATAGCGCAAGAGTGCCCAAACTATTTTCCTTGGTGGGCCAAAATGAATACGTTTGAATGTGCAGAGGGTCAAATCAAACTTTGTATCACATTTTAAAAAGTTGGTTTGCTTAAAGAACGATTGTTAAATTGTCTTGATCCTACTTAACTCCTGCTTAGTCCTACTTAATGTTTCTTTGTAGACCGCCACAATATATATAATCAAAATAGATACTCCTTACAAATCTCAGAGCTCCTCAAGGGTCAAATTAGACCCCCTGCAGAACCTGTTATAGAGTAATAATGAAGGACGGCATGTTAAACTGTTTATGTAAAATATTTGATCAGAATCAGAAGAACTTGCTTACCGTTCTGTAACATTTATTTTATTCTGCAACTATTTTACTTTTCAGGAGGTTGTCTGGAATTCGAATAATGTTTATGTACCCACTAGAGTAAAGGGTCGCTCAGATAAAAAGTTCTGGGACCACTGTGCTTGTAAATGATAAAAGTTCGCTTAGTGTTGGTGGTAATTGGAAGGGCCTATAGCACAGATTGGCTGCCTTCTTCTCATCAGTCTGCCCCAGGATATCTGTGGCTACAATAGTACCTCACCACCAACAGTATGGAGTGAATGAATAATGAATGTGACGTAAAGGCATCTTTGAGTGTAAAAAAGCCCTCTATAAATTGTATGCAATTAAAAAAGTTTCATTTATAGACAACTTACTAGTTTTGCTCATCTCAAACACAACCACTACGATATTGCGCATTTTTAGTGAAATCTCCCACCTCTATGAATACTTAGATAATACCATGATCCAGAGGAGCTCAAATTACCTGTGTTCAAGGGCAAAATGATTTGACACTTGAGTCAATCCAATCATGCTCTTACAGATTGTGAATGTGTAAGTAATAACGGCATGATTCTTCTACTTTGAGGTTATTGTGGTTGATCCTGGCTAATAAACAATGATGTTACTGACATTTAGTTTCGCAGTGGAGGCAGCAGGGAGCCATCACTACAGGAAATGTGTGGCATTTCCAGCTCTGCTTTTGTTCTTTTCTCCACTGAGCATGTTTGAAAAGTGCAGCACTTCACAGGACAGACATTTAAGTTTGCTTTGCTTCAGTAGTCACATCTGTGGCAAGTTTCATTTATTTGCATTTTTAACCAGTACCTTTTTCTTTTCTCAAAATGAAAAAACATCATTAGAACATAAAACAGCAAGAACAACAGCACAATACCAAAGAGAGCATATAATGTAAAAGTAAACATTTAAAATAAAAAGGGATACAAATTACATTAAAAGTCTTTAAAACTTGTACATTTTTAAATTAAGTCTGGGTGTGATTTTGTCAGTTAGTACCTTTTTTCTTTTTATCTTTTTATTAATTCATTCATTTTCTATCGCTTATTCCCGTTAGGGGTCGCGGGTGACTGGAGCCTCTCCCAGTGACTTTGGGCCTTAGGCGGGGTACACCCTGGACAGTGGTCAACTCGTCGCAGGACTGATTAATATTATTAATATATTTTTCAAATCCATAGAGCAGTGTTTTTGTGGTATGTGAGCTCTTGGTGGCACGCATACTTGTGTCGTATTGTAGTGCTTAAATTAGAGTCCATTTTATTTTTGGGTAAGTTGTAGGCTTTGGTTGGACTTTTAAAAAAAAGTATTCATGAAAAAAATTACCCACTGTACTACTTACATTTCAATGCAGTTTTAGTTGTCTTTTTGTACAAAACCTGATTGATTAAACTGTTTAAATAAAGTTGTTTTAAACTGCAATTCGTGTATTCTATAAGAGCAGGCGAAGCAGTGCGGTTATGTGAGTTTGTGGGTGTTGAAAGCAGCAGAGACAGCAGTGAGACAATTGTGGATTGGGACAATTGGGACTTGTGCTGTACTCATGATTTTAAATGTAGCTAATTACAATTACAGGGCCAGAATTTTAGTCTATCACAAATTCAAGTACATATTTAAAATTCTACAAAAAAGTACAGTTACCCAAAGGATCTACTAAACGTTAGCATTTGTAATTAACTCCTCATTATAGGTTTGAACAACTTTGGTGATGGTGTAGGCCTGGTTTAGATCTGCCAAATTAGTTTTTTTTATTTATGGTGGTAATTGGTGTGAAATGAGAGAGCCACTGTTATAGGGATTGTACTCGGATTTTACTGCTTCGCAACTTCACTTCAGTAGTGTCACTATTTAGATATATTACCCATCAGTATGGTTGACTTGATATTTCTGTAGTTCTTGAGACCTAAACTCCCTGAAAGCATGTTGTTTAAGGCCAGACATACACAGGTCAGTAGGTCAAGTTCACTGTTGAGAGAAGCAGAAGAAAGAGCAGGTTTAACACAGCACTTTCCTCAGTGTTGTTCAAAGCAACAGCTGCTCAGGCCCTCGCTGCCCATTGTAATTTTTACTCAACTGGAGATAGTATGTCAGCAGACGAAAAATGTAATATAATCTTTACTCGAAATAAATCTTGTCATGAGATACTAATAACCTCTAAATATCCTGTTTCCATTTAGCCTCGAAATTATTCTAATGTGATTATTTTACATTGAGGTGGACAGAGTTGTCATATTGTTTACTTCTCCAAATGCTAGTCTATTTTTACAACCCTGTAGTGTTTCCATTCAGCTCACTAACTCTATGGTATTTGTCAGTACAAAGACCATGTGTTTATCTCTATTTTTTTCAGGCTGAGTAAAAATGATTAAATCCGTGTTTATAACTGTTATGATTGTGTCATGGTGTTGAGCTAAATTCTAAAATTATGTGTGTTGCTATCTCCTGCAGGCTCCTGTGACTTGACTTCATGAATGAACAGAGGACAAAGGGAAGACGAGATCCACTGAACTATTTGGGAGAGCTAAATCTGATTTGAACAAAAGCTACACATGGAACTCCTAAAAGCAACACTACAGACTCACAATAGACTATTTATGAACTGCTTTAAAACCCAACAGCTGCTCTTGAGGCCTTTCTTACCGACCCCATAGAAATATTGTGTTGATATTTCTATGAAAAACACAAGCTCGGCCTGTTAGTTTAATAAGGGCTTACAGTGAGTGTGTAGGGAGCTGTGCCTGCGGACACTGCAGCGTCAGAGGGAGATGTTCCAGTTCAGTAAATACCCCATGGACATTTTAGAGATGCTAAGTGGACACCAAGCCCATCAGTTCAAAGGCCTGGGGCTGGACCGACAGCTCGGCCACCAGCAGCAGGTCCAACTGCCGCACCAGGGCCAGCTCCAGGCGCAGCACCCGCCCTCCACGGAGCCGTCCGGGGGGCTGCTGTCTGGGCTGGGCCTCGGCTCTCTGCAGTCCCCCCGCTCCAACGCGTTTGCTGACTCTTCATCGCTCTTTGCCAAAATGGGCGCTCCTCCTCCCATCTCCCACCAGAGTCAGACCTCCACCACCCACAGCTCAAGGAAGTCCAACAAAATGAGCAGTACCAGCGGGACTGGTACCACTTCTGCCGGGTACCCTCAGTTTCTGCGGCCCTTCCACCCTGCAGAGGCTCTCGCTCAGGAGCAGCTGCACTCGGGGATGGGGCGCTTTGACTTTGGGGGCGGCAGCAGTGTTACACCTGCCCCGCCTCCACCTCCCCTTCACCCCGGGCTCTCTGTCCCACAGCCCTCTCCCGGACCTCCCACGTCCTCCCCTTCTCCCTCCACCTCTGTGTCAGTGTCCAATAACCCCTCAGGCAGCACTGCGGTGCCCTTAGTGGGCCAGTCGGACCCCCGGAGCCTTCATCAACAGTTCAGCTGCATGCTTGCTGCAAACCAGTACTTCCTGTCAGGTGTCCCGACCAACAGCAGCCTGGAGCAGTTTTTGGTGCAGCAGGGCACCCACAATCCTCTGGGGCTGGGTCTGAGTCAGGGCTCAGAGTCAAACTCTGGCCTGGCCCCGCCCCCTGCTCTGCACACGTCCCATGGACACAGCACTCCTCAGCCTCAGCAGCAGCAGCTCGCCCCACACGCCTTAACGCACAGTCACACACACCACCCACACCCTCTGCACCCGGCCCCTCAGCCCGCGCCTCTGGGGGGTTTTGACTTCCAAGGCATTCCCGTCCTGTCCTCAAACCAGATAGCCTCACTCATGCAGCAGGAAGCCGGGATCCCCCTCCCTCTGCCGCTGCACCTGTCCCTCTCCAAAGAAGAGGCGTCAAAATCAGGGGAGGGCCACTCAACAGCGTCCTCTGGTGGAGGCAGTCGGAGGAAAAAGGCTATGGCCGGATATCTGCCCCAGAGGAAAGCAGAGAGCCATGGCCACAACAGTAACAACATGAACTGTCATGAGAGCAGCTCGAGTGCTCACAGTCAGAGCTCCTCTGGACTGGTGGGAGGGGCAGGGGTTGGGATTATTGAGCAGCACAACTCTCTCCTGTCTCCATCTTCATCAACCACTGCCTCCTCCTCTTCCTCCATCCCTTCTTCCTCAGCCTCCTCCTCTGCACACGTAGCTAATGGTAGCCACCAGTTATCCAAATCCAGAGAAAGCCAAAACAGCTCTTCAGGGCAGCCTGAGCCTGAACCCCTTTACCACTGTGGTGAATGTGGGAAAACATTTACTCACCTCTCCAGCCTCAGGCGGCACCTCCGCAGCCACGGCCTCACGCCCGAAAGCCAAAGCAGAAAGTCGGACTGCACCTCTCCCAGCCCCGAGAGGATCTTCTGCTGTGGCGAGTGTGGGAAGAGGTTCAAGAAGCGGGGCCACCTCATTCAGCACAGTGTCACACACTCTGAGAACAGGCCGTTTGTCTGCAGTGTCTGCCAAAAGTCCTTTAACCGCAGAGAGTCTCTGACCCGGCATGAGAAGATCCACGATGAGAAACCTTTCCGGTGCCCCGCCTGTGGCCGCTGCTTCCGGGAGAGCACCTCTCTTCTGAACCACGCTGCCTCTGGGGCTTGTGGGAAACCTCCACGCAGCTCCAAAACCAAGAATAGCTCTGAACTCAGCAGCTCGTCCAGCCAGCCTAACCCCAACCGCATTAAAATGGAGGGAGGAGACAGAATAGGGATCTCAAATGAAAGAATGAATAATATGGCTAATGATAAGTATGCCACAGATTACTCCAGGGGGCGCTATCAAACCCAGCCTTACAGCAGTAGTGTTGAAGAATACAACAGGTCTCAGTCCTCACTATACTCTGAGAATGCATTAGGGTCAGATATGTCCAATCAGACGCTCCGAAAAGCCCCTTTAGCCCCCACACTCCACCCTCACCCCCAGAGCCAGCAGCCTCAGCAGCACCATCACCATGCGCCCCCTCAGCCTCCCCCACCGCCTCAGCCACACCTGCCTCTATCCTCGCTGCTGGATGACTCCGAGGATGAGGTCACCAGCAGCGCCATGTCGGCCATTGCAGCAGCTGCAGCGGCCTCCTGCGACATGAACGGAGAGGGCAGAGAGGGCGAGAGGAGGGACATCATTGGGGGTCTGCTCGGGGGGCTGGGCTTTGCGAACATAGGAGCACCATCTTCCACAGTGACACTAAACGGTGCCACCATGCCTTTAACCCACCAGAGCCAGCCCCAAGTCAAACCAAGGAGGCCCCGGAAACCCAGGGAGAAAAGGGAGCCTGGGTCTCTGGTACGGAGGAGGCGCAGCCCTCTACCTCCGAGCGATAACAGTGACCGGCCGTATGGTTGCCAGGTCTGTGGCAAGTGCTTCAGGCGAGCAGAGACGCTGCGCCGGCACCATCGGATTCACACCGGCGAGAAGCCCCACACCTGTGAGGTCTGCGGCAAAAACTTCAGAGAGCCGTTTCACCTCACCAAACACCTGACTGTTCACTCTGGTGTTAAAAACTACAAATGCAACCTGTGTGGCAAGCTGTTTGCCTACGCACAGAGTCTAGTTCGACACGGCAAGCTGCACAGACGAGGAGAGATCGACTCTCAGGGCAGACGCATTAAAGGCGCAGCCGCAATGAATAAAGTGAACTCTGAGAACTCAGACTACTACTCCTCCTGCTCACAAGAAGAAAAGTCCCCCACCACCGGCACTCCCACTCAGCGCATCTACACCTGCACTGTGTGCTGGAAGTCCTTCCGACACTACTTCCACCTGACGGCACACACTCAAACGGTGCATGGCGGCGGCGTGGGGCTAGAGAAGAACTATCGCTGTGAGGTCTGTGGCAAAGCTTTTGCGTATTCTAATAGCCTAGTGCGCCACAAACTGTCCCAACACGGCATGGACCGTAGTGGCCAAAAGGTCACCCAAGCCCAACCACAGCATACCGGATACTCGCCCCTGTACTACGATTCAGGACAGCCCTTCGCCGGAACATCCCACATGCAACCAGACCCCTCAACTGAGCCCCAAACACAGCCCCTGCAGCACCCCTTCCACTACCACTCGAAAGACTTTCCAAGCCAACATGGGCAGCCCACAAAGCGCCGAAAGAAGAAGAGGCGCGTGGTGATTCACAGTATCATGCGGGACGGAAAGCTGGTAGGTGTGCCCCTGAGTAAAGAGACAAAGAGGAAGCTGCTACAGCTGCGGAGGAGGAGAGGAAGGCTCCAGGCACAGATCAACAGGAGGAAGCTGCTGGCCCATCTGAGGGTTAGAGGCGGCCTGCTCAAAGTGAAGTCGTGGAGAGGAGGAGCTGTGAAAGTGTCTGGACTGAGCTCTCTGACTTTGCCCTTCAAACGCTTCCCCTGCGCCGTGTGCCCCTGCAGCACCTTCTCGAAACAGGGGAAGCTGCGACTGCACTATGCGCTGCGACACCTGCCCCGGACCGGCTCAGCACGCCTGCGCTGTACGGTGTGTGGGCGGCGTGCTCGCTCTCTGCTCAGAGCTCTAAAGCACCGTGGCGCACACCTGCGACAGGCCTCTTTTCAGTGCCTCAAGTGTCAGCACCGCTTCTGGAGTCCTGGGCTCCTGTCACGACACAAGTACTGCTGCCGCGGGGCCACTGCAGTGAGCGTGCCCGCACACTGGGGACTTGTGAACCTCAAAACATCACCCCCTCACCAACAGGACACGGAGCACCTGTCTGTGCCCCAGCTCATCGCTCCTGACAGGGCAACCATGCTCTCAGACTACACTCAATAACATTTTTAAGACTTTAGTTTTGGTATTTTATCCAGAGGCCAGAGCTAATAGCCCTCACCTGGTGGACACTGGGCTGGTTTAGAAAACCATGTTAACCTTAAACGTGTTGGTGGTTGGTAGTTAGCTTGGACTTTAAAAGGCCTATAATCAAAGCCACCTTCACACCTGTGACCTCTGAAGAGGTGAGGGACATTCAGTAGCAGCTATCACAAAAACTTTATTTCTTTTATACGTAACTGTTAGCAGTATTTATTCATGAAAAGCCTACTGTAGAACTGAGATTTATTTTTATTTGTTACATCATTTACAGAAAAATTATATGTTCCTTGTTTCCCGTTTTCTACTTGTTTCATAAAGAGAAGCTCTTCCTAGTTCAGAATTACAGCATTGCCCTTAAGATAATGTAATGTTATCTTTGAGAAAAACAATCCTGATCAAACAGTCAACAATGACTTTAATTTCTGAAGTGAATCAAAAATACTGTGCTAAAAACTATTGCACAATAAAACAAGACTCAAGCTGTTAAAGTTTTCATGATTTCAAAAGGACTCAACAGGAGACAGTATACTGTATAATTCATAATATATTTTATTGTGTAATGATTTATCTGCCGTTTTTTACACAGACATAAGTTCTTGTATCGTTGGTATTGTCCAGGGGAGGGAGTCGGGTTTGTATTAGGGAGGGACTGTGTATCAATGTGATATTTTCTGTACTTTACCACGCGCTGCAGTTTTGTAATGATGTGTGTACACATAGTTTATACTTAGGTCCTGTCCACGTGTTGTTCTTTTTCCTGTTGAACTAAAACATGTAACATTATTACTAAATTACTATCCATTTTCTCTACATAAAGTGAGTTGTTGAACGCTAAAATCAAATAAAAAGCTCAAGTGTTTACACAATTTCTCTTATATAGAAGTAATTTTGTCACAATACTAGCATTTCAAACTTTATTCAGAGTTTAAGGAATAGGCTAGATACAGATGTTTATGCCGCACCCTTTTTAGATGATAGAATGTTTTCAACACTAAATAATAGTACTTTAATTATGTTACCATGTGATTTTATACTAGTTCTGGTAAAATGAAACATTCCCAAACCTTTTCCTGTTTATATGATTTTTTTTTAGTATTAATACTGGTTCAAATGAGTATCTAATTTTGATTGTAGTTTTTGTATCAAGTAGTCTTAATTTCAATACTTTTTACAAACCTTATTGGAAGTGTAATATTTAAAGACTTGATTGAGACGAGCAGAGATTGAGGCGACCTGTCGACAGTTTTCAAGCCTAATTCAATTTGTCGATAAAACATCAGAGCAAAATTGTATTTAATTATCCTGCTGTTGCTGCTCACTACAATACATCTTGTAATAGGTCAAATATTCCTTTTAGCCTACATCAATAATGATTTTAAATGGTTGTGACCCATAAAAATAATAAAATAAAACCAACTACTATGTTGTACTAATGCATTGGTTCTCAAACTGTGGATAGAGTCCTTTTGGGCTAGTCCTTTATTAGAATTTGTATTTCGACTTTGTTTATCCTTAATTTAGACCTAGTATAGTGCTGTTTTAGACCTGGTTTAAATCTGGTGAGAAGACAGCTATGTTCTTCAGTGATACTTGGTATAAAATGTTTGAGAACCATTGTATTAATGTATACTATACTAATAAACAACAACAACAACAAACTAATTATTACTACTATAGACTAACAGCCATTTGCAGTATTTTGATGCCATGCCTACAAATGTCCACTAGATGGTGCCAAATCAATGCATATATGCAGGTTTCAGATGGAAAAAAATCTGTTGAGTCCCTCGTCAGTCGTCAAGCTCTCTCCCCCTCCTCCCCCCATCTCCCTCCCTCTCTTTCTTTCTCTCTCTTCCTTCCTCGCCCTCCCTCTCTTCTGAGAGAGTTGTGGCACATCACAGTTTATAGACGTGTGTGAGGAAAAACAGAGAAATGTGCTGAGTAATTTTACTGCGCCACACTCCCGCTGCGCACAACTGACGGCTCTCCTCCAGCGAGTTTACAATTCTGTACTTCAGCTATTTCTGCCTTGGTCAAAGCTTACTGTATTTTTGTACATAGCCTGATCTCAACGATATATAGAGAGAACCCCTTTGACACGATAATTTCCTCACCAACAATGGCAATAAAGCGTTTTCAAGCTGCATTGGCTTTACTGAACACTAATTTGGGAATATTTCGCTTTTATCCAACAAATGAAATATACTTTTAAGGGCCCAATTGAAATGTGTGTGTGGTCTAATGACAATTCACAATTAAAAACTCCAAATAGTAGGTATAGATAGTCAAAAACAGTAATAATTTGACTTTGAATGTAAATGAACTGCTCTCTGTCATCAAATCCATGATAATTAAACAGTAAATTGCTTCTTTTTACAGCAGTGGTTGCCATAGACGAGAGTAATCATCCCTTCGCTGCTGGATTTTGTGTCATTGCGCAGACTTTGCCATCATGACCAGAGCGGGCTGTTTACTGATGACATGAGGTGAAACGCTAATCCACGCGTCCTGCTGCCCGTGTCCAGCCTGTCACGCGGATGTGGCATGGGGGAAAACCTGTGGGCGGGAACTCTGACCTAATTTCAGCCAATGGGAGCGAGGCAGAGGCAGCGACTGACCTAGATTCAGCCAATCGCGGCGCAGCGCAGTCGCCGGTAGGCAACAACGGCCCCGTGCAAGAGCCATGTGCTTCTCGAGGAGGCATGACAGTGGAGTGCGAGGAGGTGCAGCTCGTAAAAGCGGGTGAATTTTCACAGATAACACCTCAATCATGGATTTTAATGTGTTATTTTACAATTTACAAGTCGAATTTAGCATTTTTGGATGACTGTCAGAGATTTTGCGTATCACGTTCGTGCGTAAAAGTACCGTATCGCCTTTAGTTTCTCGATTATAAAGCTGGCTGGTTGTGTTGCAACATAATTATGCATTCTGGGTGTCTTTTACAGTGGGTTTTTGAGCGTGTGCTTGATTGTTGTTGCACTGACAGCGTGAGAGCAGGAAAAAAGAGGCGGACCAACTAGAAACAAGCGCCAGCTGAACAGGGCGGCGATTCAAGGCTTGTGTTCGCTCATTGGCTGAGGAGATAAAGAGGGGATGCATAATAATGAAACACTTCAGGTGCCTGGGAATAAACGGAGAGAAGTCAAAAATGGCAAAATCGAGGGAGGACTAAAAAGCAATTGTTTATTTTATGTTTTCCCTATAAATTCAACTGATAAACAGCTTTTGAGAGGTTATTTCGTCAGTATTTAGCAGATATGCTACATACATTATCAATTTATTATCAATAGGGGTTGATATTAGGGCTGTAATTAACAATTATTTTAGTAGTCTAATAGTCAACAGTTATTATTTTTGTTATTATTATTACTTTATTGATCCACTAGTGAAACGATTATTCCTATTGTTCTTGAGACTGGTGGCTGAATATTTACGAATAAACTGTATTATTGATGAAAATCTGAAAAGGATAATTCTGTTTTTGACATTTTGATTTTACAATCTAACAGTCTATGTGTTTTAGAGTCCTTAAAGTTCAGATAACGTTACATTGATCAAAATACAAAAACGTTTATTTTTTATTGCCGACTAGTTGTGATCACTCGATTAATTTTGCAGCCCTGGTAAATTAGAAGTATTTAACCTAATGAAAACATTTTTTTTTTTTTGCTCTTGAAGATAATTTTAATGTTTGCCTTTGCCTTTAATACCAAACAATCATAGTAGAAAGCATTGCCTTTAGGATGAGATATGTCTGCATAAATTCCGTGCGCGTTTTTCTCAGTCTAAAAAACATTCTTTGCTGTCTGTCAGTGAAAGTGCCGGAGCTTTTGTGCACGGGGAGGCGTGTCCGGTGTATGCAAATGAACCCCGCCTCCGGAGCGCCGTTCCCCGTGAGCGGTGACGTCACGCCCGTGGCCCGTGTTGGTTCCAGCTGACTGACGGCAAACGCGAGGAGCGAGGCAGAAAATAGAGAGAAGCGAGTGTTTGAAAGAAAGGAGAGAGATAGAGAGAGAGAGAAGGAGGGAGGAAAATACCAGGCTGCAGCCCCAATCTCCGCGGCGCTCACTCCACCGGATTTATCTTTATTTTTGTGGATTTCTCCTACATCTCATCCTCTGTTTTGTCATTTTGATTCTCTCTGCGTCTGGAATAGCTGCTAATCTTGCCGCTTTTGCTCGGCGAATGTGAGTGCAGTCATCATCGCTCGTTGCTGCTTTGCTTTGCCTCTCATCTCCAACCTCAGAGTTAACATTGTGCGTCCAAGTGACCAGACGACCCTCCACAAACTTGCAAACAGGGACTCCGCGCTTTTACGCACCACGCCGAGCCAGATTTAAGGATGATTTAAGACTGCCAGTGCCAACATGGTGCCATTTTGGAAACAAACCATTTCTTGTGTGCTTTTCTTTAGAGTTTTAGTCATGTCAGGTCGAGCTGTCAGCCGGGGATCTTGTGCGTAAACGCGTCAGAAGAACCCGCAGCTTTTGACGGCGCGCCTGTCAATTATTCCTCTAATTGGATTATTGTGATCTTGAACCGAGAGCCTGCAGGTTGCGAGCTCTCGTAGCCCGCCTCCCCACCGTCCCCCTCCTCCCCGTGGAAGAAGTTATGTCAAGGCCTCTCACGCAGCTCCTGCCGCCGGATCTCCCTGCAGGGGCCACCAGCCCCCAGTTTGGGGCCAGTAACCCTGCCTTAAGTGGCCCCCAAGGAAGTCACCTGACCTCTATGACCAACCTGAAGTCTCTGCTGCAGCTGCCAATCAAAGCCGACTCCAGAGGACCCAAGGACTGCTGCGAGATGAAAGGTGAGTTTAACAAGTGTTCAGTTTGATTTGTTGTCTTGTCATCTCAGTAAAACACATCTGGGGAAGCATCTAAATATGTTCTGGCTTCTGGTTAAAGTTATTATATTCTATGTACTTGCACTTTTCATATTTAGCCCCTCCCACTTTAGCCCACTCTAACCAATAGGCTTTCACTATACTTCAGTTATGGAACAGTGGACGTTCAAAATGACAAACGATGTGTTGGATGTGGGCTTTCTGTTGCTGCAGTACCGCCACTGACCACTAGTTTCCCCATCAGTGGACTTTTGGAACCTGATTCTAGACTACAAAATTAATTTACACGTGAAATGAAATGAGTTTACGCCTGGAGCTTTCATATCAAGTCCTATTGTCCTTGATCGTGTCCCTGAGCAGAGTTTAGGTCAGATGCCCTTACTGCCAAACATTTGTATTTGTCCAGACATGGGACTGGCACAACACAGGGGTTTTGATTGTAGCTGCTTGAACAAGAAACTCCCAATTAGATAAACACAAATTATTGAATGTTTGTATTTATACAGTTTATTAATATATCACACTTGGAGTCAAAGTCTTTCAAGGCCATGCAGAAATTAATTGCATACAAATGTTATTAATTAGGCTTGTGCTAAGTTTGATACATTTTGCTGACAATTCCAAAACATTAGCATTAACCAACAACTGGACATAGATAAAAGCTAGTTTCATTTGTTCACACACAGTTGAAAACATTAGGGCTGTTAGTGAAGAAATCCATCGATGTCCGTCTTATGAGTCAACTAATTATTATTTTATGAGTATTATAAGATGTCTACCAAGGCAGAAAGGTGAAAGCGTGGAGTGAGTAGCTGGAGTTTTAGGAGTGACAGGAGATACTTTTTACGTGCAGATTTTGTTTACTGTTTTTGCCGGAGATCATGACAGCATTTGCCACGCCCCCTTTTTGTCGACCATTGGTTCTCAACCTTTTCAGTCGCAATCTCCATCATAACAACTGTTAACGTTCACGACCCCCAAACACAAAAAAACAGGCAACCTGCAAAATGTTAAAGTAGCCTTACGCACAGTATAATGTTGATTTTATTTTCACGACGTATCTGGAAGAAATAAGAATCTACATTTCCCACTGTATCTGAGGGTGTGGAGCCCTGTGTGAGCAAACATTTTAATTTTCTCCATATCATTTGGGAGAGAACAACTGGATTAATCAATGTGCAGGGCATGTCTTTTCAACCAAGAATTTCCAGGGTGTCACAATACATAATTAGTATTAATTATGAGTAGTGATTATTGTGGGTAAAAAAGCACAATTTTACGATTATTGGTGATTATCGTAATGAAAGGAAACAAAGCAACTTAGATTTTTTTTGTCTTTTAAAAATATTTTATTAACTCTTCAACCTGAAAATATTCATATTTGACTTATTCCAAATATTTAATTTAATTTTGGATATTGCTATAACAAAACAGACACTTTTTATTGACTGAATTATAATTATACTCCATTTAGTCAAATGATTTAAAACAATTAAGGTTCATTATTAAGAACACAGTATTATTAAAATGCTGACCACTGTGACCAGTGAATGACAGAAGTCAATAAACGTACATTGTGTTGACAATGAAATAATAAAGTCCTCAGATATAGTTATATTTATGATCAGGTGCGCCTCACGTGCATCGGGTCACACCCTCGCTCTGTTTATCCAGCTGTTCTTCACGAGCCGCACGTACAACTTTTACTTTCGGATCGCAGCTTACATCAGTTGCGTGTTTATAGCACATTATTCTTTAGCAGTGAGCCTCGTGATGTTTGAGATTTGGACACTTTTTACCTTTACTTGTGCAAAGTGTGACGGATGATTATCCCAAAGCTGTGGAGTATGTTAGACGTGTTCACACCTTTAGCTGCAGCCTTACGACCACAGGTTTTACAAATTGTATATCTGTCGACTTTTACAACGCCCTCGTCATCTTTAGGACCCAAAAATGATCCCGCTCTGCAGACTTTATTCGTTTTTTGAGTGGATGCAGCCAGGAGTGCTGAGGGGAGTTTGTCGTGCTGCGCTCTGGCTGCGTTCTAGTCGCGTGAGACATTTCTGCAGCATAACGTGGCTTCTAAAACTCCAATGTGGCCGCAAATAATCATGATTATGATTATTGACATTCCTCACTACTACTACTACAGCCCTAGAAAACATTCATAACAGCTGATGTCCAACCGAGGGCCCATGTGCAGAACGCAATTAATCAAATCCAAGATTCAATAGTTTTGAATTGTCCCTGATCCATTTGGAGATTTTTGATCAAGAGTTAAAGCTAATCCTTTGTCAGTAAAAGCGTGCGGTTTGGAGCAGAGTTTAGACTTGTTTATGTTCATATAATTAGATTGAAAGTCATTTTGTTTTTAATAATACAAATAAAAATGTGATTAAACATTGTGATTGTTCAGAATTGAGATCATATTATTTGGCCATATCGTGCTTTTGTCTCAGGCATGAAGGAGATTTGTGGAAGGGCATCTGACACTCACTTTAACCAAATCAGTTTGCAAATCACTGCACCTTACAGTTTATAGAGGCTACTCCAGGAATTTAAGTATTTACATTTATTTAAATATATGCAGAACTGATTATTTTACATATGACAGAAGGGCTTATAACTCAAAAGGGAAAAGCCAAACATTTCAGGTCAGATTTTCAACATTATCTGCAACAATTTGAGTTATAAGCTACATTCACAATGCACCTTTGAGTTGATTCAGGGCAATTGTGAATGAGCAATCAAAATAATAATAAATACGCCATTATAGTAGAGTTAGTTGAGTTGATAAAGGTATTTAGTCAACATGAATCCAATAATGTAATGTTGCAAAAGAGATGTCAACATTTCAGGTGAGGAACAATTGTACTAATTATTTTACAAATGTTGAACCTTATTATTAGGTCCACAAACACATCAGTCTGCTCTTTCTATAACATAATATGCTAGTGAACTAGACCTTCTACTTAATTTGGGGCGTATGAAAACATCTGAATCTGAACTCATTCTGTCACTTTGTCATACACCGTCCACATTAGGTTTAAATGTTTGCCTATTTTTCTAGTATTTCAAATGTTTTGGGGAAATTGCTCTTTAAATGTTGAAAGCTGTGCTGCAAAAGTATCTATTGTTCTCTTATACCGCTCGCCCTCTCTTTTCCTATCTCTCTCTCTTTTCTTTCCCCCCTCTGTCTTTTTTCTCACTCTTTCCCTGAGAGACTCTCTCTGTCTCTAACTCCCTCCCTTTCCAACATCTTCCATTTCTCCCTCTTTCTGTTATTCTCTTCTCCCTCTCCCTTCATCTCTTTTCATTCTTTTTCTCTTCCAGTTTTCGCTCCTCTTTCAATCTCCATATCTTTCCTACCTCTCTCTCTCTCTCTCTCTCTTTGTCTCGCTCTGTCTCTCTTCCCTCTCCCTCTCTCTTCCCTCTCCCTCTCTCTTTCTCTCCCCTCATCTGTTTTCTTTCCCTCCCCACTCTCACCTTCTTTCTCCCTTCCCCAACTCTTCGGTTTTATCTCGCTCTCTCTCCCTCTCTGTCTCTCTCTCTCCCCCCTCTTCCTTCCTCTGTCTGTCTCTTTCTTTCTCTCTCGCTCTCTTTCTCTCCCCTCATCTTTTTTCATTTCTTTCCCTCCCCACTCTCACCTTCTTTCTCCCCTGCCTAACTCCGGTTTTCTCTCCCTCGCTCTATCTCTCTCTTTCTTTCTCTCTCCTCATCTCTCTGTCTCTACCCCCTCCCTCCCTCTGTCTGTCTCTCTCTCTCTCTCTCCCTTCATCTTTTTTCTTTCCCTCCCCACTCTCTCCTCTTTCTACCTGTTCCTACCTTTCTCTCCCTCTCTCTGCCCTACTCTCTCTCCCTCTGCCCCCCCCCCCCCTGAGTGATTATTCACTGCTGTTTGTGCATGTGACTGAGTGGGTTGGTGCTAGAGCTGATCCAGTATTCAGGCTCAGGCTCCAGCTCATGCACATTTCACTCTGTTTCTCTCTCTGCTGCACGTTTTCTATCTCCGGCTCAGATTTCCTTTTTTTTTTTTTTTCCTTTTTCACTTTTTAAGTTGTGCATAAAAATGTAGAACAATCTGCACGGACAGAATCTGAGCAGGTGGAGGGGATCGTCCACGTCCTGTTTAAATAAAGATGGGATTGAATTGTGTCCCTCTCAACAGCTGCCATAGCAAATATTAACCAGACCTCTCCACCTCCTGTCTCCCTCTCTCACCCTCTGCCTTCTCTCTCTCTCTCTCTCCACCTCCCTCTCCTCTCTTTCTTTCTTCCTCACCCTCTTCTCCCTCTCGTTGCATCTATCGGTCTCACATTCCTCTCTTCCTGCCCTCTCTCCCTCTTTCTCCTGCATTTTTTCTCCTTTATTGTCTGTCTTTCTCCCCCTTTCTCTCTTACTTACCATCTCTCTCCTCTCCTTTGTCTCTCCTCCTCCTCTACCTCTCTCTCTTTATCGTCTGTCACTCTCCGTTTCGTCTTGCTTCATCTTCCTATGTCTCTATCTCTTTTACTCTCTTTCTTTCCACTGTCTTTTCCCTCTCCCTCTCTCTTTTCTTTCTCCCCCTCTCTCCTTTTTACATTTCCCTCCTTTCTTTGTCTTTCTCTCTCCCTTTCTCTCTCCTCTCTTTCCTCCCTCCCTCTCATCCACCTCTCTCAATCTATCTATCACTCTCGCTTTCCTCTTAACCCTCTCTCTTGCTCCCTCTCTTCATCTCTCTTTTACTCGATCTCCATATCCACTCCCCCTGCTTTCCCCCTGTCTTTTCCTCACTCTCTTTCTTTTCCCCTCTCCTCTCTTTTGTTTCATCTCTGTCATGCTTTTTCTCGCTCCAGTTTTTCTTTCTCTCCTTCTCTCCCTCTCTCCTTTCTTCCTCGCTGATGCTGTCAAACTCACTCAGATTTTATCCAGGTCTGTCGGGACAATTCAGAGAAAATGCAGCCGTTAGTACAAATATGTGTTAAGGTGAGATCTGCCGGCAGATATTCAGGAACAACACCTTTGCTCAGAGGTCATTCTTCAGGCTCTGGGACGATGTTCCCTGTTTAAGGACAAACAGCTCTGAGGCTCATTTTCAAAAGGCATACAGGCACTTTTTGGCTGAATTCTACACATGAACAAGCATGTGTTGTAGTGTTTTTGTAGTTGTGTGCTCTTGATGTGAATGTTTTTCTGAGAAACTGGTTCTGAACTAAGTCAGGTCTGATTAATGCTTTTTATTGATATTTCTTGTGTATAAATTAAACAAAATGAATGAAATATAAAGGCATCACAGGTCTGCTGGAGTCACAGGGTGTCAGTGTGCATTAAATATGTGAGAAAGTTAGTTGCAACCTTTGTATTTTTTTGAGTATCGAACAAAGGGACTATTTTAAGGTTTTTTTGTGAGTAATACTTCACAATATTTGACCTGTACAGTGATTTACCTTGATATTTGCTCTCTCCAAATGTTATTAAATGCACCAATGTAGGGTTTTGTGTCGCAGTCCTTCCACATTTGTTTTGGTCGATCATCGTTTTTAAAAATTATGATTGTTTGTAGGGCTGCGAATTACTTGATTTACAGAATATTTATATGTTTACTCAATCTGTTGTGTCACATATTTTTGGCCTTGGTTTGGGTTCAGTCTGGAGTGATTTTGAATGATCACTTTTAATGCATTAGTTTTATACAGTGCATTTCCAGTCGTACAAAACCGCTTTACAATTTTGTCCATTATTCGTTCAGTTGGTGATGCTACACTGCCATTATACACTGCTTATACTTACAGACACCACATTCATACCAAGGTGGGTGAAGTGTCTTGCCTAAGGACACAATGGCAGTTAGAGCATCACATCCAAGAACTAAACAGACCCAACCCTGATGAGCTTCTGAGATCAGACCATTGTCAAGTCCACAAAATGTCAGTCTTAAGTGTCAATTTACGTTTTTTTAATAGAGAGATCCAGAGTTAACCACCTGTCAGTAAAATCATGAGGTTTGAGTTCAATTTGGAGGAAGAAATTTGACACTTTATCGAGCTGATTTACAATGATTGAAACTGTATTTTTTTGTTCTAGAAACTAATTGGAAATTGTGCTAGATCGATATTAGGAATTAAAAAATCATGATTCATTTCTGGACTCCCATTTGATTTTTACTCATTTTTTTGCAATCAATATTTTTCTTTAATGCTGGAATGATGATCTTGATGAAGCGTCTTTCTCCATGGGTTTCAAATGCGTAATCATTTGGACATTTGTCAACAATACAACACAAAAATATCTCTGACTTAAAATCCTCAAAATGGCGTCCATTTGTTATGCAGGTTATTGGTGTGATAGCTAACTGTAATTGTATGTGACTATAATCGTCTTGCTCCGTGGCGCTCCCTGGTGATGCGTCCGTGCTCCTGCAGCCTCCGGTCGGCGTACGGTTGGCGGGGGTTGGCACACATCCTGAGCACAGCGCCCCCTTGAGCCCGTGTTGTGCGGCTCACAGACCTTGGTCTGCTCCTGATGATCTGTGCTGCGTTCAGGGCCCAGGGCTCGTGCTGCATTCATGGACACTCGGGGCCTACGTGCTTCACCGTCTCTGCTTTTGTTTGACGCCTTCACAGCCTCCCACGCCATCGCACATATACAGTCGCTCTCTCTCTCTCTGTCGCTCTCTCTGTCCTCTCTCCTCCATCTTTTTTTTTCTCTTTTTCTCTTTTCAGTGTCTCTGTCTCTCTCTGTCTCTTTATTTCCCTGCCTCACTCTCTTTCTCTCTCTGTCTCTTTATCTCCCTGTCTTATTCTCTTTCTCTCACTCTTTCGCTTCCTTTCCTGTCTCACAGTCTCTTTATTTCTTCGTCTCCTTTTATTCTCCCTGTCTCTCACCTCCAGCTCTTTCAGTTCTCTCATTTATCTTTATTTCTCTTCCTCCCCCTCTCGCTTCTTTCTTTCTCACTCTTTTTTCTTTCCTATCTCTCCATTTCTTACCACTCCCCTTTTGCCTCTCCTTCTCTTCTCTACCTCTTTCTCTTCTGTCCCTTCTCTCCTTTTCTCTTTTCTCTCCCTCTCTCTTTCTCTCCAGCTCAATTGCCTGTCGCATTGCCTCAGTATTTCCTCATCTCCCCCTTTCATTCTTCTCTCTCCCCCTCCCCCCTCTTTCTCTCATCTCTTTCCTCGCTCACTCCTTTCTTTTTCATTGTCTTGCCTCTATCTCTTTCCTCTCCCTTCTTTCTTTCTTTCTTTCTTTCTTGCTTTCTCGCTCCCCATCCTCACCTCTTTCTTCCTCTCCCTCTCTTCTGCTTTCCCCCTCTCTCTCTCTTCCTCTCCCTCTCTCTCATTCTTTCCTCACTCTTCTTTCTCACCGGCTCTGTCACTTTCTTTCTCTTTCCTTCCTCTTTCTCTCCTTGTTTTTCCCTATTCTCTGTCCCTCTCTTTGTCTCACCTCTCCTCTCTTTTATTCTCCTATTCCTCCGTCTCTCCCTCCCTCTCTCTCTCTTCCTCCTTTGCCTCTCTCTTCCACTTTCTCTCTCTCGCCAGCTCGTTGTCTGTCTTTCTCTCTGCCCCTTTCTCTGCCCCTCTCTGTCCATTTCTCTCTCTCTTTCTCCTTTCCCTCTCTCTCTGTCTCTCTGTCTCCCCCTCTCTCTCTCTCTCTCTGTCTGTCTCTCTCTCTCCCCCACCCCTCTCTCTCTTTGTCTCTCGCTCTCTGTCTCCCCCCCTCTCTCTCTGTCTGTCTGTCTCTCTCTCTCTGCCCCACCCCTCTCTCTCTGTGTCTCCCCCCCTCTCTCTCTCTCTGTCTCTCTCTCTGCCCCTCTCTCTCCATTTCTCTCTCTCTTTCTCCCTTCCCTCTCTCTCTCTCCCACTCTCTGTCTCCCTCCTCTCTCTCTCTGTCTCCCCCCTCTCTCTCTGTCTGTCTGTCTGTCTCTCTCTGCTCCCCCTCTCTCTCTCTCTGTCTCCCCCCCTCTCTCTCTGTCTGTCTGTCTCTCTCTCTCTCTGCCCCACCCCTCTCGCTCTCTGTCTCTCTCTCTCTCTGCCCCCCCCCTCTCTCTCTCTGCCTGTCTGTCTGTCTCTCTGTCTCCCCCCCCCTCTCTCTCTCTGTCTGTCTCTCTCTCTCTGCCCCTCTCTCTCCATTTCTCTCTCTCTTTCTCCCTTCCCTCTCTCTCTCTCCCACTCTCTGTCTCCCTCCTCTCTCTCTCTGTCTCCCCCCTCTCTCTCTGTCTGTCTGTCTGTCTCTCTCTGCCCCCCCCCCTCTCTCTCTCTGTCTCCCGCCATCTGTCTCTGTCTGTCTGTCTCTCTCTCTCTCTGCCCCACCCCTCTCGCTCTCTGTCTCTCTCTCTCTCTGCCCCCTCTCTCTCTGTCTCTCCTCTCTCTCTCTGTCTCCCCCTCTCTCTGTCTGTCTGTCTCTCTCTCTCTGCCCCCCCCTCTCGCTCTCTGTCTCTCTCTCTCTCTGCCCCCCCCTCTCTCTCTCTCTCTGCCTGTCTGTCTCTCTCTCTCTGCCCCCCCTCTCTCTCTCTCTCACACACACAGTCAGTCCAGGAGATTTCACACTGTGCTCTTGCTCTCTTTCTGCCAGTTTCACCAGTGTTTTCTGCAGCTCGAATCAAATACTCTTTCCGTTTTATCACTTCACTTTATCACACTTTATTTACTGTATTCTATTATTTCTGTACAGAATCGTGAAGAAATTGTAATTAAGTAGTGCAAAAAAACATGTGTAATCATAACCACAGTCACATGAGTCAAACTTGGAGCAGTGAAGGTTGTGAAGTGAGCACAGAAGAAGACGACTGTTGCTATAACTGGAATCTTCCACTGTATTATTGGTTTCTGCCAACTATCGTCAACTCTGGGCATTCAGCGCCTCACTGGATCAATCTATCATACAACTTTTCCATGGCTTTACGCAGAATTATAACGGGCAAAGACAATGTTACCAAAAACACGGAAAGTTTCAGACACTTAGAAGCCCAATTCAAGTTTTAAGGACGATGTCATTTGTTGTTGTATATAGGGCTGCAACGATTAATCGACTTATTGTGACTAGTCGACTAAAAAATAATAATCATTGATAATCATAATCATTAACTGGACTATACAGACTCTAAAACACATATCAAAAGACTTTTTTATAAGAAAGACCGCAATTATTATTTCAAAATGTCAAAAAATAATATTGATTCTGTCAAGAGTAATACACTTTATTCATACATATTCTCTATCTAGAAGCTTTTAGTCACTATATGCCAACCTTATTAACTTAAAAAGTCTAAGTGTACAACAGAAATAATCATTTGACTACTACTACAAAAAAAAAATGTGATTATTCAATGACTAAAATAATCCTTAGTGACAGCCCTAGTTGTATAAATATCAGCACTACAGCTGACAGTAAAGATTAGCACTGCTCTGATATTTGAGCAGTTTATGCATAATTCATTTGAAGTTTACATTTCCATCATGGTCACAGTTGCATAGGTGTCTGGCATGAACCGAGTATATATTTCATTTTATTCAGTTACAATTTATGTTAAAGAAAAACACCTTGAAATACATGCACTGGTCTGTGAGCGTGATCGGCTCTCTGACTGTAACATATTCAGCAAAGCCATAGCATCTTTATAGAGACAAACATGTAGCAGATCATGCAGCAGTGGTGGATGAAGTACTCCGTTTTGTTACGCAAGTAGTAAAAAGTAAAAATACAACTGCAACAGCAAAAAAACTCAAGAAAAAGTATCACATTTTAAAATCTACTCAATTAAAAGTATTACATTACTCCTTTAAAAATGTACTTTAAGAGTAAAAACTAAAAGTAATTATTTTTGGTTTTGAGAACTATTAAAACATCAAATTGTAATCTTGATTGATTTATTGTGTTGAGTTTTCGTCATTAAAGGCAACTTTCCAGGTTATTTTTCTCTTAAGAGGCTTTTTGTTTGCTCTAAGGGAACTAGAAAAAAAAAAACAGGCAAGATGTCGCCATAAATGTGCTCAAAAATAAACCCGTCGGCCTTTTCAGCAGGTCTAAAACCTTAAGAAAATATACTTCTACTGTCCAGTCCCGTTCAAGAATGTAGTGGAGTAGAAAGTACAGATACACGCTCTGAAATGTAGTGAAGTTAGAGGAAAAAGTCTCAACTGAAAAATGTGCTCAAGTAAAATACAGATACCTAGAAAATGTACTCAAGTGCAGTACTTTTACTTTTGTACTTTGTTACATTCCACCACTGCCATCCAGCAGAAAAGTTACACAGAGTGCCTTTAAGTTTAACCTTTGTCTTTTATTTAATTATGAAACAGTATCAGATTTTTTCTCCCACTTTTTTCATGGACTTTTCTCTGTAGTTCTGTAGCATTTTTCTCTACTTGGTCACTATAACAATATCTTATTTTTTACATCTTCGCCCGAGTGTTCATCCCCAAGGTTTAGTTATCCGACTTTCATATGTGTTGTGAATATTTGTCCTCATATGTTTGATTGCGTCCGGAGTTCATTGACATTTGAAGCCTGTAATCCATCTTTCCATCGGGCTGCAGTGCTGTGGGAGTTCGGGTCAGTCCAGTTAGCGGCGATCATTAAAGGCATCCATAAATACGGCTAAGTGCCCCACGCTAACGCACACAAACCGACGGAGACTCTGCCGCAGCCGCTCAACAAACAGCCGCCTTTGTGTTTTCATCTTTGGAAACGCCCACTACAGACTTTTCTGACCGACGTGGGCAAGAGGAGAATAAAAGATGCTTGAATGAACTGCAAGGATTGACAATATAGTGGTCATTCAAAAACTTGCAATCATAATAGAAGAGCGCAGATTTGTTTGCACTTAAATATTTACTTATGGCTATTAACAAAGAAGAGATTATTGTATTATATTGCAGGGTCAGACTAATAGAAGATATAAATGTTGAAATGTTTGTTATATATTTATTAATATTGTATTAGTTTAACTTGTGAGTCTATAAATAAGGGCTGCACGATATATAACATTTTGAAAAGCCTTAATTTACTTACTTCAAAAATAAAGTTCAAATCCACGTTAATTTAGACTGAAAAAGGCAAATCATGACTAAAATATGTCTTTTTTAACGTTTTAATTTAAAACATTTCCGTCAGATGGGAGATCTTGGTGTTACTGCAGTATGTTTAATTTGATTTTTTCAACATATTGTGCATTCCTACTGTAAACTTTCAAGTATCATACAAACAAAATACCATTTAAAAACCATAAAAAGTAGCAGTAGTAGCACTAGAAGTATTGACAGTATTTGCTGTAGTACTTGTAAGAAATATTGATGTATTATCTTTAGTAGCAGTAGTGGTAGAGAAGTGAGTAAATAATAAGAATGTTGTGGGTTCGACTCCTGATCTCTTGTCTGGTCTTGGTTGGTCCTGATGTAGACTTGGTTTGGTCCTGTTCAAGTCCTGGTTTAGTCCGAGTTTAGTCTTAATTTCGATGCGGTTTGAGTGGATCGACTACTGCCAACCCTTGTAAGTTCCACAGTTAAGCAATGCACTAAAATAGTTTTTGGGCTCCAAGTAATTTTATCCAAATTATAAAAGACATTATTTTAATTAACATTTTAATTATTGACAGAAATGAATATCTTGACGTTTTTGTAGTTTCCTGATGACAATATCATTTTGATATTTTCGCAGTGCCTGAGACAAAACATGAATGGATAATAAAATGAACCACAAAAGTGCAGAAATAACACTAGTGTTTGGGAGATTACACACTCAGACCGTCAGGCCCTTAGATGTCTCTATTGATAAAAAAAAACCTTACCTGTTTCTTCAAATTTTGAAAAATTTGAACACGTATTTATGTTCCTTAAAAGTTGTTCAGTTCAGTCAAGCCTCCGTCCAATGCAACATTTCTCTCTAATGTCCTCTGTTGCCCTCCACTTCATGCATGTTTTAATGTGCGATCCCTGGTGAAAAACGTTCAGACACCCCTGCGTATTTATGGTTATTTTACGGTTCTTTTTGGTAGTTTTAATATATAAAGATTATGCTAGTGACATCATAACATTCTGAAGTTTGGCAGTGAGTGAAATGCATGAGAATCAATAGTGAGTAATGACATTTTCTCCTGAAAACACAACTAAAATGTAAAAGAGCCGCTACTGTCTGATGAAAAATATGAAAATCTACAACTCTGCTTAATATTTAGCTTGTACCTGACATCTATAAGAAGAAAATCAAGTGAACAGAGATAAAACAGAACACTGCAGCTACACTCACATTTATCACTGATGCAGACTTTGGGATCACACACAACTTGTTAGCTCATTACGGTACCTTTCTCTTCTTAAATAACATGTTTTTGAGTCAGTTTGTTGTGAAAATGAATTGTTGTGCAGCAGTTGAAGTGTCCTAAATCTCCAATTGCAGTTACAAACAAGCTAGCTAAGCTCTGCCCAGTCGCAGGAACAACGGGAAACTACTTTCAGTTTCCATTTTGACGTATTAAGTTAATTTGAGCAAAATTAGCCAAGGCAAGTTTATTTGTATTCGTACACAAGGCAATTCAGTGTGCTTTACGTGAAAGGAAAAACTGTCTTAAAATCACAAAACACATAAAGACATACAGAATAATTTAAAAAACGCTTTAAAAGAGAAGAGTGCAGAGAAATCTTTCAGTCAAATACAGCTCCAGCAACAAAAATAAGGCCAAAAAAGGCAAAGAAATACCTTTTAAAATACATTTTATCAGTTGTGCTGCTCATAATTTTGCTAAACAGTGCATAATCTCCACAGGTGATACTCTCGATATTCAAATTTTTCCATTTCTTCTGCACAGCAATTCTTATATTATCAACTGTTCTATCTATATCCCACTTCGACCTTAACAACCGTGATCGCAAATGTTATTTATGAGTACTTATTCGTCTCCATATGCATAATTTTCTCCTTGCGCTGGTTTAAACTGCACATATGAGGCAGAAGTACACACTCTCAGCCACTTCTCCTCTTTTGACTTGAATAATTCCACTGACTGAGAGGAAAATGTTACTTACTGCAGCTTTCTCCTGACGGCTCTAATTAAAAGTCAATGCATTAAGAGGTTTTCAATTAGCCTTCTGAAGTCTCAATCAGAGCAGAGTGGACTCACGGGGCGTCGGAGAAAGGGAAAAAAACAGCTCCACAGTCTTTCAGAAACACTTAACATTTCAGGCTATTCACTTAGAACTGAACTGCAAAAGTTATGTTTATTTAAGGGCAATGCTTTTTCATTCTGAATAGTGATTTATTTTATTCTTTCTTACAATTTCTATGACCTTGTTGAAAAAGTGAGAAGCCTTCTTACTTTGCGGAGAGCATTTTGTTGAAAAGGTGTGAGCTGAGAACTGCAAGTGGCACAGAAGTATTATTATTACTAGTTATGACTGCAGTAGTAGTAGTAATAGTGACATAAGTGGTAGTAGTTTTGTGTGGAGATGCCTCTTAGCTTCAAAACGGTTCATTGATTACACTGTTGAATGTTTTGCTCCAAATCATTGCAAGTTAATTTTTCAAATGTAAATATATTGTTATTATTTGCTCTGTGTAGCTTTTCATCCTGATATTTTCATGTCAGAAGCTTCATTATAATTTGAACAACTTGATATTTTGTTCAAGCACACTCTTCGTCTATTCGACTAATCATGCCTAGTTGACTATATAAAATAACCATAGTTGTATTTTTATAAACTTAATTGTTATCTGGACTAAACAGACTCTAATTAAAACACAAAAACACTCAATAAGACCTTTTTCTAACAAAGACAGTAGCATTATTAAGACAACATGTCAAAAACACATCAATATTACACTGTTTGTAAATCTCGAAGCCTCGTATCAGCATAATTCAACCTTATTTGGTGGATAATGTATTTAAAAAGTCTCAATAAACAACAGAAATAATAATTTGACTAGTCATTTTTCAAGTAACTTTACCAGTCGAAATGGACAAGAAACACAAGTATATGCTGTATAATCTAAAATGTATAAAAGTATAAATCTGAATGTTAGGTATGAAGGTTTGACGTTCCTCTTCACAGTCCATGACCCAAGCACAGCTCTGTTTCTCCCTAAAGACACCATCTGTGAGAGGAGCCGCTTTGGGAATAAAATAAAATGTTGTTAACAAGACGGCTCATTCATCTAAAACTCTCTATTAAGTTGTAATCTTGATAAGTTATACCTGTAAGACTGCCTAATGTGATTTTTCTTCTTCTTAACTGTTGTTGAAGTGGCTGGTTGAGAGAAGGCTGTATAATTTATCAAAATTTGAATTAA
This sequence comes from Rhinogobius similis, assembly GCA_019453435.1. Lineage (NCBI taxonomy): Eukaryota > Metazoa > Chordata > Actinopteri > Gobiiformes > Gobiidae > Rhinogobius > Rhinogobius similis. The sequence continues at coordinate 10,708,917 of CM033635.1, read as the reverse complement.
ATTGACAACCAATCATTTCAAAAGGTGATTGGCTCATTTTTAATCAAGACGTTCACATTCAATCCTCTGTCAGTAAAGTTTGGAGTCAGTCTTTGGAGGAAGACGTTTTACTTTTTTGTTTTAAGTGGTACGGATTAAAAATCTGTCTTGTGTTTGCTCCTAAAATGAACCCTGAAAGCCATAATTATTTTGTTGCCACATTTTCCCCACCACCCGAGGGTCATAGAGGCCACACCCCCTCGAGAGCGGCCCGAGCTCATCAGACCTCAGGAGCTAAGCAGGGCTGTGCCTGGTTAATACTGGGATGGGAGACCATTGGGGTGTGGCACTGGAGTGCAGCACAGGCTGGAGTGCAAATTGTTGTTGTGTCCTTGAGCAAGTCACTTGACCCTCTCCAGTGTCTACGCCGGGGAATGAGAGAGTGTTTGTGAGAATGCAGGACATGGCATAGACACTAGAGCCCATGGCTATAATCCCACGTGTTTACAGCATGTGCATCATGTTCATTAACACGCACTGCTCCCACCTAATAACTAATAATAATAATCACTGGTTCAAAAGAGCATGATTGTATGTAACCCACACATCTGCTGCTCAGACAGGGTGTTATACGGTTTAATTCTCATTCAATACTCACTTTGAAAACAATCTCAATTTATAGCTCCAGTACGTAACGTTTTTACCAAAAATTGGCTAAAATAATGTCATTTTATACATTTTTTATATTTTTATTGGATTGGAAAAGCATTGAAAAAACATGCACAGTTGGGCATAAAACATCTTTTTCAATGGACAATGTTCTGAAATATGGTTTTAACTTTCTATTTCCATAGAATCATGCAGGGGACCTTCGACCTCCAGAAAGTTACATACTGTTACTTAAACTGGGATTAGTTTTCATAGATTGAGCTGTAAAATCTGGCAACCCATTCATCTTTCTGATTGGATTAGAACACTAAACTGTCATCTGTGAGGAATACTGCTACAAATCTATACTACCTACTACTTGTTACTGTTACCGATCCATAACTAACTGAAATGTCCTCTCTCCTCTCTCTGCAGACAAAGACAAACCCCTGGACTCCGATGAGGACTCGCTGGGCGTCGGCGGTGTGGGTGGAGGCCCCGGAGGTGTGGGTGGGGGCCCCGGCTCTGGCACCCTGCGCTCCAGCTCTCAGTCTGCGTTCTTGGGGCCCCTGCTGTGGGAGCGGACCCTGCCCTGCGACGGAGGCCTGTTCCAGCTGCAGTACATGGACCTGGAGGAGTTCCTGACGGAGAACGGGATGGGCATGCACAACAACGGCCCCAGCTCCGCCAGCGCTCAGATCCCCTCTCAGGTCTGACTCAGGATTCTGTCACTGAGGCTGTCCACTTAGATGTTTGTGGTATTCATATATGCCAGACCATTCAGGAACTATTGTGTAGAGGTCCTTTAATACACTCTCATTCCAAGTTCTTCTGCTAGGATGTCCCCAAGTAAAGGTAAATATAATCCAATTAGATTCAGTAGATCTTCAGATCAGTGGTGGAAAATAACAAAGTACAAAAGTAAAATTACCGTACTTAAGTAAAATGTTCAAGTATCTGAATCGGATACTTTTTACTCTTACTTCATTGAGAGCAGGTGTCTGTACATTCTACTCCACTGCAATATTGAACTGAACTGGAAAGTAAAGTACTTTTCTGTCTGAATCAGCCATCAAATCAAATCAAATCAATTTATTTTTATAATGCCCAAAATCACAACAACAGTTGCCTCGATGGGCCACAGGTAAAAGCAGTTCAGATAACTGTCCCAGAATGCCCCTGTCCTTTGACCCTCCTTCGCGGCGAGGAAAAACTACAAAAAACCCCATGGGAAAAAGTAGAAACCTCGGGGAGAACCACAGTGAAGGAGAGATCCTACTCCCACGGACGGACAGGCTGCAGATGAACTAGGACTGACGCATCCACTTGGACTGTGGAGCCAGAACCACTCAAGAGGGAGGTGGCTTTAAAGAGTTCCTCCAGGCGGACGAGGAGCAGTCCACCAGTGTAGAGATCCTCCAGCAGGAGATGAGGAACAGTTCATCTAAGTAGATGGAGTTCGTCCAGGCAGACGAGGTGTGGCTAATCCAGGGTTGAGGGAGTTCCTCCAGGCGGGTGGCGCATAGATCGTCCAGTGTAGAGATCGATCCTCCAGACAGATGGGGGTGGGGGGGTCGTCACTGGTGCAGCTGCCGCAGTGACTGAAACAGTCTCCACTCCCCGGGGGAAGTGGAGAGAAAGAGAAACATGTGAACAGCAATGAACAGACTACAGTTGAAGTAATATTAAATATTGTTGATAGGTAAAGTAGGAAGAACCAGAGGATAGTGTTCAAGCTGCCATACTTCCCCCAGCAGAATTGCTCCAAGGGCAGCGTAGCTAAAACTGTAGGTTTTTATTTCTGTTCCTAACTGGCCTGACCATAAGCTATTTCAAAGAGGAACGTTTTGAGCCTGGTCTTAAATGTAGAGACTGTGTCGGCCTCTTTTACATGAACAGGGAGCTGGTTCCATAACACAGGAGCTTGGTAGCTAAATGCTCGACCTCCTACTGTGCTTTTAGAGACTCTGGGGACTAACAATAGTCCAGCATTTTGAGAACGAAGAGCTCTGTTTGGATGGTACGCTACTATTGCATCTTTGAGGTAGGATGGGGCCATATTGTTTAAAGCTTTATAAGTCAGGAGGAGGATTTTAAATTTGATTCTAAACTCAACAGGAAGCCAGTGAAGAGACTCTAACACTGGTGAAATATGATCTCTTTTTCTAGTACCTGTTAATAATCTTGCTGCTGCATTTTGAACCAGTTGAAAGCTTCTTATAGAGCTTTTAGGACACGCTATAAGCAGGGCGTTACAATAGTCTAATCTGGATGTGACAAATGCATGGATGAGTTTTTCGGCATCATCTCTGGGCAGGATTTTTCTAATTTTGGCTATGTTACGCAAATGAAAGTAGGCTGTTTTACAGGCTTGATTTATATGTGCTTTGAACGAGAGATCTTGGTCAAATAGGACCCCAAGTTTTCTTACAGTAGAGCTGGGGGCTACAGTGATATTGTCCATAGAAACTATCTGGTCAGATAAAGAGTCTCGCAGGTGCTTAGGGCCCAGCAGAATGACCTCGGTTTTTTCAGGGTTAAGAAGCAGATAATTAAGAGTCATCCAAGTTTTTATGTCTTTCACGCAGGCACTAAGTCTGTCTACTTGATGGGTCTGATCAGGTTTCATTGATAAATAAAGCTGAGTGTCATCTGCATAGCAGTGGAAGTTAATGCCATGCTTTCTGATGATCATACCTAAGGGCAGCATATAAAGTGTGAACAGAACTGGACCGAGTACTGAACCCTGCGGCACACCGTAGGTTACTTTAGAACATGGGGAAGATCTCTGGTTTACATTAACAAACTGGTACCTATCAGATAGATAGGATTTAAACCAGCTTAGGGCGGTTCCACTGACACCTATATCACATTCTAACCTCTGCAGTAGAATGTTGTGGTCGATGGTATCAAACGCTGCGCTGAGGTCCAACAGAACCAGGATTGAGACCTGTCCATCATCAGCAGCTAATAACAGATCATTTGTGACTTTAACTAGTGCAGTTTCAGTACTGTGGTACGCATGGAACCCTGACTGAAAAACTTCAAATAAATTATTGTCCTGCAGGTGGCGACAAAGCTGTTTAATCACAATTCTTTCAAGGATTTTAGAGACAAAGGGCAGATTAGAAATAGGTCTATAGTTTGCCAATATGTCGGGGTCTAGATTAGGCTTTTTCAAAAGTGGTTTAATCACTGCATATTTGAAGGACTGAGGGACATAACCGCTTTCTAGTGAAGTATTTATTATATTAAGAATGGGATTTATAATTAGGGGGAGAATTTCTTTGAGGAGTCTACTTGGGATTGGGTCTAAAATACAAGTTGATGTTTTGGAGGACATAATGACTGAAGTTATCTCTGCCTGAACAACAGCAGTGAACCTATCTAGTATTACTGAAGGATTTGTATGGGACACTAGCTTTGCAGTCTGGGCTTGCTCAGTACTAATAGTGGGAGTCATTGCATTTAGTTTATCTCTAATAGTTGTGATTTTGCTGCTAAAGAATAGAAGAAAGTCATTGCAGCTTAGAGTAGAGGCTTAGAGGTATTGAGGGTTCTACTGCGCTGTGACAGTTTGTCAGCCTGGCTACAGTGCTGAAGAGAAATCTAGAGTTATTTTTATTTACTTCTATTAAATTTGAATCATATCTGGTTTGAGCCTTACGCAGAGCCTGCTTATAAGACAGAAGGCAAGTTTTCCATTCTTTTAGGGATTCTTCTGTGTGGGAGCAGCGTAAGGATCTCTCTAGTTTTCTTACCCTTTGTTTGTGAGAACGTAGTTCTTCATTGTACCAGGGGGAGGCTCGTTTTGGCCTGATTACTTTCTGTTTAAGTGGAGCTGCAACATCAAGAGCAGCTTTTAGAGAGTTGACCATTGAGTCAACAGAGTTATCAATAGCACTGGGACTGGCGCTGTTAACGACAGGATCACATGACGTAATATTAAATATTGGTTCTATTATTTCTCTGAACTTTAAAATAGATTTTTCAGATATTGTCCTTTTCATTATAGTTTTAGTCTGAGGAGCTGGATAGTCCTTAAGAATAAACTGAAAGGTAATTAGGAAGTGATCTGACATTATTGGGTTTTGGGGGAAGACATTTAGGTCACTAATCTCTATTCCATAAGTTAGAACCAGGTCCAGAGTGTGCTGGTGACTGTGGGTTGGTTTATTTACATTTTGAGTGAAACCAATGCTATCTAATAAAGCGCTAAAGGCATTACTGAGGCAATTATTTTCATTCACATGAATGTTGAAATCCCCAACCACCACAATATTTTCCCAGTCTAATACTAAATTTGATAGGAAGTCAAAGAATTCTGTTAAGAACAATGAATAAGGACCGGGAGGTCGATAGATTATTATGAGCAAAACAGCTTTTGGTTTTTCCAGTTTGGGCAGGTGATTGATAGGATAAGGCTTTCAAATGAGCAAGACTCATTATTAATTTTATTAATTTTAGGACTCAGGAGTAAACTAGAATGTGAGATTACTGCCACCCCACCTCCCCGGCCTGAGCTCCTGGCAGCTTGAAAGTTAACATGACTCTGTGGGGTGGCCTCATTTAATCTGACATAATCATCTTGTTGAAGCCAAGTTTCAGTTAAAGCTAAAAGATCAATATTATAATCGTTAATTAATTCATTAACTAAAAGTGATTTGGAGGAAATTGACCTAATGTTTAGCAATCCACATTTTACATGCTTATTTATTAGTTTATTTGTATCATGTGTAGGGATTATTTGTATTAAGTTATTTGGTCTGACACCTAAATTATCTGTGTTTGGATCTGACTTATTGGCGTTATTTACACGAGGGACGCGCACAGTCTCTATTTGCTTTGACTCTGAACACTTGATCTGTGACAGCGCGGGCGAGAGCTTAGCGACAGAGAAGAGACTCTGCACCCGGGACTCATATTTAGAGCGTCACTTTAGGCGACTAAGGCTATCGGCCAAATTCCGAACTAAAAGTGATGTACCCTCCGAAGTCGGATGGATGCCATCCCTGCGTATGAGCCCGGGCTTTCCCCAGAACGCACTCCAATTGTCAACAAAGACTACGTTGTTTTGGGGGCACCAACTAGACAACCAGCAGTTGAATGCTGAAAAGCGGCTGTACATTTCATGGTGACATGATGCCTGAAAAGTAAGCATTAAAGACCAGGTTTTGACAAAAATATATAAACAAAGTTATTGATTTAGACCAAAAATCTGGACAAGTCTTTATCAAGATCTTTTTTATAGTTCTCAAAATCTCTGTGAAATACTTTTTGTGAGATCATTTTTCAACTGATACTCAAATACTTTTGATTGAGTATTTTCTTGCATCTGTATCTATACTTTTACTTTAGTAGTAAACGTGACTTCCACCACTGCTTCTGATAGTTTCTTATGAACAGACCTCTGATTTAAACATCCTCGACAGTTTTGGCTGCACTCTGCCGCCTTCTTCAGAGTCTTCAGAAGCGTGATGTTGCACGTCTGTTCAGCTGATTTAAATAGATTTTGGCGCCGTCTTCCCACTTGGAGCATTTGGTTTGACTTTTCAATCCCAGGTCAGAGAGAGCTTTGACGCCCCCTGATCTCGAGTTACAGCCTGGTGGGCTTGTTTCAGGATCTCAATGGCTTCCCTTCGTGGACTTGTTGCTCTCTCTTATCCACAAATTGTTCTTCTTAAGGACACATAAGCTGGAGATGCATTCACCTGACATGTTTCGGCTGCTTTACTGCAAGCCTTCTTCAGAGGTTTTTGTCTCCAGCGTTGGTGGTGTGTCACATGCATCTCCTGCTCATGTGTCTTTAAGAAGAACAATTTGTGGATAAAACTAAAGAAGACATGGTGATCTTTGTTGGACTTGTTGCTCTCTCTGCCTGTGACCTGTGTAAATCAGCTGATCAGACACACCACAGCAACATCACATGGCATTTGTGAGGCAGCAAAGTGCAGATGTAACTTTAAAATACTATGAAAACACTGGCCGGTCTGTTAGTAAGAAACTATACTATAGGTAAATATGTTTTAGTGTAGAAAATGTACAGTTATGATAATAGAATGATGAAATGGGCGGCGTGGTGGCACAGTGTTCTCCCTGTGTCTGTGTAGGTTTCTTCCACGTGCTCTGACTTCACATCAAATACATATTATGGTCCGTTCTGGCCCCAGGACTGTTCTGTAAAAGCCATTCTTAATTCTAGCGGGACTTTCCTTGTTAAATAAAGGTCAAAGAAAACACAAATAACTATCCAATAGTGGTACAGTCTCCAAGCGTTTGTCTGTCAAAGTCGTGTCTACGTTGTTCACTGTCCCCAGAAAGGCATAATGTGTATAAGAAGTAAAAAAATATGTAAAAAGAGACATTTTTTCATGTGAGTAGTGCACTTAGTGTAAAGGTACACTACGTAGCTTTTTGGAGAAGGGTCCGCCACTTGTTTGTCTCCATAGAGATGTTACGCTTCACAGTATTTATGGGCTGCAACCTCCTGTTATACTCAACATTTTCAGAACTTTTTTCCCATTCAAAAGATACAATTTTAAATAGTTACGATTCTAATTTCCCATCGTTCTGAAGCTCATAGACCGTATAAAAGTGGTGAAAAACTGTGTACGTGTATATGACGCCACCAAATATACAGGTCAGGTCTGTGGAGAGGAGAGTAAGTCTTCATGTCTTTCTAGTGTCGTGATGAGAAATTAGGATCGTCACCTAAGTAACCGTTTAAAACAAAATATATATTTCAAAATGTTGCATAACAGGAAGCTGAAACCCATAAATAAAAACACCTGCTCTGAATGAATGTCAGGTGGTTTAAAGCCACACTGAGCAACATTCCAGGCAAAACAAAACATCTCCCACCAGAAGAAAAGTTACACAGTCCAGCTTCAAGTTGCAAAATTGTCAATTCAGTGAGCTGTAAACAGTTGCTTTTACTGTTTTCTGGGAAAGACCTCAGTTTCTCAGAGGTAGAATCAGTTAATTAGTGAAAGTGAAAGTGATTAGTGAAAATGAACCTGTACCAAATCTCAGAGGTTCACATTTTTACCCCTGATGTCGTGCTAAAACGTCTTCTTCCGTCCTGTGGTTGCAGAGCTCCCAGTCGGCGGTGCCCAGTCAGAGCTCGCAGTGCCCGCCTTCCTCTCCTCCGCCCTGCTCCTCCTCTTCCTCCATGTCCTCCTCCTCTTCATCCTCCTCTCTTCTGGGGCTGGAGACCGTTCAACCGCAGCAGCAAGGCATGATGGGAGGGCCCGAGTGTGTACACGGTGAGTCCACATCTGCTTTTATGATACTTGGCAATGATAACGAAGCTTTTGTTGTCTTTATCGGGCCTTTTGTGCTTTCATTGTGGTTATATTTACAGAGGTGGGTGGAGAAGCCAAATGTGAGAATATACTTCAAAATAATAAGTTCAAATACAAAGTTGTGTCCCAGGAGTAAAGTAAGCTAGAGTAAAAGTATTTGGGTAAACTACTGCTCAAGAGTAACTGTGTGGACTTAACATCGCATTTATAATTTGAATTTACTGTAATTGAAAGGACAGAACATTAAATAATGCACACAAGTTTATATTTTTAAAGGAAAGACCACAGAATTTGGAAAAAGAAAATCAAATGTATCAAAAGAAGCCATGCAAAAAACACAAATGTTCAACTACCGATTGTTTTTGCTAATTGATTAATCTAGCTATTATTCTTTTGAGTTGTTTAGATTGCAAAAGGCCCATGAAAATCAGATTTTATACTAACATTCAGCCTGATTGAGCTAAAGTGATGACGCTTGAGGACATTTTGATCAAACACTTGCAGAAAATAAATGTTATTTAATCAAAAACATAACATTTTACACATTTGGATGTGTCATTTGGATGTAATTACTGCCCTGTCTGAGTCATAAAACCTCTTCTCTATCAGCTCGGGCATGTTTGGAGTCAGTGCATAGAATAAATAATGATTAATTGCTTGCTAAATTTGTTTCAGCCCTAGTTCAAATGATTAACATCACATTTAGTCCAGTATTTTACTGCCTTTTTTTGTGTCATGGAACACTTTTTTGGTTGAAAATATAATACAAAATCACAAAAAAGACTTATTAATGTAGCATGCCACTGTGTCTGGTTCTTTAAATTTGGCAGCAGTGATTGTTTTTGCTTTCTATTTTGGTGGAGTCTATGAAAAATATATTTATAGTTCTGTATGTTGCACTGGGACAACACAAAGGATCATGGTCTTTGTAGTTTCCTCTGTTTTCTTGCTTTCATCTGTGTTACAGCCGTTGCAGTTTTGGCTTTATGATTCGTTATAGCATATTTATGATTTTGTGAGACTTTTGAAACAGAAATGTCCGTGTTTTTTGCCTATAGTAACAGCTAACCTGATTCCACCCACGTACAGTGTCATGGCAGTGTTTCATACATAGTGTTGTGCTCTTATGTAATACAGTAAGCTTAGTGTGACTACAATGGCCTCCTCAGTGACTGCTGTGTAATTCCCAGACTGTGACGTTTGTGATTCTTGCATGATCAACACAGAAGGAACAACTAATGAACTACTGTTGACAAATGCCTGAATTATTATTGGCAAACAAAATAAAGAGAGAAACTCGACTGAACATTTAAAGTATCTCAGTTCTAAACAGTCCATGGTTAACGAAAGTAAAGACGATTAATACTACAGCAACTTATAACAGATGGAACTATATTTTTGGGGCACAATATTTACCTTTTCTTTGTACTACTGGAGAATCTTTTGTTATTTTTGTGTAAGATTTGAGCTGTACAGAGTATGACTTCTTCTATGACTCATTATACTAACAGCGTTGCAAAGTTCGCTTCAACATTCTTATTTTGGAAAGTTGCCGACACATGTTGACAGTCACCTGTGTTTTTTCCAGGGATAACTCCTGAGTGGCACTTATACATGTTAGGTGGTGATTTTTTGCCTTTTGCAGCTCTTTTTTCATATCGATAGATTCAGGAATGATTGAAATTCAGGCAGTTAACATTTATTTAAGGCGAGACACTACAGGCCAAACTATTTTTTATCAATTTCTTGTTTTTTGGTAAATTTGCTGTCTTTACATATTGGCTTTATCAGCTTTCATGAAGAAACAACAAACCTGTCCAATCTACTCCTGAAGATGTTTTATTATTTCATTCCATCCTCTTCATCCATAGATTTCTCTGGGACATTGTAACTTCAGTGGCTGCTTTCTTAAAATGCATTTTTCTCTCACAGAGACCTTGAAGTAGCTCTTACAGACACACCAAACAACCTTGTACTTAACAAGATTTTAACAGAACATATCTAATTCTAAGCCTGATTTATGAAAGATTTAAGTAAAACAATTAGGCGAAATTCAAAATCCCTTCTGTAAATTATTTTGTAACTAACCTGTACAAAATTAATCAAGAAATTTAAACCAGGTTCTGTCATTTTTTCAGATTTATATGGCCAAATATATGCAATTTTGGACATATTTACACATAAAATGATGCCTTATTTCTATGAAAACATGACATGATGAAAACGTTGTTATATTTTTTTCTTACATTTATGTGAGTAAACTACAGAAGGGTTAGGTTTAAGTTTCAAATTGATATCTTTAAATATAAGCTCTTTTCCTTTTCCACCTGCAGTGTCTTGTCTTAACAATGTAAAGCAGTTGTTAAAAAGAGTTTATTCTAATTACATTTTAGTGATGGATAATATGCCATTTTTACTTTGACAGTTTGACAGTGAGCAGGACTTTGTCTAATTATAACGTTACAAATGGTGGACACATCCTTCTCCGCCTGCTCCAGCCTCCTCACGTTCATAATTCATTGTTTCCTCTCTGTGGGTTCTGATGTGAGCCAGATTTACCTCTCTTTACTTTGTTATGTTTCATTTTGTCATTGGTTTATACTTCAAAAAATGATAATCACGGTCTGTCTGCAACACAAAATTTGGCTTCTTGAAATTTAAATAATAAATGATAATCCTTAAAGTGCCTATGACAGGTTGAAGTGCTAATTTTACTAAAACAGTTAAGTTAAGATAATTATATTTAAGATTCTGCTAAACTATTAACAGCTTTAATCCCAGTTTGGCCATTTTTTTGTTTAATTTCTTTTCTTTCTGGTTGTAAATCATGACATCACACTGGGCCAACCCTAATGTCACAGAAATTCTTATTTGACAAAGAAGAATATATGGGAACACCTGTATTTTGTTGAATTCATGTTTAAAGGATCAGAGAAATGTGTTTGTTGGTTGTAAATAGTCCCTGGTGTGTCTCCCTGGTGTGACGTCGTCATGTTTTGGATCTTTGCTCTACTTCCTGTAAATTTCAATATATTTTTCAGCTTTTCTTCACAAACTGACACTTGGTTGGTGTAAAATTCCTATTAATATTTACGGCAGGTTTTATTCCACCAAATAAAGTAAAAATAGAAAATCATAAAAAGCTGTCATACGTTCTTTAACTTTAATATAGTTAAGGCTGCAAGATTAAATTGCAATCAAATTTAAAGTACTCTTTGAATGACGTCAAACTGTAATCTCTTCCGTGTTTTCAACAAAATGAGAGCGCCAGATCTCCTGTCTCTCCACAGGAACAAAACCTGCTCACTAGGGCTAGTCTTTTAGTCGATTAGTCGATTATCGGTCAATGGTGTTTAAGTCTACCAACATTTTTATTAGTCGACTAGTTATTTTATTTTAATTAAAGGGATTTATACGACAAAAACAGCAAAAAATTGAGGATATGGAGTGAGTTAGCTAAAGATTATGGAGTGAATCATGAGTTTAGTCTAATTTGTATATATCTAGCATAAATACAGTGTTTCCTAGTACATTTCTGTATAAATAGTTTTTTTTTTTGCATGACCTCCAGTGCAGTTGTGTTTTTGAGTGCAGTTTGGGTCAGATACAGAGAGATACTTCATAGTTTGCCACACCCCTTTTAGTCGATTGATTGTTCGATAGGGAAGGTCTTTAGTGGAACAAGAATGTCTTTAGTCGACTACAGCCCTACTGCTCACCCTGTAATTCAGTCTTGTTCAAACAGGTTCAAAATGCATATTATTCTTGTAAAACTAAGCAATTAATTACATTTTATCAAAAATGAGATTCTGTGATTGATTTAATTGTCAAGGATCAGGTCGTTTTAATCAAGAGGTCCACAGTCAACCCTCAGAGTTCAGAAATTTGACTGTTAAATGTTGTTAAAGGGTAACAATTAAAAGTCTGTATTATGTTCTGATAATTTATATCAGAATCCATTTGTTTGTTTTTAATAGACAAAATTAAATTGTGAATTGTATGGGGCTGCAACTAATTATTATTTTAGTAGCTGATTAGTCTAGCCATGCATTCTTTTGATTAATCAATTACTTGCTCCAGAACTCCAAAAGCCTCTGAATATGAGATTTTAGTCCTTTTTTCCAGATAAAGCTGAAGCGAAGTGTTTGATGATGTCCTGGTGGAGAATATTTACAGACAAAAGGGTATTTTAATCAAAAACAACAAATGCACACATTTCCCATGTCATTTTTGTGTAATTTGTGCTTTGTGTGAGACATAAAACTCTTCTCTGCAGCTCATGGCATGTTTTGGAGTCTGTGTACAGATCAGATAATGATTATTCGATGACTTAAAGCTGGGGTACCTGATTTTCACACTGCGGAACAGACGTAGGTTTTTAAATCAATCTAACTCGCCCCTTGCTCTCACAAACCCTTTGACACATTGTTAAAATTCACATGCATTCATTGGTCCTGTGCACAGCTTTGCAACAGTTTTTTTCAAAGGACAAAGTGAAACTGGGGAGGACCACCCAAGAGCAGCCAATCAGAGCGCTGCTTTTATCTTTACTTCGAGACAAAATAGTTTATTATTAGATGCAGACAGCATGTAGAAGTCTAATTTTTGTCTGAAACTGCTGCTTTTACAAGATAGTCTTTGATGGAAAAGACAGAATTTACTAATTTACACCCAAAAAAGTCAGGTTCCCCAGCTTTAATTAGTGGACAGCTGTTTTCTATAATCGGTTAGTTGCAGACTTGAAATTGTACTTGATCAATATGAAGGACAAGTCTTGATTCACTTTTTGTCATATCATACACCCCTTTTCATAGATTTTTTATTCTGAAATATTTGCTTGCCTGGGGTTTAAAATGTGTGTTGTGAACTTAATATATTTCTGTTTTTAAATGAAAATTGCAAAGCTCAACCCAACACTTAAGATTAATAAAGACACGAAATGGTTCTGTTTTGCGTGCAGTTTGACGGTGGATAAAAGCGTGTCACTGTGAACTTAATCTGATTCTATTGGCAGTTGTTGCAGTGACATTGGCACAGCCTCTTGATGCTGAGCCAAAGATACTTCAACGAGTAAACTATATGTACGCTCAGACTGTTTTTGAGAGAAATATCAATTTTACAATGTCACAATAACACATTTTAACACAATAGACCCTTTAAAATGTGAAGTCATCAAAATTCCAGAATGGAGGCAACTGGAGGCGAAATGAAGTTGACTGTGAATCCTTCAATGATTCTCTCACATTAGATTTAATTCTAAGTGTTTGTGTTGGAAAAAATCAACACATATGAATTTCCAAGGTTGAAAGGTCAGATAGTTTGCTTTTCTATTACAAACGATGGACAAAATACAATTTTCTTGCCTTAAAATTATAATTTAGCTTCAAAATAATCTAATTTATGGTATAGTGTGTAAAATATATCTCTAGATAAAATAAAAAAATAAATATTTTGCGCAAATATATATTATTTCAGGTAACATCTATAGGGCTAATCCTACAATCCACAAATGTTGGACTTAATTATTATTTTTTGTGGTATTTTCTGCATAATTCTGTTTATAGATTAAAGTATTTTCAACTGACAACAATCATATCTTTCGGATTGACTAATGGCGCAACTTTCTAAAGATATTGTCAAAAAATGAATTAACTTTTCTTTATTTATTCTGACTGAGGAGATGTTGTTGACTTTGTTTTGGGTTTATGTGGATAGTCCCAGTAATTACAGCGATATTAACTATAAACCAGGTCAACAAATCTGCTATATCTATATGTCACGTGAACGCAACCTTTAAGCTGCACAGGTTGTTCACTGTTGACATATAAAAACAACATGAATAATAGATGGACTTTGCCTTTAAGTGCTAACTTTATGTATCCAGAGGGAAATGTATCTTGCAGTTTTCCTAGAGCCACAGCAAAGTTCAAAAGCAGATCATTTTCTATTGAATGTCTTTAACACTGCAGCATATACTTTGTTTATGTAAAAAATATAATTGAATGTGCACGCTGCAATATTTTTCAAGGCTGCCGTTAGTTTGTCGATGATAGCATTTCGTTCTCAGGGGAAATCAGGTTATATTTCAAAAGTTTATGAAATTTGTTTTAGCAATAGTCATTTTTGAATGGTGACAAACTGGAATAACACAAATGCATTTTCTCCCATTTGGACCTGGCAACTATTGGAGCTAATATTATCTCTTAAATCAATAGTTTATGTTCACTGTTCGTCTTCTAAAACACTCCACGGGAACTGCACTAAACCAGATTTAACCGAGAACTAGACCAGGACTAAGGGTGCCTTCTCACTTGTACAAACACTGCATTCAAATGGAGACTAAACTTTGACTAAACCAGAACTAAATATGGACAAGAACCAGGACTAAAACAAAAGCAAAAATTAAACCAAGAATTGAACTGGGCTCAAACCAGGACCAAACAAGTACAAGTGTGAACCTGGACTAGAAAATGAGTAAGAAAGGACTAGAACAGGACCGAACCAAGTCCACATTAAGACAAATCTAACTCGAGACTAAATCTGCTCAAACACAGGACTAAACCAGGTCTAACTCGGGACTAAACCAGGTCTAACCCGGGACTAAACCAGGTCTAACTCGGGACTAAATCAGATCTAACTTGAGACAAAAACGCAGGACAAAACCAGATCTAACTTGAGACAAAACCAGGTCTAACTCGGAACTATACCAGCTCTAACTCGAGACTAAATCTGCTCAAACTCAGGACTAAACAAGGTCTAATTTGGGACAAAGCCATGTCCAACTTGGGACTAAATCGGCTCAAATTTAGGACCAAACCAGGTCTAATTTATGACTAAACCAGGTCTAACTCAGGACTAATCCAGGTCTAACATGGGGCTAAACCAGGTCTAAAGAATCTCTGATAGACCACTATAAAGAGAGCGTTCATACTTGTCGTTAATTGGTTCTGTATTGAACACATTTTAGTCCTGATGTGGACGTGGTTTGGTTCTGTTCTAGTCCTTGTTTAGTTTGGATCTAGTCCAGGTTTAGTTTTGGGTTTAGTCCTGGTTTAGTCACGATTTTGATGTAGTGAATGTGTAAGTGTAAATGCCCGACAAGAACTGCACTAAACCAGGTCTAAACCAGGTCTAACCCAAGACTAAACACTGACAGAAAAACTACCTTAAAAGGTCTTCTTCACTGGTTTATTTCTGTATTGTAACGCTGTATTTTGCCAATCAGCTGCTTTCTTCCTAGCCGAGTTCCAAGCCTTGTCTTTGTTTGACTGCGTCTCGTGCTATGAATATCTTTTCATAAAATTTGCATGTGGTATGGAGTTGTAATGTGACAAATTTGAACAACGCTGGCTGTGCTAAGCAGGGACAGAGAAACTGGATGGAAATCACACTGAAAATGCCAAGCTTTTATTCCAATACATTATAATCTTATCTGAAAACTGGAGGCGCAAGGATATTTTTAAAAAGATTGCAGTTTTGTGATAAGATTTGTTATTCAGTGCACAGTGGAAATTTTAAACGTCCCGGAGCATTAACAGTTTTATACTGAAGAAGACCCCACGGGGTTAATTGCACTAATTGCAACCATTCTAATGACAATTAAGATTGAACTGCAAATCTTAAAGCACTGAACCTGATTTTTTACCATCTTAAAAACAGAGAAGCAACAGTTCACAGTGATCCAAATGTATTCCTTACTCTGTTCTAACCTAATTATTCACCACGATGAGTTTATTGGAGCTTTTCACAATTTTAGTGTTAACAACGACTAGCCTGCAAACAACGCACCAGTGTTACTTCTAGGTTTGAAGTCAACTAAAGAAATTCTTGGTCAACTAAAGACATGCCCAGTGTATCAGTTATTGGTCAAATAAAAGCCGTTGTGGTGTGCAGCTGGCAAACGTTCTCAAAAGAAGTATCTCCATGATCTGACCAAATATCTGACCCAAAGTGCACTCACAAGCTCAAAAACAACTTTCACATGTACAAAAGGCAGAAAAAACACATCATGTACTCCCAAATCCTAATAATTCCAATAAAATAATGAAAAGTCTGATTGAATAAGACGATATCAACCGATTAATCGACAGAAAAACTCTACACAACGCAGAAGTAACGGTTACACAAATGTTTTATAATTAGATACAGACAGCACACAGCGGTCTCATTTTTACCACTGGGGCAAAACAGATTTTACCTTTCCATTACAGGAAAAATATTATGCATTTTTCATGTTGTTCTTATCCTTTAAACCTGCTCTTGAGTGTCTTCAGTTTGACATCTCATGTTTTAGAACTAAAAATAAAACTTTTTTACATGTAACTTCATAAACTGTGTTGGGAGATGCCATTTTGACTTTGCTGTGGCTCCATCTACTGGCTGTAGAGGCAATTACACACATGTAAATATATACCCACAATGCATTGCAGTAAAGAGTGGATCTGACAAAGTTGTAGTTATCGTGATTTGACGGAAGAAATGTTCAGAGCGAGTCTGGGGATGATTTAAGGATTTGAAACAGTAAAAGATTCTGGGATAAATGACGTCAGCATCATCTACGTCACACAGAGGAGGAGTTCAGGACACAGTGTTGGAGAGAGAGGATTTACAAAGCAGCATCATCAAACAAACGTAAATCAAGCTAAACATACCTACTCCAGGTATGTTTTTGATGACAGAACAATGTTAGAACACGGCTAAAAGCACAAAAAAGTACATTTTGCATACTATTTGTCCTTTAATCTTGCAGCTCGTGTAGATTGATATTTTCAGTGATTCAGTGCGGTTTTGTGTTGATGAATGTCGACGGATTGAAAGTACATGCCTTTATATTCAGTCTCCTCCTCTTTGTGTCCGTTTGCATGCACAGCTTTTTAGCCCTGCCAGCCTTGTATGTGCGTCTGTGTGCGTTTGTATGTGTGTGTGAGTGTGTGTGAGTGTGTGAGTGTGTGTGCTCCTTTGAATTGTGAAACACGTGACTGCGTTTTGAGCCATGATGCATCCAGCCAGTCCCTGAGGTGGTTGTGTGGAGTTGAAGTGTTACTCAGAGAGAGAGAGAGAGAGAGAGAGAAAGGGAGAGATGGAAAAAATAGACTGGAAATAATAGAGCCATCCTAACGCACATGTTTTGCCAGATTTCAGATTTTATGGTGCAGTGGAATTCGCTCGTCTCTTGAGAGAGATTTGGAAATTCATTTTTGTAAAGAGGCTTTGATGTGCGACGCAAAAGAGCCTTCAAAAGCTCAAAACAAAACAAATACAGAACAGACTTTTGCTGTTATGAGGAAAATTAGGGCTGCAACGAATTATTATTTGTTAGTCGACGAGTCAAGCGATTATTTCTATTGTACACTGAGACTTTTTAAACACATTACCAAGCAAAGAAAGGTTGAATTATGGAGACTGAAGGCTTCTAGATACAGAATATGTTTGAATAAAGTGTCAAATACAGGAAAATCAGAAATTGTTTTGTTCTTTTTTGGCATTTTGATTTAATAATGCCACAAATGTCTTTTTGTATCAATCAAGCTTTATTTCAGGCTCAAAAAAACGGATAAAAGACAAAACAACAAACAAGACAGTAAGAGTCTGTTTGCTATTACGATTATCAAAATGCGATTACAATTATTTCTTATAGTCAGCTGGTCACATTTAGTCGATTATTTTTGCAGTCCAACAAAAAATAAATGTGTTCAGTTGGAACATTAAATGGGGTTGTTGTTTAATAGGTTTTTGTGAGCAACTTGAAATAATGAGTCAAGTGCAAAGGATAAATATGTTTACCTAATCATAGACTAATGATGACAAAATAATGATTATAAATTCCAGTTAAATCTGGGCATAAACTCAATAATATTCAGTACTTGGGCTGCACAACATAGAAAAGTATAGCAACATGGCTGTTAAGTACTGTGATATTTATAATATTGCAATATTTTAATATACTTTTGACAGTTGACAGAATAACCTTATTTATATTAAAACAAACTTTTTTATTCCTTAATGTTTTAGTCAAAATCTGTCAAAATAAAAAGTTAACAGAGACAAAACGGAGACTAAACCATGGCAAATTTAGACCAAAAAAAGGAAAATCATGAATAAAATCAGCCGTTTTCATTGTAAAAACAGTACATTTCTGTCAGATGGAGAACCTTGGTGCTATTGTGATATATTTATTTTGTTCGTCTATTGCATTATTGATACTTTTGTGATGTATTGTGCAGCCCTACGCACTGAATATCACTTTAAATTCATTAAGATAACACAGAGATTATGATTATTTTACCACAAGACATCTTAATTACCACACAATTCAATATTTAGTTATATTTAGTTAGTCTGTTTAAGCCCTCTTTGTGTTGCTGCAGCCTAATTCATTGCACAAAAACATACATTTGTCGTTGAAACTGTGATTTTATTGACCTTGGTGAATGCGAATGCTCTGTCAGCCACATTAGTTCTACATTTCTGCGCTAAAATCATGTCGTATCTGGCCTAAAACGCTTAAATTGTCTGTAATAGTCACGAGTAATGATGATATAGTTTCCCAAAATGGTGCCAAGTGAAGCTCTTGTGGTCGGAGTACAGTAGATGATGAAAACTCTGGGCTATAAAAAGACTCTTTATGAAGCTGTGTGTAAAATGCTAATGAGGTTTTAACAACGTCCCATAAGAGTAAACAGCATAAATTAACAACAGCGTGTGCTAAAACTGCCCTGTAAATTCTCAAAGTCTGCAAATATTACATTATTATTTTGTATTTTATTCAGTTCACAAAATGCGCTGAGGAAATCAAACTACTACTTATCATTAATCCGCAAAATCTGTACCAAATTTGTGAGAAATGTTAACGAGAAAATTCATAATTACAGGTAAAGATGTTATTGAGCAGATTTTCACGATTAAATATTTGACTAATCTTTTAATTCTTCTCACCGCACAGGAGAGGTACTTAAATCTTTAATCTCTTTTTAAATACCAAAGTCTAGACTGAGAAAGTCCACTTTAAGCCTATGGGAATTATAATGTACATTTATTTCCATTTATTTCCACTGCTTTGGATGCTGTTTTGTATCGAGTGAATGTAGAGTGAAATATCTGAGGTTAAATGAATGTGAGCTGTATTTCCAGGAGCAGAAACATATGGGCCAAGTGTAACATCTGTGCAGGGAATGTGCCAATCATGCACTTTATTCAGCAATTACATGGGAATCTTCACAACATTTTGCTCTTTATTTTATCTTTATTGGTTTGAATTGTCAGGAGTAACGACTGCAGGCTGGACACAACGTTAACGTTTCCAAATTCGCAATAATCCATGATCCATTCCGCCGATCCAGTCCAGTCCGCTCGACTTTTGGAGCAAAGCAGAAAGGGAATATTTTACGACAAAAACATTTGATTAATACAAGGTAAACAAGGTATTAAAAGTAGAAACATGGGGGGAAAGCACTGACCTGACATTGATTTGGCCAATGTCTTTTATTATTGTACCATGTTGTTGTTCATTCGCAGCTGTGATTGGCTAAAACTTTGCCGAGAGTCGCTTCTCTTGGACTTCGATGGTTGCCTCTCCAAATCGACAAAATAAACCTTACATTCGTCCAGTTTTTCAAAATGGGACATTTTCTTTGAACGGCCTTCATTTTATTTGGATAGCTGTAGTTGTATGTTGCTCCATGATTTTGGAAAAATGTCTAATAGCGATTTTTCTGTCCAGTTTTGCGATTGTGATTAGATTTGCAATTTATGTTTTAATAATGGGATTTGGTTCAAAGTTCTAGTTTTAAAAACACAGAGAATTGACAAAAAGACTGAAATATGAACTGATGAAATGAATCACATATTTCAGAACATTTTAGAGGTGTATTTGTCACTTTTAGTCACGCTTTTGTCTCTTTTAGTTGCATTTTCTTCTCTTTTATTTGCGTTTTGTCGCTTTAAGTAGCATTTTGATCATTTGAGTCATATTTGTGTTACTTTTAGTCGCACTTTTGTCTCTTGTAGTTGTGTTTTTGTCTCTTATAGTCGCGTCTTTGTTGCTTTAAGTTGCATTGTTGTCACTTGTTTCAGAACATGCCTTAACAAATCTTAACTACAGGGTTAGCACTTTTTAATGCAGAATAAAACAGGATATTTTGTTGTTTGTGAAGGAAATTATTGCAAATTTCACACTTTGAAATTTGTTAATTGCGTCCATTCAAATTGTGATCTCGATTCGATTTCAATGACTTATGCATCCCTATTTAGTTGCTTTCTTTCTGCTCTGTCTGGTTGTGTTTTTCTCTTCTGTTTATAATGTACCTTTAACTGAATGATTATGTATATGTTTTTGTTTGTGGTAAAACTGTCAAAAGCTTTGATTTGATTTGATCTCCCTGTACAACCGTCCGTCACAAACCTTGGCCTCACTATTGACAATGATTTTAAAATTCAACAAAAACGTAAATGCAATTGTCTTAGAGCACACTTCAATGCACCATTTTGTGCTTTTGTTTGAGGACCATTTAAACTAAATTGAGCATTTGTCTTTATTGTTCTCTGTCTCGGTGCAACACTTTGGACACTGCATGTTTATAAAATGTACTGTATAAACAAAGTGGATTTGGTTTTAATGGTGCTCACTACCTTCAGGACCAGAGCAGGTCTGAGAGAAGGACCAGAGCAGGTCTGAGAGCAGGACCAGAGCAGGACCAGAGCAGTACCAGAGCAGGACCAGAGCAGGACCAGAGCAGGTCTGAGAGCAAGACCGAGAGCAGGACCAGAGCAGGACCAGAGCAGGACCAGAGCAGGACCAGAGCAGGACCAGAGTAGGACCAGAGCAGGACTAGAGCAGGTCTGAGAGCAGGACCGAGAGCAGGACCAGAGCAGGACCAGAGCAGGACTAGAGCAGGACCACAGCAGGACTAGAGCAGGACCAGAGCAGGACCAGAGCAGGACTAGAGCAGGACCAGAGCAGGACCAGAGCAGGACCAGAGCAGGACTAGAGCAGGACCAGAGCAGGACCAGAGCAGGACCAGAGCAGGACCAGAGCAGGACCAGAGCAGGACCAGAGCAGGACCAGAGCAGGACCAGAGCAGGACCAGAGCAGGACTAGAGCAGGACCAGAGCAGGACCAGAGCAGGACCAGAGCAGGACCAGAGCAGGACCAGAGCAGGACCAGAGCAGGACCAGAGCAGGTCTGGTGAGTCCGGCTGGTGTCAGACGTGCAGAGTCTGGTCCGTCTGAAGAGCTTCTGTCTCTTTAAGAGCAGAGGACGATCAGGCGTCTGACATTGAGCTAATCCTGGTGAGGAAAGGGTTAAAGCCTTCTGTGGCTCTGCCCTCTGCACTGCTCTCTCTCTCTCTCTCTCTCTCTCTCTCTCTCTCACTCTCTTTATCTCATTTTTTTCTCCTATCTCTCTCTCCTCAATATCCCTCTGTGTCTTTTTCTTGTCTTTTCTCTCTCCTTTGACTCCCTTTTTAATCTTTTTTATCTCTTCATAATTCCTCCTCTTTCCTCACTCCCTTTATCTCTTTCTCTCCCTCACTTCCTTCTCTCCTTCCTCTTTGTCTTTCCCTTTCTCTTTTCCTATAGTTTTGATTATTTTCATTTCTTTTTTATCTCTTTCATCTCTCCATAATCCCTTTCTCTTTTCCTCTGCCTCTTTCTCACATTATTTGTCATCTTTCTTTCTCTCTTTTCTTTGCTCTTTGACCCCCTCCTTCTCTCTTTACCTCTCTCTATTATTCCTCCTCTTTCTCTCTGTGTTTCCATCCCTGACACCTCTGCCCTCCTTTGTCTTTCCCTTTCTTTTCTTTTCTTTTCTTTTCTTTTCTTTTCTTCCTTTTCTCCCCTCCGATCCCCTTACCTCTCTCTCTTTACCGCTCTCTTTTTAATATCTCCTTTATCTCTCCTTAGTTCATCCTCTTTCCTCTCTCTCCCTGTTTTTCTCTTTCTACCTTCTCTGTTTTTCCATTTCTTGCCTTTTTCTCTCTCCTGTCGATCTTTCTCTCTCTCTTTTTTCTCTCAATCATTCCTCATCTTTCTTTCTCTCTCTGTTTCTTTCGCTCGTTGTCTCTCTTTTTCTCCTTCCTCTTTCTCCCTCATCTCTCTATACCTTTCTCTTATATCTCTCCATAATTCCCCCTCTTTCTTTCTCTCTCTGCTTCTTTTGCTCTTTTTCTCTTTCTTCTCCTCTCCTTCCTCTTTTCTTTTTTTCCCTTTTCCTCTCTCTTTTAATTCTCCATAATTCCTTCTCTGTCTGTCTCTCTCTCTCTGTCGCTCTCTCTCTGTCTCTCTCTCTCTCTCTCTCTGTCTCTCTTTCTCTGTCTCTCACTCTCTGTCTGTCTCTCCCTGTCTCCCTCTCTGTCTGTCTCTCCCTGTCTCCCTCTCTGTCTGTCTCTCTCTCTCTCCCTCTCTCTCTCTCTCTCTCTCTCTCTCTCTCTCCCTCTCTCTCTCTCTCTCTCTCCCTCTCTCTCTGTCTCTCTCTCGTCTATAACTCACTCACCCCGAGCCAGGCAGCCCTCTCGATGGTGTTTTCCTTCCTCACGCGCTCGCACATGTGCCGAGCCGCGTCACGTGCTGCTGCTGCTTCACCCAACCAAGAGACACAGCAAATCAGAGAGAGAGAGGGAGAGGGGGGAGGGGGGGAGAGAGCGGGAGGGAGAGAGATTAGAGGGAAATAAACAGACAGGTTGAAGACTTTTGGTGGAGCGAGTTGTGGCGGATTTAAGTCAATATTTAATCTGAGGATTTTTTTAGATGGAAAAATCTGCCGACTGGAGATTGGACTAATTTACATTCAAGCGCTCTTGTCCTGAAGTGAAACTGTGAATAAAGAGTCAAGTGCTTTGTTGAATTTGCATAAATAATTTAAACGTGTTGAACCAGCTCCGTTGAGTTCAGTTTATCTGCCGTTTGAAGTTTAAAGCCGCAGTAGAAGTGCACAGTAAACATTCAAAAACAGTCGACATAAACTTGACTCTGATGTTGTCGTTTTGGTCATAGTTATGTTCACAAAAAAAAAACTGAAGTTATTAAAGTAATGTGAAAGATTTATAGATTTAGAGTATAACCAATAAAGAAGAGAGTTTGTTGTTTATCTGCACTGATTTTATACATATTACCTTAAACCTCACTTCTTTGAGCTCACCTTTTACTCAGTATGATATGTTATTCATTCTGTATTGTCTGATA
The DNA here is from genome assembly GCA_019453435.1 of Rhinogobius similis. Lineage (NCBI taxonomy): Eukaryota > Metazoa > Chordata > Actinopteri > Gobiiformes > Gobiidae > Rhinogobius > Rhinogobius similis. The sequence goes on along the minus strand of CM033635.1, from coordinate 10,685,809 downwards.
GTGTTTTATATTGTTTTAATTTGAATCGATTGTTTGCTTGCTGTTGTTTTTAAATGGCTTTATAAGTAGCTGGAATATTATGTTTACAAATTAGAGCCTTGTGATATTCAATTATGCATTAATTGAAATGTAGGGTAAAATACAAAACCGACAAAAAAATTGAATACAAAAGTGGTGCTACTAGCCGTCATTGAGCTTTTTTCCACTGACCAGAAGCTACATTGTTAAAATCTCCTCTAAAACATACTATTTTTCCCGTGTGTTCCTGGAATATTATAAGAACAAATCCATTTTATCTCTTGCCCTAAAGTTAATGCTCAAATTAAGATGAGTAAACTATGTCGATGTAAACCCTCATTCGTCCAGGTGTGGTCCATCGTAGAAAGGGTTTCAGAGGTTGTCATCCGGACGCCGTTTAAAGATCTTTAAACGGCGTCCGGATGACAACCTCTGAAACCCTTTCTACGATGAGTAAACTATATTGAAGACACTTAATTCATTAATTTTGCACTATTGAAGCAAATTTTATTAAAAAAATGACACAAACTGGCTTCTCATTTCCTTTGCACTGGCTAAATCTATTAATCCCGCTGTATATTTATAATCTCAGACACATTTCACACACGCTGGACACATGTTCTGTGATTGTGACTTCGCTGCACTTGGTGGTTGCCAGTCGAGTCTCTCATAATTAAATCCAGGCCGGGCTCGTTCATCCAGTGACATCAGTGTTTGAGGATTTAAGGTGGTTTGACCTTCTGAGAGCCGCCTTGAGTGCACTAATGAAATGTACAGTGTTAGAGCGTGAGGAGTGTGTGAAACCTGAACTGAGGGACAGCTGTAGTGCCCAGGCTGAGGCTCTGGGCTCCAGCAACATTCAAAGTGTTTTTATTCAGATTCAGTTAGATCAAGGGATGCAAAAGTTGGAAAATGTTAATGGGGATTAGCGGGAACAAATGAGACTTAATGCTGAGAGAGTAACAGCATCGAAAAGTTGTCATCGCCAAATAAATCAGAATCGTCAGTGAACAACATTGACAAACTAGGAATTAGCTTCAGCGGTAAAAAACAATGAATAAATATTAGTAAAAATATAAACTATGATCAAATAAAATATAAAATAAGTTAAAATACAATATATATCCAGCAAGAGGATCTTTAGGGCTTGCATTAAAGTGAGTGTGACAGGTTTTTATGATTAATTTTGGCTTTATTCAGTGTATGAATACCTCTTATAAATAATAGTTTTACACCAGTCAGGTCACTGTTTGTGGAGAAAAGTTGAAAAATCAGTTGAAAATTACAGGAAGTAAACAAAGTGATGACTTCACACTAGGGAGACAAAGGTTATGCATAATTTACATAAAATAAATTACTTTTTTGATCCTTTAAACATGAGTTCATCAAAATAAAGGCGTGTTTTTTTCTTTGTTAAGTGAAAACATCTGTGACATCAGAGGAGTTTTGGTGCACTGTACAGGATACTTTCTTGGTAATTTCCTAGAGTAATGCCATCATTTACAACCAGAAAGTATAATGAGAAACTTAAAAAGATAGATAAACTGGGGTAAAATGTGTAAATATTTTAGTAGAATTTGAAATATATTTATCTTAACTGCATTTTAAAATAACGACTGAGCGGGAGGACTACAGACAGCACAACTAATTCTGTTTCTTTGCTTTTTGGTCCTAATTATTGTCCGTGAAGCTGTTGTTTTGCTCAAATTAACTTTATACAGCAAACTGTAAACTGAAAATAGTTTCCTTGTTAAAGCTCTGACTGTTCAGAACTTAGGCAGCTTGTTTGTTTATGGCAGTTGGAGAATTCATCAACAATTCTTTTCATCAACAAACAGACTCAAGAACATGTTATTTAAGCAGAGAAAGGTAATACGTTTGACTGTGTGTGATCCCAAAGTCTGTATCAGTGAATGAAATGTGAGCGTAGATGCAGTTTACTGTTGTTTATCTGGTTTCCTTTCTACTTTCCTTAATTTTCTTTTTTCAGATGTCGGGTACAAACTCAAAATTTAACAGAGATGTAGACCTTTCTATTTGGTGATAAACTGTAACAGCTCTTTCACATTTTAGTTGTTCATTCATTCATTTTCTACCGCTTGTTCCCGTTGGGGGTCGCGGGTGACTGGAGCCTATCCCAGTGACTTTGGGTCGTAGGCGGGGTACACCCTGGACAGTGGCCAACTCGTCACAGCGAACACAGAGACACAGACATGGACAGACAACCATTCACTCTCGCATTCATTCACTAGGGACAATTTAGAGTTGTCAGTTAAGCCAGTGTTTCTCAACCAGGGGTACGGGGACCTCAAGGGGTACGTTTGGACTTACCAGGGAATGGTTTCAGGTTTTAAACGAAAATGAATTGTACTTTTGTCAAAGTGTCATTAGTTGTAAATTTAGCATAATTTGGAGTATCTTGGACCATACATATGATTTTAACAAAAGCTATAACAGTAATAGCTGACTGTATTCGACTAGTAAACCCATTTATTTACCTGAAACTCAAGTTAAGAGTTACCCTGAGTGTGAAACAAAGCTTACGGGGTACTCGAGACAAATAAAGGTTTGGAAACTCTGAATTAACCTACACATGTCTTTGGCTGGTGGGAGGAGCCGGAGAACTTCTGTTATGAAAACACTGTACCCTCCCGCACGGTGCGGTGTTTTCCAAACAACAAGCCGTGGATTAACCGTGACATTAAGGCTCTGCTGAAGGAGAAGAAGAGAGCGTTCAGGTTAGGGAACAAGGAGGAGCTGAGGACTGTGCAGAAGAAGCTGAGGAGGAAGATCAGGCAAGGGGAAGCCAGCTACAGGAGGAAGATGGAGGAGCAGCTGCAGCAGCAGAACATCCAGGGAGTGTGGAGGAGCCTGAAAACCATCTCAGGTTTCAAGCCCCCCCCTGTCCAGGCAGAGGGGGACCTTCAGTGGGTTAACGATCTGAATTCTCACTTTCTGAGATTTGATCAATCACCCACCCCTCCCCCTGCACAGCTGCAAACCCACACCCCCACGGCTGGACAATGGCCCACACCCGATCCTCTTCACACCTCTGCTTCGGTCCATCAGCTCACCATTCATACCCCCACCAACCCCCAGCGCACAGTCACCCCCACCCACCCCTGTCCTTCACAGCAGCACAGGTGAGGAGAGAGCTGAGGAGGATTAAAACCAGGAAGGCAGCAGGACCAGACGGCATCAGCTCCAGGCTCCTTAAGTCCTGCGCAGATGAACTGTGTGGAGTTATGGAGCATGTCTTCAACATGAGCCTAAAGCTGAGGGTGGTACCACAGATTTGGAAGACCTCCTGTGTGGTACCAGTGCCAAAGACACCGCGCGCTAAAGACCTCAGCAGCTTCAGGCCGGTGGCTCTCACGTCCCATCTGATGAAGACACTGGAGAGGCTGGTCCTGGACCACCTCCGCTCCACCGTGAGCTCAGCCATGGATCCGCTGCAGTTTGCGTGCGGCCTGGCATTGGAGTGGAGGATGCCGTCATCTTCCTGCTGCACCGCTCTCTCTCTCTCACCTCGAGAACCCTGGCAGCGCTGTGAGAATTCTGTTCTTTGATTTCTCCAGCGCCTTCAACACCATCCAGCCACTGCTGCTGAGGGACAAGCTGGAGTCGGCTGGTGTGGACTGTGACCTGGCAGAGTGGATCCTGGACTACCTCACGAACAGACCCCAGTTTGTGAGAGCCCGGGATTGTGTGTCTGACACTCTGACCTGCAGTGTGGGGCGCCGCAGGGCACTGTCCTCGCGCCTTCCTCTTCACCCTCTACACCTCGGACTTCAGACACAACACGGACAGCTGTGTTCTGCAGAAGTTCTCTGACGACTCTGCCATCATCGGACTCATCACGGACGACGATGACGCAGAGTACAGAGGAGTAACGCAGGACTTTGTGGACTGGTGTCAGCAGAACCACCTCCTCATCAACGCGGGAAAGACCAAGGAGATGCTGGTGGACTTCCGCAGACGCCACTCCACTGCCCCCTCACCAGTGAACATCCAGGTAGGGACATTGAGAGAGTGGACTCATACAAGTACCTGGGTGTTCATCTGAACCACAAACTAGACTGGACTCATAACACAGACGCACTGTACAGGAAGAGTCAGAGTCGGCTCTACCTCCTGAGGAGACTCAGGTCTTTTGGAGTGTCAGGGCCTCTCCTGAGGACCTTCTACGACTCTGTGGTGGCATCAGCCGACCTGTACGGTGTGGTCTGCTGGAGCAGCAGCATCACAGAGAGGGAGAGGAAGAAGCTGGACAAGGTCATCAAGAAGTCCAGCTCCGTCCTGGGCTGTGCTCTGGACTCAGTGCGTGAGGTGGGGAACAGAAGGGTCCTGGCTAAACTCACGTCTATGCTGGACCATGAGTCCCACCCCCTGCAGGACGCTCTGTCTGCCCTGGAGAGCAGCTTCAGTGACAGACTGATTCACCCTCGCTGTGTGAAGGAGAGGTTTCGCAGGTCTTTCCTTCCTGCTGCTGTCAGACTTTACAATGAACACTGTTAGCCCTGAACATGTGTCATTCACCCGCTACAATCATGTGCAATATAATTTATCATACTATTAATACACTTTTACCTCACTATAGTCACTTAACAATACACTTAAGCCACTTTAGTTACCATTTTTACTGTAAATGAGAGTGTGCACTTTATACTTTATATTGTATTTTTTATGACCATGTTTATTTATCCTATTTTATTGCATGCGCCTATTTCTTTCATTCCTGTCCTAAACTGTGTGTTGCAACAGTGGAATTTCCCCATTGTGGGACAAATAAAGGATCTCTTATCTTATCTTAACCCACGGCAACACAGGGAGAACATGCAGACTCCACCCCGAGAGATCATGTGACGTTGACCTGGTGCGGGATTCAAACCCACCATCTCCTTATTGGGAGGCAAACTGGGAGAAAATGACATTACTCACCATTGACTCTTGTGTTTTTGCCACTCACTTCTAAAATCAGAATGTTGTGATGTCATCTGCATAATCTGTATATGTTTGTGTGCCGTGATCTCAAACTGCAGATCTGTCACCTCTGAAACACACGATCCTTTCTCTGTGATCACACACAAAACAAATGACAGATTGGTGACTCTACAAACAAAGATAAACAGTGACCTAAAGAGGAGTAGTAGAGTGTTGTTAGAGCTGTGTCACTGTGACCTGACGATCCAGCGTCAAACACTCGAGGAAAACAGCCCTGTGTCGTTTCACAAGGTTAATGTGACCTCTTTGGGCAGCAGCACTAACTGTATTCACTGTAAGAGCGACGAGGGGGAATCATGCCACCAAAAACATGTTTATTTGATCAAACAAGTAAGAAATGTTCACTGACTGACTGATACAGAAAGAAAATAATAAAAGAAACAGAACAACAGAATAAATAAAAAAGGTACTTTACACACCTTTTCAAACATTTAGCTAATATTCCTGTGGGGAATTTTTTAAAAAAAGACAGTGAATTTTCCACCTGTTACAACCCTAAAATTGTGCAAAAATGGGAAAAAATTACTTTTACCTCAATTATTTGTGTAAAAGTTTATGCTATGAAGTAGGGCAGTGCAATTAATCACATATATATAATTGTGATTTCAATTATTGCTATTCAATAATAAAAAAAATAAATATAAATCAAAATACAATGAATTGTCTTCTGTTCAGAGTTTTATGAGTGCACTCATTTTCCCTCAAAACCTGGAGCAAATGTATTCAGTCTTTACTTTCTCCACCGAATAATTTTACGATATAGAAGTAATTGTTTATAATAATCAGTTATGAGCCAAAGAATTGTGATTATAGTTTTTGCCATAATCGAGCAGCTTTACCACGAAGCTGACTAATGTTGTTTCCGTTTGTACGTTATTACAAAATGGTTAAATATGATATTGCCAAGTTTTGGGTTTTTTATTGTGTTTTCAACTTGCAAGTAACAATCTCTTGCTTCAGATTTGCTTGTGTAAATGTTAATAATTGGTAATGCGTGAGTATACACTTAGTAGCACAAACGTGGTGTTCTTGTTGCATGAAACATGCAGATCTTAAAGTCTGAGTCTGGCTAAAATAAGTCAATATTGAAAGAACAAGCTGTGAGTTACAGATGGATCATCTCTGGAGTGGCAGCGTGTTAAGACCTTCACCACATGTAGCTCAGATCTAGCTCTCCACTTCAAGTACAGCTCCCCAAAGGATCTCCAATCATACATATTACTCTGAATTATTCAAACTGGATTCATCACTCAATTAGCTTTGTGAATTTATACTTTTGATGTGATCTTTGTGCACTTTAAACAGACACTGGTGAATGTTTTATAGGCACATCACTGTACCCCGTCTAAGATTAGCTAACCTTCACATTGACTCATTTTTGCTTTATAAAAGTCGCTCTTTGGTAGAAAAAGGTTTTATGAACGAAAGGAGAAGATATCGCTGGATTTATGAAAGTGAGGGTTTTTGTATCAAAGTTAAAGGCGCACACAAGTTAAAATGGAAAACTTGGTTTGAAAAAAAATTTAAAACAGATTTAATGAGTCGATTGTTCAATTTGTTCAGTGTCTCAGCTCAGATATCGAAATGCCACCTTTAATGGCGCTGTACCTGACATAAACGTGAAAAACAGAACTAATTAATGGCAAATATTATGCATTATTTGTATTGTTATTGGCCCCCAACATTCTCTTTAGTATCTTTACATTGACATGTCATGTTTTAGAACTAAAAATTTAATGTTTTTACAACATACAATATAACTTTATCACTGCCTTGAGAGATGCCAGAGTAACTTAGCTGTGGCTCCATCTACTGGCTGTAAAGATAATTACACATATTTGTATATCCACAGTGTTTTGTTTTGCAACTGTCCAGAGCTGTGACGCAATTGTAATGATCGCGTTTAAACGACACAAATGCTCAGAGCGAGTCTGGGGATGATTTAAAACAGCTGAAGATTCTCTGAAAAGTGGCGAAATGTATGAAATCGGAGGGAGAGGATTTTCTAACCAGCATTCCTCAAACTTGCGTGAATGAAACTAAATGCAACTCCAGGTATATTTTTGATGGCGAACATTGTTAGAACATGAAAGTGTTACTATAGCATAATGTGTCCTTTAAAGTCTTTATATCAGTCACATATCGCTCTCTTTCCTAATGCAGTCCCAGCATCCTAAATATTTTATAAGCACTTTTCATGATTCTCTGAGCCCAGGACGAGTTTTGCCTTCTCCGGGTAAAGCTAACAAACATTAGCATGCTAATTACACATTTCCTGCGTCTCGGAGAATAAAACATATAAACAGATGTACAGAAACCGCTGTTTTATCATTTTCACCTGAATACTGCTTTTATTTGTACTGGAGCAAAACAGACTTTACTTTACATTTTACATTCAAAACATTGGGCACATAAACTGGTTCTGTTTTTATGTTTCAAAACCGTAAAAGTCAGGTACAGCGCCTTTATTAAATACGTAGATTTGCCCCGGTGAGATATTTACATTGTACGTAAAGTTTGTAACATGCTGTTTTGATCATCTACCAGTAACCCTCTGTGCGCAGTGTGTTCTTCAAATATTGATTCATTTTAGTGAGAATATTTTAAATCCCTGAGAAAATGAAACTGAGGAAACTGGATCGCATTAATAAAAAAAAAAAGATATAACAAGTGAATGAATAAACACGTGCCACTTTTACTTGTGCGGTTGTAACTTGCAATGACAGTAACAATGCATCCATCTTTTTTTCTGCTGTGGTCCAGTGTCATGTGACCAGGAGGCGTGTCGCATGTGACTGTGGATCCTCTGCATGTGCTGCCCCTCTGTGTGTGTGTGTGCGTGTGCGTGTGCGTGCGTGTGTGTGTGTGTGTGTGTGTGTGTGCGTGCGTGTGTGTGTGTGCACGTGCGTGTGTGTGTGTGTGTGTGCGTGCGTGTGCGTGCGTGTGTGTGTGTGTGTGTGTGTGCGTGCGTGCGTGTGTGTGTGTGTGTGTGTGTGTGTGTGTGTGTGTGTGTGTGTGTGTGTGTGTGTGTGCGTGCACGTGCGTGCGTAAAACCAAACCTGTGCATATGTCTGGTGTAAAGTGGCTGTAAATGTGGCTATAAATAATGTAGACGACAACAGAGAAGCACATGACCTTGGCCCTTTAAGTGCCACACACTGCACTGGAGCCAGAACTCACTCATTCTCTACATGTTTATCTGTCATAGGGTTAAAAAGATGTCCTTATTTAGTTTGTAATGTCCTTTGTTTCTATCGCACTTTGTTAATAATTACGTTTTCTTGTATTTTTTGTTACCGACTAATTATTTATTTAAGGCACGACACTACAGGCAAAACTACTTCATCATTTTGCGCCGTCAACACGTAGGCTTTCATGTGGAAGCAATGTCCAATCTGCTTCTAAAGATATTTTATGATCTAATTTAATTTCATTTTAAACATTTTATTTTTTGGGAACTTGTAAGAAAGAGCCTTGTGAGTCACTGTACGACGCTTTGGGATGAGAGCGTGTGAGAGTGGCTGAGCTAGAATGGTCCTCCTTGCCTCACTTTTCCATCAGAAAAAGTGTTAGTCGACCAAAAAATGCATGTGACTAAGGAATGGGCAATATTTAAATTGAAATGTTTCTCAGTGCACCAGGAATGTTGTAAAATGTGCCTGTTTTGTCTTGGTGGAGGTTCAAGTGTCCCACAAAACGTGGCTGGACCATAAAATGAACCACAAAACAGCAGAAATATCTAAGATTACATTCTGCTCAATTTCTTTTTAATCTGCTCTTTTTTAATAGTTTAACTCTAGACAATTGACCTGTCAGAATGTTCAGAATTCTGGAATGAAGGCAAAAGTGAAGTAGATCATATAACATTTCCAATTATTAACTGCAATGATTTTAAGTCTTTACAGCAAAAAATAAGCAACAATTTTGAATGTTTAGCATAGAAATATCAGTGTTTTGTTTTTTTTAACTTGATTGAAAAATACAATTTTCTTTCTTCAAAGTTAAAAATAATTTGTTGTAAAGTGAGTCAATTGTCTGTAGATAAAATTATGAACTCAACAATTCTGTAAGTATGCTAACTGTGTATTATAATCTCCTATAAAATAAAAAAAAATAATTTAAAATATAATAGTAAATAAACCAAGCTATTATTTATATTATGAGGTTAATCCCAGTTTCTTCAGTGAAATCGCAATATGTTCTGCTTCACTTTTGCCTTTTATTGACACATTTTGCATATTGTCAGAACAATTGCGATATTACCCATTTTCCAATACAACTTCGACCTCTTATGTGAATACTAGTGATGTTTTAAAGAGTTTGAACACGTTAGATGTATTTAAAAACAAATGTCCCCCCTTTACAGTTTAAAAACCAGGCTCCACAGCTTTAAGTCATGTTTCTTGAGATTATCAGCAGATTTCCTCCTCCGGCCCACTCGCTGCACATACCTCTCTCATGTTAAACAATGGTACAGTATGGAGTGAAGAGGCCTGTTTACTCTGAGGGAGGTGGTCTTTATGTAACTCTGCTCCAATATCACATTCCTGCTCTGGATAAGGTTTCTGTGTGATGTTTGTGAAGCGCACGCAGCTGCCGCCGGCTCGGACGCTCAACGCAAATAAACACCGACCGGAAATGAAGCGCTCCAGACGATTAGTGCGGCAGATTACCGACAACTACTGCCAATAACACTACAACTGTTACTGCTACTGACTGACACTGCTGTAATCTATTATAGAAGCTCCGCAGGACAAGTTGCAGGTCAGATCTGTGGAAAGGCGAGCCCTCAGTCAGTTATAGGGCTGCCCAATTAGTCGAAATCGAATCGAAATCTCAATCTGAATGGCCGCAATTAGCAAAACGCAAAGGATGCAATTTTTGAAGTGCAATGTATTCCTTCACAAGCAATAAAATATCCTGCTTTATTCTGCATAAAAACTGCTAACCCTGTAGTTTAGATTTATTAAAACCAAAAGCGGCAAAAAGGGGTTTAAAAGTGTCCAAAACGTGACTAGAAGTGACAAAAAATAGTCAAAATGCAACAAAAACAGGTCTAGAAGCACCCTAAATGTGACTGAAAGTGACAAAAACATGACTAAAAGAGACAAAAACAAGTCTTAAAGTGACAAAAACGAGTCCAGAAGCATCCAAAACATGACTGTAAATGACAAAGACAAAAAAAGGTGGCTAAAAGAGCAAAAAAGCATTAAAAAAGCAACTAAGTGACGCAACAGCGGCTTTAAAGGACAAATGTTCTGTGACTTTTTGGAGCTTTTAACCATGTTCTAACAATGTTCCGTCATCAAAAACATACCTGAACTATCAAGGTTAGACTGGATAATAATATTAATGGGCTTATCAATAACAACATTGAAACTAAAATACAAATGTACGCTGACGATACAAGTTTTCTTATTTGTCCTAAGTCTCACTGTTTGCATAATCTTATAGACCTCTTAGAATCATTTTCTCAACAATCTGGGTTAAAACTTAATTACAATAAGTGTAAAATGCTTCGGATTGGTAGCTTAAAAGGAACAACCTTCACTATGGACTGTAATGTACCTGTTGAATGGACTGATGGGCCAGTTAATGTACTAGGGGTTGTCATCCCAGAAGAGCTTGAAGACCTTTGCTCAGTAAACTATAATAATAAATTAAGAAAGATGGATAAAATTCTTCAATTATGGACATCAAAATCTCTAACTCTTTATGGAAAAGTAACCATTGTAAATTCTATTATTGTTCCTCAATTTATATATTTGTTTATGTCATTGCCTTCCCCATCACAAAGTTTCTTTAAAATGTATGAGCAGAGGATCTTTGAATTTATTTGGGATGGTAAGCCTGAAAAGATCAAAAGAGGAGTTCTGTATAATGAATATAACTTTGGAGGCCTTAAGTTAATCAATTTAGAGGCTTTATGTTTGTCCTTAAAAGCATCAAATATCCCTAAGACTTACTTAAACACAGAGTGGTATACAAGTATTCTGTTGGATAAAAGTCATACCTTATGTCAGAGAAAAATGTATCCATTCTTACAACTGATGCCCTCCCACTTTTCATATGTTGATAAATTAATAGGAAATATTTCTAGTTTTGTGAGAGAAAGTATGCATTCATGGTGGTGCTTCCAATTTCATAAACCAGAAAAAAGAGAAGAAATCTTGCAACAGATTATATGGTTGAATTCAAATATTGTAATAGAAGGAAAGCCGTTCTTTTGTAAGGAAATGGTTGAAAAAGGTATCCTTTTGTCAATGATATTATTAACGAGTATGGAAAGGTTATGGAATATAATGAATTTAAAAAGTATTTATGGTGATGTATGTTCATATTATTCATATAACCAAATAATCACAGCACTGGGAAGAAAATGGAAGCAACGAATAAATCAGGGTACATATAAACTGTTAGTTTGCAAACCACTCATTAAAAACTTAAATTGGTTAAAAGGAAGGAAAATAAACAAAAAAGTATATAATTTTTTCCTATCTTATAAATCAATAAAGATCTACCCAGACAATATCTTTAAAAAATGGGAGGACACAGTTGACTGCCCCTTACCATGGGAAAGAATATTTAAACTTATTTATGATACTAATGTAGATGTGCAAAATAGAATTTTTCAAATCAAAATTATATATAACTTCCTACCTACACGGAAATTGTTAAAGATATGGAATATGGTAGAGACTGAAGAATGTCGTTTTTGTTGTTTAGAAGTGGAGTCCACTGAACATTTGTTTTGGTATTGCCATATTGTGTCCTTGTTTTGGGTTGAAATTGAGAAAATGTGTTTAGAGGTTGGTTTGGTCCTTAAGTTAAACTATGCCTCTGCTTTGTTGGGAGACTTTATAAGCAGTAGTGACTTGTGTAATTTAATTATTGCTCTAGGGAAACGGTTTATTTTCCAAGCCAAAAATAGATTCTTACTAAATATTATTTATTTCAAAAAATATATTTATAGATATTTAACTCTGGAAGGATATCTGGTTGAAACAGACAGTGAAGTTAAAAAACATAAAAAAAGATGGGAAGTTTTCAAACACTTAGGGGGTGAATAATTCTGTATAGGTTTAATTTTGGATATAGGAGAACACTTGTGTGCACTTTCGATTTAAATCAATTATTCTTATATTCAACTATATTTCCTAAGAAAAAAGATTATATAGGAAAAAAAAAATATATATAAGTAATTAAAAGAAATGTAATAATCATCAAAAATAAAAAGGAATAAAGAATAAAAGGATGTTGATTCATTTGCCTGTCCTTTAACTATATGTTGAGGGACAGGCAAATTAATTAACTAATAAATAGGTCACAATACTACTAAGTGTGATTTGGTAAGGTAGCCGGGCCATGGGTTTGAGAAGAAAAGACTGGTGTTGTTTTGGTAATTATCTGTTATTAATTGTTATTGTTATGTTTTTTGTTTTGTTTTTGTTTTGTTTATTTTCTTCTTTCTGTTGTCTGGTGGATGGGGATTCTGTCTTGATGTCTTGTGTGGGACCTTTGTCTGCATGTTTGTTTTTTTTTGTTGTTGTTGTGTGATAATAATAATTAAAAAAAAAAAAAAAAAAAAACATACCTGAACTTGCATTCAGTTGCATTCACGCTGTTTAGAAAATCCTCTAACTCCGAGCGTCAAACACACTTTCTGCTGAACTTCCTGGTTCTGGGACGTACAGTATTTTCGGATCATCTTATCTGAGAATCTTTTGCTGTTTTAAGTCCTTGAATCATCTACAGACTCTTCCTGAGCATTTCTTCCATCTAAATCCGATCACTGCTATTGCTATCTTGATAACTACATGTAGCATTGTCTTCAAGAGCTAATATAACTAAGCGCTTGGAGCCAAGTGTTTTTCCAGACTGATGAGAAAATTGAGATTTAATTATTCCATAATAAACTTTTTATTTTTCAAAACATGAGCTGGCAAATTAAAGGTACTTAAGAGGATGTTTAAAGGCTAATAGCAATACAAAAAATGCATAATATTTTCCTTTCAGTGACAAAAATGACACTACAAGTGACAAAAACGTTCGAGCATGTGATTATTTTACATCACTACATCCAAACGCGCCTCACGGTGGTCACATTTCTCTCCACTTTTCTCGTGGTTTGTTTTTATCATCAGATCTGTCTAAACTCCGCAGACAGATGAACTTCCGCGTGGAGCTGTCGGCCGCGGGCGACTCCTCTCTGTGGAACAAACTGATTACACTCCGGAGCTGTAATTAAAAAGGATCGTTCCCTGTGGATTCATAAAGAAGAAAGATGTAAAAGCAACTCACAGAATGACTGAGCATTGCAGCAGTGTTCAGTTTATTCAGGATTGTGGGTGCTTTGGATGTGAAGAATAACATGCAGATTATAACCTTTTTTGAGTCGCAGGACACTTTTTTGATTGAAAAGATACCACACTACTATTATCATTACCTAATCAGACCTTTTAATTAAAAATGTGGTATAATATGACGAATAATGATCATGCCACTGTCTGGTTCTTTAAAATCTGGCATTTGCAATTTCTTTTTGTTACAAAAGTATGTTTTGGACACTCCAAAATGGTAAAATATTCAATTAAATCCATGTGTGAATAGGCCTGTTACTACTTAGTTTGTATCGTTTAATAAATAAAAGCTGGAACAATATTTTTGGGGCTCAATATTTAGCGTGTGTCTCTTTTCTTTCCACCAACAGGAACATTTTTGTCATGTTTTTGGTAATACGTTACAATTTAAGCTTTAAAAGGCTGAATAATGAACATATTTGACTTATATATTATACTAACTACTAAGTGTTTCATGCTAGTCTTAACTAGTTCATGTGCCTGATTTTTTGCACGTAATAAAGTAAATCTGTTTTGTCCCAGCACAGATATAATGATGTAATTTGTTGTTTAATTGTCAGATTGCAGATTTGTTGACCTGGTTTATGGTTCATATCTTTGTAATTACTGGCCGTATCCACAATAAACAAAAACTGGCACAAAGTTCAACCCCTTCTCTGTACAGCTCGTCTGTACAGCTTGTTTTGAAGATATATTTACACAATTTGACTAGTTTACGATGAAAAATCTGCAAAAAGAGCTGATTTTAAATGAAAATGGAAAATGTTAACTTCCAAAAAGGGGAAATCTGCATTTTTGTGATTTATTTTACAGTAATTTCACATTTTTTTGATAATTAAACTTCAGCAAATACATTTAAAGACACGTTTTAGCACATTTCTGTTGGATTGGCATACACTCTTTTGAACGACACAACTGAAATATTCCTTTTTGTCAATGTCGCCCACCTGCTGCAGTAATAAACAAAAGTGATTTTTTTTTCTTTCACAATAGCTTCAGAAACTGGTGCCATTATTCAACTCCAAAATACATAATCGTCAGTTGAAAGGACTTTAAATGAGATTAAAATGACAAGTTTGTGAAGCCAATCCTGAGATATTAATGATAAGGTTCAACATTTGTGGATCTTTTTTTTTTTTCTTTCAAAGTCATGTGAAGCAGCCTATTGTTATGAATCCAGATTGTGTTTATTTTTCTGACAGGACTGAATGTACAACTACAAGAACAGAATCTTACTCGAGGTCAACCTAAACATCCAGGAGTTCTTTTAGAGTTCATTCCAGTCGTGAAGTCAAAGTATCTCCAGGGTCGTAGCACCAAATTCTGGGCCCCGGGTACAAAGCTTCTCGGTGGGCCCCGATATACAATAATGTTTATTTATTTATCCAAGCAAATTTGTTTTTATTGCTATTTTTTCATTCACTATTGCTGGATATACGCCGTTTAGTTTCTACACACTCTTAACAATAACTCGCTAATTTACCGACATGCTGTGTAGCTTCCGGCCAATATTACGATACAGTACTGCTTTGTCAAAACATATAAGAAAATACACTAACTTCAAATTATAATGAGTAGTCTGATGTGTAAATGACTTGGCTAATATGTGAGCAGTGATTTTCCTCTTTTTTTTAAGGGTGATGGGGCCCTCAGATCTCAAACACAATTGTCCCAGTCCGACACCTAAATATGTACTTTTAGAGAAGTATTTCAGACAGATTTTGAGAAATAGTCATGATCTGGAAAAAAAAAGAATTGTGCTGATTGTTATTCAGAAAAAATGACTGAATCGATAGTCAAATGTTTGTATATTTTTGCTCAAAGGTGGGACATTACTCAAACTGTGAACGTGCTAAAAAAATAACGTCAGCCATTTCAGTCGGTCTCAAATAGCAAACGGTAAAGATAAGTCCTTTATAGTTTTTAGTTCTGTTAAAATTTTATATATATATTCAAGTATCCACTGTAAAACTGTCCAAAAGTAAAGTACAGATACTTCTGATCTTACGGTTTCTTTCCATCACGGGTTCATTCTGACTTCCCTGAGCCTCTAGTGTCTTTTGCACTGATTGGTTTGTCTGTTAAAAGCCAAGTATAAATCCAATTTGAACACACAATTAATTATGGAAAGGATGAGAATCAATGTGCACGTTTACACAGTCAGTAAAAATCTGATAATAATTAGACCTGACTTTGTGTGTTTACAAGCACAAAAGAAGTCTGATCATCAAAAACAGATCAGTCAGTCGATGCTATGTTTACATGTGCATTCAAAATCACATTATTATCAGATTTTTGGAGTTAAAAGATTATTAACATGACATGTAAACAACAAAATCATTGTATTTCCTTTTGATCATGATTTCTCTGATTACTCACATCAGATTTTGCTGTTTGCATGTCATTTAGATAATCTAAGGTGGAGAAATCAGATAATAATCAGATTTTGACGTGTATGCTAGCCAATAGCTAATGGATTGTTTTCAAGTAACACTTGTATTTGGAAGACAAAGTGCAATGAATTTAAAAATAACTCTTGCAATATTTGACATTTTCTCTTTCAATACTGTTTTTGACTCATTAGTTCGCCTTTTTTCATAATTTTCTTTGTCAAAACTTGTCTACAATCAGAAAGAAATCCGATTACTCACATCAGACACAACACGGCCAGTGGAAATCAGATAATTAGATTAGTCAGATAACCCTATAATAAGATCTGATTTTTGCACAAAAGATGCCTGATCATTAAGTGGCACGTGTCAGTGAAACAATTAGAGTATTATTACAGTTATATTTTGAAGACAAAGTACAACGCATTTAAAAATAATTCACCACATTAGTTGATAAGTGATTTAGTATCTAACCCTGGCTACGCTGCAACAAGTTCATCGATTAATCGCAACTAATCGATTATAGAAATGGTTGACAACTAATTAAGTAATCAAATAATCACTACCTGGCCTGTACATGGACTCATGCCAAGAAAAGAAGAGGTTTTAAAACTCAGAAAGAGCCGAATCACACAAAATGACATGGGAAATGTGTAAATGTATTTAATGAAAACTATAAATAATCTCCACCAGGACGTCCTCAAAAAGCTTCAGTTTGGCTTTATCTGTGTCAAAAAATCTCATCTTTACAGGCCTTTCACGTTCTAAACGACGAATTAATTCGTAGAAATAATAATCGCTAGACAAATCGATTACCAAAATCTAATTGGATTACTCAAGAAATCAGATAATGTTCAGAGTTTGGGTGTGCTTTAGGGCTGCAACGATCAACCCTCAATTCACCCTAAAAAAATCACACTCGAGATCACTGAACCTACTTTAAATGGCCAGAGAATCACTCTACATTCATATTTTTTTCTACTTTAAAATCTCAGAATTATAGAACTACTTCTGCTTGACACATACAAACCAAATACTTGTCATATTTGTAATATTTTAACCCTTTATTGGCCATTATAAATACTAAAATCTAACTAAAAACATAGCAATTGGAAAATTGCAAAATCTTAAACATTTTCCATAAAAGCGTTCCAAATTGTAAAAAGTATCCCCTGGAATAGGTGAATGATCCACAGTATTTTTTTTCAGTAGTTTAGTTTTTGTTGCAGCCGTTTTTCCCAAAACTGTCAGTATAGAAGCCATTTTGTGCCTTCTACTTTAAATGGCCATAAAATTACTCTACATTCATATTTTTTTCTACTTTAAAAACTCAAAATCATAGAATTACTTCTACTTGACACATACATACCAAATACTTGCTGTAATTATATTATTTTCAACCCTTTATTGGCCTGGTATAAATACTAAAACTCAGACTTGATATCCTTGAAGACATTTTGTGTCCTCTAGTTTAAAAATTCAAAAGTTATAGAACAACCGAAATCATTTGACTCGTTAACTTCTAAAATAAGCATTAGCTGCAGCGCTAGCGTTTACGTAAACATATTTATCGAGACTGAACAGGTCAATCTTAATGAACTCAATTGAAGTTATACAGTATGTCAATTGTTGCTAGGGCTGCAATTGTATCTTATCAAAATTCTAATCGCAAAACATCTAAATCAGTTCATGAGTAACAAACACATAAAAGATGGCGTCGTGGCTCGTATAGAATGAACTCTGTGTCCTCGGTGGTGTTTACAGTGACCGAGGCAAAGGAATTCAATGTAATGTTCTTCCGTTGTGGACAGTACACAATATTGAACGCTGTGGACTCAATTATCTCGCCGCAAAAGTGACTCTGTCCAGTGCCTCGCCTGAACGGCACATTACGGCTCTCGCGGGAACAAAAGGCAGGTTTATGTGGAGACGAGGATGTAAATAAGACCAGACACTCTTGAATAAAGCTGCTGAAGAAACATGAGCGCTGCTTTTAGTTTTGTGAGATCAGGACTGTGAATAATCTGCCTCAGTCACAGGTATTTTCACTTTCATTTGGTTTTTCAATCACTTTTACTTGAGTTCTCATTTTCGCCCAATGCCCTTAGTATTTTATGTTGTGATATCAATAATATTGCAGTGTTTGAACCTCCTTTTTGAAACAATCATTTCACTTATACACTAAACAAATATAGTCAAACATTCCAACTCAGTCAAAGTTAGGGATGTCAAAATATCCAATTTTAGTTCACGAATACTATCAGAAAAAAGGTGTAATGGTTATTTACACTGACTAAGAACATTACTAAACTGTGAAATCTTTTTTTTTCATTCCTATTGTCTAACACTGTACTATTTTTAAATTTTCTTTATGAAATTTAACTCTCTGAATGACAAAATAAAGCAAATATGACAAAAACAGCCAGATTAAAAAAAACTATACATGTTTTTTGAACTGTAGATTTGATTAAAAGTGTTTATTTTTGTGTCTAAAATACTCACAATTATTACATTTTAGTTGCTATTATATTTTGACCTGAGTAATCACAATTATCGATTAAATGAATTATCTTGACATCCCTTGTCAAAAAAAAAACAAAAACGTAACAACGTACTGCAATATTGATAGGATTACATTGTTTTATCTTACTTTTTGACACAATAAGTTCATTTATATTAAAACCGCAATGCACATGTCTTAATTTATCTGTCAAACTTTGTCAAAACAGAGACTAACTCAAGGCTAATTAAAACAGAAAAAACAAGAAAATCATGCTTAAAAATATTATTTTTTCAACATTGTAAAAACTGTAATGTTGATTATTGTATTATAAGCCAATATTGCGATATCAACACTTTTCTGAGCCTTATTTATAGATGCATTATGTCATTTTTCCACTGGGTTCTGCCACCTGTTTGTCTCCATAAATATGTTTACACAATATGGCATTAAACTAAAAACATGCATTTTACTCTCAGCGACCTCACCCTTCCACAGATCTGACCTGTGACATGGCCTGGTGGCTTGTCTCCATGGGGATAGAGAGAGACAGATGCACTTTTAAATGAGACTTTGTTGTCTAGTTTAAAGTGAAGTCTGAAATTTAAATAAAGTTTAGGAGCAGTTGTAATTCTTTGTGTCTGTTGTAAGGTTTATTAAATACAGACGGACAATAAATACAATAGAAACAGAATAGAAAGAAATGCAGAGAAAGAATATAAAGCATTGTTCCAAAAAAGTATGGTATTCGAGTCTAATTGTGTAAATGGACTTTAATGGTTTGTCACTGAATCCCACATATGGCTGACACAAAGGACGTTTAGATCACAGCTTTTATCGTCTGATACTGGTGTCGCTTTAATGATTTGTGACTCACGGCTCTGAGTTTAACACCAGCAAACTCCCACGACAAAAACAGATGAAAATATCCCTCTGTTCAGGCTTTGGGCTGACACAGAGTTAGAAGAACACGACCTCATCGATTCAGCTCGAGATCTTACAACAGCAAATAAACCAAATGTATACAAGTGAAGCTGAGCCGGTGAAGTGAATGGAGGCTGCGTGTGCGTCTGTCAGCCTCGCCTCAGTGTGCGGCACAAACGACTTCAAGTAATTGGATGACTTTGTCCAGCAGGTGAAGGAGGTGTCAGGTGTGTGAGGTGCACAGACCCTTTTATGAAGATACTGTAGACCTCATATTCACAGATGTGTGACTGTCTCGCGATGCAGCTGTGAACCTAAATGTACAACTTGATTTGTGGAGGACTGTATTCACTTTATTCTAGAAGTTGCCGTACGCGCCGCCATCTTTTTCCGTTGTAGTTTACATGGAGCAGACGCGCTCAACAGAAAATAAGTTCCACACGGACTAAAAAGACGGACAGGAAATCGGTGCGTTGCTGACTTGTTTTTGCTCGTGTACATTAAACATTTTAGACAAATCAATCTACTTTATAGAATGTTTTAGCGACAGACTTTTCCGAGGTGTTCTTGTCAAACCCTTTACTACAAGAGTGTGGATCATAGACATAAAAAGAGGCAAAAGTGGGCGGGGCAGAATAAGGGGAATTCTGCTGTTGTTTATTGAAAACGTAGCTAAATATCACAATTTTTTAATAAGTGAGGAGATTTTATAAGTTTTATTAATTAGTTCCTGAGCTGTTCTTTTCCTTTTTCTTCCTTTTTAATCTAATTACTTTGAATATAAAGTAATCAGAGAAATTAGATTGCATTTTGTAGCAGTAGTCAGTAATAAGGCAGCACAATGAATCGAAATTTAATCAAAATCACAGTTTGAATGAACGCAATCTGCAAATGCTACTTTGGAAGTGCAATGATTTCACAAACTACAAAACATCCTATTTTATTCTTCATAAAAACTGCTAACCTCACACTTTAGATTTGTTAAAGCGTGTTCTGAAACAGGCGACAAAGATGTTTAAAATGTGAACTCTGAGCAGAATACTTTTATAAAAACATAAATCGCAAATCTAATCACAATCACAATACTGGATTTTTTCTATTTGATTTATTTATTTTCAAATGGTGCAGCTCTGGTCAGTAATCAGACCAGTTTTATGAAGTAAACTGTCTAGCTGCTTGTCTCCATGGTGATGAATATTCCCTAGTATGGCATTTAACTCTCTCTCTCTCCTTGGACACAAGCAGGAAATCCCCAGACCAAGTTACAGGTCAGATCTGTGGAGAGGAGAGGCCACTCAAAGTGAAAAAGCATGTCTTCGAACGTATTTTTGAGCCCATGAAGAGGCCAGAAATGTTCCGCAGTGCACCTTTGACTTGACAACACTCGTACACACGTTTATCGAGCGTATGTTTGTGTAGGTTGCTTCTTTCCTCTCTCCGTTTGACCATTCGCACTTCTTCATCGCTCAGATTCCTCCACCGCCTGAAATACCTGTGTTTGTTTTGGCCCCTGAGTGCCGAGCTGTGGAGGAGGATCAGGAGAGATAGTTTTAGTTCAAACAAACCATTAGTGAAAAGAAGAGGAGGAGGAGGAGGAGGAGGAGAGGAGGTCACGTGATGTGCTGCTGCGGCCCGGCCTCCTCTGCACTCAGGCGTTAGTCACTTTATGGAAATGTCTAAACACAACAGCGCGAGGATAAAAACAGATCCTCCAGGTCTGACAACATCTGTTTCTCACAGGTCTATTATTATTAAAGTATTACCCTAATGTTCCAGGTAAAACTATGCGGAAAAGGAAATAGTTTATACTTTATGTTCGTTCATTCAATTGCAAATCTCTTCTTGACTCTGTGTTGGTCAAGAAGAGGAAGAGATGAAGAGGCAGACTTGTAGGGCTGGATTCCTTTCATTTTTTGGAATCTGTGCTGAGGCAATTATTTCGAACTTTTCACAACAAAGAAACAAAAATTTGTGTGAGTGCCAGCAGATCGACACTGGTCCAAAACAGGTCTCTACACCACCGTTAAAGTCAGTGTAACCGCTCTATTGTCCTACAGCAGTTATAAACACGGACTAACCCAGAAGAGACAAACTCGTCAGTGAAATTGGCTCCACATTAAGGACAAAAACAGAAGAAGAGTCTACAGTTTGAGAACCACCGATCTAGAACCACAAAGTGATTATTTGCTGTGACTCTCCTCATGTGTGCAGCGATTGTCATGTCACAGCTCCAAAACCTCAGTCCCAATATGTCTGAATTTTACGATTGTCGCTTGTGATCTGCTTTACGACAGGCAGAGAAACCAGACAGTGCCAGGTTCTGTCCAGAGCGACTCTTATTTATTTATTTTTGCTTTGGTTTATGCGAACAGGGACAGATGCGAAAACATGGATTAACTGTGTACAGACAGCAGCCCGATGCAGTAGAGCTTATGGACGGGGCTAATTCACAGCACTGTCCTCTGTTTTAACACAACAGAGACACAGGTACAACACTAGACACAGATACATTAGAGAGTTTTGTCACAGATGTTAGATGGACATGGAGCAGGCCGTTTGGGCGGAACACATTTTACAAAAAGCACTTTACACAGCTGCTCAAAGGCTTTGGAGCCATTTACACATTTAAAAACAGTTGGCGAATGCTTAAGTTAATACACTTTGAGAATGATAAAAAGTTGTTTTTTTATTAGAATGTTACTATAATGGAATCTGTAATAATAGTTTTTTTGGTCAAACACCTTTAGGTTTAGGTTATAAAGACTTAATGCCTTAAACTGTAGACACCAACATAGAGTTTGTGCTTTTTCATTTCTTATCAGCCCTAAAATGACTCGTTAGCTCCAGCAAATACTAGGCCTGTCATGATAATTACTATATCGACATTTTTTTGTGTTTTACGTGAACATTTAAGCTTTTGAGGGTTGAATAATTAACATATATGACTCATTAATGATTCCAACTGAACTACTTTAATGTTCATTTTGTTTTTTAAGGATGTGTTCATTTAGAAAAGGTTATAGCGTGAGTTTTCTGCATTCGTGTTTTTGTGTCAGTGGCATAAAGTATAATGGTTCAATGGTTCAATATAACCGTTTATCACAGTGCATGTAATGTCACTCGCCTTGTTTCATGTGTTTGTTTCATTAGACTTCTCGTTCCATCACGTGACACTAGAACTTCTTCACATTTAGTCAATTTTTCCTACAAACGGCAACTGTGTGGTGTCGACGTCCTTCATGCAACTGTGGAGCCAATGATTGCTGCAAAATGTCCTTATGTCTGTTTGTGCAGCCGACTCAAGGCAAGACACTACAGGCAAGACATTTTTTAATTGTTTTGTTTTTTTGGCTTCCATGTGGAAACAATAAACTTGGCCATTATGATTCCAAAAATCTATTATTTCTTCATTTAATCCACTTCGTCATTAGATTTCTCTGGGACATTGTAAATTCAAAGGCCGTTTTCTTAAAAATGCATTTTTCTGTCGTAGGGACATAAAGATCAGCCTTAAAATAGCTACACACACCAAACTTTACAACAAGCTGAAAAAGATTTTGACAGAACGTACAGAAGGATTTTTTGATATCTAATTCTAAACCTGATTTATTAAAGTTTAAAGTAAAAAAATAAGGCGAAATTTGAATTTTTAGGACATTTTACAGTCAATTCTAGTTTACTGAAAAACTAAGTAAGAAATCCAAAATCCCCTCTGTTAAGTTTTTTGTAACTAATATGTGTACAAAATTTAAACCTGGTTCTGTCAATTTTTTCCAAATTTAAATGTCCCAAATATGTATAATTTTGGGCGTTTTAACATATGGCCATATTTGTACATGAAAACATGACATGATGAAAAACTTGTAACATATATTTTTCTTACATGTATCTGAGTAAACTACAGGAGAAGTTTCAAATGTATATCTTTAAATTTAATATTTTTTCCTATTCACCTGTAGTGTCTCACCTTAAAGGTTGAATGGAGGATTTCTCGCCGATTTGAAAATCTGCGACTGTTAGTCCTTTTTTTGAAAAAGCGCATGCGCAGGTTCCCCCTCCCTCCCGCCCGTTTCTCCTGAGTGAACGCCTAGCAAACCTCGTGAACGAGCACGCCCAGCAGCACTGCCCATGCGCATTTGTTTACAAGACGATTGGTGTCGCTTTCACGACAACCTCCGCGAAGAAGATTTAATAATACACTCCACATACAATAAGCTAAAAAAAGAGTCAGATAAACAGTTACCTGTCCAGCAGAAAGTTTGCAGCGGAGGCATCAGCCTGTTTTGCGCTTTCAATGCTCGCCAGCGCGTAAACGATTCCCCCAGAATAACACGCGTTTTGTTTCTTTCCTCTGCAGACTTTCGTCTCTTCTGTGAAAGCTCGAAAACAGTCTTTCTCTTTCGTCCCTCAGCCATTTCGGTACTTCGCGGATGAAAGTTTAGACTTACAATGACGGAACTCGCCGCTAACCTGCTACATAAACACACTAGCATATCAACCACGCATGCGCGGCCAGGGGAGCGAGCGTTTCCCCTGGACGAGCCTGCCGGCGTGCACTAGCACGCACAGAATGATTGACACCTGAGCGGACCAGTTATTTGTGCTACCCACGAGGAAATGAGATTCTGATTTGTTGCCCGAAATCCTCCATTCCACCTTTAAGGTAGAAAACTTTGATTGGCCGACAGTGACAGACAGGTGCAGGAAATATTGAAACGTTAGAAAATATTACATTACAGATGAGATATCAGATGTTTTTGGCAGTTTATCAGAAAAAAATATTTGTAAATGTCTTGGTCAAGGTTCAATTTCCACAAACACAACTGTAATATTAAATACAAACATGCAAAACTATCATCTTATTCCATTGTTTTAGAAATGACACTGTATGTTTCTGTTCTTTTTTTTTTAACTCCGTTGCATATCTTCAAAACCACTAAACTGACAGCTCCCACCTCTAATTGTGGGATTGTTTTACAGTTGAGTGAAATTGAAGACAAACAGGGTTAATGTCCACAAATTAATCCAAACAGTGAAAGTACATTGAGCTCCGTCTGAACGTCACCGGCTCAGAAACAGGAAATGAGCCGGACGCAGCGCTAACACGAGGGTTTGGATCAGGTTCAGATTCTGGACCAACATGGCCGCCTTTAGACCAGGACTAACCCAGGACCCGACCACAGCCGCACATGCAAACCCACACTCGGTCTTAGTCTGCTTGAGTCCTGCTGTAGACTCGGTTTGGCTCTGGTCGAGTCCAAGTTAAGAGAACCTTGATTTATCCCACAATGGGGAACAACTTACTGGAGAGTCGGTGTAATCCCTCATTCGTCCAGGAGGGTTCCATCGTACAAAAGGTTTCAAAGGTCGTCATCTGGATGCTGTTTTGAAAATCAAGATGTTTCGACATCCAGAAGTCATTTTCATTCTCTGATTTAGGGATTGAAAATGACTTCTGGATGGAAATCGAAACATCTTGATACTGTACAGAAAGTGACTGTATGGCATTCAATAGGTGTTTGTAGTAATTTTGTTTCTTTTAAATGTTGTTGTTAAATAAAAGGAAATGGTCACTTTTTAAAGGACACATTCTGCTACAGTGACTATTTTGTTTTTGATGATGTTCCGTCATCAAAAACATACCTGAAGTTGCATTCAGTTGCATTCACACTGTTTTGAGGAATGTTTATCAGAAAATCCTCCCCCCTCCGAGCGTTAAAAGCACTTCCTTCTGAATTTCTTGGATTTTCGAACGTATTTTCAGATCATCTACGTCACTGATCCAAGAATGTTCTTAAATCATCGCCATCATCATCGTTCTGAGCATTTCTGCCTCTAAACACGATAACTGCTGCATCAAATCCTCATCATAACGTTTTTTCAGCGCTAACTGCACTAGATTGTATTTAGTGATGGTGCCATCTGCTGGCTGGATGAACTTAGCAAGTGTAATTTCATACTGACTGATAACACCTGTCATTAAAACATTTTTTTGTTTCTGTTTTAAAACATGAGATGGCAACTTTAAGGCACTCAAGAGCAAGTTTAAAGGCTAACAGCAATATGAAAAATGCTGAATATTTTTCCTGTAAGCAATACTTTACTCAAGTAAAGTGTCTTGCACAATGACACACACAACAATATTTTCTTACTTAGCTGTTTTTGATTGTCCTCTGTGTTGATATTATGGCACTATTTAGGCAGCTTTTCAAATGTTTTCTCAGGCTGCATTCTTACAAAAAAGAGTGACCAAACCAGGACTTAACCAGGACTAAAGCAGGACTAAAGCAGGACTAAAGCAGGACTAAACCAGGACTAAAGCAGGACTAAAGCAGGACTAAACAAGGACTAAAGCAGGACTAAAGCGGGACTAAACCGGGACTAAACAAGGACTAAAGCAGGACTAAACCGGGACTAAACAAGGACTAAAACAGGACTAAAGCCGGACCAAAGCAGGACCAAAGCAGGACCAAAGCAGGACTAAACCAGGACTAAACCAGGACTAAACCAGGACTAAAGCAGGACTAAAGCAGGACTAAACCAGGACGAAACCAGGACTAAACCAGGACTAAAGCCGGACCAAAGCAGGACCAGCCCAGGCTCTCACCAGGCCGTACCGGGCGAGTGTGAGCGCTGCACGTGTGGTTGTGGAGCTCCCGAGGCTGATCCCTGGCTTCAGTCCAGTGTTTGGGATTTGCCTGCGGTTTGGTGGTTTTTGTGGTGGATTTGTGAGTGAAATGAGCGACATCCACAGCTTCGATGCGACGTGTTCAGACTCTGACTGACATTTCCAGCTTCAGTAAACACAAAACATCGGACCCTGGAGCGAAAAACTATGCAAAACACACTAACAGAGGAGAGGACGTGTCAAAAAGTGTCAAGATCTATAGTAATTTAATATACCACAGCGCAGACTGCAGAAGGAGAGGCACTGATTTGTGCTGTGTGTTTATTGGTCAAATTAAATTGCATACTTTATTGCGTTTGGAGGATTTAGTTATATCATATAGCTTAAAATATTTATGCTGCAAAGTTGATTTGTCAAGCTGATAATATACTTTTATGTTGCACCATATCGCCAAAGCTTCCTTCACTGACAATGGCAGCTTTTGTTTGATTCAAAATGTATTTCTGTAGCTGCAGAATACTGAATATTTATTTTATCAGAGTACTGTGTCCTGAATCCTTTTGCACCAGATTTTTATTTATTATATGAATTGGACAAGGGCAATTTGCAAACACACTCATCCCTAGAGCAATGGTTGTTTTTTTCTTCTCATCATTAATGTGCAGCTTGAAGCCTTAATTGTGTGATTAATGTATTCCAGATTTTATTCTGAATATCACCAAATGAAAACTAACTCTACAAGGATACAGTTACTCTAGTACACTCTCTTCTCAATATGTATTTTCGGTGTATGTATTTAGTTGGACCATCCTAAAATAATTTAGTCATCAAGCCGCACTTTTTAAAATTATAAATGTTGAGTCATGTTGCTTTGATATGAAACACTTTTTCTCTGGTGTGTGCTTTCCTCGCTAAATCATGGCTGCAGAAGAATGAAAACTGAACTACTAAACTAATATAATAATCTCATGCATGTCAGAACATGTTTGTAGAAGTCTAAATGAATAATTATGACAGGTTAGGTTGACATTTATTATTGTACCGCCCTATTTGAATCAAATCAGCTTTTTACAGTATGTTTATAGGTTTGAACATAAAATATCTCAAAAGCAAAAAGCAGTTTTTTATTCTTTATTGAACGTTTCTTTACCAGGAAAGTCACATTGAGATTTGGAGACAGGTCAAGGATTGCAGAAAAGTGTCAAAAGGCATGCATTTTTGCTTGATTCTTTTCTTCGATTGCTCTATAATGATCTCTATTGTTGGCTTGCAATGATTAGTTTAGTAGTTGACTAGTCTAACAATTATTTCTATAGTATATCGAGTTGTTTAAAATAATATTCAATCAAGCAAAGGTTGAAATATGGCGACTGAAGGCTTCTAGATCCAGAATTTTTACAAATATCGTGTGTTATCGATGAAAATATGAAGAAATGTATTCATTATTTTGAAATGTATGTAAGATGTATTAATGCCACAGTATTTGTTATAAAGAGTCTTTTTTACATGTATTTTAGACTCTATTGTTCAGATAACAATTACAATAATCAAAACGTTATTATTTTTTTGTCAACTAATTTCAGCCATAGCTTGATTACGCACATCTTTCACACATGGTTTGACTTATAATTGAATCAAATCCTTTAAATGTCCCAGTCACTCAGTATGAAACGTCCCTGTCTGCGTCTCTTCGTCTGCTGTACCACTACAGTTTACCAGTTTGCAGCTCCGTGGTTATTTTTAATCCATGGCACATCGCCCAGAGCCCACAATCTCTCTCCTCTCGCTCCAGCCCACCACAACGCTCCAAAATGGACGCTTTTCTCTTAAATATCCAGCGCTACTGTAAAACTGTTCCTCGCGTTTGTGTTCCCTGGTTTTTGCAGTGCAGATGGGTCTCGAGGCTGAACTCTCACCACCTTCACAGTCGCATGATTTCCCCTCCACAACCTCAAACAACCTCACTTATATCGTGGTTAATCTCTTATGTCACAAAGCTGGTGATTATCTGCACTTCTCTCTTATGTTTTGTCATGTGAAACCGCTGCTTTTCTCATAAATAGATGCTTTTGTTGTGGGTTTTCAGTGAATCGGAGGACACAAAGGGTTAATAAGTTTGATGCCTCATGTTGGGATTCAGCCTAACGTGAACTCGATGGCCTTTGTGGGTTTGCTGGCTCTGCGCTGACACCTGGTGGTCAGAGTCAGGGATGGCGGGGCAAACCTTAACCAGATGTCTAGAATTAACAAAATGCACTTGAAAAATTATATAGTTTGATGATTGAGCTGTAAAGTGATGGATAATGTAAGAAAGCAGATCCTACAAGAACCTTTTACTGCTGTTGTTAGTTCTGTCACATTTACTTAAAGTGCAGTATGTAACTTTTCTCTTGGAAGAGTTGACATTAAGTTTGCACGATGTTGGAAATTTATTTAAATACATCTTTTGACTAAGGCTGAAACTAACAATTTAGCGATTCAACGATTGTTTCTATTGTAGATGAAGACTTAGAATAAACATTTTTAACCAAATAAATGTTGAAATATTCTGAATTAAGGATTCTAGACAGATAATATTTATGAATAACATGTGTAATTGAGGAAAATCAGAAATGATCTATTCTTTTTGGCATTCTTTTTCTTTAATAATGTCACTGTCTTTGTGATAAAAGTCTTTGTGTTTTAGAGTCTGTTTAGTCCAGAGAACGACGGCCATCATCAAAATACGACTGAGATTATTGTTTATAGTCGACTAGACCCTATTTTTGATGCAATAATGTCTGTTATATTAAAATAAAAAACAACTAATACAAAACTTAGGCTAATTTAGTTTGAAAAAGCTAGATTTTATTCATGATATTCCCTTTTTAATGTTTTCATTTTAAAAACAGAACATTGCTATCAGATGGAAGACTCTGGTGTTACTTGTCTCCATGGAGATATTATATTATTATTGCTTTGCTCTGAAATTACGAGACAAGCAATTATTGACATTAATGAGCCAAGTATTTTGGTCAATACATGTTTTCTTTTCGGTTTTGATTTTTTAGGATTTATTGTAACTGAACTGATCATTGTAAGACTGGGAGTCTCTTTGTAGATGAGAATTTTAAGGCAATAAAAGTCCAACACCTTGATTTTCATATAGTTTGCCATTACATTTCCAAATTGACAAAATTCACTACATTAAATACCACTTTTTTTCCTTAAATGGTGTGATTTTTGGTGTGCTGTGGAATATATTCAACCAAAAAAGTGTGCTGTGACTCAAAAAAGGTTAAAAAAAAACACGGCTCTAAATAAAACAGTGAGTGAGGCGGACTCTAAACTGAGATTTGGGTCCACACTTTGCAGTCTTTGCAGCTGGGACCGCCACACTTTGGCTTCAGGGACAAGACTCATTATTGTTCAGTTGTAGTGCTTCCTGCAGGATCACAGCTGCTCCTGGAGAACATCTTTGCATATATTTTAGACAATTTAACCTCAAATCAACTGTAGTTTATGTTCCCTGACATTTAAGATATTTTAATACCAGTCAGCTACCAGTTACTAGAGGTAATGTTAAGACCAAGATATGCCTCAAGTTAAAGTATTATTTTTTTATATTTTGTTTTAATGCTTACTGCTATCCACTGATCAAGATGTGTTCCTTCTAGATTTCACCAAAATAGACTTTTTTTTTTTAATTATTATTTGAGTGTCTACTAAGAAAGCTCTAGTCAGTAAAAATAATTTGTTGCATTGTTGGTTTGTGATTGTTCTTATCATAATTGTAAATCCAAATGATTTAGTGGAGGCTGATTTAATCTGCTCCAACAAATAAATTCTCAAGCGATGAAAGTAAACCGCTGTACACTGGTGACTCCTAGTGGTCATTAAGAAAAAGACAGCTACTGCAGGTAAAATGAACCTTAATGAAGCTCTACACTGGTGTCAAGCTGGTTCTTTGATCAAATAAAAAGTCTCCTGCCTGCTGCCTGCCTCACGCCCCCGGGACCTCCTGATCGAATATTTGTCATAAATTAAAACCCTAAGGAGAGAAACTACAGGCAAACTCTTGTATTACATTTATTTATTTGTCAGTTTGCTCTCTCAACATCAAAGCTTTCATGTAGAAACACTAACATCTGTCCAATCTGTTCCTAAAGACTCAAATACTAATTAGGATCCAAAAACCCCGCTACAATATTTTGGCATCTAATATGTCAACAAAATGAAGCAAGACATTTAAACCATGTCCAAAATACAAGCAATTTTGGCCATTTTTACATATAAAAAGATTACACTTTCAAATAAGGTCCATTAGTAAACCATCTATAATGCATTAATAAGCATTAGTGACTTGTTAACAGGCTCTTATACTGCATTACAAGCATTTATCACGTGATTTTTGAAAACTGTATAATAAGCAGCTTATGAATTATCTTATTTTGGTTTATTAACGCACACATGTTTTTGGTTAATGGCTTTTTAACATTTATAAGGTACAGTAGCCATCTTCAAATGCTTGTAAATGTCTATGTGCTTACAAACAAATAACTAATACTCATTAACACCAACAAATAGCATATTGAGGAAGCTTATTTAAAGTGTTTAAAGCTAATTATTGATGATAAACTTGTAAAGCATTATTTTCTTACATTTATTTCAGTAAAAGTTTCATATTGACATCTCTAAATTTCAGATGTTCTCCTTGTCACCTGCAGTGTCTGGACCTAAATAAAGTATTGTGTACTCCAACAACGTTCATGATGTCTTCTTTAGTTATATCCACACTTCTTAAAGACAATAAATTAGGAGATGTATTTACCTTACGTGTATTTACCTACCTAAACAAGATAAATACATCTAATTTATTGTCTTTAAGTAGAACCTAAGTGTGAAAGTGTTGCGTTCTTGTTTCTCACTGCGTCACTGACCTCTCGTCCCTCTCCGTCTCTTGCAGGAGGCCAGTCGGTGCCGCAGGACGCCTCTCCCTCCACCACCTGCCCCCCCGGCCCCCCCACACCCGCCGGCACCAACGGCAGCTCTGACATCATGGTGAACTTTGACCCTGACCCGGCGGACCTGGCCCTGTCCAGCGTCCCGGGTCAGGACGCCTTCGACCCGCGCAGGCACCGCTTCTCCGACGAAGAGCTCAAACCACAGCCCATGATCAAGAAGGCGCGCAAGATGCTGGTGCCCGACGAGCAGAAGGTACTACAGCTCCCATAATGCACTGCTGCGGCTCTGTTCTCCAGTGGCTTTAATGCAGGAGTGTTTCATATCAGTTGAAAAGGGTTGGTGACCTGTGAAATCAATGGGTTTTGTCAGTATAACATCCAGATAGGCCTTTCACGATAAGTACTACATTATTCAGTCACAAAAGTCAGTAACCAACCAACATTTGTCCTCTAGTAACGTTAAAATAATAATTAAAATTATTAATTAAAATATCACTCAAGTAGAAGTACAAAATAGCAGGCCAAATATTTTCTCAAGTCAGAGTAAAAACGTACTTTGAGAAACTACTACTTTAACAACATAAAATGCATTAAACATGTAACTTATGATTTATAATTTAATGTAAGCAGACAACAATACATTTATTATTACACAAACTTGGGTATTTCCAAAGAATAGATGTAAAAATTGTAGAAACAATTTCTATCTGATGGCAACGTTTAAGATTCGCAAAGGTTTGATTTATATTGTGTCATTCACATAAAGCTTTTGTCACTATAAAACTACTCACAGAGGGAAATATTTTATTCAAGTAAGAAGAATATTGTTACTTCAAACAAAACATGATTCAAATCAAAGACAGACAGACATCAAATATAGCACAGATGCTGGTATTTCCAAAGAATAAAGTAAAAATAAAACGCAAAAACAAATCCTATCTGAGTTAAGGTCTAAGAATCGCAAATGTTCAAATTATATTTTGTCGTTCACATTAAGCTTTTGTCAAAACTTCTCACAGTAGGAACATTTTGAAGGATATTGTTACTTCAAACAAAATATGATTCAAGTAAAAGTATGGTGTCAGAAAAGTACAACTGCTTCAAAAAACAGAGTAAATGTTACTATTTCCCATCTGTGATAAATAAATACTGGAACAATAATTTTGGTTTCTTGTGTAGATTTGTTTCTGCAAGTTAGGAATTTTCCATTTGGATTTGAGCTGCAAAGCATCGAATAAGTAACTTCTATGACTCATAATAGATGCTAAATAAGTATTCTGCTAACTATGTATCACCGCTCAAGTGGTTTTACTATTCTGTTCTTTCTTATTAGATTACTTTTGTTTAAGCGGGGTTAAGAGTTCATAGACTGGACCGCACAGTTCTTTATAAAGTTTATTTTTATAGATCACAAACTGAACATGGAATGAGTCCAAAATAGACATTTAGAGTGCTGAAATCTGTATAGAGAGAAATTATGAGAGAAAAGGAAAAATCAAAATACTGGTACTGTTAAACGTAAAAGTTGCAAACCTTTTATCATCGCAAAAAGCCCTGACAGCAGCTGTGAAATCAATGCATTCTGTTAAACACTGTTGCCTTCTTAGACCTCGATGTTAAAGTCCTCCTCGTCTGAGTTCGTCGCTCAGATAAAATGTTTCTGTGCGAAAGCCGCAGCTCCTGAGGCCACTGCATTACACAGAGAAATGAACCCAGCCCCTGAATAAATCATTTAAACACTTTACACCAATGATCCAACCACACTGTAATATCCAACCAATATACAGTACGCGACCGAGGCAGGAATTTATGCATACGATAAACGCTGCGCAGAAAAGGAGAAAGTCATTTGCCTAATACTCAATTTAAGGCAATGATCATTTCGTCTGCTATTGTAAAAATGGAATTATTTATCTCCTGAGTCTTATTGTATGCAAAGCTCCAGGAATAAGAAGAGCGTTGGACATTAATCTTCTATGTTTCATGTTTTGTATTTGCGGTGGAAATGTCTTATAGTCACAGATTCACTAAAGCTGCAATAATTGTTACTTGCTGACGATGAAGATAATCATAATCGTTTAATGGAGTGTAGAGAATCTAAAACACATTCCAAAAGTAGTTTTTATAATGAAGAAAGTGTAATTATTAAATCAAAATGTAGTTTTATAAAATGCTGAATGGGGAAAAGGGAATACTAGTCTAATTATCTGCCAATGTTCTCATTCTCTTGGGGAAAAAAATGCTATATATTGTCTACAAAAAGTAGTAATATAAAATTTGCTGTTTTGAAGATAAATAAAATAATAATATGAAGTATATTGTGGGAAGAATGGTGAAAAAAGATTGTAAAAAGAGCTGATACAAGTAAAAAGAATATTTACATTGTCACCTTCCTAAAATTGGTATAACATGATATTATTGTACTTTCACTTTCTACCGTCCATTCAGCGATACATGAACGTCATTTTCAAGCATGCTTTAGCGCATTTCTGATTGATTGAAAGAATATAATCTGATTATACACAATAATTCATTTTGTTTACTTAGTGATGTCAGGAAAATACTTAGACCAACCCTTTTTAAACTGATATGTTGTGTACTGTGTCTCTTCACTGTGACTGTGTGAATGTGAGTGTCATTTATTGTAAGCTTTGACAACGGCAAGAGTCAGCTTTAACTTATTCTGTCATTTGAGCTTCAGTAACTTTTCTGTTGGCTGGGACCATACCGTGCATCACCTGTCAATGGTTCGTTTTTTACAAATAGAAACTGATTATTGACACCAGGAACACCATACATAAGCTTCTACACTAAAATAGGGCTAATGCCGGACTAAACCAGGTCTAAATCAGGTCTAACAAAGAACTGAATCTGGGGTAAAGCACCTCTGATAGATACTGACCACTGCAGCCCAGGAACAGGAAGATCTGCACTAAACCAGGACTAACCCAAGACTAAATCAGGTCTAAAACACCTCTGATAGATACAGATCACTGCAGAACAAGAACACACTAACTACAATATTTGCTCTAAACTAGGTCTAACCCAGGACTAAAGCAGAACTAAAGCACTTCTGATAGATACTGAGCACTGCAGATTGGTAAAACTACACAAGAGCTGCATTAAAACAGGACTAAATTAAATCTGGCCTAAACCACGTCTAACCCAGGAATAAGCCATATCAAATCCAAGGCTAATCTGAGAACAAACAAGACTAAACTAGGTGTAACCCAGGAGGAGTAAACCAGGTCAAACCCAGGATTAAACTGGGACCAAACAGGACTTTATCAGGTCTAAAGTACCTCTGATCGATACTGACCATTGCAGACCAGGAATGCCACACAAAATCTGCACTAACCAAGGACTAAACCAGGTCTAAAACACCTCTGATAGATACTGAGCTCTGCATATTGGGAACACCCCACAAGAACTGCTCTATACTAGGACTAAACCAAGACTAAATCTGAACTAAACCATGTCAGACCCGGTAATAAACCATGTCAAATCCAGAGCAAAAACAGGACTAAACCAGTTGTAACTCGCCTCTTGTATAATTGGACAACTGCAGACCAGGACCACCACAAATAAGATGCACTAACTAAACCAGAGCTAATCCAGGACTAAACTAGGGCTACCCACCCCACAAGAACTGCGCTATACTAGGACTAAACCAAGACTAAATCTGGCCTAAACCACATCAAACCCAGGAATAAATCATATCGAATCCAGGACTAATCCAGGAACAACCAGGACTAAACACCACACAAGAGCTGCACTAAACCAGGTCTAAGCCAGGACTAAACCAGATCTAAGCCAGGACTAAACCAGGTCTAACCCAGGACTAAACCAGGTCTAAACCAGGATGACCCAAGGAGGAGTAAACCAGATCAAACCCGGGATTAAACTTGGACTATACAGGACTTAATCAAGTACCTCTGATTGATATTGACCATTGAAGACCAGGAACACCACACACGATCTGCACTAAACCAGGTCTAAACCAGGTCCAAACCAGGACTAAACCAAGTCTAACCCAGGACAGATGAATACTGACCACCAAAAGCAGTTATAAACCAAATGATGCATAGTATAATACATTTGTCACGGTTGTCAAAGCTTGCAGAAATGTCCTCGCTGCTTTATAACTACGTTTTCGCTTTTAAATGTGCAGTTGTTATTGAGCTTTCTCTTTGTCTTCACCTCTCTCTCATCACATGACTGACCCTCCTGTTTTCTCCTCTCTCTATTTTTTCGTTTTTGTTTATTTTGCCTTCCGTCTCTCACCCCTCCCTCCTTCCTCCCCACACACCCCCAACAACATGCCGCCAACAGGACGAGAAATACTGGAGTCGGCGCGTCAAAAACAACGAGGCCGCCAAGAGGTCCCGGGACGCGCGGCGGCTGAAGGAGAACCAGATCTCCGTGCGGGCCGCGTTCCTGGAGAGGGAGAACGCCGCGCTACGTCAGGAGGTGGCCGACATGAGGAAGGAGCTGGGCCGCTGTCGAAACATCATCAACAAATACGAGACCCGCCACGGAGACTTGTGAGGAGGAGAGGGCAGGCGTCGGCGGCAACGATAAACGAAACGGCGGCGAGCTTTTCTGCGAGTTTTTTTCGGAAAGGGTACAATGGCAACCCACTTACAGCTGCACTTTAGTTGGAAGTTGGAGCAGAGCGAGGAGGCGTAGACTTGTAGTAAGCTCTGCGCCGCACCGGATGTAAACGCTGATGAAGTTTATTTTGGGGGTGTTTTTTTTAGAGCAAGCCAATCACCAGCAACACGTTTTAAGCTAATCTCTACATACATGGAATTACACAATTTTACATTTTCTACTGTGTCATATTTATGCTACTTTATTTGTGGTCTTTGATGGTAATCGTAGTTCACTAAAATGTAAATCTTTAGCACTTTTGAATGCTAATGAACGCGGATTTTTGTAATTCATATGGATCGGTACTGAATCCTGGATTTACGTGTTGAATTTCCATGTTTCCAAGTCTTGCAGGACAAAAACGAAATGGAAATGCTTAACAGTTTCTTGGATAAAAGTTACGACTGTTCAGGAGTTTCAGTTTCCTGTTTATAGGGGCCATTTTGAGGACTTTTGGCCATACAAAAGATACCATATTTTGCTTATTTCTTTGGCAACTGTCCTAGATTTCCATCATTCTGAAACCCATGGATTGATCGACTTTGGTCCATTTCCTTTTGTTGTTTTGTTCAAAAATGAAATGGAAATACTCAACATTTTATTGGATAAAAGTTAAAATGGGTCATTGGTTTTAGCTTCCCGCTTATAGGCACCATTTTGTGGACCATACAAAGATTAAATATTTAGTTCTTAATTGATATGGAATGTCCATCATTCTGAAACTATGGGTTGCATGACTTTGGTCCATTTCTTTTTGCCTTTCATAACAAAAATTAAATGGTAATACTCAACATTTAATTGGATAAAAATGATTATGGACCGTTACATTTCAACAAATCCAACAAAAATCTCAATATTGTAAGAGTTTTAGTTGATCTGGATGGGATGAAACAATAAGATATTCAGAACTGAGACAAGATTACATTGAATGAAGTGAACTACGCCCAAACCACTTATAAAACATTGTACATTACGACAACAAAGCTCATATTTTGATGTCAATATATCTGTAAATATTACTTAATCAGCATTTATTCCATGTATGAGTGGTTTTTCCGTTGCTGGAGACGTTTTGGCTTGTCCTTCGTAGACTCGCTGGTCCATTCACTCTCGCACTGTATCACTGTATTGTCCCATGTATCGGCAGCTGGTCGTTTTACCGCCCCCTCGTGGATTCGTCCCGTCTGCGCTTGCGTCCGGTGCGGCTCTGCGTTTGTGCAAGTAGTGCGTCTCTCACCTCTCGACTTCGACCTCTTCTATACACAGTGTTGAACTCACCATCCAAATCCAAACGGAAGCAAAACAATTTCACTTTTTAACGCTTTTCAAGGCATGGACACACGTGGTTCATAAATGGTGTAATAATTTTCTATAAATAGGACACAATGTTGAAAATAACGTGTATATTTTTTCGATGAGAAGGCGGGGCTAGTCCAGTGGAAAGCAGGAAGAAACGGTCGCAGGGATTTCGTCCATAGAGATTTTGACACAGGATTATTAATGTATATTTTTCTAATAGCAGAGATAGCCACAGAGGAGGAATTTGGAGATAATCTTTTGTATATTTTCTATATGGGGCGGGGATGGGCTGTCACGGGGCCACGCATAACGGATTTCCTCCCAGCTTTTAACCGCTTAACAACAAAACGTCTATTTTAAAACGCAAAGCTGGACAGATGGAAGCTATTACAGAATGTATCTAGGCTGATTCAGGTATTTTCAGACAGAGAATCTTAGTAATGATTGTTTTCGATGGGCCTCACGCGGGCAACGGTGGAATATTACATTGTATAGTTTTACAATCTTTCATAGTTTGTTTCATTGTGGACGTTTGGGTTCTCTCTTGTGTTGATTTTGTGAGCGGACATTTTGGAGGAGTGACAGAGAGGAAGCAGAGAGACAACTTTGAGTTATTGTGCAAAAAAAAAGTCTTTAACATGAAACAGACTGTCAACTCATCAGTTTATATATTTACTAAATGCTTTATGAAATGGCCACATATTTAAATAGGAACTCCTTTAAGTTTTACTAAATTTCTATCACAATTAGCAGTATTAATTCTGTAAAGTAGTCATCTTTTGCCATTTTTTTTCTGTGTCTAAACTAACTAAACTGTCAACTTGTCAACTAAACTGCTTCTAGGCTAAACTGGTTCAAAACAAATTATTTAACTTGACCAAAACCAAAAACAAAGACAAAAATTAAATAAAATGTATCAAAATGTTTTCACTGATCCATACTTTTTGCTTTTGTTTCACTTTTTAATATGGGCTTCGGTATTTTTCTTTTTCTTTTATGGATGTCATTTTAAATATATTTCAAATTCTTCTAAAACTTTTTTTAGGTTTTTAATTTTACTTCCTGGTTATAAATGATGACATCACACTAGGAAAGTACCAACAATGTTCAGCGCACCAAAACTATATAAATATTTTTTTTTCACAAAGAAAAACACATGAACACTTTTATTTTGTTGAATCGATCTTTAAAGGGTCAAAAAAGTAGTTTATTTTGCATAAATGATCCATAACCTTTGTCTCCCTGGTGTGATGTCATCAGTGTGTTTACTTCATGTCATTTCCAACAGATTTGTCCAACTTTTCTCCACAAACAGCGACCTGATTGGTGTAAAACTACGATTTATATTTACAAGCAGTATTAATACACTAAATAAAGTCACAGTTAGAAAATCACAAAAACCTGTCATGTGCACTTTAAACTTTACCCAAACGCAGGGTGCCGCCATCTTGGAGCGCAGCATTGTGTCTTGTATGACTTAACAGATCAAAATTGTTTATCGCTATGACAACAGTCTCAATTTTTCATCCCTCAAAACCCACAGATAGATCAGACGCTCAGAGTTCTCAGTAAAACGCGCACGTCCATCTTTCTTTTGATGACTTTTATGAACGATTCGGACGGCGTTGCTGCAGGTTTGCAACTCGACAAGTGCTTTAGCTCTCCTTTCTCTCTCTGTTTCCTCACCCGTTCATCCTGAAAGTGCAAATATGAAACTGTCGCCGGGTTGATTTGCTCCGATGTTTAGCATGCACTCACTCTCTCACCTTTACTGTGGTCGTCCTTTAAAGACTTTGATGGTGCTCATTTGACCCAAAACACAACACAGACTAAACTGCCTACATCCTTTCTTTCTCTTAAAACCTTTATTTTATTTTTGTTGAATATTATATGGATAAATCGTATATATATAGATTTATACACTTGTCAATACCTCTCCTTAACTTTACCCAATGAAACGCCAGAAAGAAACGCACCCTTTCTCTATACTGTACCATACAACTGCATTATCCAATATTAAACTATTCTCGTACAATAGATATATATGTGTAAATGATATATGCTTGAATTATTATGTGATTATAGTTGTAATATACATAATTGATTAAAATGGGAAAACTCATTGGAATCATTTGTTAGTTTTTCTCAGGTGTTTTGTCTGAAAACACATTTTGAATAATGCAAAAAACGGTAATATATGATTTGATTATGAAATACTACGTGCTTTAAAATGTTTTTTGTTGGAAAGGGGACTCTATAAACAATGTTATTTCCCCATTTTTTTTTGTATTATTGTTTCTTTTTTCTTGGCCAGGGTTCACGCCGGACCAACTAACCATTCTCTAAACCCCGCCTCCAGGATTATTATAGATTATATTATCTTCTGTATGATTATACTGTGAGTTTCATGTTGTTTTAAACACGGAAATGTTGAAGTTTGTGAAGAAATTGCTTGTCTAATGATGAGAAAATATAGCTAACCAATTTTTAGTATTCCAAATGAAACTGTACTCTAACACTGCGCTGATATATATTCAAATTAATAGTAATTTTAGCCAAAGTTATTGAATAGACTGTTCTCTATTACCTATGGAAGATTAGAAGCCATAACTAACCAATTAAAATCAGGATATTTTATTACTATTTACAAAAAATATACATATTAAGAGGATAACTAAATAAACATAGCAGCTATAGTGAACTAAAAAGCTAGAAGGCCAAATATTTTTATTACTAACAAAATATACATTATATTTTCAATAGTTAAATAGAGATTTTTATTCATTCAACTATACAACCTACCTTAAATAGTATCAAAAACATAGTATATAGGCTACCTGAATCTATTTAATAATATACTAAAAGCAAAATAGCTTTTATGGTCATATATTGTTTTTAATAACCATTAGTTTATGCCTGTTTGATTTTTTAGTTTGAAAAGGACACTGTGTACCCAAAGATGGCGACCCATGAAGTGAAATTCATTTTTGTTTATTGTGATTGGACAATCATGTTTTGGGGGAGGGGTTTAGTCAAATGGTTGATTTTAAACTTGTCGTCTTTATGTAGAAATGGCAACTACATTTTCTTTCTTTCTTTGCTAACGTTTCTTGCTAAACAGTGCTAACCTATTATTGTTGTTGTTGATCCCGGTATAAACTGTTTTTGTTTTGTTTTTCTGAATGACTTGTTCTCTCTGTTTCGATTCCTGACAATGACTTTTACTTGATTTCCTACTTGAGCCTGTTTATGGAGACTTTACCGAGCCACAGGTGCATCTTGGGAGTTGTAGTACCATCCAATATATATATTTTTCCCTCGTTTTATGTTCACACAAACTGGATGTCTCTCGATGAAGTGACTTGATTTTTTTCCTTTATTTTGACACCAGATTTTACGGATCTTTACAGACTTTTCAACAGTGATATTTTTCTATGTTTATGTGTTTTGGACGTGTTTCATGGACGAGCGTTTGGTGCTCCGATCTCACTTTTGGTGGCAGTGATGGTTTGCTGCTGTACAATAAAACGGCATTGCGGGTAACACAAAAACCACAATAACTAAAGGACCTTCTCAACAACGTCCTCAGCCTCGTATGTTCTCCTCTTCGTGGATGCTAAGCTAACTTCTCGTTGTGACTGTTATAAAGAACTACAAATCCCATGAAGCGGCACGAGCCCTGATTCCTCACCAGTATTGTGTGCTGTCCACAGGGATGATGGCGTTTTCCTCAAACACCAATAAAACTTATCCTTACTCACTGACCATGTCCTCACAGTGTCTGCATCTTATTGATATCTTTCTGCACAAAGCAAAGTTAAAGGTACACTATGTAACTTCTCTAGACATCAAATTGTCTCCATTGAAATGTTTTTTCTTTGTTTCTAATACATAGATATACTTTAGCAATCTAGAGGGAACCTGCAGTGTGGTTTGATGCTTTTATTCAAATGTTACATACATAAAAATAAGCATTATACAATATTTTAAAAATTCATTCTGTTATTTTTTATATTAACTTGGCTGAAAAAAGAAACTTGCTGCATAATATCTCAAACAAGGGTGTATTAATCCCTCATTGGACCTATTTACAGGCACATTTTTACACATTTATGATGGACTGCAATAACAATATCATCTTATTATTACTTTGAGCTCTTCATTTTTGTCAATATCACCCACTCCTACTGGAAAAGCACTTTTATACTTCTATTTCTTTGCTATTAATGTTTTAAAAGTGCTAGCAAACATCCATTTACCACCTTTTTATGGCTTCTTCACTGGAAAAAATATGGTCTTAAATAAGATAACATGCTTAATAAGATGCATGCTTGAAATAAGTAGTATTTAACTTTTGAGTATATTTTGAAGTAAGATTGCCAATGGACCAAGCATAAAATATCTTGTTTTAGTTAAATTATGAAAAAGACAAGCATTTTTTGTCTTGAAATTAGAAAAAAGACGCTACTGCACCTGAAATAAGAACAAATGCACTTGTTCTATTGGCAAATCTTATTTTAAGACTGTCTAAATGTATTCAAATCAAGATAAATATTACGAATCCAATCACTTTTTAACTTATTTTCTTATTTTAGGTTGTACATTTTTCCAGTGTTTTAATAAGACTCGGATGTAAAAAGGCTCTGAGCTCAGTCACCTGGTGTTTCTGCGACAGGACTTCCACCTTTGTCGAGCTCTGTTTTATTAGAACAAAATTACAAGTTAACATATAAAATAAGCCGAGTTATGTAGTACAGGGGTGCCCAAACCTTTTTCCTCATCGGGCCAAAATGAGTACATTTTTTCCTCGGCGGGCCAATTATGTATACATATTAGCGTGCCCAGGGCCAATCCTAATTTATGTGTTGCTTTAATTATGTTTATTTGCAAAAATGTCATGAATAAATTGTCTTTCATTACCATAGGGGAATAGACTTGATCTGGTCTCTTTTGCAACTGCTGACAGTCTTTTTAGTACAACATTTAATCAACTGGATATTCCTGACAAATCTAAGCACCATTTCAAGGACAAAATTAGACCCCAGGCCCCACTTTGGGCAGCCCCGATGTAGAATGAGATGACGTCACAATGTTCCACAGTATGGCATTACGTTCAGGCAGTGTTGGGAAGTAAATACATGCACCGACAGTACGTATTCAGAAGACTAACTTAATTCTGGCTCAGAATACAGTTGCTTTCCTTAA
The DNA here is from genome assembly GCA_019453435.1 of Rhinogobius similis. Lineage (NCBI taxonomy): Eukaryota > Metazoa > Chordata > Actinopteri > Gobiiformes > Gobiidae > Rhinogobius > Rhinogobius similis. The sequence goes on along the minus strand of CM033635.1, from coordinate 10,643,885 downwards.
ATCTAAGAAATACTTTGCTGTAGTTCATCATGCAATTTAGGCTTCAAACTGCAAGAAGAAAAATAGAAAACATTGCACTTTTGGTGAGCGTATGTGTGATTTTTACTTTAATTAGTCTAGTGATAAATAAATGTATCATTAGTAGCACTTGCACAGAAGAATCTGAGAATGTGCGTATTTAATTTCAATGCAAATAGTTTAGTTTATTAATTATTTGTCAGGGGCCATGCACAAACATTAATCTTGTAGAAGTGAAGATACTTTGCACCAGATTGAGCAAATAGCTGTTTCTGACTTAAATCGGTGAATAGCCTAACCACTCTACCAAGGGTTTACCACTCTGCAACACAAAGTGACCCATAAGGTCCATAAAGAGATTGCATTTGAACCTATATTATTTTTCAATCTTCAATTTCCAATCACATTTACGATAAGAAATTGTAAGAATAATAGAGATTTCTGAATTGTGAGTTTTATCTCCTGCTTGTTAAACCGGCTGAGATCTAATTTGACACAACATATCACTAACCCTAATGAAAGCAGGACATTATTGTAACACATTGTAGTCCTTCCGTGTTTGTTATGCGCCGGCTCTGCTCTGTTCACATGAATAATTCAGCGCTGTGGTGGAAATGCTCGCGCAGACCATTGGGAGGCAGTCGGACACTTCGCTCTCTCTCTCCACTTTCCGAGGCGCCTGCTTTTGTCTTCACCAGATTTCGTTTCATGTGAGTATTTTTTTTCTTTCCAGTTCACGTGTGGCAGCATGCAGCTCGGCCTAATGTCAACGGGTTTCCATGGCAACACCTCCCAACGCTGCAAAAGTGAAAATCTCACTCTCGCGTTCAGAACGTTCATGTTGGTATTTCATTGCAATTTGGTTTAGATTCATTTAAATATCGCATGACTTGTTTAAAGTCGCACCATGTAACTTTTGCCACCAGTGATCTTTGCCTGGAATGTCCCACAATATGGCATTAATCCTATTCATCTGTTTATTTAATTAATATTGTTGTTATTGCATAAAAATACACTGGAAAACATGCATTCTTACAGTGACTGGGCTTGCCTTTCTACAATTCTGATCTGTAACTTCACCTGCTAGTGTCAGTTTAATGCCATACTGTGGGACATTCTAGGAAAAGTGAAGGACATCTACCTGTCAGAACGTCAGGTGATGGGACAGTTACATATAGAGCATCATTTAATATGTTTTACTGTTTAGAATTGCAGTATTTTTGATTTGCATGAGCCATTTGAGTTATTTACCAAACTTGCGTTAATTATGCCAGCCTGTAGCTTGATATTTTCATTATTTTACTCATCAGAAACAGAAAAATGTTTTCTGTTAGTTTTGGCCGTAGTTCATCATTAATTTTAAGTTAAATATTGTGCCTGCCATTATTTATTATTTATTTATTTATCATTGGGAGTGTGCATCTTGCCCAAGGCTAATTTCCAACCGTTCCTGAGGGTCTGGGGTCAAAAAAGGGCCAACAACAAAACAAATACATACACAAACAATAGGTTGTGGTGGACATCATTGAAAAAACCCGGAAAAAAAAATCAATACAAATATTAAAATCAGTACAAACTCATGTACATTTTACACAGACAGCATTTATATTCAGCCCATACATGCAGTTTTGTATCAATAAAAGGTCAAATTAAAATCCTAATTGCTGCTGTAAATGAGTAAAAGTTTGGTTTGACCAGAGCCAGTTCTTCATTTAAAAGTGTAATTCTCTCTGTTATCACCAAACACATTGAAAATTCCACAAACGTCAGTTGACTTCAGTGTTTATCTGCACTGATCTATTTGCTCAGGTTTATTTGCAATGAAATGTTGTGTCTTCAAAAAAATGTTTTGCTCATATTTAGCCTATTCATGTTCAGAGTTCATGTTTAACTAACACGAGCAACAACAAGTCAACAACGCACCGATTTCCTGGGCACTCTGAAAATGGCTTTTTAGTCCGTGTAGAACTTATTTTCTGTTGAGCTCGTCTGCCCCGTGTAAACTAATACAACGGAACAAGATGGCAGCGCGTACGGCAACTTCAGCAGGGAGTTCAGCAGGAAGTGCTTTTGACGATCAGAGGGAGAGGATTTTCGAAGGAACTTTCCACAAAACAGCATGAATGCAGCTGAATGCTACTCTAGGTATGTTTTTGATGACGTAACATTGTTAGAACATGGTTAAAAGCTCAAAAAAGTCACTGTAGCAGAATATGTGTCCTTTAATGCAAATTTGGGGAGTGACAGTGACATTGACTTTAATTCAGTGCCAATTTGCCTTGCAACCATGTAATGAGTCAAAAATGTAAACATACCTAACTATAATCAAAACAAGATGAATATCATGACATGTTTTGGTTTCTGTGCTCATTACATAAGCATAAAGTCCATGTGTGGCGGAGAAGAGGGAGTGCCACCTGTGTCTCGTGGGTTGGATCAGCTGTTGAACCCGGTCTGCGTCAGCCTCTCGAACCATCTGTGGGACTCAAACACGAGCCAAACCGAGCCGCGCCAGTGGGTGCCGCGCCGAGCCGCCATCTTGGACAGGTGGTGCCGAGCCGTATGGGACAGAACACAGGGAGAGAGAGGGAGAGCTGAAGAATGGAACAGGAAAGACAGATGGTGAAGGACGAGGGAGATGGATGTTTTTCTTAATGTTTTGAATTATGTTCCATTATAAAAACAAATTATGAAACAAAGCTAGTCAAGAATGATTGGCACTGGTACAACAAAACCAGGATGTGACTCTGTGAGGCTCCACACTCAAAGCAAAAAGTGGGAGAATCTTGACCAAAGCAAAACATTACTCCAAAGCTTTTCTCAAGCGAAAGGAATGGAGAACGAAGGCCTTAAAACTATCAGTAAACACATGCCTGAACACTGCTCGCCATTAGGAACACATCTGGACAGACATCATTCTTCCACGTCCAAATAGGTTCATTAAGTCTTCGTTTCTTGATCATTCCTTGAGAGTTTCTGCTCCACTCTGCTTTTGTTCTCAGCAGTGTCGTGTGAAGTTGCTCCGAAGTGTCTGGTCAAAGGATTTAAACCTACCTGGGGCAGTAAGACGACAGCGCTCTCTGCAGTTTGACTTCTTCAGAACTGTATCCCAGGTGTGAGAGCTGATATGCCCCCTCGTCCTGGTTTGCAGTTTGATGAGCACGTTTCTGGATCTCAATGGCCTCCCTGAGTCAGCGATGGTAGTTGTAAAATGCATAAGTGTTAAAGTACAGTTTGTGAGACAGTACAACAGTACATTTGTGAAAGTGAAAAAAAACTATTACTTTGTTTGATGTGATAGTGCCTATGGTAAATATATAACTTTACATCAGTCAAGAGAAAGTTTGTGGAACAAATGTGAGGGGAAAAAAGAACCAATGGGTCAAATTTCCAGAAAAAAAGACAATAAAGTTTACAAATACAATTCAAAGGACAAATATTATGCAAAATTGGCTTTGTTGAGCGTTTGCATGCTCTAACATTGTTCCGTCATCCAAAACATACCTGGAGTAGCATTTAGTTTGATTCACGTTTGTTTGGTGATGCTGCTTTGTAAATCCTCTCTCTCCTACACTGTGTCCTGAACTCCTTCGATGTGACGTAGATGCTGACGTCATTTATCCCAGAATCTTTTACTGTTTTAAATCCTTAAATCATCCCCAGACTCTCTCTGAACATTTCTTCTGTCTAATCATGATAACTACAATTTTGTCAGATCCACTGCTTACTGCAAAGCATTGTGGGTATATATTTACATGTGTGTAGTTGCCTCTACAGCCAGTAGATGGAGCCACAGCTAAGTCAAAATGGCATCTCCTAAGGCATTGATAAAGTTACATTTTTCACTCAAGCGCAGGTTTAAACGCTAACAACGTAATAGGAAAAATGTATAATATTTTTCCTTTTAAAGGAGAAATATTTGTTTTTTTTCCAGGTACTTAGAATTGAATTATAACATATGTAACTTTAACTTTACATTTTGTTCATTATAAACTGCAATATGGGCCTAAAGAGGCTTGGTAAACAGATCCATGGACTTCCTGCAGCAGATTATAATTGACATGTTTTTATCTTTTATATTTTTAGTACCGTGTGTCACTCTGAGTCTTAATTTTTCAAATAATCACAATTAAGTACAGGGATGTGGGCGGGGATAGGGGGTAAGTGAAAACAGGGTGCACTCGAGTCTCAGTTGCAGGACAATCGAAATACAACTTTGGGTAAACTAATGATTAAAAAACACTGCTGTGACGAGATTAACAGCTCATTAAAGTTGATTTTGCAGAATATGTTCCCTTTAACAAACCACTGCAACTGATATTTTCATTTAATCAGAATCCCATGCACCATCCTTTTGTATTCCCCAACACTTTCAGTTCAATCATCACACTTTTATCTTCTCCCACACCTCTGAAACCTCTCTTTATCTCCTGTCGGGCTTTTTTCCCCTCCAACTGCAACTCCACATACGAGACCCACTGGTTATCAAACGTCCCAGGGCCCTGAAGGCAGCACAGGCGGCGCACGGAGTAAACAGCGAGGCATTCACAGACCTCCGGAGCGTGGGGTTAGGTCCACTTAACCCTGTGGACTTATCTCTAACCTTTCGTACCTCCGATTGTGGCGATGCAGAGGAGAATGCTGATGAGAGAATCAGGAAGGAGGAATAATTGTGTTGGGGCATTCAGCTCCTCTCCCGCTCAGGACTATTGTAGAGGCCCGTCGCGCTGATTTTCTGCCCAATCCATTTGACGCAGACTGAAGCACAGGCTGAATCTCAATGAGGAGATGAACTAACACTGTCAATATGTGGAGATGACGCTGGATTTGTACATGTACTTATATAATGTGTGAGTTCAAATCAATGGGAATAGTTAGAGTAATGAGCTGATGGCAGGTTTAGTTGACATATTTATGAGTTATGTAAACTTTGACATTTTGAACACAAAGTACTGCTTTACTCACACTTTGGTTCTGGTTCAATCCTGGTTTAGATAAATACTTGTTTAGACCTGATTTAATCCCATTGTTTCGTAATAGGAAAAAGACAACAAGATGGAATACTAAGAAATATATATGACTTTATTGAAAATTACAAATATTTCCAAGTAGACTTTTTCATTTAACAATCATATTTTATTTTGTCATAATTTATCAATGCATTTTTGTTGACCTTTACTCCATATAGGCATTTGTTTAGTACAAATCCTGACTCTTTAAAGGACCTGTACCTGATTTTGAGCCATGAGTCAGGCAGTTATGTTCCAGTGATTCTCAATGTGCAAGATTGGACAAAAAAGTGTCACTCTGTCACTATCTTCTGTGGTTAATACCCAACACAATATATTATTAAAGTCTTTTTGTTTATATTTTTTTCTTATTTAGCTGCATTTACCATACAACGATGTAAAGAGCGATATCTTGACTAGAATGAACAGGCTCTGTGCACAACAGCGCCCGGATAGTTCCATGTTAGTGTCACTACTTCCTGTCCTATTTGTGTTTTTTGCAGAGTCACAATGAATAAATCCTTAAAGATCAGGCAGTGAACAATGAGCTGCAGGTGGATGTCCCTGACAACATGTTGTAGACTTTACAGATGAAATGAAAAGACAGTTACATGGAGATGTTATAATGGAGATGTATGAGGGTCATTGCTAATTTTGAAGCATAATAATATTCTTTTAAAAGAAATGAAGCATTAGCATTAGCATTAGTTGTGCTTAGCCAACTGCTACTGTACACTGAGCCTATTGAAATCAGGTACAGGCCCTTTAACCATGATGATTTGGAACCCTAAACCCAATAAAGATGAAGATTGTAACTTTTCTGGTAGAGGTTCATCACCTGCTCGTCTCTAAACATAGTCGAGTCCATACATATTTGGACAGCGACACAATTTGAATCATTTTGGCACAATACTCCACCAGAATGGATTACCAACACCAAAATGAAACAAACAATATGTGCTTTAACTGCAGACTTCCAACTTTAATTTGAGGTTATTCACATCCAAATCAGGTGAACGGTTTAGGTATTACAACAGTTTGTATATGTTCCTCCCACTTTTCAATGTATTTTTCCCACAATAAAATAAAAGTAAATTCAGGTGCACTCTTTCCACTTTATCTGCAAGCGTTGTGTTGTGCAGGTCTCTTCTCTGTCATGGTCCAGGGCTTAAGGTCTGTCTCCTGTGCAGGTGCGACTTGAGCTGACGGTGACAGGAATATCAATGTTTTTGAGTTGACAAATCCATAAGCTCAAGGACAAAGGGACCGGTGGACTCAACGAATTAAAAAACAACACAGGCAGGCGGAAAAAGTCATATGATCATAGATTGTAATCAGTGCTTTGCTAAAGGGCTCTGTTGCTAGGGAAAGTTCAATTCCCAGGTCTGACAATCCTGTTGGACTGGAGTGTGCATGTCCTCTGCTGTGTTTTTGTGTCAAACCTGAAAAAAAAAACACAAAAAAAACACTGGCGGACAAACTCTGGAAGACTCAACGAGGTACAAGTGACACCACAGAAGGGATTAAATTATTTATAGTGTTGTTACAAGATGTGGATGGCCTATATTATTATTATTTTTTTTAACTTAAATTATTATTTATTTGTTTATTTATTTGTTTATTATTTATTTACATACAGTATATTTGAATTCTCATCTTGTATTGTACTTCAAAATTGTATCCATTTCAACCTTACAACAGAACCTTTAAAGAACATGATGAAGTCACTTTTTCTTTTTCTTTTTTAGGTTTAAAAGGACAAATACTTACAAAAATGTTGACCCCACAATAGTTTATACACAAAAAGAACTATTGTGTATAATTTGTGAAGCTCAAATACAATGTTGAGACTAGAAAATAGTACTTTTCCATCCTTTGTATTAGAACAACAAACTAGCTGACATTATACCTTGACAATTCTAAATTGCTGCTTATTCTTTGTATAGAGACATATAAATATATTCAGATGTGTTGTCTAGTATTGAAAATGCATTATCCACTTATGATTCCACATATAACATTTTAAAAGGTCTATAAAGTGTTGTTACATATGAGCCACTCTTTCTGCCTCTTTTCCTTGGAGTGGGTTCAAAAATGTGCTGCTTTTGGGCAGTTCTATTTTAACCTTGTCATGAGCTTAGTGCCTCCTCCCTCCTGTGTGTGTGTGTGTGTTTCCTCCTCCCCTCCTGTGGTGTCCGTGTTTGGAGCTTCCTGGGCATGACTGGCACACCTGGATCCCATCTGCAATCAAGCATACACCCTCTGCAGTACAAAAGCTTGGCTCATTCATCCACACCCTGCCAGATCGTTCAGTCTACTTCCGTGGTGAACTCCTTGGCTTTTTTGTATCTCTCGTTAGTTGTCTCTTGTGGATTTTTGCTTACCAAGGACTTTTTTCCCTCCAGCCTGCTCCTGCCTGCTATCCTGGTTCTCACCTGTGCTCCTCGGTCCTTCCCGCTCCTGCCTGCTGTCCTGGTACTCACCTGTGCTCCTCGGTCCAGCCTGCTCCTGCCTGCTATCCCGGTACTCACCTGTGCTCCTCGGTCCAGCCTGCTCCCGCCTGCCGTCCCGGTCCTCACCCGTGCTTCCTGGTCCAGCCTACTCCCCCTCAGCCAACTCTCAATAAATAATTCTGTATTGATCCATATCTCTGGTCTGCTTCATTGGGTCCGCCTGTCGTTACCTCCTAACAGAACGATCTGGCCAAACAATGGACCCAGCAGATCCAGATGCGTTACAGAAAATGATCGCCACTCAGGGGAATCTCCTCGGCCAACACCACACATCGTTGCAGGAGTTGAAGGAATCTAATCAGTCTCTCGGAGCCCAAGTCACAAATCTAACCAGGTTGGTGGAGCACATTTCTCATCAATTATCTGCCCAGTCTGTCTGCCAGCCCACACACCCTACTCCTGCTGTCTCCTCGGCTGTGAATCCTCCCCGTGAAACTCCTGTTCCTCATCCTGAGCCATATAATGGGGACCTGGGTAAAAGTAAAGGCTTCCTCTTACAATGTGCCACCGTCTTCACCTGCCAACCTCTGACATTTTCTACTGACCATTCGAAGGTAGCTTTTGTTACTGGATTGTTGCGTGGAAGAGCACTTGATTGGGCTGAAGCTATGTTGGGTGGTAGAGGCGTTGAAGATATCAGTTATTCTGAATTCATTGATGACTTCAAAGAGTTTTGCACACCCTGATTGTGAGGCTAATGCTGCTAAGGGGCTTCTAGATCTCCACCAGGGGAACAAGAGTGTGGCTGATTACGCTATTCAGTTTCGGATCCTGGCCGAAGAGTCTGGGTGGAACGAGGCAGCATTAAAGGGTGTATATTGGCGGGGTTTAAATGACACCTTAAAAGATGAGTTGTCTCTTCGTGATGACCCTGGTTCTTTGGAGGAACTAATCTCTCTCTCTATCCGCTTTGACAACAGACTGCGAGGCGCAAACGTGAGAGGGTGTCCCGTACAACTTCTTCTCCTCGCCTCGTTCCTTGCCTCCAGCCCTAGTTCAGCCTGCCACCAATTTACCGCGTTGCCTTCCACCTCTCAATCCCCTGACATTCCTATGCAAATTGGCGGACCAGATTGACAGTTGAGGAGAGGTCCCGGAGAATTCGAGCAGGCGAGTGTTTGTACTGCGGTCAGGGAGGCCATTTCCTCAATCAATGTCCAGTTCGTCCAAAAGACCCGCTCATCAGTAAATATGGGGGTACTGATGGGCAAAGTATCTAAAATCCCCAATGACCCACCTAGACTCCTGTTACCTGCTACCCTCTGTCATAACCACCAGTCACTTCCTCTTCAAGCCCTAATAGACTCGGGGGCTGAGCAAGACTTCATGGACTCTACTTTAATTTTACAAGCAGGGATCTCCACTGAACCTCTTCCAGAACCAGTCCAGGTCAGTGCTTTAAATGGTTCTTTTCTAGCTCAAATCACTCACCATACTGTTCCTCCATTTGATTTTGTCTGGTAACCATCATGAAGACATTCGTTTCTTTGTTTTTCTGCACCCCAGACTCCAATTGTTTTAGGCTACCCCTGGCTCAAGATTCATAACCCTGTTATTGACTGGTCTCTTAATAAAATCATTAGTTGGAGTTTGTTTTGCCATCAGTCTTGTTTGCAGTCAGCTCTCCCTTCATCAGGGAGGTTTTACCTCAACAGCCTGTGACCGCTCGATCTGACTGCAGTTCCATCGGAATACCATGACCTGGGGGAGGTCTTTAGTAAGGAGAAGGGACTGTCTTTGCCGCCGCATAGACCCTATGACTGTGCAATAGACCTCCTTCCAGGCGCCACTCTTCCTCCTGCTCGCCTCTACAACCTGTCCCGACCTGAGAGTGAGTCCATGGAGACATACATAAAGAACTCTCTCAGCAGGTATAATCCGCCCATCTTCCTCTCCTGTCGGTGCCGGGTTTTTCTTTGTTTCTAAGAAAGACATGACTTTAAGACCATGCATAGATTACAGAGGTTTGAACAATATCACAGTTAAGAACAAATACCCCTTGCCTCTGATCTCCTCTGCCTTTGAGCCATTGCAGGGTGCCACCATCTTCACCAAACTGGATTTGCGAAATGCGTACCATCTTGTCAGAATCAAGGAAGGTGACGAATGGAAGACGGCATTCAACACGCCCTTGGGACATTTTGAATACTGTGTCATGCCATTTGGACTCACCAATGCTCCTGCAGTGTTCCAAGCTCTGGTAAACGACGTCCTTCGGGACTTTCTTAATCGTTTTGTTTTTGTCTACCTGGACGATATCCTTATATTTTCCAGAGACCCGCTTGAACATCGCCTTCATGTCCGCCTAGTCCTGCAAAGACTGTTAGAAAATAAACTGTTTGTGAAGGCAGAGAAATGTGAATTCCACGTCAGCTCCATCTCCTTTCTGGGTTTTATCATTGAGAGTGGACAAGTTAAAGCAGATCACCTGGAAGATCAAGGCTGTCTCTGATTGGCCCCTCCTTCCAATAGGAAACAACTGCAAAGATTCCTTGGTTTTGCCAACTTTTACAGACGGTTCATTAGAGATTACAGCAAGGTTGCCCTACCCCTCACCAGACTCACATCTGCAAAACTCCCTTTTCAGTGGACTGCCGAAGCAGATTTTGCTTTTAATAAGCTCAAGAGGTTATTCACTACAGCACCGGTATTGACCCAACCTGATCCGTCCAAACAGTTTATTGTTGAGGTTGATGCCTCCGATGTAGGAGTTGGCGCAGTTCTCTCCCAGCGTTCTGACACAGATTCTCGTCTCCACCCTTGTGCCTTCTTTTCCAGGAGGTTGGCTCCTGCCGAGTGCAACTACGATGTGGGCAATAGGGAACTTCTGGCAGTAAAGCTTGCACTAGAGGAGTGGAGGCATTGGCTAGAAGGAGCAGAACAACCCTTCGTGGTATGGACGGACCACAAGAATCTAGCCTATATTCAATCAGCAAAGAGATTAAACTCTCGGCAAGCCAGGTGGGCCTTGTTCTTTGGGAGGTTCCAGTTTACCATCACTTACCGTCCAGGTTCAAAGAACGTTAAGCCTGATGCACTGTCCCGTCAGTTTGACCCATCTGAGCAGTCAAATTCAGAGACTATACTTCCTAGTAACTGTGTCCTTGGTTCTCTCCACTGGCAGGTAGAAGCAAATGTAAAGAAAGCGCAGGAGGCTGAGCCTGATCCGGGAGGTGGGCCGTCCAATAGACTCTATGTTCCATCATCTGTACGCAGTGAGGTCTTACAATGGTCACACAACTCCAAATTTGCATGCCATCCAGGTATAAATCGCACCTTGTCTAGTCTCCGGCGTAATTTCTGGTGGCCAACTATGGAGGCAGACACTCGGAGTTTCGTGTCTGCCTGCACAGTATGTTCCCAGAATAAATCCTCCCATGCTTCCCCCTCTGGTCATCTGAGACCTTTACCCATTGCCAACCGCCCCTGGTCACACATTGCAGTAGATTTTGTGACCGGCCTTCCCCTCTCAAATGGGCAATCTGTCATTCTGACCATCGTTGACAGATTTTCTAAGGCTGCTCACTTTGTAGCCCTCCCTAAATTACCCTCAGCTCGTGAAACCGCAGACCTCATGGTGGAACATGTTTTTCGTCTCCATGGCATCCCAGCTGATATCGTTTCTGACCGAGGCCCCCAATTCATCTCCCAAGTCTGGAAAGCATTCTGTCAATCTCTGGGTACCACTGCCAGTCTATCTTCAGGTTTCCATCCACAGACAAACGGTCAGACTGAAAGAACCAACCAAGACCTGGAGTCTGCTCTCCGCTGTGTGGCCGGTCGCAACCCCTCTTCCTGGAGTTCACACTTACCTTGGGTAGAGTACGCACATAACTCTCTAACCTCCTCCGCTACGGGTCTCTCCCCTTTTCAGTCCTCCCTGGGCTACCAACCGCCACTCCTTTCTATGGAGGAGATTGAGGTCTCCGTGCCTTCGGTCCAGGTCCATATGCGAAGGTGTCGTAAGATCTGGAGGGAGACCAGGAAGGCCCTGTTACGGACTTCTTCCCAGTGCAAGACCCTTGCTGACCGCCATCGCCGTCCAGCACCAAAGTACGCCCCCGGTCAGAAAGTCTGGTTATCTTCCAAAAATATCCCTTTGAAGGCTGTTTCTAAAAAACTGTCACCTCGTTTCATTGGACCATATGAAATCGAAAGAATCATTAATCCGGTTTCTGTCCGTCTCAAACTTCCTCAAGCCCTCCGTGTCCATCCTACTTTTCACGTATCCCAAGTTAAGCCGGTACGATCCAGTTCTTTGTGCCCTCCATCCAAGCCCCCTCCACCCCCCCAAATGGTTGGCGACCATCCAGCTTATACTGTGCGGCGGATCTTGGATGTCCGTAGGCGTGGGCTCCAGTACCTTGTCGATTGGGAGGGGTATGGTCCTGAGGAGCGGTCGTGGGTTGGACGTGCCCTGATCCTGGACCCTGACCTGTTGCGGGAGTTTCATCGTGCTCACCCTGAGAAGCCTGGTGGTGCGCCAAGGGGCGCCCGTTGAGGGGGGGGTACTGTCATGAGCTTAGTGCCTCCTCCCTCCTGTGTGTGTGTGTTTCCTCCTCCCCTCCTGTGGTGTCCTTGTTTGGAGCTTCCTGGGCATGACTGGCACACCTGGATCCCATCTGCAATCAAGCATACACCCTCTGCAGTACAAAAGCTTGGCTCATTCATCCACACCCTGCCAGATCGTTCAGTCTACTTCCGTGGTGAACTCCTTGGCTTTTGTATCTCGTTAGTTGTCTCCTTTGGCATTTTGCTTACCAAGGACTTGTGTCCCTCCAGCCTGCTCCTGCCTGCTATCCTGGTTCTCACCTGTGCTCCTCGGTCCTTCCCGCTCCTGCCTGCTGTCCTGGTACTCACCTGTGCTCCTCGGTCCAGCCTGCTCCTGCCTGCTATCCCGGTACTCACCTGTGCTCCTCGGTCCAGCCTGCTCCCGCCTGCCGTCCCGGTCCTCACCCGTGCTTCCTGGTCCAGCCTACTCCCCCTCAGCCAACTCTCAATAAATAATTCTGTATTGATCCATATCTCTGGTCTGCTTCATTGGGTCCACCTGTCGTTACCTCCTAACAAACCTCTACTGGCTCATGAATTTGTATCCTTCGACAGGGTTTAAGCAGAAATGAGGAGCTCCACATCCAGGCAGGGGGGTAAAAAAGGTAAAAAAACTGTCCAGAACATCAAAAAATGGTTCTAAAAATGGACTTGTTTGCGATTTTAACCCTTTTTCTATTTTCCCCATCAAATTCTTGCCATGAGTTTGTGTTTTCTTTCTGTAAAATCTTTGACAGTTGCTGTAGTTGAGAAAATAAGCCAAGTGGCATGAAATATCTCTAATACAGTCCAGCTTGGGATTTGTGCTCCTGCATCAGGTTTCGGATTTAACAACGGCGAGGAGCAGCGATGTGGAACAGGAGACGAGACACTTCAGAACTTCTCTTGCTGTCCACAGTTGAAGGTAAGCGTGTGTTGTTTGGAGCCGAGTTTGTTTCCCTTTTGTTTCTTCAGTGCACATAACTTTGCAAAAACCAAAGTGTGTCATGTTTGAGCTTGTTTCTGGTTTCAGGACAGAGAGAAATTAGGACCGTTTTAACAATCAAAACAGACAAAGTTCAATTTTCTAATTCCCAAAAAGCAAATTTGACTGGAATGATTTGAAAACACTTTGTACAGGGGCGTCGGACTGGGGGGTAAAGAATACTGGTTTCCCCGGGGCCCAGAGCAGGGAAGGGCTCAAAAGTATGTGATTTTTTTTTTCTCAGTTGCATTTTTCTACTTTCTTTATTTTATTTTATTTAATGCGGTTGAGTAAAATGCTTGAAAGACTAAATACACTAAATATAATTGTGTTTGAGATTTTGGGGCCCCATCATCCCTTTAAGAAAAGCCAAGTTGTTAGCAAATAAAACAAGTGATTATAATTGGCTGTTTGTATATTTTCTTACAGTAATAATACGTTTCGAGATGTTTGTGAAATTGGTCTGGTATTCACTGCAAAATCAAACTGTTCTGTATGTAGCTACACAGGAAGTCTATAAATTAGTGAGTTATTGTTAATATATACGTGTAACCATGGGCTGTATATATTGTAGCTTGTGTGTAATAGGGAATGAAAAAAATAACAATAAAAAACAAATTTGTTGGGATGAAGAAGAGTGTAAAAATGTGTATTAAAGGCCCACGGAGAAGGTTTGTACCTGGGGCCCAGAATTTGGTGCTACGCCCCTGACCTTGCACATAAATATTCCTTATCAATATTCATTTTAAACATTAATATAGTTTTTATTGCAGATTTTCATACTTAATAGCGTTCCCACAAAATGATACATGGATGGTTTTCTATATTTGTTTCTTCTTTTTTGCTGCAAACTGTTGAACAAAGAACAAGCCCATTGTTTGAAGGAGAATGGATCGAGTCAAATCAGTGGAGAAAGTGTGAAAAGGAGTGATTTGGGAGTTATTTTGTGTGAAGCTAAACTCTGAGGAGGCAGTTGAGAGGCAAACTGCTGAGTGCGTGAATGAATCAAGACTCACCGCTGAGGCTGATCCTGCAGGGAAACAACTGTCTGTCCAAAACACATCAGAAGACAAGGCTTTGAGCAACAGGCGCCAGCATTTTACAGAGACACACCCTTCACTGGAATATAATGAAATCTGACCCACGTTTTACCGCTGTGGTAACCGGTCACGACCAGCAGGGGGGGAGAGTAACCGATTAAAAATGCTCACGTTATTGCAATTGAGATTTTTAAGGTAATTGTACTTTTTAACTTTTTAAACATGCACTTGTATAATTCTGGCTGCATAACTATATTTCAAATCATAGGACTTACTGAGGACAACACACACAGGTTTAAATGACTTGAATTCTGAATTTTTTTTAATCTGGATTTGGGTAGTTTTTACTCAATGATATTTAATTGCTCATGTGATGCAGAATATCTCACTGGTTTCAAGTTATTTCTGACCAATCATGCAATCATTTATTATTTATTATACGTTTGTAGAGCACAATTCGTACAGAAGGCAATTCAAAGGGCTTCGCACAACGGAATAAAACTCACAAAACAGATTAAGACATACAAAATCATTATATTAAAAAAAATATTTTAAAAGAGAAAAGTGCAGATAATCAGAATCAGAATGGGTTTATTTCCATTGTCAGTGATCAAAAATTCACAAACATAGGAACTTGCTTCGGCATGAGGTGTAACATAAAACAATGAATAAAATATAATAAAATATATAAAAGAGGCATGCATAAGATTAAGAATAAAATAGACTAAGATAGATAGACTAAGACTATATACAGAATGTACAGTTGGCAGACAGTGCAATGTGCAAATGTGGTAGTGCAAATAGATAGATAAATCAAGTGTCTTGAAAATGGTCATTGAACCTTGTCTAAAATTGTTAGTTTTCTTTTTTTCTTTTCACGTTCTTTTTCCCTCCTTTCTGCAGCTGCTTACCAACATTTCTAAACATTCAAAATGCCTTTTTATTTCAAATATGTGATTTGTTTGCAATGTCTTTTTGACCAGAATGATTTCAATTTAATTCAATAAAAGGACGTTATTTTCACAAAAAAAGGAAGATCTTTACTTGACTGAGATCCCATTTTCATTTTCAGATATCACTAAATTAATTTTAAGAAAATACATCATATAATTACATAATTTTATCCCCCATAGTCTAAAAACAGGCAAAAAATAAACATTTTGTCTGTTTTTATTATAGTATTGTTGTAAAGTTTCAGTTCTCTTTTCACCACTGATGACGACCAGTGACACATCTCCAGATCCAGCTCCATCAAAGCCAGCTGATCCTCCAGCTTGGTTCTCCTGACCACCTGACAAAACAAAACAAACTGCTGTTTGTTGTCATCGATGATTGAATGCACGGCTGCGGAGCTACACATGAATATTTTCTCTGCTCCTGATGTGTGGCCCAGCAGCGTCTACTCAAGAAAAGAAACTAACAAACCCTTAAGCCTTCATTCGGCCCGTCACTTCCACTTCTTGTTACTGCTATATTTCCACTTCTTTTCATTGACTTTGGCAGCTGAATTGTGCCATAATTGTTTCATAAATCTCTAAAATCGAATCTGTTTTCATCCTAAATCACTTTGTGTTTCCTTGTTAAGTCTAACCACGGTTTGATTTAGACGTTCAGCTCCATAATCAACATTACTTTAGCTGTGATTTCAACCACTGCGTCTCTGTAGGATGAAGAGAAACTTGCACACAGCGACCCAGGCACGGCAGGCAAAGTGTTTTATTTAAAATCCTGTTTTGAAAGATGTCTAAATGAAAGTATGGACTGAATATACGGAGCGTGTGTGCAATGTTTATGTTGTTTATTTGAGACTGCCTGACTCAAAGGGATTCAATGTTCTGCTGTTTTGAAGAACAAGCTGCATTTATCAAAACAAGAGCCCAATATTATGTTGACTTCACTGGGTTTGTGTTTGTTTGGAAAGCCACGGTGTATGAAGGTGTTACATCCCGGCTCTGCTAGGGAAAGGGGAAGTAACGAAAAACAAAGACGTAAAAAGGTTTAAATAAAGATGCAATAGGGGTGTAAGGGTAAATTAACAGAATCAACACAAAATACAGAAAACAAACAAGGTATGCCAGTCCCAAACGCACGGGTCACACAGGCCTAACAAAACAAAGGCCCATAAACAGAATCGCGTGACATATAAAAAGAAACATGACATAAACCAGACAAAACAAGTGCCTCGACACACAAGTCAGGCACTGCCACTGCAGCCCTGACAAAGAGGCATGAGGCACACCGGCCACACTCAGGCTGGCCCCGAGCAGGTGTGGAGCAGGTCCTTAAATAGTGGGAGGGGCCACAGGTGGACTGACTGGCCCTCCAATCAGAAGGCCAGGAGGCAGCAGCCAATCACGGTCCATGAGCAGGCGTCCAATCCCCAGCAACTCCACAGTCACACACAATTCACAAGACAAAAGCACAATATTCATAAAACACATAAGGAGGCAGGAACAGTGGGCCTGGGGCCGTAACAGAAGGTACTCAAGAAACACAACTATTCAACTCAACTTTTTGCTAAATTGGCTAAAATACAGGAATAAAATTGGCATTATTTTAATATGTGCCATAGGGCTGTCATCCTTTAGTCGTTCAGTCGATTAATTGGTCGATGGGTTCTTCGACCAACATTTTTATCAGTCAACTTTATTATTATTTAGACTTAACTAACCTAACAGCCAAAACGAGAAGATGTGGAGTGAATCAGTCAAGATTTTGGAGTAAATCATGAGTATAATCTAATCTAATTTATATATATATATATATATATATATATATCAGAATCAGAATCAGAATCAGAAGCGGTTTATTGCCATTGTCAGTGAAATTCACAAACATAGGAATTTGCTTCGGCGAAGGTGCAAACATAAAGCAATGAGTAAAATATAATAAAATATATAAAAGGCATGCATAAAAATTAAGAATAAAATAGACTAAGATAGACTATATACAGAATGTACAGTTGGCAGACAGTGCCATGTGCAAATGTGTAGTGCAAATAGATTGTCCTTATATAATATATAGTTAAAGTGACGGGTGTTACAGAGTGTTCATGAGTCCAACGGCAGAGGGAAAGAAACTGTTCTTGTGGCGGGAGGTTCTGGTCCGGATGGACCGTAGCCTCCTGCCCGAGGGGAGTGGCTCAAATAGTCCGTGTCCAGGGTGAGAAGGGTCAGCTGTGATCCGACCTGCTCGTCCCCGAGTCCTGGAGACGTACAGGTCCTGGACAGATGGAAGGCTGCAGCCGATCACCTTCTCAGCAGAGCGCACAATGCGCTGTAGTCTCTGTTTGTCCCTGGCTGTGGCTCCAGCGTACCACACGGTGATGGAGGAGGTGAGGATGGACTCGATGATGGCCGTGTAGAACTGCACCATCATCTGCGCCGGCAGCTTGGCTTTCCTCAGCTGCCGCAGGAAGTACATCCTCTGCTGGGCCTTCTTGATGATGGAGCTGATGGTCGGCTCCCACTTGAGGTCCTGAGTGATGGTGGTGCCAAGGAAGCGGAAAGAGTCTACAGTGGTGATGGGAGAGTCTGTCAGGGCGAGGGGGGGCAGGGGGGCTGAGACTTTCCTGAAGTCCACGATCATCTCCACTCTTATATATATATATATATATATATATATATATATATATATATATATATATATATATATATATATATATATATATATATATATATATATAACATATAAATTCACTGTTTACTAGCAGCATTACTTTTGTATAAATTGTTATTTTTGCATGAACATCTGTGCAGTGTTTTGAGTGCAGTTTCGGAAAGATAAACAGAGATACTTCATATTTTTTAGATATATTTTTGACTAATTGGTCGATGGAGCAGGTCTTTAGTTGACAAAGAATTTGTAGTGCTATTATTACTGCTAAAACTATTACTGTTACAACTGGCACTACTGATACTGGCACTAAAGATTGCTAAGGTAATCTGGACACTGTTTTTGAAATTTAGACTTCCATCCAAAAGTCTTTCAATCTGATGGAAATGGTTTGCATTTAATCCTGAGCTCTGATTGGTCCTGAGCCCAAAGGGAGGAGTTATAACTTAAACTGACCCTGCCCTTTTTTACACATCTTTCACTCTACAGCGTTTGTCGTTTAAGCCCATTGAGGTCTGGCCTGCTCGACCTCAGAGCTGTCAAGTGCCTCATTAGCGTTTGACTGGTTTGTTTTCCAGGTTTTATGAGGCTGTTGTAAACTGAGGGGAGGTTGTACCTCAGAACATTCCTATGACATGTTTTCTTTCCCTTCTCCCAGCCTAAAGGTGTCATTTAAGTAGCTTTTAGAAGAAAATGATTATGAAGCAGAATTTGAGTGCCTTCTGTGTTGATACAGTCTTTTGTACTGATACTACTTCAGCTACCACTACTGCTATTAAAGATAAAAAATAAAATGTAAATTTAGTAGAAATGTAAATGTATTTTGTTTAGTTGATGAAAAATTGTATTAATTCTTTATGATACTGATATTTAATTTAGCTTTATATTATTATTTATTTATTTGTTTTTTATTTTTTCACAAATCTAGTCTTACTTTATAAATAACTTTTTTCTTCTGCAGATAGGTTGCATGGCTGTAACGAAAACAGTTTTCCGTCAGGGATGAATAAAAGTAATACTGATTCTGATACTACTAGTACTACTAATACTTTGTATCCTGAGATAATTTGATTAAATTGTGATCATGTTGGACTTTCTTTGACACATGTTGAAAGTGCATAAATATTGTGTAAATATTAATTAATTCATTAACTCATTCATTCATTCACTACTACTAAGACTACTACTACTGCAACTTTGAAACTTTATTCCTGTAAATTGTTCCTCAAAAGTGTAATCCTGGTGCTGTGTATTGATAGGTAACTACTACAAGATGAGCATAACTATGTGTTTGATTATTGCTCCACAGCTGGACATCTTATTCCTCCTCCTCCTAAAACAACCACAACGGAGCTCAGAATCCAACACCAAAAGGCAAGTGTTATTGACAAAATGCACAATGTTTTTGTCCACAGAGCAAAATGCCTCAAAACAACGTTAAAAAGTAGAAGAATGTGCTGTGGAATAACCTGATAAACGTCTGGATCACTCCTGGTAAATACAGTACATTGATAAAATACAGTATTTCATCTTAACATCTCCATTTAACATGTGGCTTTAAATATTCTGATGGTGAGACACAATTCCAAGCTCTATTATCAAAAAACACACATTTGAAACATAATTTGAAATTGTGATTCGAAAGTCCAAGCTCCAGTCTTTTCTTGTGAAACACTTGCATCTGGAAGGCTCAGTCAGATTTGTAGATTTGTAAAAGTTTAGCAGATTAGGCTCAGCGCTGGTGTTACGTAATGAGGGAAATACTGTAACAAGTAAGTGCCAAACTGTAGGAATCTGAGCTACTGGAATCCAACGCCCCGGGAAATGAAAACTGCCTCTGCCATCTGCACGAATCCTCCTGCTTTTAACTCAACACAAACGGGAAACATTCAAAACAGCCTCCAGTGACCAAAGTGCTGTTCAGACA
This sequence comes from Rhinogobius similis, assembly GCA_019453435.1. Lineage (NCBI taxonomy): Eukaryota > Metazoa > Chordata > Actinopteri > Gobiiformes > Gobiidae > Rhinogobius > Rhinogobius similis. Next base: position 10,624,248 of record CM033635.1, on the reverse strand, counting down.
GAAAGACATTACTAATGAGGACGGAATGATACAAAACAAGTTTAATAAGATCGATTAGACAGAAGATTATCTGGTCTGCACTAAATTAAAGGCCAAAGCAAGACCAAAAAGTCAATTTAGCATAACATTTGTCCTTTAAGGCATGTTTTCTTGGGTTAACATTCTACTAGAACAAACACAGGTGGCAGAAAACGATAGAGATATCCTTAAAGGTCCCATAACATGCAAAATCGACTTTTCAGAGGTTTTAACCTTCCTTCGGTGCTATTTGGGCCTCGTATGTTGTGCCCAAAGTGGTTTTTTGATAGATTCCCGCATGTTTTCGCTAGAGAACTGTCTTTTCCGTCCCCCTCGGCTGAGCAGCAGACGGGGGCTCCTCACAAGGATGACGCGCTTCCCAAGGATGACACGGTGTTTAAGCCACGCCTCCAGGAAGCGCGCAGCCGCAGAATAAAAACAGCTAATGCTAATGCTACACAGTAATTACACGATGGATACATCACACTGATCAAAGAGTTAGCTTGTTATTTACCAAACGGCAACGTCCGTCGTCGAGGTCCTGGAGCACGTCAAACTCCAGGTCAGATCCAGGACGTAGGACTCAGCACGACGCACCGTCAGGACGGATAAAAGGTTTATTCCCGTGTTTGTGTATCGCTGTTTACCGGAGCACACGGCGCATACGCACTATCTCCGCTCTAGGCTTCGGCACGAGTTGGGAGGGGGGGCCGCGCTGGTTGGGCGGGGGAGGCAGCCTGCTCTCTGTTCGGTGGGGTCAGATCTCAGAGTGAGCCGTTTGCTTTTGCAAGGAGGGGGGCCAGTCCAAGAGATGGGTGTTTTTTGGAAACTGTTCTGTTATGGATATTGCACAACGCAAAATGTTATCAACAAAGCCCTTAGAATAGACTGTGTGAAGGGCAAAATGGCAGAATATGGGCCCTTTAACACTCAAAACATTCTGCATCTGTGGATCCAGCATGTGTCCTCGGTTATCACGCATGGAATAACCTTTACGATTTATGTGTCATGTCGTTTAATAAACACGTGCCAATCCCACTTAATTAACTGTTAATCTACATATTGTTTGCATCGTAATGATCTTAACCTGTGCGGTCCACAGAGAGCGTGGTCTGCTTTTCACATCAGAACATTTTCCCAACATATGGCCTTATTAAAGCCGCCCGTGTTTCTCCTCTGCCCACTGAACCACGGCACGGCGTTTGACTCGGCTTATTGTTTTTGAGTGTAATTAATGTAGCGATGCCTCGGAGAACGCCTTGGCCTTTACGCAGAACTGCTCAAGTTAATTACGACCGGAACGAGAGGGAAGGAAGGAAGGAGAGGATGATGGGAAAGGTGGATTGGTCTTTGTGGTGACAGAAATGGGAATTATAATGTCGTCTGTTGAATTATTGCATTTTGGGGACGTGACAATGGTAGATTCTGGCAAAGTAAATGACAATGTGAAGGGCAAAGCTTAAACACTTATTAAAGGAATAAAGTTATTATAGTTTAATCTGTTTTTAAAGACCGCTGACTGTAAATGCATCAACCTAAAGAGCGACTCTGCCACTGTACAACCTTCTTTTTACTTATTTATGATCAAGTTTGATGAAAAAAATATCGTGGAACAGCATTGCATTTTGATAAGTAAGAAATTGGAAAAAATGTACATGTATTTTAGCAGAGCTGGATATTGTTTTCAGTGTAATTAACAATTTCAGTACATACATAGATCACTAGTTATTTTTTGTACTTTATAAACCACAATAGTGATGTGATCTACGATGAACAAAAGTGTAATTGACTTCCTGTTGCAGAGGTGATAAGCCCCGCCTCTTCAGGGAAAAGCAGCAGGTTTTCCACAGATTTTCAAAAATGTTCTCTGCAAATTTGATTTGTGAGACAAATGTGATGCACTGCTGTGGTGACTCTCCTCCTGCAGGAAGTGCTCTGTCTCTGCCCAGATCTTATTCCTCCTCCATGGTCTGTAAGACAGATTTACATCAGAAATGCACTGGTGTCTCTCATCCACAGTTTAGTACAATATGTATGTAATAAAGACAGAAAAACAATATGTCTGTTGATGTTGCAGTTATTCCCGATTGACCATGTGGCGGGGGAGAACGGACTCATGGAGCCTGCGGGGGGCGCCAGAGAGAGGCCGAGACAGCAAGCTGAAACCAGTACTTTCTACTTCCAGGTAAATGTGCTGATCCAAGAGATATTGGTTTTTAAACTATTATGTGATGAATGTTGCACAACACAAAATATTATGTTGAAAAATGGCTGTTTGGCAGATTTTAAACCCAACATGTAAGACCCCTGACCCGGAGTCGGAATTGTTTTAAATAATTACAACCAAGTACAGGGATGTGGGTGAGGATTAACTCAAACATGCAAGAATAAATCAAAATACAACTTGGAGTAAAGTAATAATGAAAGAACATGGTTAATTAATGCACACAAGAGTCAATGAATGCACTATGTCCCCTTTAAAGTCTTTGCAGTATGTAAACCCTCTCTCCACTTGTGCTCGCAGGTGGTGTAGTGGATTGACAGTTGTGATTCTTTTTTATTATTAATTTATTCCTTTTTATCCACCATCTGATACAAGGAAACTATCAAGCTGCTGGACATGATAAATATGAAAAGAAAGCTGTAACCAACTTATTTTCAGTCAAATCAAACATTCTGGGATGAATTAAAGTCAGTTTCTACTCCAAAAGGACACATTTAAAAATTACACTAAAATTCTGAAAAATGTAATAGGACTTTTATATGCATTCTGACTGGACTTTTTTTTTTTTTTACTTTATTAGTCCCTTTTTTAATTTTTTTTTTTTTTTTATTAGCTTCAGTTTTGAAAGAGGAATTGTCAAAACCCAACAAAAGCCAAAAGTCTAATCTACAGACACCAACGTTACTTCTCCATGTAGTTAATATGTTAAATATATTTAACAAAGAACATTTAGGCGGGCTTTAAAATCTGATATTCCTCTGAGCAGAGCTTGTTTCCAAGTGTAATCAGAGTAAATCAGAATCAGAGGCCAAAACTACAGAGTCTCAGCTTTACAAACACAATAGTTTGTGCTTCAAAGGGTTCAGAAACAGCTTCAGTTTGAATTGAGGCTCATTTTAGTCAGACATTTTAGGAAAAACAGATCCAATTCAGCTGTGGTTAAGGCAGTGGTCCCAATTTTTTCCACAAGGATCGGCACAAAACACTTGATTTGATTCTAAAAAGAGTTTAATTGAAATGTGAAATGTTCTTGAGCTGGATATTTTATGTCCGCCGAGGTGCCTCTGCCTGGTCAAGGTTTTATCTTTATGGACTTCGTGGTGAAATAAAGGTTAAATAAATTAAAAAGACTCTTCCGGGGACCAGTAGAAAAGAGCAAGGCCAATTAAATTACCCTTACCCTCGTTTAATGAATTAGGAACAACGCAGTATCTTCTCTTCATTCATTTTTCATTTCATCTTTATCAAGGACACAAGTGCGTACACGAGTTCCACAGCTTGAGCATTTAAGCACTCATTGATGTGACCCATGTAATAATTATAACATCATTTTTCAAAGTACTAGAATTTCCCTAAAACTCCTACAATCTTTCAGGGACCTGTAGAAGAGAGCAGGGCCAGTAACAACAGCACAACCCCCCCAGCTAAACCAAGATAAACAGCCTAATATTTTCCTGTGGGGCCCCTCTTCCACGGTCACTTTCTCTCTTCTCTGAGTCGTTTCTCTGAAGCCACGCCCCTTTCCTCCTCTTTCTAGGAAGAGGACCCTGTAAACAGCGCTACATGAGGGTCCCGTCTCGTGCAGAGAGGCGCGTGAGGTCAGACGCTTACATCACACACAGGTTTAGCTCCTCCCCCCTCACCTCACGCTGCTCTTAAAGAGAGGACTGTTGCTGCGACCTTTGACCTCCACATACCTCTGCCTGAATCCACAGTTAACCCTCGGCTCTGGTTACACCCGCTTTTAGACACTTCACTTTCTAGGAAACTTTAAACAGGGGATTTCTTTGTCTAAGAAAATGGAACAAAATAGAAATGGGCCCTTGTATGATAAAACAAAAGCAAAAAGCAAAAGCAAAATATATATATAAATAAAACAATAAATGAATAATAATAATCATAGTTTTGAATAAAGTTTTACTGCGAGTGTAAATATTGCAGTTTACAAGCAATGAATAGAGTTCAATACTAAGTACCTGAAAAAAGCATAATGTGTCTTTTTTAGTTTCAAATGTAAATGTATTATTACTAGTATTATGTAAGTAACTTGTTAGTTTTAAAACTCCTAAAACTAACAAGTTACAAAATCTTGCTGTTTTGTAACATCTCTTCCCTGCACATGTGACCTGCCATCGTCTGGAAACAGGGTCAGAGTTGAACTTTAGGGGCTGCAGTAGAGAGAGAGAGAGAGTGTGTGTGTGTGTGTGTGTGTGTGTGTGTGTGTGTGTGTGTGTGTGTGTGTGTGTGTGTGTGCACATTGCTTTAGCTAAGTGCTTGGCGCCATCTACTGGCTGGATGGACTAAGTAAGTGTCTTTCCAGACTCTTGAGTAAAACATGAATTATTTAATAATAAACCTTTTTGTTTCTTTCAAAATATGAGATGGCAAATTCGAGGTACTCAGGAGCATGTTTAAAGGCTAAAACAATACAAAAATGCATCATATTTTTCCATTAAGAAAAAATGAAAATGGTTAATAAAAAATATGTTTTAGAGAATTATCCTGTGATTTATTTTCTTATTATTCGTGTAGATGTGATACATATTTATTTGGACTCTAAACTGAACTGTGTTGGTGTGACAGACGTGTGGCATCATCTTTCTCTCTTTCTCTCATTTTCTCCCCTTGATCACTCTTCTCTAAATCTCTCCTGCAGTCCTCGCCTCCCTCCTCTCTCCGTCTCATCCCCTTCACACTCTTTCTCTCCTCTCCTCCTTCAGCTCTCTTTCTGCGACTGATCTTTCGCTTCTCCACTCCTCTTTTCCCTCCTCCTCCTCTTCTCCTGTGTCTGATTCCTAACCATTATTCTGTGTGCAGTGCTGTGGTAAATCCTCACACTGCATCTGCTTTAAGCCCCTCAGACACTCGAGCTCTGCCCTCTGCGGCCGACCTGAGGGAGAGAGAGAGAGGAGAGAGAGAGAGAGAGAGAGAGAGAGAGAAGGAGAGGGCAGAGAGAGAAAGGACAGAGAGAGAGGAAGAGAGAGAGAGAGAGCAGAGAGAGGGGGGAGCGGTAGAAAGAGAGAGGAGGGAGAGCGAGGAGCGAGAGAATGATAAAGAGGGCAGAGAAAGAGAGAAGAGAGAGAGAGTGAGAGAAGGAAAGAGAGAGGAGTGAGAGAGAGAGAGAGAAGTGTGAGAGAGAGAGAGAGAGAGAAAGAGAGAAGTGAGAGAGAGAGAGGGAGGGAGAAGGAGAGGGCAGAGAGAGAAAGGACAGAGAGAGAGAGAGAGCAGAGAGAGGGGAGAGCGGCAGAAAGAGAGAGGAGGGAGAGCGAGGAGCGAGAGAATGATAAAGAGGGCAGAGAAAGAGAGGAGAGAGAGAGAGAGAGAGGGAGGGCAGAGAGAGAGAGAGAGAGGAGAGAGAGGGCAGAGAGAGAGAGAGGAGAGAGAGAGAGGCGTGAAAGAGAGAGAGAGAAAGAGAGAGGTATGTCATACATGTCATACATGACTTTCTCTAGTCAAGTTTTCCCTCATCAGGATGTGGTGTTAGCCCCCATCTACTGGCAGCGCAGGGAATTACCATATAATTTTTTTTTTTTTTTTTTTTAAAGGCTAGCTTGCCCTGTCATGCTAATGTAAGCGTGTGGTTAATCATCATGATTTGAGACAGAAATGCTCAGAACGATTGGTGATGATTTATGGAGTTAAAAACAGCCCTGCGACGAGCGGGCCCCTGTGTACCCCGCCCAAAGTCACTGGGATAGGCTCCAGTCACTAGCGACCCTTAAAGGGAACCAGGGGTAGAACATGAAATGAAAAAACAGCTCAGGAGACCTCAAAACAATTCTTCAAAAACAGAATGAAACAAGTGTGAATGAAGCTAAATACAACAGGTGTGTTTTTGATGAGAACAATGATAACAGCTGATGACCACTGTGTGCCCTTTAAGGCTGGACTAACTTGGTCTGGTATCTGCTTCTGTTCATGAAGATACTTTGCCTGGAACGCTCCACTCCAGGAGGACCTCCAACTTGTTTCTGCAGGAGACAAACAAGTGACTCCACCTGGTAAAGTTACAGGTCAGGTCTGTGGAGAGGCGAGCCCACTCACCGTAAGAATGCATGATTTTCAGATATTAAAAACACCAGAATATCCAACCGTTCAATTAATGCATGATACGATAATTGAATTGGAGAATCCGATATGTTTGGGCAAAATAATGTAATAATGTATTTTAATTTAGTTAAAATATGCATTGAATTTGAATGAATATCAACTTCAAAGTACAGACCAAAAAGCAGCCCAAATCACAGACATGAGCATTCATACAGCACTAAAATTAAACAAGAAGCTCTGAGTTTGTTCGAATGCAGGAGGTAAAATTCAAGGAAATTTGTATTAGCAGTGGACGAGAAACGCAAACAACATTCGTAATTATTACAACTTTCCCGAGGTTCAAAAGTGAAACCAATCCTGTTCAAATAGACTTCAAATACATGCAAAAGATACATTTAATGCCCTACTGTGCAGCCCTCCAAAACAAAGCAGTGACCTCAGCCAGACCACCAGAAAAGTTACACAGTGCACCTTTAACCTGCCATGTAAAGTCGTCCCTCCTCAGTATTAAGCCTCCTTCATTTAGCTCGTGTCTTCCCCTGTGTCTTGCCTTATGTTCTCTCTGCGGGGCGTCTGGAGTAATGGCCCCAGGTTACTTCTCGTTTGGTTTCGGCGTTGTGTGCACCGATCATCATCATCGTTGTTATTACGTTTAGCAGTGAGAGGTACCAACCCAGGTACGCTGACACTGCTGCTCTGTAATTGGCTGCTGCGCTGCATGAGTTTAGCCCCATTTGTGCTGCGCTTGTTATGGGCCCAAACTGCACGCTGCTTTGGTATTTTTTGTCAGATTTTCATGGCGAACGGGGGCGCAGCAAGACTCAGAGAGGCTGCAGATTTTGATAGGTGTTACTACAGGCTCCCACGACCATAAATGATCTGTAGCCGAGTGGAAAACATTGGAAACACATCAGAGGTGTTTAGTGAGACGGTGCAAATGAGGTCAAAGTTGGGAAATGGTTCTGTTTTGGAGGGTGAAAGAGTAACTGGGAGATCTTGGGGTCTGACCAGAGCTGTATTCGAGTGGCAGGATGTGACAAAGCTAAAGTACTTATTGCCTCGAGAGTGTGCTGAGGAACATTAGTTTGCCTTGAGCTATACAGTCAGGTGCGCCTTGCAAAAGTGTCAAAGTTTACTCGTTATTTCCTAAAAGTGGTGATTTGCTAAAAAAAAAAGAAAAAAAAAAGTGTGCCATGACTCAAAAAGGTTGTAAAACATTGACTTATGAGATTGTTTACTGAAAAAGTCACATTTTCAGCAGAAATATAAATGCACAATTGGATCCCTGTGTTATGTAAATAAACATTGCATTTTCAGTCACATTTGGGGCAGTTTACATCTTGTCATAAGTGGATGAAGTGTTTGGTGCTCAGAGCTGATTATAATATTAGACGCTTTGATGCTTTAAATGCAAATCCAGGAGGGATTTAGGTTTACGGTCAAAATCATGCTCTAAACTCCGCTCATAGGCACTCAATGTATATTCCCTTAGTGTAACGTAAACATAAGCTTAGGGCATTTAAGCGTTTAATGCGTGTGATGCATGTCCCTAAATTAATTTGAATAAAACCAAGCATTTGCCGCTGAGATAAACTGATCTGGAGTACCTTTGAGGACTTTACCTATTGAGCTCAGGATCATGACATCACACGTTACAGAATATTCAATCAGCCCAGTGTTAAATCAATGGAGATTTTAAGATGCTTAAATACTAAACTTAGCATTAATTCAATAGTATTCTAACAAAACATATTGATAAATGTATTTACCAGAAGTGACCCAGCAGTTTATCAGGTTCTTTCATGGATTTTTTCCCACTTTTTTTTTTTTTTACATCATTTTGGCAAATGTTTCTCAATGTAAGTTTAACACACCAACTGCAAACGTGGCAGATTTTCATGGCAACAGGTGTTTTTTGACGTTCTACCCCGAAATCTATTGTGCTTGTTTTAAGTTGATGTGGGAAAATGGAGAACACAAAGGAAATTCAGCCAAACTCAGGAAGAACATGCAAATCTCATGCTCCTTTCTGAGTCTATAGCTACCTTCTGATTAAAATAGCCTTTGTGCTTTTTGTGTGATAAGTGGATTGAACAATGGATTAAAATGTTAATGAGGCAACCAGGCAGTAATAACAGGTCGATTAAGAATGCTCATCTTGTCTTCGTACCTCGTAGTTTTTGTGTTTCGCTTTGACACGTTTCAGCAGTAACTTCCACCTTTGTCAGAAGCGATAGTCAGTGTGAAATGTGTTAAGAGCTGCTGGTCCTAGGTTGGTCAACCTGACGGACATCAGGTTGACCATGCCCTCTTTTTTTTGGAGAACTGTGTCCCATTCTGCAAAATCAGATCACTGCAACCGCAATAATCACGTAATGGACTGGGACAATACAGGGATCAAGATTCCAACAAATGCAAACGCTGGATCAAAGAAGCAACAGAGATTAGGAAACAAGGCGCATGCATGAATCGAGACGAAGGAGCGTTCTAACTTTCCTTCAAATGGGACACACCTCTCCAAAAACAACCAGCAACCAGCGGGGGGCATGGTCGACCCGACGGACATCAGGTTGACCCTAGGAACAGCAGCTTTTAAAGGACAAATATTATGACAAAGTTTCTGACATTGTTCAAAAGCATACTTAGAGTACATTTCATTTCATTCACGCTTGTTTGATGAATCCTGATTTGAAAATCCTCTCCCCTCCAAGCGTCAGAAACACTCAATTAATGTGTGACATTTTTTTGATGTTGTGACGTAGCTTTGGGAATCATCGTTAGCCCCGTTTTGCGTATTTCTGCTGTCGAATCATGATAATTACAACTGCGTGTCTGCTCAACAAGACAGAACATGGCACGCATTAGAAAGCAGTACTACTAGTTTAATTCTGTGTAATTTCAGCCAGTAGATGGAGCCAAAGCTAATTTACTTGATACTTGATATGCCAAGGTAAAGACACTCAAGGGCACATTTAAAGGCCAATAACAATACAAATGAGACATGTCACACCAACCATCGTGTGCCACTTCTGACGCAGACAGAAGTTACGGCCGAAAGAAGTCATTACATCATCTCTAACCTATTGTCTGGTATAGAAGAAACAAACAAAGACTAGTAACAATATGTGTCCGTTTAAAACTGCAACAAATTTGACCACCCTTATTGCCGTATTTACATAATTTCCTTTGCCGGAGCCCGTCTGAACCTGAGCCAGCCTCCTGTGGTGACCTTCCAAACATGGCGGCCATCTTGAGTGCTTCCTCTTCCTCCTCTCTCACGTCAAGCACTGGCTCTGTTCATTTATCAGCTCTGCACTTCTCTATGTCCTGTCATCATCTGAGCACCGCACTCCAGAACCTCCACTGGTTTTGTCCCATTTCCCTCTCCATACACCAGTTCTGAATGGAGGTATAATGCAGGAGGAGAGTTGGTGCCAGATGGTGGAGGAGGATGTTCTGGGGCAGCAGATGTCAAACATGATTCTGGAGATTATTGCAAAGTGAATACAGGCTGTTTACGTCTTCATGGTTTTGTATTTTGTAAAAACACTAAAAACAAACTGAACATATGGAGTAACATCTGTGTCAGAAAGACCATGAGCTGGAGATGGTACGACGAGCGGCACCAGTGGAAATAATTAGTGGATCTGCAGGAAATATGCACAAAACTACGAAAAGTGAAGCCACGATCAAACTTCGATTTGTGGAAGTAAGTATAACATTCAAGAAAACATTTTGGAATGCAATTTGGTTCTCTTTGCTGAATATTAGTCGTGCAGTTTTTGTAATATTAGTAGTAGTATTAGAAGTCAAATTCAAGACCTGGTTTAGTCCGGCTTTGGTCAAGTTCTGATTTTGTCCTGATTTTTTACAGATATATCCCTTTTAAGTGATATAGTTGTAGTTTAGACATGGTTTAATCCCATTTTAGACCATATTTAATCTTAAATGAATCTTTTAAGTCTGATTTAGTCTTGGTTTGGTCTTGGCTTCATCCTGTTTTTAAGTCATGGTTTAGTCCTGGCTTGGTTTTGATCTAGTTCTGGTTCAGCATTGGTTTGGTCCTGGTTTAGTCCTGACTTTTCGTCCTTGTTTTGTCATAATTTATTCCTGGTTCTGTCTTGGTCTGGTCCTGGTTTAGTCCTTGTTTGGTCCTGGTTTGGTTCCAGTTTAGACTTGGTATGGTCGTGGGTTAGTCCTGGTTTAGACCGGGTTTGAACGTGGCGCGTAATCCTGTTTTTTTGGTCCTGGTTTAGACATGGTTTTATACCAAATTTAGTCTTAAATTTTATTTGTTGTAGCCTTAATTTTTAGTTTTGCTTTATTCTTGGTTCAGTCCTGGTTTTGTCCTTTTTTGGTCCTGGTTTAATCCTAATTTAGACCTGGTTTAGTCCTGGTTTTGACCTGGTTTCGACACAGTAAAGGCCTATTTTTTAGGCCTGTTTAAGATTTAGTTTAATCCCAGTTTAGTCTAAATTTATCTTTATCTGATTTAGTCTTGTTTTAGTCCTGGTTTGGTCCTGGCTTAGAACCTTGTTCATAGTCCTAGTTCAGACATGGAACCAGCTTTTATTCCTTTATAGTCCCATGTGGTTTAGTCCTATTTTGGACACAAATGATTCCTAATTTAGGTTTGGCTTAGTCTTGTTGTACTCCATGTTTTGTCCCCGCATATTGTGTTTGAGATAGACCTGGTTTAAGGATTAGCTCTGGTGTAGTCTCTGTTTCCAGTTCAGATGTCGGTCTTGGGTTAAACCTGTTTTGAACGACACATATTCATGGGACAGAAGCAGGAGCGGTGCATAATTGTGCTCATTTTGTGCTGCAGAGACTTCTCCATCACCACTGAGAGATCTCATAATTGTGTCATGAAATCTTCTACATGTGGACGACGGGGAGCACTTTCGCGTGTAAACAGCCGCCTCCGCCGCGCTCATCTGCAATTCTAACTCACTGGATAAATGTGTTACAGCAGACTGTCATTCAGGCTGTTTAGACTCAGACCGAGATGGAGAGAGGCACGAGAGCAGGTATGAGAATAGGCTTTCGTTTTCTGTGAGAGGATCGCTCTGGTTCGATCATAAAGGCTGAGATTGTACGGCACTTCACCTCACATGTTTCTATCAAGGCTCAAAATATAGTCCCTCTTCAACAAAAGCTGCAATTTGTTCAGGTTTGAAAAGGCTTATATTGGTGCTCGTGCGACCTCACGTCTGATGGAGGTTGAGTGAAGATTGGGAGAACAGCTCACTAGAAATAAAATGTTTTTCACTGTTAAAATAAGAGTCACATGTAACACATTATCCTTTTATTATCAGGCTTTTCAAACGTTAGGGCACTCGCTTTGGTCTTTTCAGCACACCTTTTCACGTTTGGTAATTCTTCTTCTGTGGGGCAAACTAGTGTAAGAGACAACACAGAAAATGGACTGGCACGGTGCAGAGTGGTCAGCATGACAAGGAGGTCATGGGTTCAACTCTGTGGTGGTTGAATGCTTCTCCCCTGAGCTCTGGTTTACCCAAAGAACCCAAAACATGCACCAGGTAAAATCCTCCAGCTGAGCCCTGAACCAAGTCTAGCTCCAAAGCTGTGTCCTTGAGCACTGCACTGTCTGAAAAGACCACTGCTGCTGACAGACTGTCCCAACGGCATTGAAGGATGGGTCAAATGCAGAGGACACATTTTCCTACGGGGCAATAATGTAAATACCTTAACTTTAAAGTCTATATGACAGGTGAGACCACACATTTCACTAAAATGTAGTGAACATGATTATATTTAAGATTTGACCAAGCATTTTGTCCATTGGGCCCCGGTTTGGCAGTTTTTGTCAATTTTATAATGTTACTTCCTGGTTGAACATGGACAGCAAATATGACATAGGTAGAGGTAATTCCACAACTGTTACCTAGCAACCATTTTGTTAACAAGGACTAATATCCATATACGTTGTGGAAAAGTTAGGAATTGAAAACAAATAATACCTGATAAGGCCTTTATTTTGTTGAATGATGGAATAGTGTCTCTTTTGCGTTTAAATTGTCTCAATGTTTTCAGTGGCGTGTTGTGTATTGGTGACATGTGGAGGATTTCCTGTAATTTTAAACTTTTATTTTTCTATATTTCCTCATAAGCTACATCTTGACTATGATACATATTTACCACATATGCCCATACGCTGATTAGACCAGAATATGTTATAAAAGACAGGATATTTTAATACAGGTATTCAGACTTCTGTAACTACATTTCCACAGTATTCTCCGCATCACTGGCAACTGTTAGTTAAAGGTGCACTATAACTTTTCTGATGGAGGGTCCACCATCCGCTTTTCTCTATGGAAATGCCATTGCTTTGCTTGAAATGTTGAAATTAAACTTAACATTAAACTTAGACATTACGTTATCCACGTCTTTGTCAATGTTTGTTTCTACAGAACACCAGCAGAGGGCGCGAGAACTCCAGCTGCGGATGCACTGTTACTGTATAAACCCAGGTCAACAACAAGTGTGTGGACTTTAATAAACACAAAGGAGTTTCACAGGGCGCTCTGAAGATGTACAGCATGTAATCATTTCCTTGTTTGTATTTTTGAAGTATTTTTTCTTTCCTTTTCCTCTGATTGTTGATTTTTCTCGCACGAGTCCAAAGGCAGCATCAGGTCCCGTTCTGAAAACAAACCTCCATATTTGTGTCTCTGCCTGGTGCACTTCCCGTCTCCCGCCTCGCTCGGCCCGCTCCTCTTCAGACTGACCACGGACTTTGATCTGAGACTTTGAGAGCTCAGGGTCTATGGGGTCTTCATTAGTCTGAGCCCGGGCTTTAGTCTCCCAGAGAAAAGAGGAGAAGAGAGAGCAGAGAAACAGAGCAGAAAAGAGGAGGGTGAGAGGAAGGAGAGAAAGAAGAGGGGAGAGGGAGACAGAAGGGGAAAGAGCAAGAGAGGGAGTGGGCTTGAAAGAAAGAGGGAGGAGAGAGGGGTAAAAGGGAGAGAGAAGAGACAGAAAAGGGGGAAAGAGTGAGAGAAAGGACGGTGGGAGAGAAAGAGCGAGAGAGATATGGAGGAGCAAGGAAGAAGAGAGGGAGAGAGGAATGAAGGGGTGAGAGACAGTGAATGAGGAAGTGAGAGAAAGAGATGGAGCAGGGGGAGAGAAGGAAAGAGAATAAAAGTTACAGAAAGAGAGAAAGGGGGATTGAAAGAGGAAGAAGAGAGAAGGAGAGTGGGAAAGAGGTGGAGAGAAAGAGAGAGAGAAACTGAGACGAGAGAAAAGAGAGGAGCAAAGAGGGTAAAAAGAGAGAGATGGACAAAGCGAAAAAGGCGAGAAGGTGGGAGAGAGGAAGAAAGGAGGGGTGGTTAAAGAGAGAGAGAAGGAGAGTGAAAGAGGGCAAAGAGAGAGAGAGAGATACAGAGGACTGGGGGATAGAGCGAAAGAAAGAGAAAGTGTGGTGGAAGAGAGAGAGAGATAGAGATGAAGGAGGGGGAGAGAAGGAGAGAGAAAGAGAGATGAAGGAGCAACATGAGGGGGTAAGACACAGCAAATTAGGGGAGAGAGGTTGTTGGAGGAGGGGGAGAGAGGGAAAGAGAATGAAAGGTACAGAAAGAGAGTAAGGGGGATCGGGAGAGAGGAGGAGAAAGAGAGAGAGAGAAGAAGGAGAGGGGCACAAAGAGAAAGAAAGTGGGAGAAAAGAGAGATGGACAGAGCGAAAGAAGGAGAGAGGGTGGTGGAAGAGAGGCAAAGGGGGGGAGAGTAAAGGACAGAATGAGAAGAGTGGGAGAAGACTATAGACAAGGAGAGGATGAAAGAAAGAGAAAGCGGAAAAGAAGAACAAGAGAGAAGGAGAGTGGGAAATAGGGAGAGAGGGAATGAGACTGAGACAAGAAGAGAGAGGATTAAGGGGGAAAAGCAAAAGATAGAGGGACTGAGCAAAGGAAAGAGAGAGAGAGAGAGAGAGGGAGGGGAGTGAGAAATATGGAGGGAGGGAGAGTAAAAAGAATACGTTATGTTTGAAGTTTGCTTTAAAGTCAGTAGAGTCCACACTCAATCCTGATGTAAAACAGAGACATCGGAGCGAAATCTTCACACTGACCACTAGAGGCACTAGAGGGACACTCAGGGCAGAGCGGGGGTCTGTTCAAAGCCCCACCAGCGTCGTTAGGAAACAAGAGGAGCAAAAGACAGACGGCCAAAACCGACCAGAGGGAAAAGGCTGTCATTATATTTGCCTTTTATTGGGTGAGTTGTATTCTATTAGTGTGATAACGCGGCATTCGATTAAAACAGCAATTTGTTTCACCATTTATGATGCATTTACAACAGGAGTAAACCTTTATCACAAGTTAGAGAACAACAATTCGCACATGTTCTCACTAAGCGCTGCATTTTCTGTTTTTATCACTAATTCGGTGAAGTTCCAAGCCTAAATTTAATGACCAAATATCACAATCTATTCCTCTGATTTTAGAAAAGAAACTTTATTCCCAATTCCACAGAAAGAAAGAGCAACCGGAATACAGCTACTTACATTTAGTATCATGAATATACGTATTTTTGATACATGTGTTTAGTTACTTCCAACACTGTTTATTTACAAGTGGCTTCCTTGAAACTGCCTTTAGAAATTACTATTTACAGTTTCATCAGAAATGCAACCAAAACATGTACAGTTTATCCTCCAGACGAGATATTTTCAGATTTATTCAATAGATGTAGAATATTATTTTGGCCTGGTATGTTCCACAGTATGGCATTAAAGTGATCTATATGGCTTTTATTCAATTATGAGTGGTTTTATTGCTTAGAAATACCTTGAGAAACATGTTCTTGTGATTGGGGTCGCCTCTGTCTTAAGTTGCATGAGTTTGATTAGTTTTATGATCTGTTCCAAATATGAAAAGCTATATAAAAAAGACAATATTTAACTAGTTGAATTAATTTTATTCAGCTGTGGTTATGTCTGCTTTGAAATACTCTTGTATAACCACAATAGCAATCAATTACGCAGCAGCAAGATGGTGCATTGCATAATTATCGCCAAGAATATTCACGTAATTTGCTCTATTTGGAGCTGATTATCTTTAAACGTGTAAATATATCTCATTATTCATGTATTCAGCTCTAAACCTGTGACTTTGAGGCTATTTATGTCTGCCTTTGCCACTTGGTGCACGTGTGGTTTCATCATTACATCACGGCTGAGTCTGTGCCAGGCTCCTGCTCAGCTCATGTTTGATCCAGACGTCATGTGGGCTCCAACATGGCCGCTCCTCCGCTCTTTTCCCATCATGCATATGTGCAGCTGAGGGCCTTTAAATGTGAGGGTGTCATGGGGGGGTCGCTAAAGGAGCAGTTCAGTCAAAGTTTTAACAAATGTGAGCTCGATATGAAGGAGAGAAGGGAGAGAAAGAGAGGGGGAAAGAGAAGAGGAGGAGATAAGAAGAGAAAAAGAGATAGAGAGAGACAGAGAGAGTCAAAGGAAGAGAGCGAGATGAGCAGGAGAAGGGAGGGATGATATAAGAGAGACAGAGAGAGAGAAAGTTAGAGAGGGGGGGAAGAGAGCAAAGCAAGGGAGGGAGAGAGAGAGAAAGGAAGAGAGAGAGGACAGAGTAAGAATTAGTGGGAGCGAGGGAGGAAGAGACGAAGAGAGAGATAAAGAGAGATATAGATATAGAGAGAGTTAGGAGAGAGAGAGGAAGTGAAGAGGAGGAAAAGGGAGAAGGGTGAGAGAGAAGGAAAATGAGAGGGATAAAGTGAGGAAGAAGGGAGTGAAAGAGAGAGGGAGAGAAGAGGAGGAAAGGGGAGAGGGGTGAAAGAGAAGGAGAATGTGAGAAAGAGATGTGAGTGAAAGATAGAGGGGAAGAAAGATGAGGAGGAGGATTCATGACAAAAACAGAGATACTGTATGTGTTCAACAGAAGACACGCTCTTTTGTCACATGGACATTATGTGGTTATTTATGTATCAGAGTTCTACGTTTACCAGAGACACAGCACTGCTCGTTTATTAAATGGATTCACATTTGCACACAACACATCAAAACTAATCCTGGGGCTAAATAGAGTAGACAGGACTAAACAGGGATGTCACATTTTTGTGATATGGATATTGTGAGAAGAAAAAGCACATTTTAACAATCACTGACACCACAAAACAACAGTGGAATCCTCACTTCTGTGTAAGAGCAGCTGTCTTCATCCATTCTGGAAAAGCAGTGGAGCTTTCCTCAGCTCAGTGCTGCCACCCGCTGCTCACTGTGTTCCACTGCAGAGCATTTGAATGAACGTACATGACATGAAACACATTTACAATGAATACACATGATGATAATAATGATTTGTTCCCTCATTCAGTTGTTCTGCTTTGTGAGCTAAAAACAACAGAGGAGTTTGTCATGAGAGGAGCAGTTTTACAACAACACTATGGTTTTCTTTCAATCATTCACATTTTAAAACCCTGTAGAAAAACCTATCCATGTTACTGTTAGGATCCTTTTACTTCACTGCTGGAAAAATATAGATTCTTTGTAAAACATTTTTCTTATATCTGTTATATATAATATTTGAAAAAATTGTATTATTTTAATGGTATTTGAATATTTTTACAGCCATAAAAAGTGGAGTAAAATGGAATCAACATTACAAGTCAGCAAGTTTATAAATCCTGTAATAATGGACAATTTTTCAAACTGATTTTTAGAAAACATGTCAAATAAGGTTTGAAACAGAAAATCTTCCAAATATGTCTAGAACAGAAAACATTATGGCAAATTTAAGTGTGGAAAAATTACAAAAAGAGGATTACAATTCCCCAACAGCTCCTGAGGGTTAAAGTGGAGCATTAGCTGTTCAGAGGCGTTTGAATCAAACTCTGGATTCATTGTCCTTCTTAGTTTAGGTAAATTAAAATTTTTGGAGAGAATGAGCCCACACAGAGTTAAACAGATAATAAAACCTGGACAAGTGCGCACTCTGCACTCTGTCCATCACGGCAGTATTTTTAGATTCAGGACAGAAACATCAGCACTTCTCATGAAACTCTGTCAAAGTAAATTTTGTCAGATTTTCTCCAAATCCACAGGTAAAGTTTCTGCAATGAGGCAACCTGATGTAAGTCTGCAACAGACGGACGGCTCTGCAACTGTTAAAAGGTGCACTGTGGAACTTTTCTAGTGTCGGGTCCATCACCTGATCGTCTCCACAGCATCAAATCTGTCCCCATGGAAACAGGCAGAGTTTTAAAACATTATTAACATGACAGAGCTCATAAAACACAAAGAAACAAATGACATTCAAACCTCATTTAAAAAGTGACAAATTTGACAGGCTTTGGACAAAATGTTGCATGTTTTAAGGATTTTTTTTGGTAATAGAAACACCAATAAAAGCAAGCATCTTATATATATATATTTAAAGGTACCATACCTGATTTTCACCAACTTAAAGGGCATATGACAGGTTATAACAATTTTCTCATTTGGATTTTATTTGGTGTATCAATACCTATTGTAATAGCTAAAATTCTATTGTTACACCAATCAAGTAGTAGTTTGTGGAGAAAAGTTGAAAAACCTTTTGAAAATTACAGGAAGTAAAAATAGATGACATCACACTAGGCAAACACAGACTCATAGACTTGATATTTTAAAGATTTATATAACAAAATAAATGTGTTCACATATATCTATATGTCACATAATCTGTGACATTTTTTAGCAAAACTTTAAATATTTTAGTTACATGAGTAGTTCAACCTGTCATAGACACTTTAATAACAGTTTGAAGACATTCATTCATTCATTTTCTACCGCTTATTCCCGTTAGGGGTCGCGGGTGACTGGAGCCTATCCCAGTGACTTTGGGCCTTAGGCGGGGTACACCCTGGACAGTGGCCAACTCGTCGCAGGACTGACACAGAGGACAAGGACATTGACAGACAACCATTCACTCTCACATTCATTCACTAGGGACAATTTAGAGTTCTCAATTAATCTACACAGTCATGTCTGTGGACGGTGGGAGGAAGCCGGAGAACCCACGGTAACACGGGGAGGACATGCAGACAGATGTTGGGGTGGTGCGGGATTCGAACCCACGATCTCCTTACTGAGAGGCAGAAGCTCTAACCGCTCTGCCACCGTGCACCCCAGTTTGAAGACAAATTATTCCTATTTATGCTTTAGTTATTTACAAAATGCATTCTGAGCATCCTAATTATTCCCCGCAATTAGTTAATAAAAAATGCAGGTTTTTAGAACTTTCAGAGGCAGGAGCAGAGGTTAGCAGACAGCACACAGCGGTCTCCTTTTGACCCTTTGACCCTGTATGTTTTGTTTGTCAAAACAAAACAAACACGTATGTGGTTCAACTATGGACTACTTTAAAGTCTATTTGACAGGTTCGATGACACATTTCACTAAAACATAGTGAACATGATTTAAGATTTAAGATTTTATGAAACATTTTGCCTGTTTGTCCACAGTTTGACCGTTTTTGTAATGTTTATAATTGTACTTCCTGGTTGGACATAGGTAGAGACAATTCCACAGCTGTTACCTAGCAACCATTTTGAAAACAAGAACCAAAATCCAGATAAATTATACAATATTTATGATTTGACAAACAATTATACCCGATAACACCTTTATTGTGTTGAATGATGGTTTAAATTCTCCAAAAATATGTCAGTTGTGTGAAGATTGTCTCTGTATTTCCAGCAGTACGTCGCTTTTTGATGACATCACAGAGAAATATCAGAACTCAGCTCTACTTCCTGACATTTTAAACCTTTATTTCTCAAAATGTCTTCACAAACTGCAGCTTCACTGATGTAACACTATGATAAACATTTACTACAGGTTTAAATTAAGTCATAATTAGAACATCATGAGAACCTGTCACATCGACTTTAATCCCACAATGCACCGCCAACAGAAAAGAGGAAAAAAGCAGGAAAAAAAGTATTAGTTCAAACAAAATGTACACATTTTGTAAGCAATTTGACATTCTAGATTATTTTCCTTTGTATTAATTCACCTTTCCTTTGTCGTAATTCAATGTGAGTTGTCGTCTTCAATTAGAAATAGTTCAGTTTATTCTTTATCCCCTTCTAATCTAGAGCGATACCCATTATTCATGTATTGCGCGGCTCTTTCCCTTTGTCACATCTTTGTCACATCTGCACCATGACTTACGCATATGTTATTTGTGCATATCTTAGTGCTTTTCTTGCAGCGTTTACAGTGCAAGTGCTTGTCCGGTGAGGTTTTCTGCAGTGTTTGAGTGCAAAACGTGAGTGCTGGGGTTAAAAGACTTCTGCTGTTTTTGTGGATCAGTGAAGGTAGAAGAAGTCCACAAAGAGTCCTCCAGAACATGAATAAAAGATAAAGTTCTGTTCTGTTGTCTGAAGAAAGGCCAAGAATATACACCAGGCAGGGCAAAAGAAAATCGATATTAAAATAAAATAAAAAAAAGTTGAAATCAAACAAAAAAGGTTAACACACATGGACTGCAGTGGTGTAGGTGGTTATTGGAGCAGAAAAGCATAATGTTTAGCTCCACCTCCACCATGAGCCTTATCAGAAAACCATTTATTCTCTTCACTTTATTTTATTCTGGAATTTAGGGTCACCAGCTTATCTCCAGGGCATTCAAGGTTATTCAGTAAATTGTTTATTTATAAAAAAACAACAACAAAATAATAATACTAATTGTGACCATTTTAGCTTTTTACCTGACGTTTACTTTACTATCAAGGTTTGATTTCACAAAGCTGGTCACAAACTTGAGCAATTGTGATTTATTGAAGAGGATCTGGCTGCAGACCTCTGACCCCCTCACCTTACACCAGGACAGGACAGTATACAGTAAGACTTCATTGCACATTTTCTCATGTTTTATGTTGCCTCCACTGTCTTTTAACCATTATTAAAGCTCATTTCAAACTTTTTTTTCTCCTTTCTTTATATATATTTTTTCATCGAGGCATTTTCTAATCAGAAATAAACGAATATTGAAACGTATTTGACCATTGGGCCACAGTAAATCATTCAAAATGTTGATAGTTAATAGTTTTTGATGAGCCAACTCACCTTTGATAAGAAATTCGACATTGATGATAACATGTTGGTTATTTAGATTGTGATAGCAGACTTTTTCAAAATGTTCAGTAAAAACAATTACCTTTTATTTATCCGGGCTAATTTAGCAGGAAGCCTGAGGTCTAACAAAAATTGGTCTGGCCATAGTTTAGACCCCCAGCTCTAAACTCCGTCTTCATTTAAGATGCCTTAACCTTTTAATTGTTATGTTAAAAAATGTGGATGAGTTTCCCACTGTTGTTTGGTCTTGGTATCAGTAATAATCTGAATAATAATAATACATCAAACTTGTATAGCGCTTTTTTTGGACACTCAAAGATGCTTTACATGAACAGACAAAACAACATAAATTTACACAAAAGCCAGTTTGAACAGGTGGGTCTTAAGGAGTGGTTTGAATGTCTGTAGTGAGTCCGAGTTCCTGATGGTTGTGGAAGTGAGTTCCAGAGGGCGGGGCCAGAGGGCGGGGCCAGCAGCGGTGAAGGCTCGGTCCCCCAAGGTCCGGTGCTTAGTGCGGGTGATGGGAGTGAGGAGGTTGGTGTCAGCAGAGCGGAGGCGGTGGGTGGGACAGTACGGTTGGAGTAGGTCTGTGAGGTAGGAAGGGGCGGGGTTATGGAGGGACTTGTACGTGAGGAGGAGGAGCTTGTATTGGATACGATATTGAACGGGAAGCCAGTGTAGTTGGAGGACAGGGGTTAGTTTTTGAAGGCAAGTGGTGGGAAGCCCATAGAATAATCTGGTGTTTCTTCTCACAATCCTAACACTAACATCTGACATTGTGACTTCCCCTCTCCACATGTCTTGGTGGACGGTGGGATGAAGATTAGATCCAGACTCCATTGAAAAGAAAATAACTTTGTCTAACCATAAATCTAACCCACAACCTTCTTGCTGAGTGGCTGGACAATACACTACTTTAAAACACAGTCCAACCAATTTAAAACAGTGCAGTTTTTGACCTAAACTGACACAGACAAGCTTCACAGACTCTGTCACCTGTCACGGACCTGTCACGGACCTGTCATCGCTCTCTGCGCACCAAAAGAAACAAGTCGAAAAGCTTAAAACCTCTTTAATTATAGCTGATTGTTCAAAGGGCCTGGATTCATTATTTCTGGTTGTTTACAGCTCTATATTTATCAGGTCCCTGCTGCTTTAGAGAGACTTTAGAGGGTTCAGTGGTGTTTGTCTGTCACGGCGGCTGGAGCAAACGTCATCGCTCTTTTCACTCTTAAATCATCCACTTTGAATGAGAAGAGTTTGAAGTTTAAAGTGGAGAGTGTCATGCTCAGGTTTATAAAAGCAATTTGACCCAGGCACAAGTTAGAAGTATGTAAATGTTAAGCTTTTTCCCTCCTAAATCACTCGCCCAAAATGACATCTAATTCAAACTGAAACTGTTTCTGAATCCTTTGGAGTAAAAAACAAATGGCAGGATTCTTCATGAAGCTGACATTCTGTAGTTTAACAAAAAGCTGCTGTTGGAGGTTTGGAGTGACAGATTTTAGATTGAGAATTCACTGGGTTTAGACGATTACAATTTCAAACACTTGAGATTTAGGGATTTATAAAGCAAAAGCATCCAATATAATTCAGTCCAACTTTATTTGTAAAGCACAAGTAGTACACAGAGTAAAACAACATCAATAATCACTTAAAATCACATGGATTGCATGAATAGTATACAAACATAAACATGAAGTCATTAAATCTAGATAAGATAAGATAAGAGATCCTTTATTTGTCCCACAATAGGGAAATTCCACTGTTGCAACACACAGTTTAGGACAGGAATGAAAGAAATAGGCGCATGCAATAAAAATAGGATAAATAAACATGGCAATAAAAATACAATATAAAGTATAAGGTATAAAGTGCGCACTCTTATTTACAGTAAAATGGCAACTAAAGTGGCTTAAGTGTCTTGTTATATACAGTAATAAAACGTGATAAAATTAGCAATAGAAAACCCTAGGCATAAAAATAATAAAAGACTGTCAATGGACCACACACAAACATGTCCATGTGCAATGCATATAAAATATCAATATTTAGTGACTTAATTTATGTATTTGTGAGCTTGGAGTTCGAACTGATCCTGATTGTTAAAGGAAAGGTTGACTGGGTTATAGCTTCCCTTTTGTGTATCACAGACCAGGAGCTTGATAGTAGCCTTTTATGGCTGACAAAAGGAAATAGATGAAGACACATTCTGTGGCTTAGCATGAAAAGGTGCTCTATGTAATGTTTCTGTTGGAAAGTCTGCACCTGCTGGTCCTCATGAAGTTCATTCTAGTCTAACTCCATGAAGACACGCTGCCAGCCCCCGTTAACTCTGCCTCCTGAATCCTCGCTCGAGTTTCCACTGCGGTTTCCTTCCCTTGACTCCTCTGAGGTTTGCGACACCACTTAATATCGTGCATTTGATTGACAGCTGAGGAGTCGAAGAATACAGGATGGAAAGTGGCAAGGAAAGAAAATTGAGAAGTCATATATTATGGAAAATTGTCTTTTCGAATCTTTTAATGACTTGTAAACATTGTTCTCTCATCATAAACATACCTACAGGTGTATTTTGCTTCATTCAAGCTTGTTTCATTAATCATAATTATGAGGTCATCTTATCCACTCCTTTTCTGAGCCTCAGAAAATACGCACTTTCATATTTCCTAGATATAGTGGGCTGTTTTAAGTCCATAAATCATCATATTGTTCTGTGCATTTCTGCCTCAAATCCTATTCAATACATGTGCATTCTAACATTAGCATGCTGGGGCAAGCTACCTTTTGTTTATTTCCCCGTGGAAGTGCTGCTGCTGCCAGTAGGTGGAGAGCCAACACCAAATCCTGATGATAGAAAGTAATGCACATTTTTCAGTGTTTTATTTTAAAGTACACAGTGTTTTTCATCATTTTCTAAGTTTGACTTTATTTGATGTATTAATACCTGTTGTAAATATAAATTATAGTTTTACACCAATCAAGTAGCTATTTGTGGAGAGAAGGGAAAAATCTGTGGAATGTTACCTGAAGTAAACAAATTGATGACATCACACTGGGCGGGAAAAGGTTATACATAATTAACACAAAAGAAACTACTTCTATGACCCTTTAAACATGAATTCAACAAAATAAAGGTGTTCATGTGTATTTTCATTTGTCAAATTAAAAAATGTGACTTAAAATGAGTTTTGGCCCAGTGCACAGGATGGTTTCTTAGTAATTTCTAGTGTAATGTCATCATTTACAACCAGGAAGTAAAATTAAAAACCTAAAAAAATGCTAAACTGGGATAAAGTTTGTAAAGTATTTTAGAAAACTTTGAAACATATTTTATCTTTACTGCATTTTAGTCAAATGAGTAGTCCAACCTGTCACTTTAAGCTCATAAAGATGAGATGTCAAAGTAAATATACTCAAATGTACTACATATAATGCAGAATATGTGTCCTTTCTGCCCATTAACCTGAACGTAATCAGCCCTGCCCGGTGCATCATGGGTAGTGCATCCGCAGATGTCCTTAGTCAGCAGAAAGCAGCGCTGCCTCCTGCAGGTGGAAGCAGAATTACACGCTCGCTCGATAATCTCAGATCCGATAACGCTTTAGAGTGAAACCTTGAAATTCCCGCGGGGGCTTTCGTTTTTAGCGGTTTGCTCGGCTGATGGAGTAATCACAGGCTGATTAATCCAGATATGAGCGGGTCAACAGGACGCTAATGTGCATGAGAGCTTTGTTTACAACTGCAAGAGGGGGAGAGCGAGAGGAAAGGGGGAGAGAGGGAGACAAGAGAGGTTCAGGTTTTCTATATAGTCTGTTTTAACATACATCACATAAACAAAGCACAAGTCACTCAGGCTCGACACTCTCAGTCAGTCCATGTTGTTTATCAATTTAACAGACTGAGAAACTGTTGATTTTACAAAAGGAAATTCTATATCCTTCCAGCCTTCGAGCTCATACTGAGATATGAGCACATGAGAGGGCTCTACAGTGATCTTCAGAGTCTGTCTCACAGCTGAGGTTTAAGGACTGGAGAGGACACGCAGAGAGGGGGGAAGTAAGGCGAGATGGGGAGAGAGTTCATTTTTATCTAAATATATCTATTTTTCATTTAAAAGCCACTACTAGCCTCAAACAAGTGACATTACAAAATAAAAGTACTTTAAGAGTATGTTTTTTGTTGATTCTGTATTTTCTTAAAGGGCCTATGACAGGTTGGACCACTAATTCGACAAAAATGCAGTTAAGATAAATATATTTCAAATTTTGTCTGAGTACTTTACAAATTTTGTCACGGTGTAGAAATTTTTCATTTTTTAGTTTGACTTCCTGGTTGTAAATGATGACATCACACTAGGAAATTACCATAGCAACCATCCTGTACACGGGGCCAAAACTTATTTAATGTTACAGATTTTTTAATTTTATGAATAAAAATACATGTGAAACCCTTTATTTTGTTGAATCAGTGTTTAAAGGATCAAAAAAAGTTGTTTCTTTCCTGTATAATCTTTGTCTCCCTAGTGTGAAGTCATCATCTGTTTACTTCCTGTTATTTTCAACATATTTGTCAACTTTTCTCTACAAATGGCTGCTTGATTGGTGTAAAAATTAAATGTATATGTACAATTAGTATTAATACACCAAATAAAGTGAACATTAGAAAATCATGAAAACCTGTCAGTACTCCTTTAAAGCAGAACTATGTATCTTCAATGACAGAGCTCCCCCTGCAGGTCTCTTTTGAAAATACACTGCTATTAAAAATACGTCAAAAGGTTTTGTTTTTTTTTTTTCCCTTTCTTTTTATTGAAATAAGGAAGTACAATCACATACAAAAACATTTCATGTCGCCAAATATAAAAAAGAGAGCCAGTGTTTCTCAGGAGAGTTGTCTTGGGTCGGCGTCAGGAAGTGTTGCAGATGGTTTTCCGTGCAGAAACAGCAGGGGGCGACAGTGGGGGCTTCCACCACACAGATTTAAAGAGACGTTTAATGAGATCAAAAAGTTACTTAAATTTAACTAGTTCATTCCAGATTGATACGTACATGTTCTACACATTTATCAGTCTGGAAACAATCGGGAAAAGGAAGAACATGACAAACATTTGAATTCTATTGGTCGAAGCCTCACAACAGAATGCTCAAAGCTGTGTACATGTAAAAAACCACAAAAAAACACAAATAGTCAGTATTTCTGATCAAATACACCGAAGTACATTCATTGTGTTGCCATGTTTGTTTTGGTTTGCTTGGGCGCTTTACTCTTAAAACCACAAAGCTGCACTGAGCCATCACTGAGCCATTTTTGCCCAAAACAGAGACGTGGCAGCAGTTAACATGAATTCAACACAATTCACTAAGAATTTGAGGAAATTCTTAGTGAAATTCTCATGTTGCCAGTTGAGATGTGAATTATGTGTTTGCTTTGGAAATGAACCGTCTTGAACAGCCAATTTATTTCTGAATAAAAAGAGCAACATTGTCGTTTAAAACAAATAATCTACAAATGAGTAGTTTTATCCATCTGCGACTGACTGCCCAAGGCCCATTTCAGAAACTCAGCAAAAAATATAGACAAATATTGTACTTGAAGAGGAGATTTGTACTTAATGTACCAGAAACACAGTTCATGTAAAGTAATATGTCGTTTCTAAATGATTAGTGTGACAAAGCATTGCAGACCATATACTTGTAATTCAATATATCGAAAGCAAACCTTCTTTTTTCTAAATCAAGACAACTCTTAGAATAATAGAACACAAAACTTCACACTTGTTTGAAGATGTAGTGCCTAAAATGTGTCTGTACTGAAACATTTCGTGAGCAAAGAGAGAACATTCATTTAGCTGTTTACCTGGTGGGACACGCTGCTCCGTACTGCTGCTTTTGTTTGGTTTAGTCGATATTTCAATTTCTCCCACAGACTCCAGCAACAAAAACAAGTGATTTAAAGCAAAGCTCTCCAATAAAGACGAGACTCAAAAGCTGGATGGGCTTCACTCTTGTCAGTTCTCATTTAATGTATTGGTGACTTGAACTGCAACGGGTGAAAATGAAACCACGGTACTTTAGATTTAAAATGATCTGTTTTTGCATAATCGTTCATGCCTCTAGAAGGTCGTCTAACTATTATTGGCACACTCTGATCAACCCTTTTGTTTTGGTTCAGGTCTGAGGATGGAGTTGTAAACGGGTGAAGAGTTTTACATCAGTAAACTTGTTTGTGTTAGTTTTGGTTAGTTCTCCTCAGACAGAGACTCACCAGTTCTCTGTCAGAGGAACTGAAGAAGCTTGGAGCGCAAACCATATTCACTCTCAAAACAAATACCAGTTGACAAAATGACATCGTTTGCTACGGAACCTGGACGATTGAGGATATACACAGATACATTTCATCAACAGATACAGTCATAGTGGAGGGGCGTGCTCTGGCGTGGATAAAAACTCTCATTTATAATCAGTTTTCTGACAAATTATGTGTATTTTAAGCCCAACTTTTAGGTCAAGTCAGAATTGAGTCCTTATCCAGGTTGTTGACATGGCATTATCCCAGAGATGTAAACAAATTGTTCTGTGGATGTTGAAACACAGAAGGCGGCACTTGCAACATTTTTGTATTTAGCCTGCAGCTTCCATTAGCATTCTTCTTCTAATTGTGCTTTTATGTGAAGCACTTTGAAGTTGTTTTAATGCGCTATATAAATAAACTTGGTACAACTTTATAACAATTATTCATGCCTTAATAAAGCATTAAAAATCTATTTTACAATTAACAAATCAGGCTTAATAACTTCTAAATTAAGAGGTCAGGGTTAGAATGAAGTCGTTGTTCATGTTTTATTAAGATCCAAATAAGTGCAGTTACTATAAAGTCTTAACATAAACTCAAATTTAAATTAATTTGTGAATATTTGTATACATTTATTCTTCTCCATGTCTTTGTGACTGCATCTGGCACAACATAATCCCCTTAAGTCTGCATTTGCTCTTGCAGAACAGTGGGTGATAGAGTAGCTCTTCTACTTTAAAATGAATGGATTGCTTCTCACTGATGTCTGTGGCCGTTCTCTTGGATTCTGACGTAACGGGCTCTTTATTCTGGGATTTGCTTGTGATAAAACATTTTACAATTTACTCTAGAAAGGAACACGCTCTAACTATTGATCTCACGTCTCAATTAAGCATTATAAACTGACAGGATGTTGTGATGGTCTGATTCTTCTCTTTCTACAGCAAACTCTCTGACACACTGACTCTTCACTTCGCTCTGGTCTCGTCTAGGAGCACTCGGCCCGGCTCAGACATGCCGCTGTGGGAGACTTATTGGCCGCGCAGAGCACCCTCGGGTGTGAGGGAGTGAAGGGAGCGAGAGGAGAAGTGTTTTGGGCGATCCGTCTGTGTCAGAGCGGTAATAGGCTGGTCATCTGTCCAGACCCGGAGTCACACTGCGCTCAGGAGGTAATACGTTCATTAAAACGAACATCTGAATTCAAATGTGTGTGACAAGAGCTGATTAAAAGTGGCTCGAGAGTTAATTTGGTGAAAAGTAGAGATTAAAAATATTCAAAGCTAATGGTGTGGGATAATTGCGTTGTTATAGGTTTGCTTTGTAACTTTTCTGATGGAGAGGCCCAATACTTGTCTGAAGATGTTATTGTTTTGTCTGTAAAGTTTCACAGTATAGCATTAAACACCTCTTGCACTGAATACTTACAGAGGTGTTTTTATTGCTCAAAAGTACCTCGAAAAACGTGCAGTCGTACGCCTCATTTACATTCTTTACTCTAATCTTTGGAACGCAACTGGGATTGACATTTTCTCCCGTAAAACCTCAAAACACAACTTAAAAAATGTAAAAGAGATGCCACACTCCAACAACAAATATAAAAGTTTACAACCTTGCTAAATATTTGGTTTGTATCCGGTATCTAATTGAAAAAAATCAAGTAAACTGAGTAAAAAGATAAGCACACCGCAGCTACGCTAAGATTTATCACTGACACAGACTTTGGGATCACACACAGTTGAACTCTTTACGTTTCTGTCCTTAAATGACATGTTTCTGAGTCCAAGTGTTGAGGAAATTAATTGTTGTGCAGCAGGTGAAGTGTCCTAAATCTCCAACTGCTCTGCGCAGTCGGAGCTACTACTTTCATTTTACATTTTACTGTATAAAGTTGATGTGGGCCAAGCAAAAGCACGGACAATTAGGCCGAAGAAAAGCAAAGAAACACATTTTATCAGTTTGTGCTGCCTTTAATTCTCAAATTAGAATGCTTTTGTGTAAAAGAATGTCTCTGTATAACCTCTATAAACCTGGCGTTACTGTTTAAAATCATATTGTTGAAAATTCAATTCAGTTCATTTTTGTAAAGCCCAAACTCACACCAACAGTTGCCTCCCAAAATCGTTTATTTGACCAAAAGAAGGTTAGAAAATCAATCAATGAAACAATCATTGGTCGATAATAACAAAGAAGCTCAACAAAATAAGCAAATCGATAACTGTCCCAGAGCATCCTGTCCTTAGACCCTCTTCTCGGCAAAGAAAACTAAAAATTCAAGACAAAACACTAACATCTCCGTGGACACAGAAGGTGACATAACCTTTGCCAGAAAAGTGAGGCTGCATAGCACAAAAACTGTGTGCACATGTTGATGTGTAAACTCAGAGGAAATGGCAAAACTTAAACATATTTTCTGGCGAATACTTGTACAGACCTTTACTGACATTTTCTGCAGTTATTCCCTTTTGTCCACCATCTGATAAAAAATAACTCTCAAGAAGGTAAAAAGACAACTACTAGCCTACTTATTTTCAGTCAAATCATAGGCATTCTGAATAAACGTTTTCATTTTATTAAAGGTTTTTAGTGAAATTAGCTTCAACTTTGAAAAATGATTTGTCCAAACCAAACAAATGCTCCGTCAACCGTCTGTAAGTCAGAATCTCCTATTTATACTGTTTTGACCTAAATAAATCAAGCTGGAATTTGAAATCTGATATCCCTCTGAGCAGAGCTTGTTTCCACTTATAATTAAAGAAAATCAGACACCAGAAGCCAAAACTAAAGAGTCTCAGCTTCATAAATATGGAGGAAGTAGTGTGCCAAAATGAATTCATTTAAAGTAAAACCCATAATTAATTATATATTGATATATAATAATTATTAATTCATTAAAAGTGTATACTGAATTAATTACATACACATTTTAATAATTAAATGTTCAATGATTGACTTAAATGTGCAATAAATTAATTAAAGGTGTCATTAAATAATTTAAAGAAATATTTAAAGCTTAAACTTAAAAAGTTATTTTTGATTCATTCTGGATTTTATAAAGTTGTTCAGCATTAAACTAATCTGTTAGACTCGTCAAACTCAGAAGGCGGGACTTAACCCTAAGCACTGCTCTGGTTGAGTCCATTGGGGTCTATCATATCACAACACAGCTGACGAAAAAGAACAAATGTAGATATGAGGCCGACAGAAATAGAATCTTATAGTTCATGACTATATGAACTGAGCCCATGAAAATGCACGTCCAAACCAAGATCGAGACCGGACCATCGATGGGGGCTGTGGCGCTGACCAGTTCAACAATATGTTTGTGCTCCAAAGGGTTCAGGAACAGCTTCAGTTTGAATTGGGAGACATTTTAGACAGGCTTTCATTTAGGTAAAAGCAGTCCAAATGATAAGGGGTTTTACTACTGTAGCAATCGCAATATTTTAGATAAAACTGTACTACAACTGCGCAGAAGGCAGTGGCAAATTCTCCTCCTCCTTAAAGTCTATGTGACAGGTTCTCCAGAATGTCTAATTATGACTACATTTGGTGGGAGGGCACCTGTAGTAAATATTCATTGTGGTTTTATGGTTTTGAAGAAGTTGAAGTTGCATTTGTGAAGAAATTTTGAAAACAAAAGTTTAAAATAATAGGAAGTGGTGCTGAGTTCTAAGATGGAATCTCTCTGTGATGTCATCAAAAGGCGACACGCCATAGAAAATACAGAGACAATTTACATGACACATTTTTCTGACAGTTTAAACAGTCATTCAACAAAATAAAGGTGTTATAAGGTTTCATTATTTATCAAATCATAATTTGGCCCTTGTTTTCAAAATGGTTGCTAGGTAACAGTTGTGGAATTACCTCTAAATATGTCAAAAACTGTCAAACTGGCGATAAACAGGCAAAATATTTAGTAAAATCTTGAATATAATCATGTTCACTACGTTTTAGTAGAATGTGTTGTCCAACCATGTCATGTCCATAGAGGCCAAAATCACAATGTTCAAATATACCAACAATAAAAGTCAGTGATACACAAAAAATATGTAAATCTCACGCAGTTTTTCCATTGGCGCATATGTGTTTTTGTAAATGTGGTGTTCTATTCTCAGCTCGTTGGTCAGAGCTCGTTGGAGGCTCCCGGACACTTGCCTCGTTACAGCAGAGTCACAGACACAGAGCACAGTCAGAGGAGCACCAGGGCTAAGGAGGTGCAGAGGCAGAGACAGACAGGGGCCATTTTGGTCTTGGCACCAAATGTTCTGCTCCAGGCTCCATCCAAACAGTGCCACGTCTGATGTGACACTCCCTGGCACAGGTTTGACACAGCTGCTGTTTATTGTGGGAGAAATTACAGTTATGTTATCATAATCAACAGTGAGATGAAAAAAAGAAAACTCACATCGTGTTTAGATTTAAGTCAAACTGTAATATTTACAGTACAGTAGATTGGTCAAGTTTAGATTCATGTAAATTAGGGTCATACTGAAAATGTGTTGTACTTTAGATGAAAAATGTACTGATTTCCACTGAGAAATGCATTCTTATGAGGCTGGTGGGCGTTGGATAAACAGAGCATGTGTTTGACTGGACTTTTCATAACCTTTCACGACCTCCGGGTCACGTTTCCCAGAGCCACCACAAACATGAACATTCTGTGCCATTGCATTATTAAACACAGAAATCATTGCTTA
The DNA here is from genome assembly GCA_019453435.1 of Rhinogobius similis. Lineage (NCBI taxonomy): Eukaryota > Metazoa > Chordata > Actinopteri > Gobiiformes > Gobiidae > Rhinogobius > Rhinogobius similis. Next base: position 10,592,870 of record CM033635.1, on the reverse strand, counting down.
GATAACGATCAGTTTCACAACCAAGAAGAGTTTTGCTCAAGGACACAGCAGCAGCAGCTATGCTTGTGGCCTTGAAACAAGCAGGCAGGGCATCTGAATGTTTTATGCAGTTCTTTGGCTCATGTGTGCTCTTTCCTGAAGTAGTATTGGCAGATTTAACTACAGTCATGTCATGTGAGACACACGGTTCCCAGTTTTATCTGCAATAACTCACTGTGTGGCATTACTGGAGTCTTCTCAAATGTCTCCAACAGAGCTGCAGCTGCCTTCAATCATATTTACACCAAAGCGGCAGCAGTGTGAAAGCACAGATTATGTACTGGGATCGCTTTTAATATTAACCGATCAGACAATGTGTAACAGCAACGTTATAAATAGGTCCAACGTGCATAATTAGTTACACTTCGTTCAAAATCCTGGCTTTTCAGCAGCCACACACAAGAAAGAGGCTCGCTGTGTCAAAATAAACGTCTCATCCACTTTCAAAATAAGTTGTAAAAACACATCAGCCACATAAACTTCCAGAAACAGAACCTCTAAAAATGACTAATGACAAATGAAGACCAGTTTATTGTTGAAGTGGAGAAATATAACATACTTTGTCAAGATGTCAGGATTTCAGTTTCTTCCTTCTCCCCCTCCCACTCCTGTGTTCTCCCCTGGGCGGAGTCTGGGAGGGGTCTGGGCGGAGCCTGGGCTTCTAGTTCAAATCCTTCACTCACCTGTGGTCCATCTGCAATCGACCCAGTCTAAACCCTGGTTCAGCAGCCATTCCTTGCCAGTTTGTCTTTTCAGCTACAGTGGTACCTGTCTTCTGATTGTGTTTTAGAGCTGTATTTGAGGTCATTATTGTAATTTTTGTATTCTTGTTTCCAGTACTCAGGTCCATTCTACTGACCTGGTTTCACCTCTGTTACCTACTGACCTGCACCCCTGGATCTCCGGCCCCTGCGTTACCAACTTACCTGCACCTGTAAAATAAATAGTTTAAACACTTACCTGCTATTATGCAAAGTATATTCCCTATAGTCAGCTTTTGCATAGTTTTAAAAGCTACTTCAGCCCTCCAAAGTGCTTAAAACAGTTTGGTTTACGGCGATAAGGTGCATATTCCAGTATCATCTCTGGTGTAAATTGACACTTGACGCTCGTATAGTTTTTGTGCCGTGTCCCTATAGCTCCAAGTGTAGATTTGGGTTCATGTAATCTGGAAGGAAATTGAGAACACTTCAATAAAATGTACACATTTTAACATCTGCTTGACCATTTTAACTGGTTTACCATCATGTTTGGGTCCTTCAAACTAATCCTGCTAATCATCAAAACCACAACGTAATCATAATCAAATCAGCTTCTCTTTAATGTGTCAGTTTTCTCATCATCAACAGCCCCTGAATGACACCTTCAAGCGCCCTTAAATGTACTAGACATTCAAACTTTTAGACAGGAGATGAGCGTTGGACAGGGGAGGGAGGAGACCCTTCCTACGACCTGCCATGTGTCAAACTCAACCAGGGATTCACTCAAATTGGCCCAAAATATCATCTTCTGCCTTCTGGTAAAAAACACACTACATTTGCATATCCAGATGAAAAATAGCCCAATTCCAACGCCTCTAAGTTGACTTTTTATGTTGATGATATCCAAATGCATGTGCAAAACTAGTCTGGACCCTAATAAAAGGCTCTCCAAGGAACCAGGCATATCCCTCTTAATGAAGGAGACGTTTCAGGCGATGGGGAAATGTAAATTGTAAAATCAATCTTGCAGAAGAGGAGAGCAGGAGAGAGGAGTAAATTGGGATCTTTTATAATGTATTTCCACTGTGTTCCAGATGGCCTGTTCAGCATGTCTGTAATGAAACCCAACCACTGGATTTACATGTGAGAAGACCGTGTGTCCATAAGGAGAAGGATTAGAATACAGTGATAGCTCCATGTTCATGGACACGGACTGGTGCATGACTGATTTGACATGTTCCACTGAATTTAAATGAGTTGTAGATTCACACAGTTACTGACTACAGATTGGTTATTTTTATATCGCATTTTAACATCTATTGACACTGCTTTTTTGTTTTTTGTTGCTGGGGGGAGTATGGCAACTTGAACACTATCCTCAAGCTGCCATACTATCCTCTATCCTTCCTACTTTCCCTATCCACAATATTTAAGATTTTAGTTCAACTGTAGTCTGTTCATTGCTGTTCACATGCTTTTTCTCTTTCTCCACTTCCCTGACCTGTAAACCTAGATGTTCCCATTTGCCTGGAGGAACTCTCTCTGCACTGGATGGACTTACTTTTTCCCACAGGGTTTTTTGTAGTTTTTCCTTGCAGAGAAGGAGGGTCAATTGCTAAATTCTCGTGAACATTGTTTATCTAATGTGCTTTCTACCTGTGGCCCATCGAGGCGACTGTTGTTGTGATTTTGGGCGCTACATAAATAAATTGATTTGATTTGTTTTCAAAGTTGCACAAAGTAACTTGGTGGAGGGACAACCAGCTTCAACAATATGGTGCACCAATAAACAAAGAGTAATAATACATTCTATGCTGCAGCTTCACCAAATAACAATACTTATATCAATTTGCTTTGAAATCGGCCACTAAAATGTATCATATTTGATCAAGTTTAAAGGGTGCTTATCAAGAGGCAGAATAAAGCCTAAATTGTGCATTTCATAAACAGTTTCAAACCAGAGTTAAAACCTGGAGAAACAGAAGGACGATTATATTGAGCAATGATCAATTGTGGCCGCAAAGAGACACAGTTTAATGATTTTATCTGCGATCATAAAACCTATCTCTGAAATGCAGTGCTTTGAACCAGCATCTTTCTGAAACATCAAATGTACAACTAAAAGTACACAGCAAACACTACGGTACATTAAGAAAACTGGAAGTGTCTCCAGATAAGATCCATATCGATATGTGTGAGTAGAATATAATGTTAGAGATAAAGTCATGTACAGATACAGAAGCTTTTATCTGAAAGGGGAAGAGTCGGCCCCGTCTCCACCTGCTCAGATCCAGAGGACACGCTGATAAAACACCCAGATGCACCGTGACGCAGCCTCTTCTCATTATCACACAGGAGCTTTAGCCGCGCAGTGTTAGCGACAGACACAGGTGATTCGAGTCTGGGCAATACATTGGTGATAATATCGGTATTGGATGCTTCTGTTTCCACGATATTTGGCACAGATCTTGGTGAGATATATGTCAGTCTCTATGAGCACATTTCTCAACGGTTTCAACTCAGTGCATCAGATTAAAGGTACTCTTCGTCACTTTTCTGGTCAACTCTCTATGGAGATGTTATTGTTCCACAGGACATTAAACATGCTTCTTTCTGGGATTTGGTATTAAACAATTACTGGTATTTGGAGTAAAACCAGCTGCACTGTAGAGGATTTTAAAACAAGAAAAGAAGTGCAGTAGTGAAGGAGAGCGCACATGATCGAATGGGGCTTAATGAAAACAAATACAAGAGGAATAGAAGCAATATTTAGAGAGAAAATGAAACAAAAGGATGAAACGTGTGGATTAAAACTGCTTGTAAAGGCCACAGGAGGGCGCTATGCTCGCTGGAGGTGGAGCTGGTTCATTGTAGCCAAGATGAAATGAAAAAGTTTGGTTTTGTCCGTTATTTTCTTCATTTCTTCTGAGCTGCACGGCTGCTCTGATTGGCTGTTGTAAAGTTCTTCGTGTGATATGCTGGAACCTTACAAATAGGAGTAACCGAGTCGCACTGAGCCCACAGACATGAGGAGAACCAACATAAATAATCTCTTACAAGAATTGCTGCTCAGGCCACGCCTACTGAAGTCGTGGAGAGGCAAATTGGGCTGAAAATCGAGCCAAAAATCCTCTAATGTATAGGCTTTAAACTATTACATGTGCAGATCATGATTTTACAATTTACATACGAACAGGCCGCATATATATCTCAACCAGAAAGCTTACAGTCTGCATCTTTAAAATGAAAATATACGAGGGCAATGAAAGTAAAAAGATGGCTCTATGCTCTAAGAACATTTAGTGCAGGTCACATACAATCATAAAATAGCAATCGTAAAATATACAATACACAGTTTAGGTGGATTTGTGCATAGCGCTTTCTCACATGGCTTCCTCTATTTTCTGTCCATGGTATTTTCCATAAACTTACATGATTTGTCCACATTTGCAGAATGAGCAGTAGAAAAACAGATACATCATCTTTCGTTTGAAATATAGACTTGGATTGAGGACCATTTGTCAATAAACCAATCAGTTGAAGTAATTTGTGCTACGATATGGATATACTATTTTGAAATATGCCCAGTATTGCTGAGGTTGGCTCTAATACAGTTTTAATGCCTAAACAGTTCTCAGTGTCACATTACTAGTCTTTTTAAAATTATGTAAGTTTAGGACAATCACACAATATGTATTATTCTGTAGTAAAAGCTCTTGTTTGGTTATTCTTAGTGATGAAAGTGTTATGTTAACAAACACCTTAAATATCATATTTTTCTTATTTTGTGGTTTATTCTTTGTAAGTGTAATTCATATTTTCAAATTACACTAACTCTAAATTATAAATCAGATGTTATGTTTATAACAATGACAAGCCCTGGTTCACACCCAAACTGAGGCAGCTCAGGCAGCAGAAGGAGGCAGCTTTCAGAGCAGGGGACAGAGAGAGCTACAAAGGTGCTAAGTACAGATTTAGCAGGGAGGTGTCTAGAGCTAGATCTCTGTACAACACGCGCTTAAAGCAGTCTTTCTCTGCTAACAACGCCTCGGCGGTTTGGAGGGGACTTAGGCAGATCACCAACTACAAGCCCAAAGCCCCCCATGCTGCTGACGACCAGAAACTCGCTGAACAGCTCGCCTCCTTCTATTCACGATTCGAAATCTCAACCCCCTCCCCCACCTATCTCACTACAATAGACATTTCTGCCAATCACACCCCGGGTCCCCCCACCTCCCCCACTGGCCTTTCACTACACAGGGACAATGTAAGGAAACAGTTTCGGAAGTCCAACCCCCGGAAAGCTGCTGGACCAGACGGTGTCTCCCCCGCCACCCTGAGACACTGTGCGGACGAGCTGACTCCTGTCTTCACAGACATTTTTAACACCTCCCTGGAGTCATGCCATGTCCCAGCCTGCTTCAAGTCGTCCATCATCGTCCCTGTTCCCAAGAAGCCCCGGATCACTGGACTTAATGACTTCATACCTGTGGCGCTGACGCCTGTCGTCATGAAGTCCTTTGAGCGCCTGGTCCTGCCCCATCTCAAGTCCTTCACCTCCTCCGCCCTGGACCCACTGCAGTTCGCCTACAGAGCCAACAGATCTGTAGACGACGCCATCAACCTGGCCCTCCACTTCATCCTGAAGCATCTGGACTCCCCGGGAACCTACGCCAGGGTCCTGTTTGTGGACTTCAGCTCTGCATTCAACACCATCATCCCTGCTCTGCTCCAGGACAAGCTCTCTCAGCTCCACGTGCCTGACTCCATCTGCAGGTGGATCACTGACTTCCTGACGGACCGGAGGCAGTGCGTGCGGCTGGGGAAGAATGTCTCAGAGACTCGGACTATCAACACAGGAACTCCACAGGGCTGTGTACTTTCTCCTCTGCTCTTCTCCCTGTACACCAACTGCTGCAACTCCAGCCACGACTCTGTAAAACTGATCAAGTTTGCAGACGACACCACCCTCATCGGACTCATCTCGGACGGCGATGAGTCTGTCTACAGGAGGGAGGTGGACCGGCTGGTGTCCTGGTGCAGCACCAACAACCTGGAGCTCAACGCCCAGAAGACAGTGGAGATGATCGTGGACTTCAGGAAAGTCTCAGCCACCTGCCCCGCCTCGCCCTGACAGACTCTCCCATCACCACCGTGGACTCTTTCCGCTTCCTCGGCACCACCATCACTCAAGACCTCAAGTGGGAGCCGACCATCAGCTCCATCATCAAGAAGGCCCAGCAGAGAATGTACTTCCTGCGGCAGCTGAGGAAAGCCAAGCTGCCGGCGCAGATGATGGTGCAGTTCTACACGGCCATCATCGGGTCCATCCTCACCTCCTCCATCACCGTGTGGTACGCTGGAGCCACAGCCAGGGACAAACAGAGACTACAGCGCATTGTGCGCTCTGCTGAGAAGGTGATCGGCTGAAGCCTTCCATCTGTCCAGGACCTGTACGTCTCCAGGACTCGGTGACGAGCAGGTCGGATCACAGCTGACCCTTCTCACCCTGGACATGGACTATTTGAGCCACTTCCTCGGGCAGGAGGCTACGGTCCATCCGACCAGAACCTCCCGCCACAAGAACAGTTTCTTTCCCTCTGCCGTTGGACTCATGAACACTTTGTAACACCTGTCACTTCAACAATAATACTATTTAAGAACAATCTATTTGCACTACTCATTTGCACATTGCACTATCTGCCAACTGTACATTCTGTATATAGTCTATCTTAGTCTATTTTATTCTTAATTTTATGCATGCCTTTTTATATATTTTTTATATTTTATCCTTTGCTTTATGTTGCACCTACGCCGAAGCAAGTTCCTACGTTTGTGAATTTCACTGACAATGGCAATAAACAATTTCTGATTCTGATTCTGATTCTGATGACCATAGCCCTGCGACGAGTTGGCCACTGTCCAGGGTGTACCCCGCCTAAGGCCCAAAGTCACTGGGATAGGCTCCAGTCACCCGCGACCCCTAACGGGAATAAGCGGTAGAAAATGGATGAATGAATGAATGAATGTTATGACCAAATAATTAGTGGACTACTTAAGGAATGTGTTTACCAAATATTTGTTTAATCTTACAGTGGGTATGAACATTTTCTAATTTTGTGGAATAGTTTTAAACCAATCTGGTATCAGTTTATGGAAAAAAGGTGAAAAATCTGTTGAAAATTACAAGTAGACAATTGATAACATTGCACTAGGAACAGAAAGGTTGTAGCCTAATTTACAAAAAGAACAATGTTTTTAATTGATTTAAATTAATTTTAATTTGTTAAGTACAATAATAATAATTTCTTAGCGTGACATCATCATTTACAACCAGGAAGTAAAATTACAACCTAAAATATTGCTAAACCAGGATAAAACTGCATTTTAGTCAAATGAGTAGTCCAACCTGTCATAGGCACTTCATTTGAGTTTGACATTGTATTCTACTTGCATTAACACTATTACATTTTGACTCATATGGTCCTTAAAGCTAACACAGGAGTAAACAGAGGTTGCAGAGACTTTCCACAGAAACAGGGCGGCGTTTGTGAAAGCAGAGTCCCCACAAAAGGCTGCTCCTGTCAGTGAGCTGCAGTTAGTCTTTAACCTGTCAAAGGAAAGTGCAAATTAAACATCACACTGGTGTCATCTCTGTAACGTATTCAAAAGGCTTGTCTCACGGTGACAGTGAAGGACAGTAACCACACACGCTGTTGTTCAGGAAGTGACACAGACGATTACAGGCCAAATATTAGGCTCACATAACTTTTATCAGATTGAAACTGTGTTATAATATTATTCCTTCCTTCTGAGCAGCTCAAATACAAACATTTCCTCAATTAATTGGGCAAAATTATGAGTTGTTTTGACTTTTAAAACTGGTTATTGACTTTCACGTTATGGACATCAACCTTACTTTAAATAGATCAATAGTTTGCTTTGGATCAACAGAAAATTATTGCAGTGGTCTTCAAACATGCTCTTGAGTGCATTTACTGTGCCATCTCTTATTTTAGAGCTTAAACTAAAGGGAGAAATGCCTTTAGTTTAAGCTCTAAAAGTTCAGAACTGGTGTTAGTGCCCCTGCTGAGAAGTAAATAAAAGCTAGCCTGTCCTCGACATGTAAACACACAGTTGTATGAATGATGATTTATGAACTCAAAAGCAGCACAGAATACCTCAGAGCTTTAGCCTGAAAAAATGGGACCAGTGAAACTGAGAATCTTGTGAGGCTTAGAGAAGGAGCAGAGAAACAACCTCACAAACAGGATATGTGAAAAGGGTGAAAAAAAAAAAAAACTACAATGCCAGATATGTTTTTTTTTTATAAATAATAAAATACGAGATAAAAACAAAACAAAAATGCAAACACAAAAACTTAATTTTGCAAATGTGTCCTTCCTGTCGTGATTACTTAAAGGTTCAGTAGTATAAATGCTGACCTAATATACATACAAAAAGTCTTGATACATTGAGAAATTGATTGACTAAAACATAACAGCAATTCTTTATCAAGTCACACTTTAATAGTTTTACGTTTTACTCAAAAAATATATTTATACTTTACTTAAGTAGAGTTTTATCTGCGATTGCAATTACTTTTACTTGAGTACATTTTTGCCCCTGTATCTGTACTTTTATTTAAGTCACAAAATAGCTTTTCTGGTGCAGGATTTGCCATTAACATTTATCTATCTTGCATTCCTTCACTTTCTGGAGTTTATTGCTCAAAAATGACTTAAAGACCTGCATTCTTACAGTGAGCGGGATCACCTCTCCACAGATCTGACCTGTAATTTGTCGTGATGGCGTCACCTGCTTGTGTACGTCAAGATAGACAAGTTTAATCTAATTCCCAGCCTGTTTACTGAGCACGGACTGCATAACCTCATGTTTTCACTGCCTCTTTAGAATCCAGATGTTGCTGTTTACCTCCATCTTCACTGCGCTCCCACCCTCTCCTCCCTCTACATCCACCATCCGCCCCGGGCCTAAACCAGTCATTTATCCAACCACAGGCCAATTTCTGCGTGTTTTCTTGTTTACCATAGCGTACGTACAAACGGCGCTCATGAAAAGTGGGTGAGCTAATTGAAATGGCAGATGTCCTCCTTGTCAGACTGAACTTATCATTATTACGGCACTCGTTCGGTGGAGTGAATGTGAGCAGCTCCTCCTCCGGGCTGTGGGCCTGGGGCAGCTGCACTCGTCACAGACACACAGACACAAGCGCACCTGGAGACACAAAACCTGCCCAAAGAGCAACACTTAGCGCAGAATTAGCAGGAGATTTGGGAAGCCCCGTCTTTATCGCACATGTGCAGAGGAGTGGGCATTTGGCACCTTGACGGGCTCTAACAAGCTGCCAAGTTAAAGTGTACACTGGAATTAACAGCAGTGAAGTTATTATGAGCTGCCCTGAGGCTACGACGACAAAATGTGAAAGACTAAAATGAAATTATTACATTACTGCAGCTCTATCTGGTACAGGAAAGTGCACGGAAATAACTTAATGGCTCATCTGTTTTTCTGGCATGTAAAAAGTAGATGTGAACTGGTACATTATGTTCTTGGACAGGCTTCGGTGGTAGAGTGCTTTTCTTATAGATTGAAAGTTGTTACTGAGATCTCAGCTCTGACCAATGCACAAAATTAAAGCAAAATTAACTTTTTTGAACTTAACCATAATACAGTGTAAAGTTACCTCATCAAAAACACACCTGGAGCAGTATTTTGCTGTATTCATGCTTGAAAACCACTCAAATTGCAAACCAAATCACTCAGAAATCACCTCGTCAAAGATGGCTCTGAAGATATTGGAAATGGTCAGAAACAAGTGCTCGTTAAAAGTCAACACAACACACAGTGACCACAATGCATTGCAAGAGTTGGAAAACAACACCTGGACACAACAGACTGAATGGAAGCAGATAGCACTGTTTACACACACTGGCTCGACCTGTAAACCATGACCTGTAAACCACTCCTAAATAAGCCATTAGCTGCGGAGTTGCTAGCATTAGCCGCTTACCTTAGCCTGAGCTGAAAAAAGAGCGCAGGCAAAACAATCCAGTCCAGTTTGATGTTTAAAATGCGATCCGTGTTATGTAAAGCTTGATTATTAGTCCATAAATATGTGCGTGTCAGACAATCTGACCAATATTTAATGCAGAAATAAATTTTTTTCTGAGTTTTGCTTAGTCTTTTTTTCCCCTCCCAAACGTCAGAGTCACATGACCCACGGCGAGGAGAAAGTAGTGAGCTGAGTGTCCAAAACACTACGTGACAGAGTGTGCTGCATAGTTTGCCCTGTCCACTGAACAGGGCAAACTATGCAGTGAATGTGGGGTTAAGGACGAGTGGGACGTTCGTGCACAGCCAATGTTTCCCAGATGGTTAGCATGCAGGTCACGTTGCCTAAAAGAAAGAGCACAGTTGATACAAAATAATCTGTTTTCTTTTTAAGTTGAAACATGAAATGCCAACCAACCAGATCACTGTTTGCAGCATTTAAACATCGATGCATGTTAAATGACCATGTGCTTTTAACTGATCGACTCATGCGCACATTCATCATAGACCATCGAATACATAAACATTCCACACAGCCTTCTGACATCGTCCATAACATCAAGCAATGTCCCTGTGAAGTTTATGGACCCTGAACTTACGAGCGCATTAAAAGTGCCATTTCTTCATATTCTTAATGTTTTAATCAAAGAGCTTTATGTCCATGTCTGATGATGCACTCCAGGAAATGTGTTTCAGGGAACAGTCTGATCCCGATCGTAAATATCAGAGCAGCCTCTTGAAGCGCGTTAGATAAAGACTCTCCAAGGCTTCTGAAACCGTTTACGTCAAGACCAGGTCAGGAATGGGTTTAAGCACCTTTTGTGGACATAAACAAACACCAGGAATAAACAAGGACAAGTGGGACTGAACTTGAACTTAAAAGAGACTAAACACGGAGCTGCAGAAAAAAAAAATAATAATAATAATTGTATAATAATAATAATACACTTGGACTAAACACAAACTAAACCAGGTCTATGGCAGAATTAAACCGGGACACAACAAACTCTCTAGAAATACATTATAAACCGAATCAGAGCTACTTTTGGTTCTGGATTTTTATTTTATTTATGCCTTTCAATCTATTTTATGTTTAATTTCATTTTTACGCTGTAGTTTTGATTATTTATAATTGTTTCTATTTAATTTATTTTGATTTATTTTCTGTTTTACTATGTTCAGCACTTAAGAATAGTATTTTTTCATAAAATGTGCTTTCGAAATAAACTGGATTGTATTGGAACCAGGACAAAATTGAGCTTAAACCAACTCAAAAGCAGGTTTAAGCCAAGACTAAACGAACTACGATGGTCTGCTAAACTATAAGGGTAAATAGGTATTAATCCACAGAAATTATCCAGGTTTAAAGCAGGACTAAAACAAGAGCTTCACCAGAGATATATAAGAGAAGATGAGTGCTTCAGTGGGTCGATCGAGTGTAAAGTCAGGTGCTCTTCAGGACCACAGTGAAAAAAAACACTGCATGTACAGAAAAAGAACAATCCGAGGCACTCCGACTGCATTCAATTCATCCTTTAATGGAACAAAAAGGGATACGCCTTCACCAGGTCTAAATCGATCCTCGGCTTTATCCCACGTACCAGCCATTGTCCGGGCACCATCTGTTGAGAAGCCTTACAGTCATCATGGTAATAGTCCATCATGATTCCTGTCGCGCGTGAATCTGCAGCTGGTTCGTGCTTGTTCCATGGTTCAGGTCCATCTCAGCGCTTCTGCCCCTCTCAGATGATCATGTGTGAGGTCTCTACCCTGAATATCCAATAACCTGCTCCTCATGAAAGTCAAATGAGCCCCCTGTCCTCGGGAGGAGCTGCTACTCTGCTCCATTTAGAAATGAAACAAGAAATTATGCATTGTCCACAAACTCAAAGGGGATTTTTCTCTTTTCAGTCAGGCTCTGCAGTCGTCTGAACAACTGCGAAGGTCTGTACGTAGTTATAGTGAGATGTTCGAGCATATTTTTGTATTTTTTTTCTGAAAACATGTAAGATACTATCCTACAAAGTGACCAATGTTGGCTGTCTGAAGCTGGGACAAGTTAGACCCTTTAAAATGTGATTCCAAAATTACAGAATGGAGGCGACTGGAGGCAAAATGAAGTTGACTCTACATTTTCAATAATTAGCTCACATTAGATCTAAATTCTAATGGTTTTTAATGTTTCTGTTGGACAAGGTCAAAATGTCAGGTTAGTTTGCTTTTCTATTACAAAGGATGGACAAAATAACATTTCTAGCCATAAAATTGTATTTGAGCTTCAAAAAAGTCTGATTTATGGTATAGTATCTAATATATCTAGATAAAATGAAAACAAATATTGTGGGCTCAACATTGCTGTAAGTGTTTGTCCAATAAAACCTATAAATTGTTCTTTCAAGAATTTACTGCAGAGTTTATCATAAATACAAACAATACATATATAATACAATAACATGTGTTTAAAGCAGCTCTGACATAACTCACATTTGTCTGAGTGCTTTTGGATTGGATACATTTTTCGTATTTTGTGATTTTCAGTCTCCGGTGAAATCACATTATGTTCCACTTCACTTTTCACTCCACTCTGGAATTTAGAAGGTTTCTGTTTGCAGACTTTTAAAGGGTTTAGTGGTTGAGTGTTCAGAAGGTTTGCTGGTTCAATACCAGAATCGACCAGTGCATGTGTTGTCTCATGGGGCAAGACATTTCACCCATGTTACCTTTGTGTGAAAGTGTGTGAATGTTAGAGAGCCGATAGAGCAGGTTAAGTCTCACTTTCATCAGACGAGCCCAGGACAGATGTGGCTTCAGTAACATGTACCAGGGCTTTTCAATTTTATTTAATCCAGGGCCAGATTTTTTGGAAAACAGTATCTTCTGGGCCAAAAGTGAACACCACACCATCACTTTTAACAACATTTGGGGTTGCGTAAGATATCTACAACACTAGATCTGTTTCAATACTGATGAAATAATAACTGTTAGATTAGATTTTTTGAAGAATAATAAAATATAAAATGCTATACCAATTCTTCTCTGCAAAATGACCAATCCAGTACTGAACCCGGATTAAAAAGGACTCGATACCAACCAGGTTTGGACCAGGACTAATCCAGAATCAAACAGATCTAAACCTGGACCAAACCAGGACTTAAGCAAGGACTAAACTATGACCAAATCAGGTTTAAAGAGGAGTGAAACTTTTTTTTAAATAATTACTCAAGTTGAATGGGTCTGATACACAATGTGGTCCATAGAGAGAAAGTAAACATGAATGCTATTTTCCGAAACATAATCTGAAAAAAAGAAAAAAGTTTTGGACATCGATGCCTGAGTGCAATTTTTTTTTCATGTTTGAAGTTGCTGCTCCTTGCATTAACAGTGCTCTGGGATATTGGAGAGTGTTTCTGCTTCATGTGATTTAGTATGGTTTTCCACCAAACAAAGACAAAGTACATAGACAGTGTAGTACTCTGAGAGGTTTGTTGAGCCTGTGAAACCAATAACAAATGTTAGCCATTGTTATGTAGATACCAATGAGTTCTGCTGCACAATAGAGAATTTTTAAATTCCCCTATTTCAGGATGATGAAAAATGTGCAACGACAGGCAAAAGTATGTTTTGTATCCCACTTGTACGAAGGACAGCAACACTGCACTCATTTTTTTTTCTACAAACAGAGGAATGTCAAAAGGGGTGAAAACAAACACACAAAGGATTCAAGGCAGTCTCAGCTCTTTTCATGCTCTCGTAGTATTCAGAAATGAGACACGTGTGGATTAAACCCTGCCTGTAAAGGCCACACAGCGGTGCATTCACTGGAGGTAAGGAGCTTCTGTGATGAAGAAGTAAAAAGTTTGCACAAACTTCCTGTTGGCGTCCTCTGCTATTTCTACGGTTTATGAGTCGTCACGTCACTGGACAAAGGTGCTGTCTGGTTGTTCTGATTGGCTGTTGTAAAGTTGAAGAAACAATCGTAAAATTAAACATATGAGCGACAACTTCACAAAAAGTCGAAACTGCTATATTGACTTTTTGAGCTTTAAACCATGTTCTAACAATGTTTCATCATCAAAAACACACATGGAGTAGCATTCAGTAGCATTCACGCTGCTGAGGAATATTCATTAGAAAATTCTCCCCCCTCCGAGCGTTAAACACACGTCCTGTTGAACTTCCAGGACTTTCGTATTTTCAGACTTCATATGTCACTTTTCAAAGAACCTTCCACTGTTTTTAGTTCTTAAAAACTCGTTCTGAGCATTTCTGCCGTCTAAACACTAATGATAACTGCTGCAGCAAATCCGCACGTCTTTTCAGCGCTAACTTCACTAGACTGTATATAGCACTGGCGCCATCTGCCGGCTGGATGCACTCAGTAAGTGTCATTTCATAGGCTGATAATACAGGTCATAGAATAAATAGGAAACTTTTTTTGTTTTGAAACATGAAATGGCAAATTGAAGGCACTCAAGAGCATGTTTAAAAGCTACAAACAGCAACATGAAAAATTCGGAATATTTTTCCTTTGATTCGTGACGATTGATGGTAGAGTCTTTTTTCCTCTTTGAAACTTGGATGTAGCCTCAGTCAGTTTGGTGTGGACCTGTCACGGCTCTACAACAGGCACTACTCGGGCCTCCCCAAACTCACAGAGAGACAGTTTCATCAGAGCTGAAGCCTCCACAGCAAGGCCCATGTTTTCTTGTTTCATGAAGCTCACACAAAACCTTTCTCGGGAATGTTCTAAACTCTCCCAGCAGAAAACCTCCTTCGCTCATATGTTCATGTTAGACTTTATCTCCCGCTATCGGCCGTGTCTGCCGTGTGTGGCCCTGTGATAATCTGCGAGGATCTCTCTTCTATTATTCCAAATGTCACCACATTCAAATAAAGAGAAGGGCTGAGTGAACTATGAGCAACACACTGAATGCAAAATGGCTTTAATCCCCACTTAGCCACACGGGCATTTTTATTCTAATAACAACCTCAACCTCTGAAGCCGACAACACAATACCACGAAACATTAAAAATAGATCGAGTGAATGAAAGCGATGACTAAAAATGTTCTGCTACTTTTTCGATCTGCTTGGAATGTTAATCAGAAATGTCTAAACAAGATAATAACAGAACGCTTATTGGAAAGCCTTTTGAAATGCACTAGAAAACATGCTCTTAGTAAAAGAGGATGTTTTTCAAGGTATTTTTGAACGACAAAACACCTCAAATGAAATACATGCAAGATAGGTAATGCATGCAAACAGAACATTTAGGACAGCTTTAAGTTCAGGACAAAGTTTCTGTGAAAAACATGTTGTCATCCATCATCTTCTGAGCAGCTGTCAAACTCTGCCTCATCACAGAGGAAGCATCTGAAATGAAAACAAGCCCAGTTATAAATGTCACAGATTTTGAAGAGAAAATTAGATCAACAAAATGGTAAGTGAGCTTGAACAGTCATGGTTGGCTGGATCATGTCTCAGTTTTGGGCACAAACTCATATGATTAGAATGCAATGAAAACAAATACATTTTTAAAACAGTCAGGGGCGAAGCAACACATTTTGGGCCTCGAGTACAAACGTCTAATACATAATGTTTGATTTATTTATCCCAGCAAATTCAGTTATTATTGTTATTTTTTCCGTCACTCATACTTGACACTACATGCCTAACAATAACTTGCATCCTGTGAAGCTACTGACTTTATTACGATACAGTACTGTTTGTTTTTGCAATAACTATCAGATCAATGTCACAAACATCAATGCAATGATTTTTCTCTTTTTTAAAAGGGTGTTGGGCCCTCAGATGTCATGCATAGTTGTATTTAAAGGTCCCATAACATGCAAAATCGACTTTTCAGAGGTTTTAACCTTCCTACAGTGCTATTTGAGCCTCGTATGTTGTGCCCAAAGTGGTTTTTTGATTGATTCCCGCATGTTTTCACTAGAGAACTGTCTTTTCCGTCCCCCTCGGCTGAGCAGGCCGACGGGGGCTCCTCACAAGGATGACGCGCTTCACAAGGATGACGCGGTGTTTAAGCCACGCCTCCAAGAAGCGCGCAGCCGCAATAATAAAAACAGCTAATGCTAATGCTACACAGTAATTACACGATGGATACGACAGATCGAAGAGTTAGCTTGTTATTTACCAAACGGCAACGTCCGTCGAGGTACTGGAGCACGTCAAACTCCAGGTCAGATCCAGGACGTAGGACTCAGCACGACGCACCGTCAGGACGGATAAAAGGTTTATTCCCGTGTTTGTGTATCGCTGTTTACCGGAGAACACGGCGCATGCGCACTATCTCCGCTCTGGCACGGGTTGGGCGGGGGAGGCAGCCTGCTCTCTGTTCGGGGGGGTCAGATCTCAGAGTGAGACGTTTGCTTTTGCAAGGAGGGGGGCCAGTCCAAGAGATGGGTGTTTTTTGGAAACTGTTATGTTATGGATATTGCACAACGCAAACATTTTATCAACAAAGCCCTTAGAATAGACTGTGTAAAGGGGAAAAGAGCAGAATATGGGACCTTTAATTCTCAAAGACTTAATTAAAGTAAAGTTTAAAAATGCAACTGAGAAAAGAGCCATCAGGCTTTTGAGGACCCCTCCCTGTCCTGGGCCCCGGAGAAAACAGTACCCTTTACCCCCCCAGTCCAACGCCCCTGAATACAGAAAAACAAAACATAAAAACAAAAAATTTTCAAAATGCATTGTTCCATGAAACAAAATGCTCGTTCCATGAAACAAATACAGAATGTTTACTTAACACAAAAAGACCTTTTGACTGCTTTTTAACTTGTCAGAGCAGTAATTTGTATTGTTTACTTGAATTTCTCATATTGTTATTATCCTTTAAAGATGGTCTTGAGCATTTCAAATTAGCCATCTCATGTATTGAAACAAATACACACAAAAAATGTTTATTGTGGACTAAATGAAGTAATTCCTCTGCTCTCTGCAATGACACTTACTGAGTACATCCAGCCAGCAGGTGGCGCCTAGCAATATACATAATTTAGTTATGTTAGCACTGAAGAGACTTAAAACAACAGAAGATTCTCAGATAAGTGAAGTATAAAGTCTGAAAATCGTCATGGATCGAAGGAGTTCAGCAGGAAGTATTTTTGACGCTCGGAATGGGAGGATTTTTTAATGAACATTCCTCAAAACAGTGTGAATGCAGATAAATGCAGCTTCAGGTGTGTTTTTTATGACAGAACATTGTTAGAACAGGGTTAAAAGCTCAAAACGTCACTGTAGCAGAATATGTGTCCTTTAATATACTTTATGCTTAAGACTCTTCACTTTTCATCCCCAAGATTAAAAAGATAGATAGATAGGGGCGGCTATCTACCTTTGAAACTAAATCTGTTGCGCACTGTCTGTATGTAATAATTAAGTATTTTATCTTTTGCCAACCTGGAAGTAAGAGCCGAAAGCATGCTGCGTTCTGATTGTTTGAACTTTAACGGTCTGCTCCAGTTTCACTTTGTCGTCTGAAAATAGTTGTTCTAAAGCTGTGCACATGTTCAAAAAGTCATGTACGGATATAACTATTGCAGTTTGAAAATCAGGTACTGCAGCTTTAATTTAAAAATGTTCCTACAGCTGATGTACTCTCACTTTTGTTACCTAAGTAAGGAGCAAACTATTAGCAAAATTGTAAAGTAAATATGTCATATAAAATAATCTACTTAAGTAAACTGTACTGATAGAGTAACAAGTACCTATTTTTAAACATATTTAAGAGCCAAATTATTTAGATTCTAGAAGAGTTGTGTTGATTCTGATGATTGTTAGTTATATGTTTTTGTTTGCTCCAAAGCGGGACTTTAAAGTGCCTATGACAGGTTATACTACTCATGTAACTAAAATACAGGTCAAATAAATATATTTAAAGTTTTGCTAAAAGTAATTATAAATACAATAATTTTTTAGCTATTTTTTGGGGTTTGAAATATCACTTCCTGGTTATAAATAATGACATCACACTAGGAAATTACTTTGCACACTTGGCTAAAACTCAGCTAATGTGACAGATTTTTTTGTCCGACAAATCAAAATATATGTGAACACCTTCATTTTGTTGAATTAATGTTTTAAGGGTAAAATAAGTTGTTCATTTTGTGCAAATTATGCTTAATCTTTGGATGGAATGTCTCCCTAGTGTGATGTCATCAGTTTTTTACTTCCTGTAATTTTAAACAGATTTTTCAACTTTTCTCCACAAACCATGACTTGATTGGTGTAAAACAATAATTTTAATGTACAATACGTATTAATACACCAAATAAAATCAAAATTAGAAAATCGTTAAAATCTGTCATATGCACTTTAAGTCAAAACCTTGACGAAAGATGTCATCATAAATGCGTCCATAAACATAAGAAAAAAAACTTGTACTTGTACTTTCCAGTCCAGTTAAAAAATGTAGTGCAGTAGAAAGTACAGATTCCTGTTTCCAAATGTAATGAAGTAGAATTAAAAAGGATCCACTGCAAAACTTACTCATAGATACTTAAAAAAAGTGCAGTACTTTTACTTTTGTACTTCATTATTCCATATAAACACCTCTCTGCCTGCACTTCTCATCCTCAGCACAAGATTGATCACGTCTTTGCCCTCCTGCTGTTTGTCTCCAGGGGGCGATACGGAGCAGCGTGTCTGGGTTATAAAGTCTAATAATAATGAATGCCCTCCAGCGTAATGTTAATGACCATTTGAACCAGCGTGTCCACCTGAGGGGTCCGACATCTGACGAGCCGAGTGCGATCTGAGCCAAAAGCAGAGCTGGAACACCACCACAGGCACAACATGGTCAAACAAGGACAAACGTGTTATCGGCTGGAGTTAAAAAGTCTTCAGCTCAGCATATTTAGCTTTAAAAAGTGGACGTATGCATTATTTATGTGTAACAAGCTGTGTAATAGCAATAGAGTTTACGCATTCAGATTGGGATGGACGAAAACAAAATGAATCATACAAGAGTGAAAGAAACAAAATACAACTCCAGGTATGTTTTTTGATGAGGGAACCACATCATAACACAGTTTAAAATTCAAAAAAAGTCAATGCTGGCCTCGTAGCAAAGCTGCCTTAGTCATATTTTGGCCAAATTGAGTTTTCTGTCTCGTTCCACTCTCCCCGCCGTGCTGCGTCTGAAAAGTGTCATTGGCTCCGTTCTCGGCTAATCAAACACCGAATAAACGCAAACGGCCTGAGTCAGTTTCTTTACAGAGTTTATTTCTCTTTTTTCCTCGAAAGAGTGCAAAATGACTTAGGCAATTATGTTTCCTTTAAGAGTTAACTTATAATATAAAGACGAGACACTGCAGGTGAATAGGATGAAAAATAAATAGATAAATAAAGGTATCAATTTGAGACTTCTGTAGTTTACTCACATTAATGTAAGAAAAACAAGGTACACGTTTTTCATCTTTATGTTTTCATGTAGAAATAAGGCATTTCACGTGTAAAAACTGCTAAAATTGCACATATTTAGGACGTTAAAATCTGAAAAAAGGTTTAAGGTTTACACTTATTGGTTCATTTTGTACACCTAATATTATAAAGGGGAGTTTGGATATTTCATGTAGTTTTTAAGTAAACTATCTGAAAGTTTGGCTTTTAGACTTCAAAGTTTAATAAATTCTGTTTGTTTGGATATCCACATATTTCTGTATTTCTTCTGTACGTTTTGTCAAAATCCCAGTTTTTTAGACTTTATGTCTTTGTAGGAGAGAAATGAGACAACGACCTTTAAAATTACAATGTCCCAGAGAAATCAGTGGATGAAGTGGATTAAATGAAGTCAATGTGTCAATGATTACTTAATGGTTAATAGACATTAACAGAATAAACGCTTTGTATGTATGCCTCATTATAAAGTGTTTCCAAAAAGGAATAAAATGCTAGTTTTAAAATATAAAAAAAAGTGAGAGAAAAAGAAAAGTAAAAGAGGAAAAAAAGTTCAAATCTTCAAAAAACTTAGGGTAGTGTAATTTCAAAAAACATATTATACCTTTGAGGGATGGTGTAATAATAAAACACTACAAAGTAAATCAAGTCAGAGCTAATATGGACTCCATCTCTATATTGTGTGTTTTACAGTGCAGCCGTGTTGGACAGGCCGTTTTTAGAGGCAGCAGTAACGACACACTAAATCTGAACTGAACAATACGGCGACTGTGAAGTCAGAGAGCGATGGAACTGGAAGAGCAGCAATGATTTAGAGCGACTGGAGTGAACTCTGGGGCAGAAATATGAGAGACAGGCAGGTGTGAATCAGCAGGGACGGGCCACGACACACAAGACAGGACACTTTTCCCCCCTCATGACCCTGAAAGTGAAGAATGGTACAGGTCACAGGCAAAATGGAAGAAGATCTACCAGGGATGTCAGACTTTTGTTTTTGGAATTGAAAGTTTATTGTTAAAACAGCGCTTTACAAATCACATCATTGTGTCTAATTATCACTTGAAAGTGTTTTATTGGTTGCAAATCTGGAAAAAAAAAGAGTCGGATGCTTTGTTGAAGTTTGGGATGAGCGTGCTGGCTGTGCTTTGGTTTCTCCGTTTGAAAAAGCAGTTCTGATGTGCAAGTGCCATAAGTTAAAGTCGTGGGAAACTGAGCAAACTGTTCTGTCACTGTTTCCAGCAAACTGTTCTGTTCAAAAACCCCACCCACTTCTGCACATGCGCAGGATTCAAACGCTTTTATGACTTTTAGAGTAACATTTACTCATCATTTAATGTTGATAATATTAGCTGATAAAATATTCAGTTATATATCATATACAACCCCCCCAAAAAGTTTTGAAAATGAAACTCATAACTCATAAATGAAACTCATGCGCTGCTCACTGTGGGAGCAGGGGATTGTGCTGTTCTGAACAGGAAGTCTACTGTTTTTCTATTATTGAACATTTTAAACCAAACCAATACTGCAGTTGACAAAGAACAAAATGTAAAATAATGATCTGAAACATCATGTGGAAAATGTGGGTGAAGTGTCTTGCCCAGGCACACAACAACAGCAACAACCGCCTACCTTTTGGCAACATGACACCTGAGAAATGACTTTTAGTCTCACTAATTTCATGGAACATTTTGTGTAAAAAATGTTCAAATAAGTAAAAAGCACTTGGTACTACTTTATAGTACCAGAAAAAACAAAACAAAAAATAATATATCTGTGTAACATACTGTTTTGTTAATTGAATGAATTGAAAGTTCATTAGTTGTTAGTTCAGTTCATTAGTTCAGACTCTACATGATCCATAGATTGACCTTAAAGCTGAACATTGCTTTGGATCACCGTGAAATAATTGAATCCCAGGAATCAAAGCCATTGACTGACAACCATCGACTCACACCTTCATCCCTCGTGTGACTGAGTGTCATGGTTTCACCTTTATGTTGCACTCAATAATGCCACGTGGGAGTCTGTTCATGATGTGGTAACGCTCCTGTCAGATGTGCAGGCGTTAAAGCTGGGATTGGGACAGGCTCCTGGATCAGAGCGGCTCAACAGTGTCTTCAGTCCATGTAATTAGTCTCATCTGCATCTGAAGGGAGTGACTTTGACCGAAGAGGAGACAGTGACCGACGAGGCCATCAAAGCATGAGGGAATGACGAGGCACAACTCAGGGTTAGATACATGGATTATTTCAAATGGTATTTTTAACAAATACACAGGTTCTGAACCTAAAAAAGTCGTGACTCACCAAGTGCAAATAGTTTGTAATAAACACAACATTAACATGATTGACCCTATTTAAATATATCATGTCTCCATTATCCATTATCTTACATTGATCCAAAGTAAATTATTTTAATTTTAAGATGAGTTTTGATTATTATTTAAATAAAAGTGACATAAAGCTGAGCACTAAACTTATGTTCTCACAAATGAGTAAATTATTTTTCCCCCTGACACTTTATTGTAAGCACAACTTTGTGGCACAAATCAATTCCTCAGATTTGAAGCATTTCTGCCTCAAATCATGTTCAATACAATATGTGTGCGTACATTACCATGTCGGGACAAGCTAGATTCTGTTTATTCCCCACATAATTCCCTCTGACTCCATTGGATGTGGTAACACCAAATCTTGGTGAAGGAACACAAGACTGACAGAAAGTTATGTGTGGTTTTAAATACACAAATTGTTTTGAATTCTAAAATCCAACCAAAGGTAATTAAGAGCATGTTTAAAGGCCAATGATAAAACAAATAATGCATAATATGTCCTGTCAATATTTGAAACATGATTTAAACATTGGATCTTTGTATCTCATTGATTTTGGCTTTTCCTGGGACAACACATTTACCCATTTTTCATACAAGATGTTCCATGAAATTGACTGTGTGACCAGACTGAAAGTCAGTTCTCAGGTAGAAGAGCAGGTGTCATGTTACCAGAAGGTTAGCGGTTCTGTCCTGCGCTATTGTTGTGTCCTTGGGAAAGACACTTGCCACATGGATGTTCTCAAATGTTGTTAATAAGTTGATTGTTGCGACTATTATTGTGAAATATATATCTTCTTTTGACCTTTAATCTACAGGCAAAACACATTCTTACTTACAATGTGAGCCTGATTAAAATGATACAACAAAAAAGTCCAAAAAATCTTGTACATTTCTAATAAACCATCTATATTCTGCACACAGAGCTCTTTCAGCTCCTACAGTTGAAGTCAGTATTCTGATCAGTTGGTTTATCTATTTCTTTCTTATCCCCTCGAGGAAACGGCTGTTGTGATATTGGGACATAAAATATTAAAATTGAATGGAAGATGCTTGTAAAATGCAGAGTATGGCTCCCCTGCAGATTGAACCCGAGTGAATAAAACCTCGTAAACACCAGTGAATGAGCCAGACTCAGATGTAATGAGCTTCTCCATGTTTGGACTTCAGAGAAGCACATTTACGCCTCATGTTGGGACGGCTCAATGAAACAAGACGATTCCACCAGAGCAGACAGTTCCCCTGGGTGTTAGATGTATGTTTTCAGTCATATTATCTCATTATCATCAGCGCTGTAATAGTAACACATTCAAGGATATTATGCCTGAATATACCAATATATGATTTGTTCATTTACTACAACATTTATGTGGCTCTAAAATGGCAAATAACACAAGACACAATTACCATTGGGAGAAAAAGTACATTTCTGAATGTGCAGAATCAGAATCTAATTTATCCCCAAGGGGAAAGTCTATGTTACCAACTAGAAGGACATAATAACATAAACAAATAAAGAAATACAAACTTTCAAAATGTGAACCTTGTTATAACATTGTTCCCTAATCAGAAGGGTTGAATTTAGCTTTGTTCATGCTTATTTCCTGTTCACAAGGTCATGTTCTCTGAGCCTCAGAAGACTTTTTAAATCCTTATACCATCAGCTGACTCACTACGTGTAAGATTGTGTTCACTACGAACATATGGTTCTACTTTGCTTTTTTTTATTGTTCATTCGCACTTCTGACATCAGAGGATGCTCCAACGTTCCATGCTGGAATCAAGTGTGTTTTCCAAATGTACACATTACTTTAAGGTATAAAAGGCGCCTCCCTCTCATAACCATTTCACATCAAAGCACCTCGAGAACTGAAGAAGGCTCCTCTCGCTTCAATGAGGCAACCATGATCTAACCTCTGCAGCTTCAGAAGGAGGCAGAGCAGACATCTGCTGTAGAGGGTAAAGAGGAACGGACAGAGGACTGACCCCTGTGGCATTGCTAGCTACACAGTTTATAATACTACAGGCCAATTTCACTATTAGATCAATTTTCCAAAATATTGGAGAAATTGTTTGTCAAGCAACTGGATAGCTTTCTCGAAAAATATAATATATTATGTGATCAACAGTATGGGTTTCGTAGTAATAGATCAACGTCTTTAGCTGTAATGGATTTTATTGAGAATGTAACATCAGCTGTTGATAACAAAGAAAATACAATAGGCATATTCATCGATCTACGAAAAGCATTTGATACTATTGATCATGATTTACTTTTACAGAAGTGTGATTGTTATGGGATCAGAGGTGTGGGTAATAGTTGGTTAAAAAGCTACTTAAATAATAGACTTCAATATGTAGATATAGATGGAACTGTGTCACATCAAAAAACCTTATCTTGTGGTATCCCACAAGGCTCTGTTTTGGGGCCAAAATTATTTATTCTTTATTTAAACGACATTTGTAAAGTATCTAAATTATTGAAGTTGGTTATTTTTGCAGATGATACAAATTTATTTTGTTCAGGACACAATGTTAATCAGTTAATCTCACAAGTAGAAACAGAGTTAAAATTATTTTAAAAATGGTTTGATTTAAATAAGTTATCATTGAATGAGAGGAAAACAAAATTTATGATTTTTGGGTCCAGTAAAGAAGTCTCAAATGTAAAATTGTACTGGAATGGGATTGAAATAGAACAGGTTTTTGGGAGTGATTATAGATCACCAGATTTGCTGGAAACCACATATACAGTACATTAAGAGTAAAATATCAAAAACAGTTGGTATACTTTACAAAGTGCTACAGAAATCTGGGGAAATGCCTGTAAAACATACTTGGATCCAATAATCAAACTACAAAAAAGGGCACTAAGATTAATTAATAAAGCAGGATTTCGTGATCCTACTAATGAACTTTTTTTTAAAATCAAAAATATTAAAATTTATGGACATAGTTAAGTGAAAAATGTTGGAAATTTTGTTTCGTGCTGTGAGTAAGGATCTTCCCATAGGCATTCAATCTTTCTTTAAATTACGAAATAGTCGTTATAACCTCAGAGGTTTACTTCGGTTTGAATTGAATAAAGCAAGAACTAATGTTAGGCAAAGATGTGTGACTGTTTTAGGAATCAAACTTTGGAACGAGCTCAGTGATGAATTTAAGTTAATAAACACTCTGTCAAAATTAAAAAAACTAAAAATGAAATAATTAATTATTGTTATAAATTAAAAAGTTGTATAAGAGAGAGTAGAATTTTAAGTTTAAGATAAAACGTAGTGGATTTCTCTTTTTTTTTTTTTTATGTCTGTATTGTTGACTTTTTATAATATTCAGGATGGGCTTATATAAGCAATTTGCTTCAGCCCAATCCTTTTGGTTGCAAACAGATGTATTTTTTTCTCTATTGTATATAATTTTGTTTGATATATGGACAGCCAAATAAACTCATTCATTCATTCATAATGCTATTTGTTTGGTATAGCAGTGCATTTAAAGAGCAGATTATAGGTTTTTGTTGTAATCAAAGTCAATTTGTGGAAAACGTTTTTTTAATTCTTTTATTTTAATTGTTAAAATATAAAGGAAATAGTGCTGAAATGAAGGAACTATTATGTCCCCTGTCCAATCACAGGACAACATGAAAGCACATGGCCCTCCTCTTGTGTGGAGTGTCCCTGCTCGTGACCCTGAGCTCCTGTCTCCAGATGCACATGTCGCTGAATGCTAATGAGCCCGATTAGCTTCCCCGCTGCATTCAGGCGCAACGGTGACCAGTGAGGGCCAAAGTTCAGCTCATGTATTCACTCATGATGATGTCGTTCGTGAGGTTTAACATTAACCTTTGACCTCCGGGCATCCTCTTTTATTTATGGACACGCTCTGGTTTGAAAGGGGCTTTTAGAGGCTACAATGTCCGGTCATGTGCAATTCAGAGAAAAATCTGTGGTGATCGTGAGAGAGGCCAAAAGTTTAAAGATGGAAATAGCTGCATTAGCCTTTCTGAACTAATATCCACAAGGTATTTGATGGAAAATAATTGTATTTTGGCCAGTTTGGCCAGAAAATGTAGCAGATAGAGTGAGCAATTCAGTGCCCAGGGGCTGTGGCTCATGGGCTCCTGCTGGAGGTTGGGTCTGGGCCTAATCTCTGCTCTGGGTCTTGAGTCTGTGTCCTTTGGCTGCAGGCGACTCTCTGCTCCTGGTGCAGACGGCTCCTCTGATGGTGCTCTCACAGCTGGTTCACCTGCATTCAGCCTCATGCCCATTATCTTAATGTATGTATGTACGTGTGTGGGTGTGTGTGCATGTGTGTGTGCGTGAATATGTGCATGTGTACGTGTGTGTCTTGGTGTGGAAGCTTTAATGTGGGGATGGTGGGGCCGGGGTGGGGGTGGGTTCCGGGGATCGTTTTTAAATATGTGAATGGGTGGGTTTGGGAAATTGTTTTTAATATGTAAATTGGAAAGCACTTTGTGTTACAATTTTTGTATGAAAAGCGCTTTATAAATAAAGTTTGATTTGATTTGATTTGATTTGAAAATCAAGATAAAGCTAAGATATTGTCTGCATTTGGCTCTTCACACTGGAGGATTACGGCTCATTTATGCTCCATTTTCATACAGTTTGTAAATAGATCTGTATGTTCCAAGCATTGCCTTTGTTCTGTTGAATAACCACCAGAGGGCGCTCAAAATCTGTTCGAGAAGTAGCCAAAACAGAAGAAAAAAGAGCAACGAGAAAACGAAAACAATGTGTGAGCAGCGTTTCTTGTTTTATTGCATTACGTTACGTTGAGCTTCCTCTGTTGAGCTGTGTTCAATACTGTACCCACTGGTCACCAAATGTACTGCTCTGAGATGACGGACCAAATAAGAGACAGAACAACGCAGAGGATGGATAAAAGCCCCTATGCATGGGCCGTTGGCATTTGGAACAGAGGACAATTTTTAGTTCAGGAAACAAGAGCAAGAGAAAATCCACCAAGACTCAAACCTAACCGAGAAAAAACCCACTCAAGCCCATAACACCAGACCCTTGTGATGTGAGGTGCTATCCACTCACCATCGCAGTGCCATCAAATCCTCCCATCAAACGTCAGTGGATGTTGCTGGAAGTGGAGAACCAACACAGCATGAGTCACAACTCCAACTGACAAAATGTTGACTTTAACTATTTATATTCTGGATTCAATTCACTAAAACTGAAAAAAAGATGGCTCTATTTGTTAATTTAAAGGACACATTATGCCAAACTTCTGAGCTTTTAACCATGTTTCATCATCAAAAACATGCCTGGAGTTGCATTTAACTGCTTTCACGCTAGTTTGATGAATCCTGATTTGAAAATCCTCTCCCTTCCCACTCCATTCTAAATTTCCTCAATGTGTGACGTGCCTCAGAGAATCTTCTGCGCTGTTTGAAAGTAAAAAATCATCGTCGGACTCGTATTGAGCAGTTCTGCCGTCCAATCCCAGTCATTACAACTGCGTGGCTACTTTGAATGTGTGTCTGAAGGCCATGTGTGTCGGTTTTTTAAATTATCGATCTTCAAACAGTGTTCGGGTGACAACCCCTGAAACCTTTTCTACGATTTTTTAAATTATGCAATTCCCTCTGAAGCCAGTAGATAGAGCCCTCGGGTCAGTTGCTTGTGTGTGAGAAGCCAGAGAAATGGAAGTTTTATCTATTTTTTTTACCTTTTTTGTTTGTGTTAAAACATGAGATGCAAAAGGTACTCAAGGACATGTTTAAAGGCCAGTAACAACAAAATAATGCATAATATTTATCCTTTTGTATGTAAGTATGTATTTTGGAAGACTGAGGTTGACATTGACTTGCTGAGGACAAGCCAAACAGAATGCTGGCATACAAGACATAAAATAGAGCCAATTACACATTTTTATTGGCTAACCAGTTGTTTTTGTCACAGCTACTGGAGTTTCGACGCATACGTACAGCAAGTTAAGTGTCTGTATTGACTTGCGACTGTACAATCTCATCTTTCCTATCCATTCCTTTCCTATCCAAAAACACTGTGTGGCTAATCAATGTATTTAAACTAACAAATCTCCTGCACTATTAAACAGTTCTGTGCGTATCAGCAAAGAGCCGCCATCACAGTATCATTTACCATCACGTTTATAGAGACATAAAATAAAGTCATAAAAACACCATCACATCTGACTGGATCAATGAAGCCTCAGCTCTGCAGCGGCTCTGGGGCGATACGACTCGTGTTGGATACATACAGCAGATCAATTACCTGCTGGTTCAATATTATCAGTGAATGGGAAGTTGTCAATGCACATTCAGAGTGAAGAATAACAATATGTGACTGGATGCAAACAAAACATTCTTAAATAATTAAACAAAAAAGACAAAAAACTGAATATATATATAAAGAAAACTGTACAATAATTAACACAGAAACATTTACAAATTGTATTAACAGACACAGACACACAAACAACAGTTGTCTCGCTGCTTCTTCCTTAATATTTACTCGCCACAACATCTTCTCATGTCTTTTTTCATCCTCTCCTTTGACTCATAACGCGCATAACGTTCGACGGCTGCTCCTCCCACTGGCAAGTCATTTCCGGTCCGGTTTGTAGTCCAGATGATGCGTTGTGTTTGGCTTCAAAATCTGAACTATGTTGGACTTTTCAAAATGCCTTCAGGACCTGCCAAAAATTACAATAAATGATGTCCACAGACTTCTAAGCGAGAAAAGCAATTTACATTGCACATTTCCAGCTACATCCACAACTACGAGGGCACGTAGGCTATGCTAATGAGCAGTGCTAGCACTGCTGACACGGAAACATGCAACACTTCTAAGCAACCAGGCAATCTAAGCTTCACTAATAACCCGTTTTAACTAACGCAACTAATGCTTTTTTCATGTAACTTCGAGAGCTAGCGCGCTGATAACGTAAAATATCCTGGTGAGGTGAGCAACGAAGGGCTGGACCGGAAATTATTTGGAACAGCTGTCAAATGTTATGCACAGGGTTAATTAGTCGTCCTGTACTTGTCAGTCTGAACCATGAACCGTGTAAAAATCACTGGATATCCGAAGCCAGTCAGCCGACTCTTTCAAAATAGGAAGTGACCATGGAGGCTGTTCTAGCTCCATTGATTCAAGCTTCCTTTCACTTTCTGTTGGGACGCTGGTGCCTTTACTCTGTTACTGCTTCTGTCAAGCTCACCATCTCAACTAAAATGTATGTTTTGACACACTATACATGATCCTGGTGTTTTTTTGTTTTTGTTTTTTTTTCCGTTATGTTGTAAATCATAAATCAAGTTATTAGCAATAATAACTGACCAATCAGGTGCTTCCATTTCAAGAGTCTGGTTTAGCAATGGCTAGTGCCGCACATTGCCTCCATCTCCTCCCGCTGAGGGGCGGAAACCATTAACAACCTCACTCCTGATTAGTCCATGTGGTTGCCACGATAAGGGCACTCGGATTTCCAAATATGGAGTCTGGCTCCACTTTATAACTGCTAGTCGCGTCATATGGCACTAACACTATGGGTGACGGCACACTCTGGATGTCCAGTGATTTTTATACGGTCTATGGACTGAACACAGGTTTGCTCTGATGATGTTCTCCCTGTAGCAGACACAGTCTGGGGACTTGGACGGGTCACATGGTAACCAGCCCTACTATGACTATTTTAAGTCATCTATAAGCCTTGACAAATTAAACAATAACAAGTGAGAAGTCTTTTGAATAAATTAACATCATGCATCACTGACAATGTACCAAGTCCCTATAGGCCAGTCTGGAATATGCTTAATGACGAACGTTGAACTGATTGGTGGAAGTCACAACAGCAGAGCAAACTGTGGAACACAACTGTTGTTAAATCCAGCTAAAGAAAAAGCACAGGCTTCTTACCCATCCTCAAATGAATGCTTCATGTGCATGTTTTTCAAAACAAAATAGTCCATAAATCTGCAAAAATAGGCCAAAGTACGTCTGTCGGCTTTGTTTGTTTACATTTGTCCCTTTGACTTCCAACCACAATGCTGCGCTCTGTTTGTTCCAGCACGCAGCGGCTCAAACAGCGTGACACCGTCCATATGATCTACAAAAGTTTTTGAACTCACAAATATCACAAGAATTCGTCCAGTTAGTTAGGTTTGGTCAGATCTGTGGAGAGACAAAGCTGCTGATTAAGAATCTGGTATTTTTGATTAATAAAACACCTGCAATTGAAGAGATGAAATGGAACATGAGATAGAAATGACTACATACTGCGGCACATTCTAGGCAAAGCAAAAGCATCTCCAGAGACGCACCAGCAGAAGTTCTGGATTTTCTTGACACACTATGAAAAAATAAGGACTGAAATGGCGCTTTGTCTCTTTCAAATGAAAAGTATTTATTTTACATGTGCACAGTAAAATGTATCTGTCCCTGACCAAAAAGATCTGTCCCTAAAAAGCAAAAGCAAAGAGAGAGTGAACAATGATAAAACACATCCTTAAAAGTGAGAAATGGGGACAACAGAATATCAGAAAGATTGTCATGAAGGCAAAGGTTTTGTCTTAACAAATCAGAAGATTAGGCAAGAGCCACAGTGTTCTCATTTATCTCAGAAACAATAACCTGTAACCTTCAAGTGACTATTCAAACCTTCATAATTAATAAAACATACAGGGACATGACATTTTGTCTCACAACAAGTCACAAAGGGCAGGTTTAAATAGATAATACAATTTATTTTCCAGCCATTGTTTTTTTTTTTATGTTGATCCTATTTTTCTGTGAGATTACATTTGTAGATCTTACTGCGTTTATCCTCAAACACTCCAACTGTGAACTCTACTTTTCCCCACAGATAAAGCTCTATAATGGCGATAATACTAAAACATGCACATCACAAAATCCGGCTCTCCTTTCTGTCCTCCAAATGTGTCTAAATGAAGAAATAACGCGCCTCTTCATTGACTTTAAAAGCATAATGTTGCCACAGCCTCTCCAACATTAGTCTGTCAGTTTTAGTTTGAGTCCAAGAAAATGGTTTCATTCATTTGGCTTCCAGCTGGCAGGGCTGCAGAGGAGATGTGATTCTCAAAAGCCCAGATCTGTAATGTGTTATCTGCCGCTGATAAGCTCAAAGCACTTTTCCACCGGAGCGCGTTCACGGCCACAACTTCTGGCTCCTGATGAATGGCTTTACTCGGCTGCCTTCAAAAGTCTGCTCCTGTGGTCGGGGAATTCAAGATGGAGGCTGTCAGGGTTTGTGTGGGGAAAATAAGAAGAAATGTGAGGAACGAAAGAGAGCAGCAAAAAGGGATGAGAAAACAAGAATGGGTCAAAAGTAAAGTAATGTGTTAAGCGTTTATTCGGAATACGTTTTGTAGTAGTAAAAGTAAAAAGTATTTACTCAAAGGGTAAAAAATTACTTGGAGAAAATTCGTCTTCAGTCCTAAGTAACTGTTTAGACCATGAAAATATTTATATACTTGGGTTGTGTGTTAATGTAATTGGACAGACAAAATAAAATAATGCACAGATCCTGGTATTTACAAAGAATAGACACAAACATTACAAAACACCCTTCAGACTAAATGAACCGCCCTCTATCCCTCTCTAATATCTCTGGCTCCACAGTCTCTATCTGCAAATGGATGTGCGTCAGTTCTGGTCCAGTCCTGGTTCAGTCCAGGTTCAGTCCAGAACAAGCTGCAGCCGGAATGTCCTGGTTGAGTCCTTGTTCGGTCCTAGTTGAATCCTTGTTCAGTCCTTGTTCAGTCCTTGTTCGGTCCTGGTTGAGTCCAGGTTCAGTCTGGGTTCAGTCCAGGACCAGCTGCAGCCTGAATGTCCTGGTTGAGTCCTAGTTCAGTCCTTGTTCAGTCCTGGTTGAGCTGAGTCCTGGTTGAGTCCTGGTTCAGTCTGGGTTCAGTCCAAGACCAGCTGCAGCCTGAATGTCCTGGTCAAATCCTGGTTCGGTCCTTGTTCGGTCCTGGTTGAGCTGAGTCCTGGTTTGTCCTGGTTAAGTTGAGTCCTGGTTCTGTCCTGGTTGAGTCCAGGTTGAGTCCTGGTTCTGTCCTGGTTGAGTCCAGGTTGAGTCTAGGTTCAGTCCAGGACCATCTGCAGCCTGAATGTCCTGGCTGCAGATGGATTCAACCCTGGTTGAATCCGGGTTGATTCCTGGTTCGGTCCTGGTTGAGTTGAGTCCTGGTTCTGTCCTGGTTGTGTCCAGGTTGAGTCTGGGTTCAGTCTAGGACTAGCTGCAGCCAGAATGTCCTGATTGAGTCCTGGTTGAGTCCCTGGTAGAGTCCCGGTTCGGTCCTTGTTTGGTCCTGGTTGAGTCCTGGTTGAGGTTGAGTCCTGGATGAGTCCTGGTTCAGTCCTGGTCCATCTGCAGCCTGTCCGGCCGTGGGTGTACGATCTCTTCTTCACTGTGTTTCTTCTCCAGGTTTGTACTTTTTCCCACAGGGTTTTTGTAGTTTTTCCTGGCAAAAGGAGGCTCTGCAGACATGGGATGCTCTGGGACATTAATCCATTAACTTTCTCCTGGTAAAATGATCAATTTTGGAATGTCCTGCAAGATAACTGCTGTTGTGATTTTGGGCTCTACAAAAATTAATTGAATCGAAATGAAATCATATCTGAAGGTTAAGACGCACAAATGTCCCTATTATTCAATGCAGAGCAATACAAAGAAGGGACCAAAACCTTTAAACAAAACATTCCTCAAGTAGAAGTAGAAGTATGGTGCAGGAATGTATTCAAAAAGCTGTAGAAATATGTAAGTCAAATGAATATAACTCTGTAGTTCCACCTCTTCAGTGTTAAGTGTGACATCGTCAGACACAAAACGTAGAAACAGGAACTTTGTCTGAACCGCCTGATGATTGAAAGATTTAGGGACATAGACTCAGAGAAGTATAGACTCAGATCAGTTTCATTACCAGAGGGTGTACCTTGGAGAGTCATGGATACTTAATTGTGAAAAAAACAAAACAGAAAAAGTGTAATTTGATCATGATTTCTATAGCATTGATTTTAAACCTTGTGTGCTAGAGGAAACTAGTGTAGCATAAGGTATTGCCAAGTGTGCCTTAAAAATCCATAGTTAATTCTCGCTTGCATTTAATTGAATAAATTATCTTTTTAGTGTGTCCTGTGCAACTTCTGAACCAGTTGAGAAAGCGAAACAATCATCATTGCCTAATAGAAAGAACCAGAGACGAGGCAGGAAAAGTAAATAAGAATGAAGTCATATTTTAGTGTGCCACAGAAAAAAAACCAAAAAAAAAACACAGAGCACTTTTTTTTTTAAACAGCATGGTACGAACCCTGGCATAAGTTAAAATGGTCAAAAAAAGTAGAAAAAGCACATTTATGATCACAGACTTTACGATAATGACATTATAACGGAACAGGGCTTGCTTTTTTTACATGTTTTTAGTTGATGGCGAAAATGAAGCACCAGAACATCCGCACAGAAAGACCCAGGACCCTCTTGCTGTGAGGTGAAAGTGCGCATAGAAGAAGGAGTTCAGTGACAGACAGACAAGCGTGAAGGACAACAGAGAGACAGCGTTACCACGGCAACACCTGTCCATCAGACTTCAGCATGGCCCGGGGACAAATAAGGACAGAGACAAACAAAGGAAGGCATTACATTTTTACACTTTTTCATTTCGTTTCATTCAATCTGCAAAGTCAGGTGTCCCAGTTTGGAAAATGTGTCAACTTTTATGCAACATTTTCTACATTAATGACAGTATAGTTGAGAGGATTTGCTCAAGGCTCAATCATGTTTCACTAAAAAGGAAAACAAGAAAAAACTACAACACTGTGAGGTTTACACAATTTCTTTTTCAAATGGCACTCATTCGTTTTTGCAAATAAATTCTTCAAATTGGTTACGAAATTAGGGGCAAGTTGATTTAGGAAAAGTTTATTTGTGGTTTCGTCTGGTTGATTTGATTGTATTTGTTTTGTAAAGTTAACAAAAAAGAAAAGAATATTAAATACAAAACATAATCTCGTTTTTGAAATCATATTCAATACATGGAATTAACAGTGAATGTTTTTGATAAAGAGGATATGACTTAATGTTTTTATTATAACAAAATGAGAATAGATTTTATTGTCACCTGCGTTTTGATGTGATTTCTTGATATTTTTCCCTCTTATTGAAGGCCCACTGAAGTATTCTAGCTACATTTTAGCTGTGTGTAAAAATAGAATCTATAGTAGTACTTCCCAATATTTTTTGTCTTGAGTGTTGTCTCACGCTCTGAGCATCTGTGATTATAAATGTGTGTACATCGTCAAATATAACCATTATATTTACTGGTTATTGATTAGAAACATTATGAAAGTGTAGAACACAAAGCAAAACTTCAGTTTTAAATCACTGGGAAACTGGGGAAGCACATTTAACAGAGCAATTCAACTTAAGGCCTGGGGACCAAATCAGGCTCTCCAAAGGATTTGATTCAGCCCTCAACCCATCTTTAAAAATATAGAAAATATTGTAGCTCTTGTTATGGGTTTAGACCTGGTTTAGTCCTGGTTTAGTCCTGGTTTCGTCCTGGTTTAGTCCTGGTTTAAACCTGGTTTACTCCTGGTTTAGATCTGGTTTAGACCTGGTTTAGACCTTGTTTAGTCCTGGTTTAGTCCTGGTTTAGACCTGGTTTAGACCTGGTTTAGTCCTGGTTTAGTCCTGGTTTAGTCCTGGTTTTGACTTGGTTTAGTCCTGGTTTAGTCCTGGTTTAGACCTTGTTTAGTCCTGGTTTTGTCCTGGTTTAGTCCTGGTTTAGACCTGGTTTAGACCTGGTTTAGTCCTGGTTTAGTCCTGGTTTAGACCTTGTTTAGACCTGGTTTAGTCCTGGTTTAGTCCTGGTTTAGACCTGGTTTTGACTTGGTTTAGTCCTGATTTAGTCCTGGTTTAGTCGTGGTTTAGTCCTGGTTTAGTCGTGGTTTAGTCGTGGTTTAGTCCTGGTTTAGACCTGGTTTTGACTTGGTTTAGTCATGGTTTAGTCTTGGTTTAGACCTAGTTTTGACTTGGTTTAGCCCTGGTTTAGTTCTGCAGATTTCACATTACATTTTATTGGGGGAGTATTTCAAACGCGTTGGTGCATTGGGCATGTTTCCGGTCCCTGAGAATGAAATCATCCAAAAAAATCTGGCCCTTGGCAAAATAAAGTTGAGTAGCCCTGCCATATAATGTTGAGATGCCACACAGACAGAAGGACGGGACAAAATGCCCCAGACACTTCCAGTTGTCATGGTGACCCGGGGTTCTGTCCTGGTCAGATTTATTAGTTATGTTGTTTTTTGTTGTTGTTTTTTTTGGAAAGTTTATAATTTTACTTCCTGGTTGAACATGAGCAGCAGATATGACATAGTTAGAGGTAATTCCACAACTGTTACCTAGCAACCAGACTGTAAACAAGGGCCAAAATCCACATAAATGATACAATAGATGTGATGTAGAATGTTCCACAGTATTGCATTAAACATCATCTGACCTTGGTGACTTGGCCTTGTGGCATTGCCTTCTTGTTGCCGTAGAGATACGTTGAATCCAACACAATGAAACGTTCAAGACAAAACTATAACATCTCCCTGGAGACCTCAAGAAAAGTTGAGTCTTTTAAAGGTGCACACAGTGCACCTTTAAAAGACATGAATATTTCTGGGGTTCAATCTCTCAGAAGAGTGTGATATACTGCACTTATTTTTGTCACATGAAGTTTAAAGCAAACAAAATACTTTATGGAACATTTGGTCATTTGTATTGTTTATTTTTGGGGTCAGAACAAATGAATCATTCCAATTTATTTCAAATATTGTTGCGTTGTAAATCAAATGTGCACAGTTTCATTTTTCTAGAGAAGGGTTCACCACCTGCTTGTCCACATGGAGATGTTATTGCTTTGAGAAATGTTCCATGTAAATGTTTAACGTATCTGCATTTCCTCCTAAAATATCCTGAAAAACACACATTCTTTCTCCATAAATCTGACTCATAAAATTGTCTTCATGGCAAAAAGTAACATAGTGCACCTTTAAGGGTTGGATTTAAACAACTGATTTGCAAAACTTTATTTAAATTCAGATTTGGTTTTCAAAAGCTTATATC
Source organism: Rhinogobius similis (assembly GCA_019453435.1). Classification (NCBI taxonomy): domain Eukaryota; kingdom Metazoa; phylum Chordata; class Actinopteri; order Gobiiformes; family Gobiidae; genus Rhinogobius; species Rhinogobius similis. Next base: position 10,557,180 of record CM033635.1, on the reverse strand, counting down.
AAGAGTCAAACAGAACAGAAGGTCAGAAGGTCAAAATAATAAACACTACAACTGCTTTTATTTGTATGAAATAAATGCTTGTTAGTGATTTTCAGTACAGAATTAAATGACTTGCAGTGTAAATAATAAAAGGTAGAAGGCAGTCAAAAACATCCCACGCACTCTGTAGTTGTGAAACATCTAAAGTCCTATTATTTTGGTCATTTTTGTTATGCATGAAGAATAAAGGACTGCGTTTTATTATTTACACTGCAAATCATTTGATCCTCTGCTGACAATGTCTTGACCTCATCCTTCGACGAGCCTGGTTTGGCCTTTTTTGTGATTCCTAGAAGCACTCACCATTTGTTTCTTTTGTAGCTTGTTGGTTATAATTTTTATAATGGAAGTCATTTGTCGAGGCCACAGTTTTGGACTCAGAATGTCTCCTGTTGGTGCGGGGCTGTAAGAGGTATACAAACTGTTCTCCTCATGCTGTGGTTGTTTGGTTTTCCACAGTGTCTGGCGTTTAACAGCGGTGAGGATGCACTGCACACAGACACACACAGGGGGCGACGTTAAAGAATGAATATTAATTTAATCAATACAGCCATCAGTGCAATCTGTGTCCTAATCAGAAGTGACACCAAAGACAAAAATAGCCCCAACACACTGCATGTTATTTATTTATTTTCATTTATTCTTTATTTAACCACAGGAAAGTCCCACAGTGATTCAGATTGTCTTTTGCAGCGGAGTCCTGGCCCCAGATGGACTACTTATTTATTTATTTGAAAGTTTTAGTTGCAAAGACAATCTTTCGACTGTAGTCCTCGGGCAAATTGTAGAGATGCGAGAAGCAGACAGAAAGCACATTAGCGTAAATATCTATTGCAAATTTTAGTAAGTTGTAACAATAAAAGTTAATACAAGTTATTAAGCTGCATAAAAATAGCATCAGTCACATTTAGACAACTCTTGATTTGAGTTGAATGAATGAATGAACGAAGACACGCTAACGCCCTGTGACTCCAGTGTGGGTGCGGTTATTTTCATCTCCGATTCACCTGCAAGAACACTCATCTTATGACCGGAAAACCTCACCAAATCGCTGCTGGATCCGGAAAAAAAACTGATTTCTTCGTGAATTCTTTCAGTAGAAGAAAGTGTAGTGTAGTTAGTGTAGCAGAAACCTGAGATAAAGCAGAACAACTCCTTAATATTAGAGTTCAACGGTTGAGAAACTATTTTGAAATTTGGATCAGTCCTTTATGGCTTTGATTTGGTCTTTGGTCCATAAATGGCTTGATTGGGGAATAATTCTGAAACGTAGTTAACCCCATAAAGACAAATCCAAATCAGCCAGACTGTAGGACGTCCCGCACAAATCGGAGCTGCTGGCAACTCTAGATGGACAAGATACAAACTGAGTCAGAAAAATTGTTAAAAAATAAAATCTCGACCGGTTGGGAAGATGTGGAACCGGGACGATTAGCTGTTTTCTGTGAACGTTTTGGGTTGATGATGAATCTGGAGCAACTTAAGGTGAGACTCTACAGGTGAATAGGAAAAAAAAGATATACATTTGAAACTTCTCCTGTAGTTTACTCACATAAATGTAAGAAAAAATATATGACAAGTATTTCATCATGTCATGTTTTCATGTACAAATAAGGCATTTTATGTGTAAAAGTTGCCAAAAATACACATATTTGGGACATATAAACCTGAAAGATGGACAGAACCAGGTTTTAATTTATTCATTTTGTACACATATTAGTTTTTTACAGAGGGGATTTTGAATTTCTTATTTAGTAAACTAGATTGGACAGAAAATTGTCCTAAAATTTTCCTCAAATTTTGCCTACATTTATTGACTTAAAACGTCAATAAATCAGTTTTAGAATTAGATATAAAAAAAAATCTTCTGTACATTTTGTCTTGTTGAGTCCAAGATTGTAAAGTGTGTGGGATCTACTTTGTCCCCAAAGAAGGAGAAAAATGCATTTTAATTTAAATGCATTTGAAGTTACAATGTCCCAGAGAAAGCTATGGATGAAGTGGATTAAATGAAGTAATAAAACATCTTTAGGAGCAGATTGGACAAGTTTGTTGGTCCCACCAGAAAACCTATATGTTGAGAGAGCAAACGGACCAAAACACAAAATAATTTAAGAAAAAAATTGTCTGCAGTATCTCGCCTTAAAGAAACCCTCTCAGACACAGGCAGAACATGCAAACCTTCTTTCTGTGAGTCAACTGTGAGGCCCACAACACTGACCTGAGATGAATTTCGCTGCACCGCTTTTGTTGAATCACCGTGTTGTGTCTGGAGTGTCCACCGGGGGCAGCAGCTGGAGCTTTAATCATGTTACAGAGTGTTAACAAGACTCTGCTAAAGATGTGTAAAGATGAAAGCAGCTTTGTTTCAGTCCATCAGCGCCCGGTCCTAACAACAGCACCTCTGCTCCTTTGCTCCTCAGCCCCTAATGGACAGAAAATGTGTTTGAGAGCTCTCCGCGGGCTGCCGGAGGAATAATGAACGTGAACCCGCTCACCTCCGCAGTTTTAGGACTATTAGAGTGATGCGTGTTTAGAGATGATCCAACAGGAGCTTTGATGTGAGCGACTCAGAGGGCGATTAGTCTAATGTATGCAACATGTTTGTGAGGGAGCGCACAAACCGCAGGGGCCTTCGGAGCGCTTGAGATGTTTATTTAGGCAAAGTTTTACAAAAATAGCAATTATAAAGGAGGACTGCTGAGAACATTTAGGTCAGAATAAGACAGAAGCCAATGCTCTCATTTATATACAGTAAATATTGTGTGTATTTCCTAGTCTTTACAGAGAATATCTTAGGGCGTTTAACCTTTTTAGAATTGTTTTTCCTTCTCATTTAACCTCTCAAAGTTGAAGAGTGATTAATGCATGTTTGAGTAATCCTTATTCTCCTGCGGTTTAAGATTAAGATGCGGTTGCTCCACAGCTCCCAGTCTTCATCGACCTCCGATACACACCCAAGACCGAGGCTGGCCCGTGAAATCAACAATCTAAGCAAATGGCACAGGGGGCCACATGCGCAGAAACAAAAACACAAGTTAAAATGTTAAATTAATATCTATGTTATAATATGCACCACTCTAAAACGATGGCTTATATTTAAATACAGCATAAAAATGAATAATATGTGGCATTTCATGGGTAATTAGATTAAAATGCACCTTAACAGAACATGACTTTGAATCATCATGAATTCTCTTGGGGAATGACCCTCAAATCCCCCTTTACATCTGTATCGTGAAAAGAAAATGTAAATTCTGGATGTCACTTGCTCCACCAGAGATCTCAAATCCCTTTTTCTCCCCAGCCTATTTTTCCAGTCTTTTTCCTGATTCATTCTTTTTTATTATTATTATTTAGGCAGTTGTAGCGTGAAATGAGGAGACAGAGTGGCCCGCAATTGAACTCATGCGCCGCAGCGTCTTGTCTTTATCTCTATGTTATATTCCATTGTTATGTCCGTTTTTTAAAACAGTGTGTGTTTGATGGGCCACAAACTAAGTCTTGTTCAGGGCCACCATATGCCCAGAGCCAGCCCTGGCCACGTTCTTACTCAGTTCACCAATGATCTAAAGCTCCAAAACTTCTTAGACAACATATTCTATAGACTTTTTTGATATTTTTATTGCACCTATAAAGTGGTCTTGCTTCTCCACAAACCTGACTCCTCCTCCTCCTTGTTTCCATGGAAATGTTGTTCCTTTAGCTATAATATTCCACAGTATAGTATAAAACACATCTATCTCAATGGAGAATGTTCTGAAGTATGTTTTAAACTTTCTATTTCGGTGGAATCAAGCAGGTGATGAAGCAGAAAGTTACATACTGTTACATTAAAGGAAAAATATTATGCATTTTTTGTTTGTTATTAGCCTTTAAACATGCTCTTGAGTATCTTAAATTTGTCATCTTATGTTTTGAACCAAATAAATGAAAGTTTCTCTCAGATGTGTGCAATGACACTTACTTAGTGCATCCAGCCAGTAGATGACAAGCATTAGTTTAGTTATTTTATGTCTTTAATGTGCGTCATGCTTTTATCAAACTAGAAGCTGCAATGAACGGAAGAATTACTCAGAACGAGTCTGGAGATGATTTGAGAACAAGTGAAATCTGAAACAACGTCCCAGATCGAAGGAGCTCTGCAGGAAGTGTGTTTGATGCTCGGAGGGGGAGGATTTTCTATTAAAAATTCCTCAAAACAGCGTGAATACAACTGAATGCTACTCCAGGTATATTTTTGATGACAGAACATGGTTAGAACATCATTAAAAGCTCAACAAAGTCACTGTAGCAGAATGTGTCCTTTGAATCCATGATACAATAGATTCAACAGCATTGTGTGACCAATGTCAAAATGTGAGGACATTTTCAGTGATGTAAAGGAGCGGGCGTAAATCTGCAGACTTGCTTCTATTAAATAGTTTTTAGATAATGTCCAAAATAAACTACTGATCCACGACTGTCATAAATTACAACAATCAGACAAAATCATAAAATGTCAAATATATTTCCTGCTTGTTTGTCCCCTGATCATTTATTTCTTTAATTTGAACAATGTACTTTATCTATCTGATACTTGCTTGTCTTCATAAATGTTGTTGTGTTGCCTTTAATGCTACACAGTATGGCTTTAAATGTACTGATCTCCATGGAAACAAGCAGGTGACACCAGGCTTTAGTTAGAGACAGAGACATTACTTGTGACTTCTTGGACAAACTAAACACTTCCTGAGTCATTGTGTCTCTTGGTTCTTTGTCCACACGCTTTAATTGGACCTTTAAATACCCACAAAAACAAAATTAATCATTCTTAACACTTCGGTGATAATGTGTTGTATAAATCCAGCCCTTCCCTTTCATACCTGACTCACAGAAGCTGGAGTGGACTCAGAAACTCCTCTTGCTCTTCTGTACCCGATGGAGACATTTGATTTGAAATGTGAACTTTTATAGACGAAAGTGTCCTCCATGGCCCTGTTTGATGGACTTTATCAAAGAAAAAAAGCTTTTAACCGTAATTCTGAGAGATGTGTTACTTAAAGATGCTGTTTTAATGATTTTGATGGTGATTAAGTGAAGCAAAATGGCAAAATGTATTTTGGGAATCTAGTCAACGTGTCTAAAACCGTCCGTTTTAATTTAAGAATGATAATAGAAATAGACTTGAAAATCTCATAAAAGCTGTCAGATTTTCTCTCAAAATCCGGCATCCACTATGTGCAGTCCTTAACTGTCAGAGATGGTTTCCAAGAGAGAAAGTGTTATGTTCAAAGTGGACCAATTTCAGCCGATTGCAGCAAACCTGAATCGCCCCGATGACTGAATCATGTTAATTTACTATAATTTGTCAAAGCGCAGCATAAAGGCATGTTTGCACCTGACAGGAAAACTGACGATTCCTCTGATTTTTAGCTGAAACGTGAGAAATATTTTAGTAGGTATTAGTTATAATTTGACAGATTTCTTACAGTCTCCGCTCACATGTTGAATCACAGCCGTACAGGTGCAATTATGTATAATCTGTGCTGTTTGAAGCACTTTATGGACTCTTAAAGGCGCATTATGACTGATGGAGTGTCCACTATCTGCTTGTTTCCATGGAGATGTTATGGTTTTGCCTGAAATGTTGCACAGTATGGCACTAAACATATCTATCTACATGGAGACAAGCAACAGGTCTGGGGAGTCTTGTCTGTAAAGCTTGTGTACGTACAAAAATGTTGACTTTTAATGTTAAGTTTGTGATCTGTCAAAAGACAACTTGATGAGGAAATGAGCGGTTCCGTACAAAAACGTGATAAAAAACGATAAGAGCAGTGGCAGCCGGTCACTAGAGGGCGCAGGTGAATCGTACCCCCCACTTGACCCAGAAAAAAAAAATACATACATTAACAATTTTATTTTTGGCTATATATTTGATTATATTGTGTAAAAAAGCCATGTTTCTACACAGTTTGTGTTCTAATAATGTCAAACATGGTCTTAGTGCATTATTTTGTTCATCTGTTTGGCCGTTGCGTGCACTGGATCCCTGTGCACAGAATGCGCGTGGATGTGCCTCAAGTTTTGTTCGACTCCTTCTCTCTAGTTTACTGGAGCCCCTCCCTCGTGCGCAGACAGGAGCGCACCTGTCATATTTCTGACCTGTTGTGATTCAGCTGCAGCTCTGACTCGCCTTTAGTGACAGACTCTGCTTTGGTGCATTTCTCTACTGTCTGTGATGGTTATTTCAGCTTCAAATCTAATCTTTGATGTACAAATGTAAAATACATGTAATCATATAAGGCTTGTCTGTGGAGGATTTGGATTGAGCAGTGAATTAATAACATTGGACCTCAGTCTTAAGTCTGGAAGTATAGCTCAACACTCATTTTTAATTGATGTTTTATAACGGTGAACCCCCAAAAAATGTACCACCAACCGCCACAGGATCAGAGCCCAGAAAGACAAGACAGAGGGCCTTTTTGAAAGTTTGTGTTTAGTCCCGATGTCCTTTTTTAGTAAGAATTCTACATTAAGTTTTAGACATTACACCGCGTTAAGTAGAATACATGTGTTTTAGGTTATTTTAGAGCAATAAAAACACATGTCATTGAAATAAACTGGTCAATGTCATACAGGTGGCAGACCCCAAACCACAAAAGTTACATAGTGCACTTTGTTAATGTTTCTGCTGCATTTGCATTTTTCATTTCAAGTTGGTGAAGGTGATTTGATTTGAGCTGTGTGGTCACGATCTGGCAGCGTTCAGAGCAGCAGTGTGGTTTGGGAGGACGCCGAAGGTTAAGTGTCAGAACAACCCAAAATAAATATGTTTTTGTCTTCAAACATGCAGCGCTTTGAGCATTTGTGGACGGGAAATACTGCATGTCTGTGCTTTATTCATCAAAAGTTGTGACGCTTCAAATGTTTGTCGTGACGTTCCGCCTTTTTCAGTCGATTCCAGATTGATAAATGTGTAGAATTTACTTCAGAGTGATACCCGTGGCATTAATGAGGTCAGTGCGGTCATTAAGTCTTTAAAAACATGTATCACTTAATGACATCACAAGTTGGGATGGCCTTAATATGACATACTGGTGAATGAAACAGAGTATTTGAGTATTTGAAAGGAAACATTCTATAACATGACACTTTAATTATGGGGAATTTGTATAAAAGAAAGACAAAATTATGCAACAAAATGAAACGCCATGGCTTGTGTGTGTGAGTCGCACACGCAGCAGCCTCTGCAGCTGTCTGCTCGCTCTGCTCCTTTATTCACACTTAATTGGGATCATTATTCCAGAGACACTCATCCCCTTCCACTCGGCTCCTCCATCTCTGCTCCTGACGTGGGACCAGCGCTGCTCTGGGCAGGACTCACAAACACAGCCTCACATGACAAGAACATGTTACAGTTGGAGGTGGGTGATAATGACAAAATGAACTTAGTATTTTGTGCAACAATGATCTGACCATATTTTCACAATGCAACAGGAATGTGCTAAAATGTGTCTCTAAATGTCTTGGTTGAGGTTCAAGTATCACAAAAACATGAATGGACCATGAAATTAACCACATAAGTGCAGGAATTTCACTTTATTTTCTTGTTTGAGATGATTTTGTAGCTCATTTTTAATAGTTTCAGTTATAGAGGAAATACTCAATATTCTCATTTTGCATTCCTCTAAAACAGCAGTTACAATATTATCCCCTTTAAAATGAAAAATATTATGCACTTTTCATATTGTTATTAGCCTTTAAACATGCTCTTGAGGACCTTAAATTTGCCATCAAGAGTTTATTATGCACTAAATGAGCAAGTTTTTCTGCTGTCTGAGCTGACACTGAGTTTATGAAGCCTAGTGCTATACACAATTTAGTTATTTTAGCACTTTAAGAGAATGTCAGACACGCTATTATCAGGCTAGTAATAGCAGTGATCGTGTTTAGAGGCAGAAATGCTCAGAACGAGTCTGGCCATGATTTAAGGAGAAGATTCTCAGATAAGTGACGTATACGATCGGAAAAAAAGGCCATGGATTGAGGGAGTTCAGCAGGAAGTGTTTTTGACGGTCGGAGGGATAAGAATTTTCTAGCTCGCATTCCTCAAAATGCCGTGAATGAAGCTAAATGTTACTCCAGGTATGTTTTTGATGACGGAACGTTGTTAGACCATGGTCAAAAGCTGAAAATAGTCACTGTTACAGAATATATGTCCTTTAAAACATTTACCTCGTCTGTTGTTAACCTGGTGTTTAATTTTGCACAACAGATCTGACATTAGATCATTTCGAGACACTAAAAGTGAATCGTCAATTCACTCTATTTGTCAAAACTGTGTCAAGACAAACTTATGAAAAACAAATGACAACATATAACAGTACAACATTATCATCACAAATTTTGGACTTTTAAATAGTGTTTAATGAGGATGACTTTGGTTTAAGAAGTGCAGCAGTGGACCTGAAAGTGCAAGTAACAACTCTATTTAGTCAGACAGGAGTGTTTGAGCTTGCTCCTGCAGTCTTCCTCAGACGTGTCACGTGATGGTGTTGTGTCTTCCATGCTTTTGTCTGACAGTAGGTGAAGCTTACGCCCCCTACTGTCTGATTAGGTGTAGGGTCCTTCGTCTCGGTTCATGCTCCTTGGACCTCGTTTGTGGATCTCGACGGCCTCTGATGGCACGTGTTGCTTTTAAGACAGATAACCCTGCATTATTCCAGTCCAGTGTGGTTTAGTGGCTTAAGGAGACAAAAATCTTAAATTTAAAGATATCATCTCTTGTAGTTTACGTGCATGAATGTAAGAAAAAAAAGTTTTCCAGGTGTTTCATTATGTTACGTTTTCATATTGAAACAAAACATTTTTATGTGTAAAAATGGCCAAAATTGCACATTTAAATATAAAAAATGGACAGAACTGGGTTTAAAAAAAAAAAAAAAAAAACACTTTACAGTAAGGATTTTAGATTTCTTACTGTATATATTTTTGAGTAAACTAGATCTGAATGAATTTTTTTGTAAAAATTAAAGTTTTGCCACATTTTTTAAATTTAAAACTTTATTAAATCAGTTTTAGAATTGTCAAGATCTTGTTCAGTTGAAGATAAGTTTGGTTTGTGGGAGCTACTTTAAGGCAGATCTTTATGTCTCTGTGGGAGAAAAAGAACACATATTCTGCTAAAGAGACTTTTAATCATGTTCTAACAATGTTCCATCATCAAAAACACACCTGGAGTTGCATTCAGTTGCATTGACGGTGTTTTGAGGAATATTGGCTTGAATATCTTTTCCAACCATCAAAAACATTTCCTGTTGAACTCCATCAATCGCTGACGTCACTTATTCGAGAATCCTCTGCTGTTTTAAGTCCTTAAATCATCACCAGACCCAAAACTTGTTCATTTAGTGCATAATTAACTTATTTTTTGTTTCAAAACATGAGATTGCAAATTCAAGGCACTCAGCGTATTTGAAAGCTAACAACAATATGAAAAATGCATTAAAGTTTCCCTTTAAGAAAACAACCTTTGAAGTTCCAATGTCCCAGAGCAATCTATGGATGAAGTGGATTAAATGAAGTAATAAAACAACAGGAGCAGATTGGGCACGTTTGTTGTTTCCACATGAAAGTCTACATGTTGAGAGAGCAGACGGATCAAAAAACAAAAAATTGCCTGTAGTGTCTCGCCTTAAAGTTTAATGATGTGACTGATTTCAGGTTTTCATGTTCTTTTGCTGCTCTTGTTTGTCTGTTGCTCTTTCTTTCTCACATTCTTTTTGCTGTTCTTTTTTCTGTCTTCCAAAAGCTCTTCCTGTTTCCTTCACGTAATACTGGACATGTTCTCTCATTTGTTTTGTCACGTTGACCGATAATTTCCTTTTCCTTGAGCGCTTCACTTCGTGCATCTTTGCTGTAAGTTTTGGAAAGAGACTCAAGGAGAAAACTGGTTGTTGACTTTAAATAAGGTAAGTGATTATACATGTTAAACAAATGCAGTACAATAGAACATTTTATTTATCGTTAAAACAATGTTGAGTGAATGGACCAGTTAAAAGCCATTTAAAGTACTGAGAAAAGTGCGTTGTACGAGCAAAGCTGTTTTTATTCTTCATCCTCTGATATAAAATATTACGTTATTGAAAAAAGAAATGGCTTTGTTGATAAATTATGCCATATATTTTCTCTTTAAAGGCACATCAGGGGATTCCGGGTCTGGTGGGAGTCTCCAGGGGGACACAGGGAGAACGCCGGGGTCCTGAATGGCAGCGCTCTTCTGCTGCTTCAGGGACGCCTCGTAGATCTGAGATGGGCTTTGTTCTTGCCCGTGCGGCTCGTCTGTGCGCGACGGTCAGAGGAGGCGGAGACAAACGCCTGACACGGAGCAACACCGAGTCCCTCCGGGTTTGAAGGATGTGAGCTTCACCGACACCCGACCCGAGGAGCGGGACCCACGGGAGAGCACGGAGTTTAGGCTTTAAACGACTGGATTCTGGCGTCTGCTCACGAGGAAGTACGGGTTTAGTTACAGTGTCATCAAATGTGACCAAACGTTAGTAAGTAAGTGTTCAATTACAAAAAACATCATTGACAGGAAGTTTTTTTCTTTTTATTTGAGTAAAGAGTCATATTTTTGTTTCAAATACAAATACAAATACAGTATGTCCTTTTCTTTGAGCTTATAGTTTGAATAATTGTTATGAAACATGAATACTATTGAAAAAAGAAAAACAATGACAATCTCGGCTTGGCACTTTTTCAGGCTTTAAATGTGATGGTTTCAGATGGAATTTGACGTAAAATTAGAAAAAAGAAATATACAGAAGAAAATAAAATACACCTGTGAAAAAGGTCTCCCGGGAATCAAACCGTACATTGACACTGGAAATATGATTATTGATTTATGCCTCAGATTATTGATTATTGAATTAAACTATATATTTGAAAGTGAATATTTCATTTGTTCAAAAGTTAAAAAGTCATTGTTCTTTAGCACATATCAATGTGAGGCTTTTTCGCAGGTATTTATTTATTTTGTCAAATGTAAAAATACAAATCCCGTTCCGCTCTCTGTGTTGGTTGTCAGAAATGTTTTTAAAAGTTTTAAAACATGTTGTGAAAATTCCACTGTGGTGCCACGTTAAACAGAGCTATTCAGAGACAAGCAGGTGACAACACCAGGCTGAGGTACGTGTCAGATCTGTGGAGAGGCGATCCCTGCACAGTAAGAGCACATGTTTTTCAAAATAACAAAACACCAGGGAGCTCCAGCTGAAGTGCACCTTTAAATGTGAACTTGGCTGATGAATTCATAATGTTCACGTTTAAGTAAATAGAAAAGTGGAGGATAATCTTTCACCTTTGATTTAAATAATCAATGTTGTGTTTTCCTCTTGCCTGTAACTCCCAGTCTGGAGCTTCTTCTCTTCTCAGTATTTTGACCCCTGACCTTTACAACAGGAAAGCTTCCTCTTATGAATCCATCAGTTTTGGTCTGGACTGAAATCTGCTTTGACTCAAACCATTGGACCACAGAAACCCACAGCCCGGCTTTAATTATGCAAACGCAGAGAGGATCGATTCAGATGAACATCTAACATAATTCTACAGCAGAGCTGTTCAACTGAAGGCCTGGGGGCCAAATCAGGCTCTCCAAGGGACTGGATCTGGCCCTCAACCATCTTCAAAAATGTAGAAAATATTGTAGCTCTTGCAGCTCTGGTTTAGTCCTGGTTTAGTCCTGGTTTAGACCTGGTTTAGACCTGGTTTAGACCTGGTTTAGACCTGGTTTAATCCTGGTTTACTCCTGGTTTAGTCCTGGTTTAGTCCTGGTTTAGTCCTGGTTTAGTCCTGGTTTAGTTCTGGTTCAGTCCTAGTTTTGTCCTGGTTTAGTCCTGGTTTAGAGCTGGTTTAAACCTGGTTTAGTCCTGGTTTAGTCCTGGTTTAGACCTGGTTTAGTCCTGGTTCAGTCCTAGTTTTGTCCTGGTTTAGTCCTGGTTTAGAGCTGGTTTAAACCTGGTTTAGTCCTGGTTTAGTCCTGGTTTAGACCTGGTTTAGTCCTGGGTCAGTTCTAGTTTTGTCCTGGTTTAGTCCTGGTTTAGAGCTGGTTCAAACCTGGTTTAGTCCTGGTTTAGACCTGATTTAGTCCTGGGTCAGTTCTAGTTTTGTCCTGGTTTAGTCCTTGTTTAGACCTGGTTTAGTCCTGGTTTAGACCTGGTTTAGTCCTGGTTTAGTCCTGGTTTAGACCTGGTTTAGTCCTGGTTTAGTCCTGGTTTAGACCTGGTTTAGTCCTGGTTTAGTCCTGGTTTAGACCTGTTTTAGTCCTGGTTTAGTCCTGGTTTAGTCCTGGTTTAGACCTGGTTTAGTCCTGGTTTAGTCCTGGTTTAGTCCTGGTTTAGTCCTGGGTCAGTCCTGGTTTAGTCCTGGTTTAGTCCTGGTTCAGTCCTGGTTTAGTCCTGGTTTAGTCCTGGTTTAGACCTGTTTTAGTCCTGGGTCAGTTCTAGTTTTGTCCTGGTTTAGTCCTGATTTAGTCCTGGTTCAGTCCTGGTTTAGTCCTGGTTTAGTCCTGGATCAGTTCTAGTTTTGTCCTGGTTTAGTCCTGGTTTAGACCTGGTTTAGTCCTGGTTTAGTCCTGGTTTAGACCTGGTTTAGTCCTGGGTCAGTTCTAGTTTTGTCCTGGTTTAGTCCTGGTTTAGACCTGGTTTAGTCCTGGTTTAGTCCTGGTTTAGACCTGTTTCAGTCCTGGGTCAGTTCTAGTTTAGTCCTGGTTTAGTCCTGGTTTAGTCCTGGTTCAGTTCTAGTTTTGTCCTGGTTTAGTCCTGGTTTAGTCCTAGTTTTGACCTGGTTTAGTCCTGGTTCAGTCCTGGTTTAGTCCTGGTTTAGTCCTGGATCAGTTCTGCAGATGTTGTTAAATCCTTTGGTGTGATATGTTTTTTTGTATTTCTAAAGCGTCGTTTTTGGCCCCGAGGACAAAAGCATCCGAAAAATCTGGCTCTGGGTGAAATAAAGTTGAAAAGCCCTGGTCCACAGCGTCAGACACACAAGTGTTCGACATGAACACAAGATTAACTCTCATAACTCATCCATGTGCACCGAGCAGCACTGCAGACACAGATCACATGAAAGAATTATTACAGGATTAGATTTGTTGATATTGTTTGTTTGTTCTTTTAGCTGCATTCTCCGGGACATCCAACATGATTCTTTGGAGATATTTTATTTAAGACCAATATGTGTGTTTTTATGGTCGATGCCAGTACTCATATTTTAGAGCCCACTGTTCTGCCAATATTTGTAGATTTTCATAATTTTTCCCCACAATATATGACTTAAAATCCAACAAACTCTTCCTTTTAAAGTGCTCTCTTAGTTGGCCCAAACAAAATATCAGCCAATGCAAGAGATTTAAGGCCGATATGCAAAAAACTGTTTAAATATCAGCGCAATATAACTCTAATTTTATTTTATTTGTTAATGTTAAAGCTAGTTGGCAAAAAGAGAAATACAGGCACAAAGTTCAACGTCTTCTCTGTCAGTGTAAATAAACAAAAGTGAAAGTATATTTTTACAATAGCATCAAAAAGACTTTAAGCCATAAGGTTAATATGACACATTTGTGGAGCCAATCCTTAATAAATAATGATAAAGTTCAACACTTAAGCTTCGATATTTACTTTAGAAAACTACAATGCATCTTCTTTAGAGTTACATATCTAGAAATAAGACATCAAAACCACAAAACCACATTCTGAACCTTAAAAGGAATCAACTCAAACAAACGCTCCTCTTATTATTCGCTCATGTTCCTTCTGGCTGCTTTGGCCCTCGTGTGTCTCTTTTGTCCCGTGTGTTATAAAAGCGTGAGGGGGTGTGAGGAGGGCGACGCTGTAAATCCGATCCATCACGGCGACGTCAGAGCTCCGGGCGAAGTGCACCAGGATTTGTTAAATAAGAGCTGTGGGATAATTGACTGACAGTGATGGACTGAGCTCCAGACAAACCTCCAGGATTATTCCACTGCAGCGCGGAGTTACAGTCAGAGCCGCGCACTCAGCTCAGACCGACCTGCCACGGAGCGAAATGAAGCTAAATGAAGCTAAATGAACACAGAATATATACAGTTTTTGCATCTGTGAAATCAATATCAGTCATTAATATCACGCAATGAACGAAACACTGCAGAGCGATGGCTTTTTGATTTTACATTTACACTGACCATTTCAAAAACACAGTTACGTTTTTTAATCATTAATAATAATAATGATAAAAAAGAACACCACTCAGTAAGAGTAAGTGTGTTTTTCGAGGTATTTTGAGCATTAAAACAAAACAAATAATAGAATCAATAGGTTTAATGTCATACTTTTGAATGTTCAAGGTGGAACATCACCATGGAAACAAGCGGTGGCCGATCTGGAAAAAAATACACAGAACCTTTAAAAGTTTGTAAACAAAAACATTCTAAATTCAAAATGGAGGTAAAAGTGAAGTGCAACATAATGTGATTTCACTGGAAAAACTGGGATTTAACCTCAGAATATCACAAAATTAAAAATGGAGATGATTTTGGAAAATGGAAACCACTCAGACACATGTGAGTGACATCAGACATCAGAGCTGCTTTAAACACATTCATTACTGTATTTTACATCATGTTTTAGGAAAATATGATGAACTCTTTACATTTGATGAAGGAACAATCCAGATTTATCTGTTTTACTGGAAAAATACTCACAGAAATGTTGAGCCCACAATCATTTTTCATTGTATCTAAAGATATATTAGATACTACTCCATTAATTAGATTCTTTTGAAGCTAAAATAGAATTTTAAAGCTAGAAAACTGTATTTTGTCCATCGTTTGTTATAGAAACGCAAACTAACTGACCTTTCTACTCTGGGAAATCAAATGTGTTGCTTGTTCCAAGACAAACACTTAAAATCAATAGAATGTAGATCTAATGTGAGAGAATCATATCCAGTCACATTTTAAAGGGTCTATACTTGCACCTTTAAAGACACATTGCTTAACATTTTACCCAACAAATACAAAAAAAATGAAAACAATATTGGAAAAACATGCATCCTTAATTCAAGCAGTGGGGCTTAAGGTGAGACACTTCCATTTAAAGACATCAATCGTAAACTTCTCCTGTAGTTTACTCACATATAAGAAAACCTGTAATACAAGTTTAGTTTATGTTATGGTTTCATTTAGATTAAAGGGATTTGTGTGTAAAAAATTTGTAAAAAAAGTGTAAAATTGTGGGACAATTAAATCTGAAAAATGGACAGAAACAGGTTTAAATGGCTTTGTTTCATTTTGTACACAGGGTATTAACAAAAAAAATGTACTGAGGGTGAGATTTTGATTTTAATTTGAGATAGAAGAAAGAAAGATAAACTATTGTGATAGGTCAACAAATGGAAATCTACTTTTACCATTGCATTTGAAGAGGGTCAAGCCTTGGTGAAGAACCATTTTAAGAAAACAGAATCTATGGATGAAGTGGATCAAATGAAGTGATAAAACATGGGAGCAGACTGGACAAGTTTGTAGTTTCCACATGAAAGCCAATAGAGTCTGGTCTTCAGATGAATATGTAGAATTTGAGGTCTTTCTAACCACTCTGTTTTTAGGTTGCATGTTATTTCACCAGATTTCAGGCCTTTCTGTTCACAAATGAACACGGCCTCTCATTCTGTGTTAATGCATTCGTCTCTTGTGTTTGTTGTTTAGGAAAGATATGTAAACGATGCTCAAATGTAGGAGGCGCGTGGGTTTGGAGCTCGCACCGTCGCGGGTTCAGAATAACCTCTGCATTTTTGGTGAAAACTTGGACTAAATTATCTGAATTATGTTGTGGATATCTTCCCACAATCCACAAGATGCAGAGTTTAAATGAAATTTAATTGTGATGAAAGATTGACCTTTGCTCCTCCTTATACATTTATATTTTGTCAGTTTAAAGGTAACATGGTATGCTTTTAGTGTTAAACTGCAGCATACTATCATAATTATTATATTAAACATACTTTTATATTGTTCTTGTTACTATTTTGTTCATTGTAAACTGCGATTTTGACCTAAAATACTTTACTTACAATAAAGTCAGGTCCATTGACTTCCTGTTAAAAACGGCAGAACTGACAACTGACAAGTAAATACACAGAAGTGGGCGGGAGGTGAAAACAGAACAATGCAAGGTTAACTCAAACATGTGTGAAGCGATCAAATGACAGCTTTGAGTAAACGAATGCAGAGGAAACACTGATGTAACAGGGTTATACTTAAAAGATCATACATTTGAGTTTGTATATGTCCTCTTTAAATAAATAATATCATAACAGTCAACAAAAGCTTCAAAAAGTAGTGATGTGGACTTTAGTTTTGAGAAGGCTGCAGTGGGGTAAGCCTCGCCAAAGACACTTTACGATTGCCTTCTGATTTGTGACAGTTTCATTAAAGGGGACTTAATATGCTCAATAAACTTTAATGAGCTCCTGTTACAGCGGTGTTTCCTCATCATTCGTTTACTCAAAGTTGTTCTGTGATTGATGCATGTTTGAGTAAATGTCCTGAGCTGAGGCTCGTGGGCTCAGAACGTGTGTTTTCGCCTTCCCCTTAGCCCCGCCCACATCTCTGTGCTTAGTCACCATTATCTGAAAAATCAAGACTCCGAGTGATACAAAGATGGTTCTAAAATGTCACATAGACACTGTTCAAAAACTAAAACTTGTGAATGAAAATCTTCTGTTTGTAAAAATGTCACTATGAAGAGGCGGGGCTTAACAGATCTGCAGTTTTGAACAGGAAGTCTATGGACATGTTTCTATAACTAATATTAGATCAATATTGTGGTTTGCAATTAACAAGATGTAAAACAATAATCAACTTTTTCATAGTTTAAGGTGAGACATTGCAGGTGATTAGGAAAAAAATCTTAAATTTAAAGATATAAATTGTAAACTTCTCCTGTAGTTTACTCACATAAAGATTTTCATCATGTCATGTTTTCATGTAGAAATTTGGTATTTTATGTGTATGAACAGCCAAAAATACACATATTTGGGACGTATAAAACTTAAAAAAGGAAAGAACCAGGTTTAAAGTCCTTGGTTCATTTTGTACACATATCAATTATAAAATTGAACATTTTTTTGATTTCTTCTTTAGTTTTTGAGTTATCTGGAGCTGACTGAAATTTCTCCTAAAAAGTCAAATTTTGCCTCATTTTTTGACTTAAAACTTCATTATATCTGTTTTAGAATTAGATATAAAAAAAAAATCCTTCTGTACGTTTCGTCAAAATCTTAATGAGTCCAAGATTATAAAGTGTGGAGTGTGTGGGAGCTATTTTAAGGCTGATCCTTACGTCCTGAGGGGAGAAATGTGCATTTTAAGAAAACGGCCTTTGAAGTTACAATGTTCTGTGGAAATCTATGGATGAAGTGGATTAAATTAAATAATAAATAATTTTTAGGTGCAGATTGGACAAGTTTTCTGTTTCCACATATGCCAATATGTTAAGAGAGCAAACTGACCAAAAAACAAACATTTGAAAAAATGAGTTTTGCCTGTGGTGTCTCGCCTTAATTCTAAGTACCTGAAATGCGCCTAATATGTCTCCTAAAATCTGCCAAATCACCAATGGTTCCTAACTGTGCATGAAAAAGGGAGAGAGCGTTGAAATGTGACAAATCTGATTTGTGTGGCACCTTTTCAAATGGTGCCAGAGCCTTGAGTCTTGCTGTTCCTGGGCTCGGTCTGTCGCACTCATTAGGCAAAAGTCCAGTGCTTTGGGGGTTTCTGTGAGTTCAAGTGCAGCGAGCCACTTACCACCTCTGCTCACAGCCACAAATATATAATAGAATGCCACCAACTCTCCACTGAATAAACGGGCTTGTTAAAAAATAAAATAATTTGTTGTTCGACTTGTTGCCGCAGATTTTTTTTCCATAGCAAAACCTTGTCAGTGAACTGCAAGGACAAAAGCGTGAATTATTACCAAAAGACCAGAGGTGGAACTGGAGCTTATTCACGGATTAAAACAGTTTTATGCAGATTTTTGGTTTGTTTTCCTTCTAGATTCTACGCAAGGACTAAAAAAGGGAAAAGAAAGGACCAACTCGCTGTACAATAGGTAAATGAAGCTGTGCATGTGTTCAAAAATGACCAGATTTAAATACCAGACATGCCTAGAGTTTGTGAAAGCTAGGAACTTGTTAGACAGATTTAGAGTGGACGATATATGCAAAACTTGACTGTTTTGAACCTTAAACTGTGAACTTTGGCCTAGATATTGTCATCATGCAGCTTTTGTCTTGTTTATATAATGTATCATATTTGTCATATGGGACACAATACTTTGTAACTATGTAGTTCCTCATTATCTGGTACAAATAATCTTACAAGGTTGTTATGATTTTCTAATTTTGACTTTATTCAGTGCATTAATACCTCTTGTAACTATAAATGATAGTTTTACACCAATTGCTGTTAGTGGAGAAAAAATTAAAAATATGTTGAAAACTACAGGAAGTAAATACATTGATGACATCACACGTGGGAGACAAAGGTTATGCATAATTTACACAAAATACACATATTTTTTTGACCTTTTAAACATTGATTCAGCAAAATATAGGTGTTCACTTGTATTTTTCTTCGTGAAATGTAACAATCTATGACATTAGAGGAGTTTTGTGCACTGTACAGGATGTTTCTTGGTGATTTCCCAGTGTGATGTCATCATTTACAACCAGGAAGTGAAATTTCAAAAAGTAAAACATAGCTAAACTGGGGTAAAATTTGTAAAGATATTGGCATAATTTGAAATATATTTATCTTAACTACATTTTAGTTAAATAAGTAGTCCTATGTCAAAGGCACTTTAACACTGACTTCGTGCAGTTTCATCATAAACAGGACGGACTCAGAACCAAGACCTTCAGTTTAAAAAGCTGTTCTGTTTCGCCCGTTTTCACCTGAATGCACCGAAGAAAGACCGTGGCATGATCCTCTGTGCAGCCTTTTGTGCGTGTCATGTTGTTCCTTCATGAAAACATACCTTGAGTTGTATTTTCCTTCATTTACTCTTGTTTTGTCGATCCTGTTTGCAAGGTTGTCTTGCTCTGTGCTCACAGGGGTATTGTTATGTTTCTTAGTAACGACTAATATAATGAATTACTCTTTCCTCTGCCGTAATGCCGTTATTTACTGAGTTGCAGCAGCGATTAGACACAACATTCTTGTCTTATTCAGCTGTAAAGTTTGTTTTCGGGAGTGAAAAGAACAGAAATGAAGAATTAGAGACAGACAATGACTATAATAAGAGATTGATTGTAAAAGTAAGTAGGTGTAGTGTCCAGACATTTCAATGGTTTAGACATGCGCTCATTCCACTGTCTTTCCAAAATGCACGGGAAAACAAGTCAAAACAAGTGGATTGTAAAGGTATCTATTGTTATTGTGTGACTCTTTGTGATAGAATTAAAACCCGAACAGCAGAGTCACGTGTGTTTGAAGTTTTCAGGCTAAAAAACACGTGAGTCAGATGCAGCTGTCTGCGTTCTCATCTGTTTGTGACGGTTCCACATTTGTCTGTTTTGGTGCTTTTGAGCTCTGCAGCGGAGAATGGCCTTTACCGCTGGCGATTTGCTGGAGAAATACGGTTGACTTAACTCAATTTTTACCTGAACAGCAGCAGTGAGTTTATTTTTGGAGGAATTTTATGGGTAATTGAAGGGTTACTTTACCTGGTAATTAGTTACTTTCATCACGTTTCATCAAAGCAGTTACTTTTTGGGGAGGAGTCATGGGTAACTATAACTAATCGTCACTAATCCATCAAGAGACTTGGCCAAAACTGCTCACAAATCCTGCACAGTTTTATTTTTTCTTTATAAACCATCGCTGGAGTTGTTCCGAGCATTTCCGCGCCTAAAATGTGTTCACTACAAACAAAATTCTATTAACATGCCAGTCACGTTGCCTAATGGCCTCATTTATTTCTGTTTTCATTGTGCATTACCTTGTTGTTCGCTCTGCCACATAATGATGCATCATATTTCACATTACATACTTCAGCCTATTCACAGTTAGACAATTAGATTATTCTGCTTGAACAAACTCCAAACCAGGAATGAACTAATTGGGACTTAATGAAATCACAATTCATTTTATTTTTGAATTAATTTAGTGATATCTGAAAATCTAAATGGGATCCCAGTGGAGTAAAAACTGTCCTGCAAAGGATTTAACTTTTGTGCCCGAAAAGTTCCCAGAGGTGATACAATTGATGAGTGGAAAACAATATTATTTAATGCAGTCTGATGGCACTGACAAACTGAATAAATGATGCTGAAAAAAGAATTCTGTCCAAAAAGACAGCGCAAACAAAACAAATAACTGCAATAAAAAGGCCTTTTGGATGTTTAGGAATGTGGGGAAAAGCAGCTGCAGAAAGGAAAGAAAAATAATGTGAAACTAAGGAAACACATCTGAAAAACGTAGATAATGGGGACAATGAAAGGACCATTTCAAGACACACAACGTGATTTATCTGCGCTCTTCTCTTTTATTATTATTTTAGATATAATGATTTGTTTGTTTGATGCATTGAACTATGTAAAGCACTTTGAACCGCCTTGTGTGCTCTACAAATAAACCTGTCTTGTCTAAACCAGGACCAAAGCAAGTCTAAACCCACCAAAGCTGCACCTAAAGCAGGAGGACGTGGAGCATAACCTCGTGTGTTCAGCGTGTCCTTCCCCGGGCTCAGATCGATCCGTGCGAGCTGACTTCGTGGCGGTCGCCCTGAGGAGAATCTATGGGCCTTAAATCGCGGCCTGGCCTGGAGCAGCCTCTTCAGCTCCTGCCGCACGTCTGCAAATCAAACCGCAGTGTATTACCTCCTCCTCCCTCTGAGTCAATGTGCATCATTATCCACAGGTATGTGCTCTGCAGAGGGCCATCAGCTCACGCTCGACGACCAGAGAAACATACTCTGGCATTTCACACACCGGGGACTTGTCTGTGCACTTAAGGCGAGACCCATTTTTTCAGTTTTTGTCTTTTTGTCAGTTTGCTCTCTCAACATATAGGTTTTCATGTGGAAACAACAAACTTGTCCAATCTGCCCCTAAAGATGTTTTATTTCTTCATTTAATCCACTTAATTCATTGGTTTCTCTGGGACATTGGAACTTCAAAGGCCATTTTCTTAAAATGTATGTTTCACCCCTAAAGACATAAGGATCACCACTTAAAGTAGAGCCCACAAACACCAAACTTTACAATCTTGGAGTTAAGATTTTGACAAAACTTACAGAAGGACTTTTTGATATCTAATTGTAAAACTGATTTATTAAAGTTTTAAGTTTAAAAAGAAATAGGCAAAATTTGAATTTTTAGAACAATTTTGAGTCAAATCTAGTTTACTCAAAAACTAAATAAGAAATCTAAAATCCTCTGTAAAGTTTTTTGTAACTCATATGTGTACAAAATGAACCAAGAAATTTAAACCTGGTGCTGTCAATTTTTCCGATTTAAATGTCCTAATTATGTGTAAATTTGTCTGTTTTTGCACATAAAATGCCTTATTTCTATTTGAAAACATGACATGACGAAAAATGTAACATATTTTTTTCTTACATTTCACTCACATTTTCATGTGAGTGAACTATGGGAGAAGTTTCAAATTGATATCTGTAAATTGAATATTTTATCTCACCTTAATGGAGTGTTGTTTGTTAAATTATTTAAAGGATACACATGCAAAACTGACTCTTTTTTTTTAACTTTCAACCACAAAATTGCTTCCAAATATATAGTTCCTGGTGCTGTTTTGAGCTTCATTCACACGTTTCTTAATGAATCCTGTTTAGTAAGTCCTCTCCCCTTTAGTAAGACTGCTCCGCCATGTAACAACTCGTATGGTTTAATAAACAGCAATCTAGCTCACTTTTTTAAACCCAAAACATAACAAAATTTAAAGAGAGTAGACAAGAATTATTTCCTTGTACGGTTCTTTTTTTTTTTTTCAGTAATTATTGATGCTTTTGAACGCTATTCTGTCGATCTGGGTTTATTTTAGCACATGTTTGTCTGAATACTGTAATATGCAGTAAATATGACTTTAAAATGAAGGATGAGTTTGTGTTTCAGTGTTTCTTAATGTGTGTCACAAATAAACTAGTCCACTGTTTGGAAATTAGAGCCAAATGAAAAGATAATACATATTTCCACAACAAAATATTACTTGGCATTGTTTAAATAGACGCTAAGACCAACATTTGTAAACGCAGAAGTGTGCTCCAGGGAAATATTCACCATTTGTAAAGTCTTTAAAGCAGAACTGAGTCTTTGTAAGTCCATATGGTGGTTGCGTTTGTGTTTTCGGGGGCGTTTCAAACTCATGTCGGAAAACCAGCTGCAACTTTAACTTACACCGACCCAAACACAACTCTCCTGAGAAACCCTGGATTTTTAAATTTTTTTATTTGGCAACCTAAAATGTTTTTGTATGTGATTGTACTTCCTTATTTCAATCAAAAAAGAACAGGGAAAAAGGAAAAAAATTAAGCTTTTGAGTCTTTTTACTGGCAGTGTATTTTCACAAGGGACCTGCAGGGGGAGCTCTGTCGCTGAAATTACTAAGTTCTGCTTTAACTGTAACTAATTTGTCTAAAGTACATTTGACAGGTTTTCATGCTTTTCTAATTATCACTTTGTTTAGTGGATGTTTATCACAGTTTTTCATCCGTTAAGTTAAGAAAAAGGTACAAAAATACAGAAATCCAAAAAGTTTAAACATTCATTAAACAAAATACAGGTGTTGCCATGTATTCTCGTTAGTTTAATCATGACTATTGTGTAAATTAGACATGTTTTGGCCGTTGTCACATCTGATGTACATGTCCAACCAGGAAGTACAATTATAAACAACATCATCTACATGGCAGAGGTAGAAGGCATGCAAAAGTTCAACAAAAATAGTGTCAAATGAAGGATTAATGAATAAGGCAGTATAATATCACAGTAAATGAAATGACGCCAAACACATACAATTTTGAAATCAACCAAATCACGCTCGATACATGTTGCATTATTCATGACCAAGATACATCGAACAGGCCCATTTGAACAGGTCAGCGAGGACACAGACCATTTAATGCTGCTGTTTTTAAATAGACTAAATGTAAAATAGACATTGCTCTAATTTGTCTAATCCTTCTTAAAGACAGGATGCTTCAGAATCCGGCTGTTTGTGGCTCGGCTCCAGACCGTAATTCATTTTCTTATATAATAATGAATAGAGCGTTGTGACTGCTGTCTCTATGGAGGATGAAATATGCGGCGGTGAGGATTAGCTCAGGGGAAAACAGTGCTGGTTTCAATGGGAGCTGACAACACTGTACACACTCAGGTTTATCACGGGCTTAAGTTGAGAGGTTATTGTTTAGGAATCTGACTGCCCTCTTAGCTGCAAATCAAACCGCAGTGCATTACCTCCTGCTCCTCTCAGATCAATACTCATCATTAAACACAGGTATGTTCTCTGCAGAGGGACCTCGTGCTTCAGGTTTACTATTTTGACAAGACAAATCTACAGGGAAACTCTACATTAAACACTGGAGACTTGTTTGTGACTGTGGGTCATTAAGAGTTGCTTGTCTAATAATGTATTTCTGTTTTGCAAAATGTACTGTTTTTTTTTCGTTTATCATGATCTAACATTGTTCCCTCGTCAAAAACACCCAGAGTTGTGCTTCATTCACGCTAGCTTATGTGATTCCATCGTATTTTCACTATAACGCCTGACCGAAATGAAGCTGTTCCTGAACTCTTCGGAGCACAAACAAATGCCTGATCTCTTTGTGAAGCTGAGACTCTGTAGTTCTGACGCCTGATTTACCCTAATTGTGGAAACAAGCTCTGCTCTGAGGAATGTCAAATGTTGAATCTCCCCTAGATTTATTTGGAAGAGGAAAGCTGCTGTTGGAGAGTCTGCCTCACAGATTCAGTGGCAGATGAGCATTTGTTTTGATCATTTCTTTTACAAAGCTGAAGCTAATTTCACTAAAAGAAGTTGTGAGAAAGTAAAAGAGTTTAGGCATGAATGCAAGGCCTATTTTTAAAAAAAAAATTTAATGTATTATCTTTCTTTTTTTAGAGCATTTGTTTTATTTGTTGGTTTGGAGAACAAAGTGACCCTGATTAATCTCAGAATGGTTGATTTGGTTGAATGGTTTGTGTCAACTTCCCAGGAGCTTGATCAATTATATAAAAATGAGAAAGCTATTTTATAATGTGACGTAGATATTTTATTAGTTTTTTTTATGAGGTGGTGGACAAAATCAATGGGATAAATTGACAAACCGGGTCTGTTCAGGTACGCCTCAATTTTAAGAGGTCAATAAACCCTCAATAAAAACTCGTCAAAGGAAAAGTACATAAATCATCACCAGACTCTGAGCATTTCTGACATCACATTCTGCTCATTATACCTGTGTGCTTAGAATGTCAGGGACAAGCTTTTATTTATCTCCCTTTTGTAATTAATTCTGCTGTCAATGGACACCATTGTCTGATTCTGGTGAGCGAAAATAATACTGTTGAAAAAATGTAATAATCAGAGAACAAAGTGAGCGCAGAGCAGTGGGTTTGTATCGGGGAAAACGGGAATTTTCAAAGCGACGGCATCTCAAACATGGATGAATCACTCGGAATACAACTTCGAGAGGTTCAATGAGAACGGAAACAAATTGTTTAAAAGCTCTTCTACGTCAATTTGGCACAATGTATCTCCTTTAAAGAAAGAATAGGAGACTGAAAGTGCTTTCTAACAGTCACTCGAGCTTCCACATGCCTCTTTTATTTGTAAAATCCATGATTGATTTCACTGACACATCACTACAGCCGTGTCTTGGATTATCTGATATCTGATGTAAACACGCGCCAATCTGCGGATCTAATTATTGGGTTATCTGATTACTCCAATGATCTGGTCGAATAAGGTCCATGTTAGATTAGTTCATGGTAACGAATCCAACAAATCCAAAAAGAGCTCACGATTATTTGAAGATGCACAGTATGCCATTCATTTATTGTGCATTTATTCAATTAAGGTGTGTTTATCGCTAAAACAACAACATCTCCACAAGGACAAGCAGGTGGCATATGTTTCTCAGCAGAAAAGTTGAATATTGCACCTTTATTATTATGGATTTATGCTAATAGTGGATATATTTGATTGGCAGAGTCTTAGCTCATGTAAGAATCGCCGGTCGAGCTTCTTCACATTCCAGCTCCAGCTCTGCGTTCATCAATTATACATGGATTTCCTGAGGGTTCGTTGGCCAAGAGCTGGAAACTGAGTGTGAAAGTGAAGTATATGATGCAAATAAAAGCCTAATTTATGATGTTTTTAATCTGAATGGACCAAATCTGTCATAATTTCTATTGGTTTATTTTAGTTGTCATTTATATTTTCAATCATTAGCTTTGCCCTTGAGACTTCACTGTGGAATGTGAAAAAGTTATTGCTTTAATTTGAAGTCTAATAATGTCTGCAGCTTGGATTAAAATAGTGAAAAATGAGTGCCAGCCGTATTTATACATCATTACTGGCAGAATTAACAACTATTCGTCACCAACTTTTACAGTTAGTATAAATTATGCAAAGTTATTACAAATATTTTATAGTTCTAGTAAGTCATGTTGAATTTTATTGCACCGAAGGTTAATTTTATTTAATTGTGCATAAGATAGAAAAAACACAGAATTGAAACCTACAAAACAGACGGAAGTGTTACCTGTGACATTAGTACAAACTATAAGAAAACAATACTATAATACATTATAATTGGCGTTAAAGTGACATGTGCAACAGTGGCCTTGATCTTAATGGACACATATTACGGAAATGAGATTCAAATCATATTATAACATTGTTCCCTCATCAAAAACATACCTGGAGTATGAATGAATGAACAGGGATGTCGTGTTGTCTAAAAATCCACAATACCCCAACTGGGCCTTTAACAAAGTCAGAAGAGCCAAGAAACAGGACAGAAAGGATAAAGACCCTAGCAGGAGGGGCTCTCTATCCCTTATGTCTCGGGCCTGTCTGAGAAAGTTCAAAGGATTTTTAGACAACACGACATCCCTGTTCATTTCAAACCTGGCAATACACTTAAACAGAAACTGGTCCACCCGAAAGACAAGAGGCCGACAGAGAAACAGAGCAATAGTTTACTCGATAGAGTGCAGTGAGGACAGTTGTAAAGAACGTTACATAGGAGAAACAAAACAGCCATTGCACAAAAGGCTGTACCAACACAGAAGAGCGGCCTCCACAGGACCGCAGAGTGCAGTCCATCTGCACCTAAAAGCTACAAATCACTCGTTTGAGGACAGTGAGGTGAAGATATTAAGCAGAGAAAAGAACTGGTTTGAAAGAGGAGTAAAGGAGGCCATTTTTGTAAAAAGAGAAAATCCTTCTCTAAACAGGAATGGGGGCTTAAGATTTAATTTAGCCAAAATGTATGACAGCATCCTAACACCTTGGTCCAGATCAATAGACCAGTCAAATGCTAATGAGGTAATCAGCAGTGAGGAGGGAGCAACAGCCAGCTATCAAGATAACAATAGACCTTAGTCACAGGTGAAACTAGGTGAGGCCAACCATTAATCAACAAGATAGACCAATTAATCAAGTCCCAGGTGACAAACAAACAATTTTCTAACAAAGACAGGACTCAGTGACTCCTCCCTGGGGGCAGGACTCCCAGTACTCAGAGTAGCATATAAGCCTGAGTTCCCATACCAGCTCTCTGATTGACAATGACTTTTGGATAAAAGTCGAAACGTCTCGATCTTTAAACGGCGTCAGGATGACAACCTCTGAACCCCTTTCTACGATGGCTCTCCCTCTGAGCCTCAGAAAACACTCCAAATAAAAACAAAACAAAACTGGATGCCTCTGGTGCTATTTTTAAAGGTGTTTGTACTTATTTTTCACTGTACTGAAACATGAAATAACAGATCTAGTTCATTTTAAAATCGTTGCATCATGTATGACTGACTTTCCTAATGCAGTCTCAGCATCATAAATATTCACTGCGATGACTTTATAAGCTCTTTTCACAAATCTCTGACCCCCGAGAGAGTTTTGCCATCCTGAGTAAAGCTAACAAACATTAGCATGCTAACGACGTACTTCCTGCTTCTCGGAGAATAAAACACTCTTAAAAATAGATGCAGAGACAGCGCTTTGGTCTCATTTTCACCCGAACAGATGCTTTTACAATATAACTGTGCTGGAGCAAAACATATTTTACTTTATTACATGCAAAAAGAAAAAACGGTATACACACTAGAGTCGTTCTGAACATTTTATTTCTCAATTCACCTTCATTGCAACTGCATGCATTTCAGGGGTACGCTGGGTTTGTTTCTTTCCATTTTACAATTTCCTCTGCTGCCAGTAGAGGGAGCTCTCACTTAATTCCTGATGTGGGAAACGCCTGACTCAGAGAATGCCGTGTGAATAATGATAATACAAATAATGCCTAATATTTGTCCATTAAACCTCAAAACACACAAGGGCAGAACCAGAGCGTCGCAGAGTGAGGTTTGTCCTGGACAGAGGACCTACAGCTGTCACATTTTAAGGTAAACATCACAAGCGCTGCAGCCTGTCGTCCTCTCCGTGCCGTTCTCTGACACCAAACCGGACTCTGCTCTTTATGCCAGTCACAGCTCAGACCTCTGTGAGCCTCTGCAGATCCATCATTACAGCTCTCATTATTCACAATCACATTAGAGCCATCACAGGCCGAGCGACAGGACAGACACACACGGACAGACACGGGCTATTTTAGGAGCCTCGGCACGGGGAATAACAAACAGGCACTGGACGTATATAGACATGAGGATCGGTTTCATTTTATTCAGACATTTTCAGAAAGGCTAAATAGAAGCATTACTTCGAAATGACTCAATATGCAAATAAATAACAACAACAAGTGCAGTACGTAGGCTAATATTCCCTGTGGAGTGTATGTCACCTGTGTTTCTCCGTGAGATGGCAAACATTTCAATTTAAGATGTTTTTGTTGCTCAAAAACACCTTAAAGGAAAAATATGATGAATTTGTTGGTTTGTTATTATCCTTTGAACATGCTCTGGAGTGCCTTAAAGGAAAAAAATATTCTGCATTTTTCATACTGCTGTTAACCTTTAAACTTAAAGTGCCTTAAATTTGCCATCTCATGTTTTAAAACAGAAAAAATCAGTCATGTGTTGTCAGCCAGTATGAAATTACACTTACTGAGTGCATCCAGCCAGTAGATGGCGCCAGTGCAATATGCAATCTAGTGAAATTAGCACTGAAAAGAAGTTATGATGCGGATTTGCTGCAGCAGTTATTGTCTTTACCGGCAAAAATGCTCAGAACAAGTTTAGTGATGATTTAAGGACTTAAAACAGCATATTGTCGGATAAGTGACGTAGATGATCTGAAAATATGTCCCGGATAGAAGCAGTTCGCAGGACGTGTGCTTGACGCTCGGCGGGGGGAGGATTTTCTAATGAATATTCCTCAGAACAGCCTGAATGCAGCTGAATGCTTTTCATGGTGTGTTTTTGATGATGGAACATTGTTAGAACATGGTTAAAAGCTCAAAAAAGTTACTGTGACAGAATATGTGTCCTTTAAGTTTGGCATCTCATGTTTTAGAAAAAAACAAATCAAAATGAACATCTGTATCTGTTGCTATTTCCCCAAGGCACTTATTGAGCTTTAGCGCCATCTACTGGCTGCATAGCATTTACACAAGCTAAAAATGTTGCTTTGGGAGTTAGCCTTGCAGTTGTATTGACTGTGATTAGACGGAACAATATTAGAACAGGGTCAAAAGCTCAAAGAAGTCAACTTTGCTTAATATTTGTCCTTTAAAAAACATGTTTTGTTCCGGTGTCCAGCCTCTCCACAAATGGGCATCATTTCTAAAGCTTGCTACACACTGCACATGGCATAGAGCGTCCTCTGCACCATACGTGGGATTTATAAAACTATAGGCCCAGCAGGACTTGCTCATCTCTGCTCCAATCGTTGCTCCCTGTTTGATCAAGGATATGGGCTCAAAATTCAAACCTTATTCATTTACACATTTGAAAATCTCTAAATATATATATATATATATATATATATATATATATATATATATATATATATATATATATATATATATATATATATATATATATATACTATATGAATATATGTGTAGCATAAGATTTTTACCCTCAAAACTGCTCTGCCTCCCCAGTGTTTTAAGTCTCATCTTGACCCACTTTTATTCTTTGGCTCTTAACACTGTGAGCTGTGTGGTCCCCTGGGTATTTTATTGAGTGACTGATTTATTTTATTTTTTAATTATTGTTTTTAGCAATATTCATTGTTTTAGAGTATCTATTTGATGTTTTAAGGTTTTATTGAATTTGTATCATTGTTTTTTATATGAGCACTGGTAACTGTAATTAGTTTGTTAAAATGTTTTTTTTTTTCCTTCTGTGCAGGAAACATTTCAGTTTTATAAAATGTGCTGTGTAAATAAAGTGGATTGGATTTTTATTTTAACTCTTAACTCTGAAATTTCTGACCCTGTTTATTATTAGGCCTAAATGTATTGTTTTGTTGTTGTTGTTTTTTTAGGAATGTAATGTTGGAAGCATAAGTTCAGGACCAAAGAGTGAAGATGTATTTGATTATGAGCTTTAAGTGAAATAAACACAATCAAAGCAGAACCAAAGCCTTTACAGAAGAAGAGCCGACTTGTACTTCTGACTTTAGGATTCCTGCTCTCTCTCTTCATCTGGACTCCGGCCCTAAGCCACGCCCTCTGCAGTTTCCCCTCCAAATTTTCACAAAATGGCCGCCGTTCCTGATTCACAAGCAACTCATTCTGGATCTACAAGTTGGCCTGCACGTTTGACTCCTGCACGCTTCAGATGCACATGGAATCGATCTCACCGCGGAAGGAATCACGAGCAGAGACACAAGAAGACACAGATAAGTCATGTTACACAACCAGCAAGCTTTGCTGTCCGAACTCGCAAAGATGAAGCAATGTTTACCATAAGACAGCTTTTCATGGGTTTCTACTTATGACTGTTTGGTGGGAGAGTGCTGTGGTCAATGTTTGTCATAGTTTTACATCAATCAAGTGGCAGTTTTGAAGAAATGTGCTGTATTGTAAAAAGTTATCCCTCTGTGGTACTCCATCCAAACTGTGGGACAATGTACGAGCAACAAACAGCACGACCATGATCATGTATTTAACAAAGTAAAGGCTTGCCATGGATTTGTATTTGTCAAATCAACAATCCCTGTTAGTATTGTTGCTATTGCTGCTCATGTCCAACAGGCTGTAACACTCAAACTTCTCCAAAATTGTCCGACTAATAAAATAAGTCTCTCTCAAATTAGTAACAATGACAGTTTTGTGAAACTATAACCTGGCTGTATTTCCCAAAAGGTCAAACTTTAAATTAATTTCTGAGGGTGGGTGGGTTTTTCTTCACTTTTGGACTGTTTGGTCTTGGTTGATAATCGTCAACTAAATTAGTATTCGAATAATCGTTATCTGGATTATACACAGACTTCAAAGTATGTCATGTGCTCGGAAAAGAAGTTTTATCACTCAGACAGATCAGGAATTACAGCAAAAATGATAAAGAAAACAAATCTTTGAAACTGAGCCTAAAACAACTGACCCAAGATCCATAAAAAATAAGATAAGCCATAGTTCAATGTCTGTTTTTCTGTCATCATTGCATCTATTCCATAGACTGTAGATATCAGTGGACCATGTTAGCATGCTAGCCGCCGCGTTCCAAATAGGAAGCAGCTATGGAGGCGCTCCTGGCTCCATAAAGCCGAGCTGCCATTCACTTTCTATTGGGACACTGGTGCCCTTTACTCTGTAACTGTTTCTGTCAAGCTCACCATCTTGGAACTAAAACGTCTGTTTTGACACACTCTACATGAATCAGGTGTTTTTTTTTTCGTTCGGTTGTTCATAAATCAAGTTATTAGCAATAATAACTGACCAATCAGGTGCTTCCTTTTCCAGGGGCCGTTTTCGCTCGTGTTAGCAACAGGTTTGATTGACAGCTAGCGCCGCACGTTGCCGCCGTCTCCTGTCACCGAGGGGCGGATACCGTTAGCAACCGCGCTCCTGATTAGTCCGTGTGGTTGCCACGATCGCACTTTTCGGATTTCCAAATATGGAGTCTGGCTCCGCTTTAGCCGCTATAACTGCTAGCCGCGATGGGCTTCATTTGGCTGGAGGCAAACGCTATGGGTGACGTCACAATCCCTTAGTCCACTGATATCTACAGTCTATGATCTATTCACATGAAACAGAGCTAAAAAAAAGACAAAAAAATGTGCTCTTTTAATGACGTGAAAGTGCTACTCTGATGCAAGCCCAAAAACCTGCAACCCGTAACTCTCAAAATGAGCAAGCGACTTTCCAAAAAAGAAGCCCAATGTCAAGAACTTATTTTGTTAATCGCTAGACTAATTAATGACAAAGAATTGTTAGTTGCAGCCCTGGTTTGGTCCATTGGCATTTGTACGCAAACTAAACAGTGCCAAAGTACTAGCAGCTACAGGTGCTGAACCTTCTCCATGGTTAGTATGCTTGAACATCCAACAAGCGTGACAACTTTAGACAGAAAAACGAATAATCTGACCATGTGACACAACCAAGAGAGAATGGGATATGGACCAGATGAGCCGTCTTTAGCTTCGTTGCAGTTTGGGCTCATTTGTGACAGTCATTCTGGAGAATTTAATGAGTACAGTGGAGTGAAGTTGCCCATTACTTTCCGTTGTAGTTTGCCTCTTCAGTAAACATCGTGCCAGGCATTTTAAAAAAAAATGGGTGACCTGACCTGCCTCAAAATGTCATGCTGAACTCGAATTGCTGAAAACTCGGCTCTCTGTTGGTAAGTTGTCGATAATTGTTGAAGTTAGCATAACCTTTTAATTCAGTGGGCGACTAGTTCAACTCATCATCAGTAAATGCTGAGGCCAGATTCTGTGT
This sequence comes from Rhinogobius similis, assembly GCA_019453435.1. Taxonomy (NCBI): domain Eukaryota; kingdom Metazoa; phylum Chordata; class Actinopteri; order Gobiiformes; family Gobiidae; genus Rhinogobius; species Rhinogobius similis. The sequence continues at coordinate 10,525,033 of CM033635.1, read as the reverse complement.
CATTTTTGGTCGTGTAAGTTGGTTCTATACTTTTCTCTCTCTCTCTCTCTCTCTGTTGCTCTTTCACCTCATTATCACTCTCCCCTTTTCTCTCTCCCTTCTTTACTTTTTATTTGTTGAGTGAAAAGCAGCAGCAGCTTTTTGCAGCTTTGGAGGATTGTGGCTTTGTCCAATTTGGCCAGAGGTAAACAAGATGGCCGCCTGTCTCCCTCTCTCTCTCTGTGTCTGTCTCGATATCATTCTGTCCGGTCCTGCCTTTCATAATTACAGACTATTTTTAAACGACGACCGCTGAGATAAGAGATGTGTATACGACCAGAGCACAGCGTGGTCCACTGCAGGAGGCAAAGAGCAACATGAGGAATATCGTTAGGATTCAAGCATAAAAATACTGTGTGGTGATTGTGATGCTCTCTCGATATTCATTTGTGAAGTATCAATATATGAAGTCACTTTAACCCTTTCTGACTCACCGAGTACATGCGCTTCCATTTCCACATCTATTTTTAACAAACCAATAGAGTGAACATTCTGTTTGCACATAAACATTGACAAGACGATCTTTAAAAAGCACACATTCCAGACCTCCTTCTGTTTTGTTTTCTGCCGTTTCCCACAAAAATGTAAAAATGTGCAGACATAAAATCCACTGGGTAACAATGCAATGTTAATATTACATTTAGAGCTGCAGAGTTCATCGATTAATCGCAACTAACCAATTAAATGGTTGTCAACAAATTAAATAATCGAGTAATCATTAACTGGTCTATGCACGGACTCCAAAACATTGTATGTGCTGAAAGAAGAGGTTGTATTACTCAGACAGAACTGAAACATGTAAATTGTGTGTTTTTGATTGAAATCCTTGTTTGTGTATGAATATTCTCCACCAAGATGTCGTCAAACACCTTCACTTCAGTTTTGTCTGGGAAAAATTGAGTGAACTTGTCATATTCAAGAGTCTTTCGCGCTCTGGATCCCATGACTATATCGATATGGAACCTCTGAAGATGTCTACTATTTACCAATTCATAAATTAGTTCTTGTGTTATTATATGTTTGCAAATTAAAATTTCAAATTTAGATATTTTGTTTTTATTTATATTCAGAAAATCTGCATCTGAAAAAAGTATAACAAGTTGAAACTTGAAATAACTTTTATCTGCTTTGAACAAACATTGAGAAACTTTTAGTCATTCACAACTTTGAGGGAAAGATGTAGAATGTCATCATTAGAGAAGAAATGTAAAAATTGTGGATCATTTTAAAATTTTTTGTGATGCATTGGTTATTTTTCGTTGTTTTAAATATACATGTTCTTATTTGCATTATGTTGATGGGATTTGAAGTGTAGGGTTGTATAAGAGTAAAAAAATACTTGATAGTCCTCAAAATGACACTACAGCATGAAAAATGTAAAATAATGCTTAGGCTGACTTAATAAAGGGGTAAATGACTATCCTTTTTTAAAAATGTACATTTTTTTCATAATAGCAAAGGAAAATACTCAATATAAAACATCACAGTACAATACATTTCATTCATTCATTCATTTTCTACCGCTTATTCCCGTTAGGAGTCGCGGGTGACTGGAGCCTATCCCAGTGACTTTGGGCCTTAGGCGGGGTACACCCTGGACAGTGGCCAACTCGTCGCAGGGCTGACACAGAGAGACAGACAAGGACAGACAACCATTCACTCTCACATTCATACACTATGGACAATTTAGAGTTGTCAATTAACCTACACAGTCATGTGTTTGGACGGTGGGAGGAGCCGGAGAACCCGGAGAGAACCCACGGTAACACGGGGAGGACATGCAGACTCCACCCAGAGAGCTCGTGTGATGTTGGGGTGGTTCGGAATTCGAAACCACGATGTTGGGGTGGTCTGGGATTCGAACCCACGATCTCCTTATTGAGAGGCAGAAGCTCTAGCCGCTCTGCCACCGTGCACCCCCACAATACATTTCAAATAAAATTAAAACAAATGAACAATAATTAAATAATATAAGTAAATACACAAACTTAAATTTCAATAATGTTGCCAGTTTCTACTTTTCAAGGCCTTTTGATACAACATTTGAAATTTAAATTGTAGAGCTGTACATGTTTGTGTGCCAATGTTATAGCTTTTCTGTTGAAATAACTTTTTAAAGCTCTGATTTTGCAACTAATGTCAAACCGTAGACATTTTTCGTGACCCGTTTGCAAAATCACAATGTAGTTGATGTTTTTCCATTTCCAGACTGTAAAGAACTGTAGTAAAAATAGTAAGAGGTGCTTGTCGGTGAAGAGACTGTCGACGTAAATAAAACAAATCCCTGTCATTTTCCTTGTTAATAATCAAAGACACCTCTGTAACTCTCTAAACCCTGGCGTTTCTGCAGAACGCTGATGCCATTTCCATGCTAATACGTTCTTCAGACAAACCGAGCGTCCGGGGCCGTTTCACACAATGGGGCGTCCGCTCTAAACAGCCACACGTGCAAAAACAAGCGCAAAGATAAAGTTAATTGGACGACTATTTTCTCTCTTTTTGGTGAATCTTATCTTCAGTGGGCGAGCGAGGAGTGAGGGGCAGAAATGTGGTGTTTGTACAGACGAGGAACCCCGCAGTAATTATCAGCGTCCCCCGGGGCCACTGCAGTACACACGGTTACTACACAGTACTTTTAGGTTTCAGGCAGAGAGGACGGCGTGAAATGGACGATTGTTACTGCAAAACTTGAATTTCTTTGCAGTTTAAAGTAACAGATGCAGTTGGTTTCTCTGTGTCCCTCAGTCAGTGGGTCTAGTCTGCGTCTGTGTGGTTTTCGTGGTTAGTTTTTGTCAATATACTAAATACATATTCAACTCTTTCTTCTGTTCTGGAATTAAACATATTTTGACTTATACATTTCTTTTACTCAAAATCGTGAATGTGGAGATGATGCATGATACGTATTTGTTTATTTATTTATTTGTTGTTGACAGTGACGGTGCATATTAATGAACATCTGTAACTGTTACAGAGTAAATGAAGGCGCTACTTACCATCTGCTGTCCCTGGGCCGGAAACACCGACACAAACATTACCAATAAAAATAACATACAGTGCAACAGTAAAAGTACATCCATAAATACAAGTCTGACTTAACTCGATAATAATCAGTCAAGTTAGTGATCAAACACAGTAAAACATGTTTGGGGTCGATACTTTGATATTTATAAAAAGGTGCACAGCGTAACTTTTCTGGTGCGGAGTCCATGGAGATGTTATTGTTCCACATTTTGGCATTAATCTTATATATCTCCATGGAGAAAATCAACTGACACAATATATTTTTAAGGAATAAAAGCTCAAAAATACACAAAAAAGCGTGTTTTTACAGCGAGCCGGGTTGCCTCTCCACAGATCTGACCTGTAACTTGGCTTGACCGTGTCAGTTGCTTTTCTCCATGGAGATGTATGAGATTGATGCCAAACTGTGGAACATTCCAGGCACAACAATAACATCTCCATGGAGGCATGCAGGTGCCAGACCCTTAACCAAAAAAGTTGCATAGCGTTGCTTTAATGTTTTGATACTGGTTACTGCACATACGAGACATAAAATCCAGACACATCTGAACGTGACACTGCTGTGGTACAAACACGTGTTCTAATCGCTTAATGTTGTCAACATGAAGCTTTTGTCACTGACTTTGCTGAACCTCGTGTTTTTATCGGTTTGTTTTGTGGTTTTAATACATGTTTTCTGTTGAAGCACTTGCATTATGAGCACTTTTGTACAAATGTCCTTGCTTTGCCGTGCTTTACTCTACGTATGTTGGGAAGTATATGTTGGGTTGAGTACCACTTAAAGCTACACTTGATAATGAACAATGGAGACTACATTATTGCAAGACAAGTACTGCTACCTTTAAAAAGATAATAATAATCTAATACTTGAAATACAATTCCTTCAAAGTAAGCACATATTAACTGTGTAACTGTCACTATTGCAGCCTCTCTGTTTGTACAATTCTCCTTTCTATGTTGTTTGTTTTCCCTATTAAAGCCACCCCACCCTCCACGCGGTCTGAACGCGTCGCCATGTCCTGTCCCTTTAACACAATCAAGGACTTTTAATCAAAATCCTTGTATTATCTTTGGGATGTTTTGACCAGGATTTATTTTATTTAATCACTATGAAACTTCATGGTTGGTCCCAAACATCATTCAACATATAATTTATGCAAAATTTAAAATGTAAGGTTTTTTTTTCTGATATGATCTGACAGCCTCACATCTCTTGTTTGTTTCTCTATTTGACTCATGAACTTCAGCTTTTCATCGATTCAGTTGTTGTTGCTGAGCTTTAATGTTCGCGAGGGTTACACGGCCTTCATGAACTCTCAAAACCTGCTCCAGACTTTGGCTCCATATTGTCTGATTTTCACCTCTTTAAACAGAAATATGTAAATGCGTGCTTTTTGAGACTCCACATAATCACTCCGTCCATCCAGAACACTCAAAGTATTAAGTGCACATTTGGACCAGACAGTGACATTAGCCGCATTAAATCGAATTCGAATACATTTCCTTCATCACCAGCGTGTCATTAATGTAAACAGTGTAGAGCTGCATATGTTTTTGGCGTGGAAGAAAATAAAGGTGGACCGAGAGCAGCCTCCACAGCAGATGTGACTCAAACCCATTTATCTGAAGGAAAACAAACCGCAGCGTTAACCAGTCCATTCACTCCTGTGTCTGCAGCGCCTTTATGAACAGAAGCATTAGTTATTATTGTCAGGTAACGCCTTGAGACATAATGAGCCCGACGATTGGAGGTTCAAAACTTGCTTCTTGTTTTAGATAATGGCATTGTGTCCTCGAGCCAGGTATTCATGCCACTCGCCTTCAGTGTCTGTGTCTGCAGCTCTCACCAGCGCGCTATGAAGAGATTATTAAAGTCACGTAATGATTTATGATATAATGATGACGTTTTCTCCCGCCAGCCAGAGGTTTGTAGGTTCAAATCTTCTTTCAGCTTCGATATCACGGCATTGTGCCTTTGAGTGAGACATTTAACTAAACAAATTACCTTCGCGGTCTGCGTTTGTGGGCAACTGTCTGCAGGATTAAACGCAATTTGAATGGACGCAAATCACAAAGGCTACAGTTTCCTCTACAAACAGCTAAATTTTGTTTTATTCTGATTAAAAACTGCAAACCCTGTAGTTTTGATCTGTAAACATGGTGCTTTCATTAGTTTGTCCATAGATCTACTTCAGTCTTTTGTCAATTCTCCGGATTGTGTTCAAAATGTGAACTATTAAAACATAAATCACAAATCTAATCTAATCACAATCGTAATACAACGCAATTAGATATTTTCCTCAAATCGTGCAGCTCCACTCAATATTACATTACAGGGGAAAACATGAGTCAGACAGATAAAGGTCCATGCACTCAACAGAGGTTTCCAAATCCACTCTTTATATATACAGCACTTTTATAACAGAACCGCAGTAAAAATCATGCACAGGGTTGGTTAGTTTAATTATCGCTGAAATCCAAATTATTAAAGCTTTTTGATTTTGAGGATTTTCCAACTGTACAACCCTACTGTATAAAGCAAGTAAAACTGTGCTACCGGCGAACATTCAGAAAGTCTTCAGTGAAAGATATGGAGGATGTGTTGAATATTAAATAATAATGATAAAAATGAAATGATGAGCTTGTCCCTGTGACAATCTGCCATTTTTGTGAAATAATTGTATCATGAATCACTGTTTGTCTCTTTAATGCAGCTGTCTGTTCAAACACACTTTTTCTCCTGTTGTTTAGCCTCTGAAGCCTCTGAGCAGATGACTTTATTTACCTCTTATAGACCAGGTCTGCACAATTAAACCAAATCCGCACAAAATCACAATTTGAATGGATGCAATTAGCAAATCACAAAGGCTGCAATTTTTGAAGTGCAATCATTTCTTCCACAAACAACAAAATGTCTTGCTTTTGATTTGAACAAAAACACTGTAGTTTGGATTTGTACAAACGCATATAAAAGGCATTAAAGCACAGCACAAACCACAGACGTGACTCAATGCACCAAAACGCAACTTAAAGCGTCAAAAACACAACAAAAAATGACAAAGGCATGACTAGAAGTGACAAAGACGCAATCAAATATGACAAACACAACTGAACGGGACAAAAATGCGACTAATTGTGTTTAAATCGTGAATTTAAACAGAATCTTATTATTAAAACATAAATTGCAAATCTAATCAGTTACAATGGTCCGAAAATCACAATTAGATATTTTTCCTAAATCGTGCAGCTCTATTTACAGCAATAGAAAAATACAAAGTGAACACGAATCTTGATAAAATCGAAATAATGATCTGTCCCTAAGAAAAATCATAATGTTTTAGCCCTAATAATAAGTGCTCAGTTTAATCTTAGTCCGTAAATAATACGACCTGTAAAATCAAATCAAAGCAAAATAATAAACGTAAAATAGTCATAAGTAAAATAATAATGACTCACGCAGACTTTAAAAGTAGAGAATAAAAGTGGGTCTTAAGATGAGACTCATGAGCGTGTGCAGAAGTGGAAATCTGGATGAGGTCCGAGATGTTGTGTGAGGCCAGTCCATTCAAAGCTTTAAAAACAAACAATAAAATCTGAAAGGGGCTGTACCTGATTTTTACTGTTTTGAAACGTGAAAAACTGAACTAGTTCACGTTAAACTCTAACATCAGTCACAAGTATCACTAACTTACCTGACACTTCTAGGGTCCTAAATATTCATGAGATTATAAGCACTTTACATGAGTCCAGAGCCAGTTTTGCCATCCCGGGTAAAGCTAACAAACATTAGCATGCTTCTCGTAGAATAAAACGCTCTATAAATAGATGCAGAGAAAGTCCTGTGTCTCATTTTCGCTCAGATAGATGCTTATACAATATATCTGTGCTGGGGCTGAACAGATTTTACCTTATTACATGCAAAAAAGTGGGTACATGAACTAGTTCTAGTTTTCATGTTTTAAAACAATAAAATCAGGTACAGCCCCTTTAAAATCAACTCTAAATCGAACTTGAAGTCAGTGCAAAGGCGCTAAAATCGAGTTGTGTGTTCTTATTTTCTAGCTCTGGTTGAAATGTGTGCTGCAGAAAGTGGTTAAAGCTGAAAAAAAAAATGCATTACAGAAGTCTAAAGGAGATGAGCTAAAAGCGGCTTGTTCATAAGATTTAGATAAAAAGGTTTGATTTTGGATAAAAGCCTTTAATGATAAAAACACAATGTGACAGCCGTGTGTCAAGATTTGGGTTCAATCATTTCATGCTGTCATTGTGTCCTTGAGCAAGGCCTTTAACTCACTTCCCTTCACTGTCTGAGTCTCTGGGCAGATCTCAGCTCTACATTACATTATGAAGAAAAAGTTTCATTCTTTATTGACCTTGTGTCATTATGCAAGACATTTATCTAACCCACTGACCTTCACTAGAATATTGAGCAGAGAGCGGTCAAAACACAGACACTTTGTGGAAAATTCTAAGACTGACCAGAATGACTGCGTCCTTGAGCAAGACACTGACCCCCCTCACCTTCACTGTGTGCAGCTCTCGGCTCAACATGACGAGTAAAGCTTGTTACTTATTTTAAATTAAACATTATGATGATATGCCATGTCACCTCCCAATTAGGCGTTTGGACTAATGTTTTTGTGTCCTTGAGCAAGACATTTAACCCCTGATGCACAATTTCAACTGAAGATCAGGAGAACTATAACACAGTTAGATAAACATGTAGATTTTAAACAGTTTCTGTTGTGTTTAGACTTTATTTGTCAGGGACCATCCACAAAGCTACAAGTTAATCATTCTCATAATGATCTGCACTAGATTTAGATGCTGCTACTTTCCATCTGCAGAAGCTGCATGAAACATTCCAATTAACTAACTTTGCTCGTTATTAACATTACTGCTGTAGAATACACTGTAACATGTCACTAAGGAACATGGCAAAATAATCCAAGCCATAGATTTGAAAAAATAAAAACTAAGATATATATATTTCTTTCTGTCTTTCTTTCACCAGTTTATGAAACATTATCCATATCCACTTCCCTTATACCTCAAAGTGAAAATACCAAAAGTGTTTTACAAGTCTGGCCTCAGGTTCCAGTCAAGTCCCAAGTCAATGGCCCCCAAGTCCAAGCCTCAAGGATAATGCATTGCCTTCAAGGAGAAATATTCTGCATTTTTCATATTGTTGTTGGCCTTTAAACATGCTCTTGAGTATCTTAAATTTCTCATGTTCTAAAAAAAAAAAAAAAGTTTATTATGGCCTTAATAAAATTATTTGTCTACTGTATACAATGAGAGCATCTAGGCAGTAGATGGCGCCTAGTGTTTACACAGTTTACTTATGTTAGACACAAGACGATTTAGCCCAGCAGTAGCAGTAATCGTGTGTAGAGGTAGAAATGCTAAGCACGAGTCTGGTGATGATTTAAGGACTAAAAACAGCAGAAGATTCTCGGATAAATGACGGATGAAATCTGAGTTTCCAGTAACCATTCCTCAAAACAGCGTGAATGCAGCTGAACGCAACTTCAGGTATGTTTTCGATGATGGAGCATTGTTAGAACACGGTTAAAAGCTCAAAAAAGTCTCTGTGTTGCACAATATGTGTCCTTTAAGTCCTTTCAAGGTCCTTTCAAGGGCTTAAAGGACACATGACCAAATACAGCATTAAAAAATAAAATCCAATGTATTGTTGTAAAATGTCTTAATTAAAAAGTCCTGGTCTCAACATTTTTTCTTTTTCTTAGAGGCACAAAGTCGTCCAAAGTCCATGTTATCAAGTCATGTCTTAAGAGTTATCAAAAACTTGACTCAAATCTGAATGGAGTCCAAGTCTTAAACTTAAACAACTTAAATCCGCCTCTGGAAAGTTCACTCACCCACTTGACTTTAGCGAAACCTTGGATCGGTAATCAAACTTTAGTTGCAACATTTATTTTTGATAGGCTGTTAGTCTTTATCTTGTCTGCAAACTGTTATTCACGAAGTGGCAATAAATTGTCAGAAAACACGAAGCAGAAGTTATTTTATGAGCAACACGTCCTCGGGAACAAACTGCGCCCCACAAAACCTTGAGTAAAATAAACGTCCGAAAACCACGCACCTTTTCCCCGAGAAGAAATACGACGACGCCTCCGCCGAACTTTTTACGCATTCAACACGTGTCGCCAGGAAGTGATGGCGGCGGCTCCTGGATGCATGTGGCGCGAGCGAGGAGCAGGGAGGGAGGGGGCGAGGGGTGGAGGGGAGGTTACCATAGCGACGGGGAGCGTACAAACTGAATGTTAAACTGGATCCGAGCGAAAGTGAGTGAGCGAGCATCCACACACACAGCACCCAGACGAGAGAGCGAGCGCCACTCCGAACACGCTCTCACTCAGCAACATGTAGCGCGGGGAACTCCGACAACGCTGCGTAAAAATCCGACTACACCACTGTTCGCCCGATCCTGAGTTGAAACCTTTCATTATCTATTCTCGTTTGGGACTTGGTTATGTTTTGGCCCGTCATCGTCCCGCGGAAACAGTACCCAGCAGCACGAGCAGCCGAGGAGGAGAGCAGCAGTAGCAGGAGAAGAAGCAGCAGCGGCGGCGGCGGCGGCGGTCCGGCTTGTTACGCAGCAGGACAGGGATGGAAACGTGCACCGTGACGCATGGAGAGAAGCAGCAGCGCAAGTGCCTGGGTCGTGCCAACAGTGAGTACCAAAAGGAAAAACGCAGAATGTGTTTGTCACGTTGCGCTGTCTGTCTTTTACGCGCGTTCAAGGTGAAACACATTTGGAAACGTCTTCTTGCCCTTCACGACGCGGCGATTTTGACCGGCTTTTCCCTCGTTACAGACTTTGACCCTTCTGTCATTGGTGTGACTGTGCATGGGTATTTGGCGAATAGCGCTGCGTAAACGTGCCCGAGTTCGAGACGCGTGCAGAAAGCTGGATTTTTCGCAATTTCTCGCGTTTCCCGCTGCGTCTTTCCAGCGGGTTGTTGCGCAAAAGAGAGGCACCGCTCACCCCCTCTCGCCTCACCCTTGGCTCCTCGGTGGTTTTTCGCTCCGGGGGACTTGGATGCGTGGCGGTGGCGGGCGCAGGGTGAGGGCGGGCTGGGATGTATCACTCACTAACACGGGGCAGACTGACAGACGAGGGACGGCGGGGGTTTACGGTGTGTCATGAGCCTGGTATGGTGCTGCTGCTGCTGCTGTTGCGCGTGATTCAACAGTTTGCAGTCCCGTGCGCTGCGGCCAGAGCGGAGGGAGGCATCGTGTCTGTTGTTCTGCGGGATGTGCCTGTGGTCAGGGTGACATTAGAGTGGAATAGTCATGGTTCACGGCCTGTTATGTGCCGCAGATGCATAAAATGAATGTGGAAAGCGGGATACGGCTGGTTTCCTCCGGTGATTGGAGCTTGTGGCGGTAATGTCCCACTTGGAGAGGGCTCTACAATGGAAAAGCATCTATAGAAATGAGCATGTCTATATCCAAGTGTGTAAATGGGAGACAATGTAATGTCATAGACTATTCAGCTCTCACTAAAGAATATCCATGAGGCAAAACAAGTTGTTGGATAATGACATTTTGCTGTTGCTTATAACAGTTTTCTCAACCTTTTTTGATTCGTGGCACCATTTTTTTAGATTCTGCTGCACATTACCTTCTTAAATACTACCAAATGACACAATTCAAAGATAAAAATGTGCAACTATGTAATTTCCCTTGCCCCTGTGTTTGTTTGTTTTTTTCAAATATGTTTGATTTGCTTTCTCAGCTACAGAAGTTGATACAAAATGGGAAATTATTGAATTATTTGCATGTGTGAGTAAATTTGATTCTTTTTCCAAGGCAGACCTGGTAATAGCTCAAGGCACTCTAGAGTCACATTGCTTGAAAGTCAATGGCTTTTATCAAGGCAGGTTCACCATTTGGAACAGAAGAAGATTGTCTATTCCAGTGGTTGATTCACTCTCTGTCTATAATGTGCACATGTTTCTTTGGTAATTAGAAATCCATTTACAAGTCTATTGCCAATTAAAACTCGTATTTTCTGGTCTTAATCATATTGATGTTGATATTATATTACAAAAATGTATAAAAGTACATTTATATTCAAATGCTATTCCCTGAATAACACTGATCTGCACAACAATAGCCTCGATTAAGAAAGAAAAATGCATATATTGCTGTCTGATACTGTAATTTTTGGAATGGTTATTTAAGTGAAGTAGATAGTTTTGAAGCAGCACATGTCCTTCTGGCATGCAGACAGTGGAAAGGTCAAAAACAGGCTATGGAATATTTATTTATTGTTTGGTCGAAAGAAGCCAAACCTTATTGTGTCTATCATTGTCTCCTAAACAAAACTGTAGCATGTTTATGGACACAGCATGTACAAAATATTATCAGTATATCAAATAATGCACCATCTTCACTGTTATTGTGTCTGTCAAATATGTTTCATATGTTTTCCCCCCCAAATCCTTTTAAAACTGTTGAAGAGAAGGTTTTTTTTTGTCCATAGTTCCATAGTTGAACTCCTTTGCTTGTTAAATAATGTTCTCAGTGTCTTATATATATAGTCTATTGAACACACATTTTGACTATTTACTATTTCTGGCAATTGTCAGCGTTTGCTTGAGGCCATTTGTAAAGCAGGTTATGTACAGAAGACACGGTGCCAATCAAATGCGCAGAGTATGAAGTTCACCTGCACTGTTTGCAAACGAGGAATGACATCGGCACACGGTTATCCACTGAAGATGCATCATGACTGACATGTTTTTATCAGTGTCTGTGTCTCTTCTCCCTCTGCTGCGTTGCTTTTATTTGATGAAGGCAGAGAAAGGGCAGAGCATTTAATTAGAATTTATAAAGTATGAGCTCGTCGAGTCCAAGAATCAAACGTACAACACAAAGACACAGCAGGTGAAGCTTATATTTATAGACTTTTGTGCTGGATTTGCTTCTACAATAGATGCATTTTGGACCATTTTATTTTCTGGCTGTTCATTTTTGACAAGTTGGGAACACTTAAAGTTGCACGATATTCTGGTTGCTTGCTTGTCTAGATGGAAATGTTATCGCTTTGTCTGGAATGTTCCACAGTATGACATGAAACGTGTCTATCTTGCCTTTCATCGAATCAAAATGCCTCGAAAAACATGAATTCTTACTGTAATCGGACACTCCTCTCCACAGATCTGACCTGTAACTTGGCCTGGTTGTGTCATCTGCTTGATTTGACGGAGATTTACCACAAAAAGTTACATACTTCCTCTTTAAAATCAACTTTTCCACAGAGGCTTATGAACTGCCTGTGTCTTTTTGCTTTCCTCCCATTCAAAAGTGATGACTGAGAGTGACCGTACAGTTTTAGCTTTGACTTGGCATATTGTTCGCCTCAAGTTTATTTATAGACCAAAATTTGAATACAGCATTTCAAAGCGCTTTATAAAACAAAGACGGCAAAAACTGCTGAGGACAGTAAAACACTGTTAAGAACACAATGGAATAGAATTAAAAATCAAAGAAAAAGAATGCTAATCTTTCAAGTGTGTCCTGTAAACTAAATAAAAGTGTGTCATCTTGTTTCTCGAGTCTTTTCCCAGAGGATTGTAAACAATTTCCATCCCATTAACACATTTATTTAGTATTATAGATCTGATGAGAAAGCAGAACAAACCAATTGAAAAAAAAAATAATAATCTCTTCCAGCTTCTGTCAACCCAAACCACAACATCAATATTCTGTGGACGTGTTGACGCTTTTTGTTGACTTATTGCCCTTGGTCCGGCGGTGACAAAATCCCCAAATGTATCCCGTCGTTGGTGAACTCCGTCCTGTGCGGGTCGGTTGCTGAGTGGGCAGGTTCTCCTCGCGCTTTCCCTGTTCTCGGAGCTTAAATTTGGGCAGCGGAGATGGAAAGGATGGATAAAGATGGTGCACCAGTCCCTTAGAACCTCGAAGAAAGAGGATTAGTGTGGATTTGCGGACACCTCTGGACCGGGGCAGGTCAGGAGTCGCCCTTTCCGTCGTGGTGCGGATATGACGGGCTTTTGAAGTATGACACCTTCACGGATTGAGACGAGGGACCGGGATTAGGCTGCGGTATCATGGAAAGAAGCAGAAGAACTGGGAATCCAAGGGTCCCAAACTATTTGAAACGATACACAATTCATAGCTCTCAATACGATTTTGCGATACATTCGATCATTGATATTCCAAATTATATTCTGCGATAAATCACTGTTTTTGAAGAACTAAAAGCTTTATATTAGATCTTTTTTATTAAAACAAAACCTACACAAATGTAATATGAAATACACAAAATGGCAAGCAAAGCAAACAGACTGGACGGATCAGTTTCTTTGGCCAATCAGTCTCTTTCAATATAGAAACTCAAACATGACGGCGAAGAACAACTATTTGTGTGCACCAAAATCAAACAACAAAGAATGTCACACATAAATCAAGCAGCGACAATGGCCTCAGCGGCGAGTACAGACAGAATATAAATACACCTATATCCAGTCTGATGTCGGTAAATGTTTTCTCTGATTTTTGAGTGCACATGCAATATGCAAAAGCAGTGCTGGTGAATTTGCTTTTCTGACATCTATATTTGACATCCATAACATAAATGTCTCGGTAATGTCAAATCAAAACGTACATTCATTTCAATTATGTGAGGATTTGATTCTCATTTCTAGAAAAAATGTTTGAATATATCGAGTGGTATTAGACAAAAACAAAACTCCTCAAGCCCCAAATTCATCACACGAGTAAAGTCAGAACCCAATGGCACACATTTTGGTCACTGGGAGCAGGAGTAAGACCTCTGACCTACAAACTCAAAAATGAATGATGAAGCACATAACACACCAACGTTTGAGAGTTATGATGGTAAAACTGAAAACTTTGGAGAAAGATTTATCAGTTTAAAAAAGTGTTGTTTAGGAAAACTGAAAATCTATTTGGAATTTTACTTTGCAAATGTCAAATTTTAAAGTGTCAAAGGGATTCTAGTCTAGTCTAGATCACTGTTCTGACCAGTACATGCTGCCATCTTTGGGCAAGACACTTCCGCCTCCCACATGAAGGTGGTGAGTGTTTGTGACGGTGGTTCTGGCACTTATACCGGCTCGGAGAAGACATCGAGCTTTATTCAAGTAATCTGACGGAACATGGCTGTGTTGAGATATCGTTCACGTCTTTAGGTTCTTCTGTCCAATTCTGGTTTAAAAAAAAAGTCTCCAATTACTTCTCAAACTTCCAGATGTGTCGTGGTTTACACATCTGTCGCTCTGTGTCGTTTGCTGCTCTGAGCATGTTCTGCCGTGCACAGTTTCCCGTTTGGTGAATGAAAAGCAGCTGGTTTCATGTTCATGTGTGATTGGCAATTTTAGGACTAATTACATGTTTACAGTGGATCTGGACTTTTCTGTCACCTCCTCGTCTGTCTTTGTGAACACGCTGATAAAACACAAAGTAATTGCCTTAACGTCCAGTCAAACTTATCTGCTGGTGTTTTAACTTATGAGAATGTACATTATTGTTATTTGCCTCCAGGCGTTTGGACCTTTTTGGATATTGAAATGTTTTACCTCAGGCAGATACATTTTCATCTATTTCTATACGTTTTAAAGCTAGACACAGTATGGCCCTCGGGCGGTTTACGTCCTGGGCTTTGGTTAATTGGTCACTGTGCTGACACAACGACATTGAAACAACTATTCACTCTCACATGCTCGATTGGTCACCGATTTGCAGAGGTGTGGACTTTGGCTTGAGTTACTGTTTTGATGACTTGAGACTTGACTTGATAAAATGGAGTCAAACTTGGGATTCAACTTGGACTTGGAACCCTCTGAATTTAGACGACTTGCAAAAATGAAAATAATAATAAATGTCTTTTTGAAAATGTTCTCTTCAGTTGATATTTAGATGTGAGCAGGAAAAAACCATTCACAAAAATCACATGAATTGCAAAAATATGAGCCATTTTTGATCCTTTCAAGTTGGTGTACCAAAGTAGAGGACTTGGTTTGGACTTGTGGGCCATTGACTTAGGACTTGGTTTGGACTTGTGGGCCATTGACTTAGGACTTGGTTTGGACTTGTGGGCCATTGACTTAGGACTTGGTTTGGACTTGTGGGCCATTGACTTAGGACTTGGTTTGGACTTGTGGGCCATTGACTTAGGACTTGGTTTGGACTTGTGGGCCATTGACTTAGGACTTGGTTTGGATTCGTGGGCCATTGACTTAGGACTTGGTTTGGATTTGTGGGCCATTGACTTAGGACTTGGTTTGGACTTGTGGGCCATTGACTTAGGACTTGGTTTGGATTTGTGGGCCAACAACTTGCGACTTGACTTGGACTTGACTCCAAAGACTTGGAAAAACAAAGACCTGGTCCCGGCTCTGCAAATTGGCATAAACACTTTGTAATAGACTAATATTGTCTTTTATGTTGGGATATATTTAGTCTACATTTGACCCATCCCTCGTCCCAGAAGGTTAACATCTACTGCATTTGTCTCTTCATGTACAAAGCATTGCCTCGTTTTTATGTATTCTTCATATGTTCACGCCTTTTCAACGAGACACTGCAGAGATTTTATCTTCCTTCAACGCTCAAGTACAGACGGCTGTGGAATAATTAAGCCTCTAAATCTATTTCCACATTCGATTATTATAAAAGACAATTAACAAGAGGTGGGCAAGATGTACAAAATGTGAATACTGAGTATATCGTTTATAATGAAAAATGAAAAGTTATGTTATAGAGTTTTAAATAGGATGATATTTTTGCAGTTTTGTGATATTTTTTCACACAGATTTCACATAAGCTGATGCTTAAACCTCAATAATAAATTTTAAGACATGTTTTAACACATTTCTAATTTTTGTCAATATCACCCACCCATAATTAAAACTAATGCTTTTCTTGTATTTGCAGATTTTACAATGATAATTGTTTAATGGGTCACAAAATCTAATCTAATACACATACATTATACTTCGTACATTTTAATGATGCATCTGATGTTTTTAGAACCCTTTTCCCCTCTTCTCTATTTGTAATCAGTTGATAGTTTTTTGTTTTTTGGTCAGTTTGCTTTCTAAAAGATGTTTTATTATTTCATTTAATCCATAGATTTCTCTGGGACATTATAACACCAAAGGACGTTTTCTTAAAATGCATTTTACTCCCACAAAGACACAAAGATCAGCCCTAGCTCCTAAACACACCAAACTGTACAATCTTATACTGAACAAGTACAAGATTGTACAGAAGTACACAAGGATTTGTTGATATCTAATTCTATGACTAATTTATTAAGTTTTAAGTGTTAAAAACAAAAAAAAAAAATAATGAAATTTAGGCCAAATTCAAAATCACTTCTGTACTTTTTTTTTTTTTTTTTTTTTTTTTTAATAATAAGTGTACAAAATGAGCCAAAAAATGTGAACTTGGTTCTGTTCATTTTCCAGATTAAAATGTCTGCAATGTTGACCATTTTTACACATACATTGCCTTATTTCTATATGAAAATATTACATAATGAAAAACATAGGCTACCCTCTTTCTTTATGTGAGCAAACTATAAGATAAGTTTAAAATGTATCTTTAAATTTAAGACTTTTTTTCTATTCGCCTGCTGTGTCTCGTCTTAAAGGAAAAATATTCTGCATTTTTCATATTGTTTTTAGACTTTATACATGCTCTTGAGTGCCTTAAATTTGCTATAGCATGTTTTGAAACAAAAAAAAAAAAGGTTTATGCACTAAATGAACAGTTTCTCTGCTGTCTGAGCTGACACCTACTGCGTTTATGCAGCCAGTAGATAAATAACAATTTAGTTCTGTTATCACTTTAAGAGACGCGTGATCAGCCTAGCAGCGTCAGCATGTTTAGATGACAGAAATGCTCAGAGTCTGGTGATGATTTAAGGAATTTAAACAGCAAAAGATTCTCGGTTAAGTGATGTATATGATCTAATAAACATTCTTCAAAACCGCATGAAAGCAGCCAAATGCAACTTCAGGTATGTTTTTGATGATGAAACATTGTTAGAATGTGAATAAAAGCACCATATGTGTCCATTAACGCAGTGTCTAATTGAACTTGAGGCATTGGAAACAACTCTGTCTCTCTGTCAACTCCTTTGCTGTAGATTTAGCACGACATACAGCCTTTAGTTTGCACATTGGAGCTTGATTCATCTCCCAAAAAACACGCCGGAAGGAGAAATAAAACGGTCCAACTTGAGTGCCGTGATGTCCAGTTTGAGCCCAGGGACCAGCACAGATCAGGACCATTGACCGCTGCTGACTCACACTTTTACTGTCCAAACTTAAGGCTCCCGGAGTCTGCTTTATGAACCGGAGATGTTAAAACAGCTTTTGCTCGCTAAAAAGTGTGAAATGAGAACTCCTGATTGCCAAATGATTACTTTTTGAAGCACTTTAAATTTCACACTTTTTGATTGATTGGACTATTTAAATGATTGGACTTTGCAAAGACTCGTGTTTTAATGGGCACCGGTGCTGTGTTATTTTCTTTTCAAAAAATTTCTAAAGTGTTCTTGCTGAAGATTAACTTATCGACATCTACTGTAACACATGTGACCCTCCCAATGTGCCAGAGTCTGACGTTATGCTAAAGAGTGAGGAAACTACATATATCTTTTGTATTTTAATGTTTAATCTATGAAAATCTGCCTAAATTTGAAATACCTTTTGATTATTAACCAATTTATTAAAATGATTTATATGGCAAAAACTAGAAGAAGATATTAAGTTAGTTAACTGAAGTTTTTGGACTGAATCATGATTTTGACAAAGGTTATACAGTATATATCTAGATAAAAATCCGCTGTTCACTAGTACTTTGCTGTTTTACATGAACTCCTGTGCAGCTGTGGTCTTTTGTTTAGTTCAGATACATGAAAATGCTTCATAGTTTTGATACATTATAGATGACAAATCAATAGGCAAGGTCTTAATTCGACCAAGAATTGCTTTAGTCAACCACAGCCCTACTTTTTAGAGATCAACGATTTTTTTTTTTTCCTTGGCCGATACCACCTGCTTAGAATCCAAAGGAAAAGTATGTTGTATAAACTCTGCCATTGTTTTTTTGGCTGATATGTAGGGCTGATTTTGATAATTTTCCACAAATTATGTGATTTTTAAAGGCCCTGTACCAGATTTTTACTGTTTTGAAACGTGAAAAACAAAATGAGTTCATGTTAAAGTCTGTACATCAATCACATATTGCTCACTTTTCTAATGAGCCCAGAGCAAGTTTCTCTGTCCCGGGTAAAGCTAACAAACATTAGCATGCTAACGGCGCACTTCCTGCTTCTCGCAGAATCAAACGCTCTATAAACAGATGCAGAAAAAGAGCTGTGATCCCTTATTTTGTTACATGAACTAGTTCTGTTTTACACTTTTCAAAACAGTAGAAATCAGGTACAGCCCCTTTAATTTACAAAAAGCTCCCTCGCAGCTTCACCACAGACCTAACCACACAGACAGCAGTGTGGCCATATTTTGTGCAGTGTCCTTTTTGCACTGAAGTGTTCAAATAAAGCTTTGTGTACTCTTTAGGCGGCGGGTCGCAGATAGAGATATTGCCCAACCAATATGTCAATTATTAACCGAACAGCAAGAAGTCCTTCATTTCTTTTCATTGATTATCTCTACTCCATACAATCAATACATCGCTCCAGCTTTATGAAATCCAACATTCTGAACGACAAAGTACTGTTAATGTGGCAGAAAAACACTCTACTTTTATGTTTACTTTTTGGAGCATGGACTGAATTTTATTTTTGCTTAAGTTCTCACAATTATTTTTAGACTGTTTCTCATTTGGTTTGAACATTTTTGGGAAAATATCTAATTGCAAATGTTTCAACAAGCATTTCAGTTATGATTAGATTCGCAATGAATGTTTAATTGTTAAGATTCTCTTCGAGGTTTGCTTTTTAACGAACATTAACAATTGAGAGAAGACTGAGATATGAGCAGCAAAACTAACACAAGAAACCCATGCCTTTCAGAACATGTTTGTAGAAGTCCAAAGTACAGAGTGAGCAGCAGCTTTTCTGGTTGTTTGTCGAGGAATTGACGCTCTTTTTGCGACCGGTCAAATTAAGATTTTGATTATTGCGGTAAATCTTGCCCTGCCCTTTTTCTCACAGTTTTATGGACACCTGAATAATCTTGACTTGGTATTAGCCATTTAATGTCGACATCCTTAGGTTTTAGTTAAAGTTTGTTTGTTCTGGGGCAGGCTGATTGAGAAGTGGCTGCCAATCAGTGCCTACAAACTTCATTTTGCTGTAAACGGCATTCAGCTAAATCTTCAGATATTTATTTTCCGATATGTTCTTTTACGTTGTGGTATAGGTCAAATCGTTCTCCTCAAGTGCGTGTATAAAGGGTTTATAAAGGCGTCGGATGCTCTGTGTGAAATCCCATCTAAAGCGAGCGCTGAAATGTGCAAATGTGGGACTGAATGTGACTCAGAGCGAGCGGATGAAGAGACGGAGATGAAAGCCGTGTGCGTCTGCCCCGAGTCCCCCAGGAGCAGCCCTGACAGGCGCGCACCTGCCAGACCGCTGTGTCCCTGTCGAGTCTGCTGCACCTGCCAGACCGCTGTGTCCCTGTCGAGTCTGCTGCACCTGCCAGACCGCTGTGTCCCTGTTCACTCTGCTGCACCTGCCAGACCGCTGTGTCCCTGTCGAGTCTGCTGCACCTGCCAGACCGCTGTGTCCCTGTCGAGTCTGCTGCACCTGCCAGACCGCTGTGTCCCTGTTCACTCTGCTGCACCTGCCAGACCGCGGTGTCCCTGTCGAGTCTGCTGCACCTGCCAGACCGCTGTGTCCCTGTCGAGTCTGCTGCACCTGTCAGACCTGTGTCCCTGTTCACTCTGCTGCACCTGCCAGACCGCTGTGTCCCTGTCGAGTCTGCTGCACCTGCCAGACCGCTGTGTCCCTGTCGAGTCTGCTGCACCTGCCAGACCGCTGTGTCCCTGTTCACTCTGCTGCACCTGCCAGACCGCTGTGTCCCTGTCGAGTCTGCTGCACCTGCCAGACCGCTGTGTCCCTGTCGAGTCTGCTGCACCTGCCAGACCGCTGTGTCCCTGTTCACTCTGCTGCACCTGCCAGACCGCGGTGTCCCTGTTGAGTCTGCTGCACCTGCCAGACCGCTGTGTCCCTGTCGAGTCTGCTGCACCTGTCAGACCTGTGTCCCTGTTCACTCTGCTGCACCTGCCAGACCGCTGTGTCCCTGTCGAGTCTGCTGCACCTGCCAGACCGCTGTGTCCCTGTCGAGTCTGCTGCACCTGCCAGACCGCTGTGTCCCTGTTCACTCTGCACCTGTCAGACCCGTGTGTCCCTGTTCACTCTGCACCTGTCAGACCTGTGTGTCCCTGTTCACTCTGCACCTGCCAGACCCCTGTCTCCGTTTCCACTTTGCCGTGTGTCCCTGTCGACTCGGCTGTGTGTCCCTGTCAACGTTGCTGCACCTGCCAGACATATGTATCCTGTTGCCTGCGCACCTGCCAGACTGAACCAGGATTTAGGTAGTTCTCGTTTACTCAAGGCCATTTATTTTAGTAACTTTTTAAATTAAATCGTTCTTCTCTTAGTACATTTCAGGCACCATACTTTCACTCCTACTTAAGTAATACTCAACAGCGTACAATTCCTTCTCTCTCCTTCCCTCTTTTCCTTTCCTCTCTTCTGTCTGTGTCCTCTTCAGTCTTTTAATTGCACGTCTAAGCCGTCTGAAGATTGGGTTTCATTGGTAATCCTCAAGTGTGCCTCGTTGTGTCTTTCATGTTCAGAATGTGAGCGGAAGATGCAAAGACGACGGCCATTTTGAAAGAAGATATCAGCTGGACTTTACAGACGCTGTTTGTGCCTCTTAATGTCCCGCGTCAGCTGTTTACATTAATACTCTAGAAAGACTTGAGTTTCATGTTAGCATTTGCATATCATTACTGCAGTAAGACAGTGACAGTGAGGATTGTTGGAAAGTTTTGAAGTTGGAGATGTTTCTGTTCTTTGTTCATGACAAGGACTGGTGGAATTAGGAATGAGTCAATTTCTTTGGACAGCTCAAGTGGAATTTTTTTGGAAATAGAGTTTGCAGTTTGATTGGGTGGGAAATTGCATTGCAGGAGGAAGAGTGAATCTATGGCACAGAGGGAGGCTGTCCTTACACCAAAAACATCTCATTTGGTTGTTCTATCATATGCAGAAATACCTAAAACAATGTTTGCAAAAGTAGCACCCCTGAAAGTCTAAATCACACTCATTATTCAGTCAATGGTGATGTCAAGACGAGCGGTGGAGATTCCAGACTCGCTCAATGTCCAAATTGTAGCAGATCCAGGGAAAAAACAAAGTATTTTCTGATGATAACATACTCTGTGATGTCACTTCTGCCTTTGACGGCCACAAACCATACAAACCGAGAAATGTAACTCTTTAATTTAGTTGCGTTTTGCACCACACTTGTTTCCCCCCTGGATCTATGCAACAAATTGAACATTGAGCAAGCCTGGACTCTCTTCAGCTCGTGGTTTAGTTTATTGGCTCGATTGATAATGAGTGTAATTTGGAGCTGCAGGAGCAATGTTTTGGCAAACGTTATTTTTCGTGTTTGTTTATGGTAAAACCTACCAATATGACATTTGAGGGGCAAGAGGGAAAGTAAATATATGTTAAGAGGATTCAGAGTCAATATATGAGTGGAAGGATGCTGAGGTTTGAGCTGCCAGGAAACCGAGAAGCCAAAGAGTAGATTTAGAGGTGTGCTATGTGGCTTTGGCATCCGGCATCTGCTTGTCTCTGGGAGCTGTTTTTTGCCCGGAACGTTCCTGGCATTAAATGGATGTGTTTGCTATAGTATGGCAAAAGATGTCCCTGTAATCCCTCATTCGTCCAGGCGTGTTCCATCGTAGAAAAGGTTTCAGGGGGTGTCATCCGGACGCTGTTTGAAGATCGAGACGTTTCGACTTCTATCCAAAAGTCATTATCAAATGACTTATGGCAAAATATCTAATTGACATTTTTCGGACAAGCATCGGGATTGATTGATTGATTGTTGTTTTTGTCAGACTAACACAAGAATCATATGTTTGGAGAGGTCTAAACCAGGGGTGCGGGGACCAGAAGGGGTAATTACCAGGGTACTTGGAATGGTTTCAGGTTTTAAAAGATGAAAATGCACGTGTATCTGAATGAAAAAGTGTTGTTAGTTGTAAATTTAGCATTCTTCTGGACTATATTGGACCAAAAAAAAAAAATAATAAATAAAAAATATCTCTCTATCTCTATCTCTATCTCTATCTCTATCTCTATCTCTATCTCTATCTCTATCTCTATCTCTATCTCTATCTCTATCTCTATCTCTATCTCTATCTCTATCTCTATCTCTATCTCTATCTCTATCTCTATCTCTATCTCTATCTCTAGATATATAGGGATAACAGTAATAATTGACAATATGCAACTACTAAACCATTTATTTGCCGGAAAGACAAATGTTAGGGGGTACTCGAGACAAAAAAAGGTTGGGAACCACTGGTCTAAACTACAGGGTCAGCCGTTTTTACACATAATACAAGTTCATTTGTTGTTTTTACTCACTTTAATATTTGCAGCCCTTGGGATTTGGTAATTTTGACCGTTCAAAGTGAGATGTCTTTTCAATTGCGATAGACTATTTTGCTGCTCTACCAAGGAGACAATGTGCTCCAGGTAAAGTTCCAGGTCAGATCTGTGCAGCGGCAAGTCTTCTTCTGTTAAAAGTGCAGATTTTCAAATAATTTACAAGCAGAAAACCCACATAAACCCTTGATAACTTGAATACCATTACCAGAAAAGCTACATATGCACCTTTACCATGTGGAGCAAAAGGACAATGAAGTAAATCGTTGCGAGTATTTAGTTTATTTCGCTGAGTTGCAGTTGAAACTTTCCTCCTACAGTTCCAATCCCATACATCGCCATATATTGACCCAGATGCCCCGATAATGAAGAACAAGCTGGATCCATTTGAGTGTTGGATGGAGCCGCTGTGGAGCTTGGATAAAAAGCTGCTGTTATGAGACTTATTGATTTTTCAGTGACTCAGTGGAGCAGAGAGACCCGGGCCCCAGAGTCATGCCCACGGGGCCCCAGGACACTGGACACTCAATTTCACCACACACGCCGAGCTGACAGGTGCAGGGGAAATATAAAAATGTGTCACTATATTTCCACAAGCTAACGGGAGGAGAGCAGTCTGATAATGTGCAGAAGTCACTCAGGTTTCACTGCAGCTTTAAAACCAGACCAGCCCAGACTGCACTTTATTAACAGCGCGACTGTTAACTGTGCCCTTACCAAAAATAAGGCCTGCATAATTCATCAGAATTGAATACAAATTTCAATTTGAATGGATGCAATAAACAAACGCATGGGCTGTAATTTTTGAAGTGCAACAATTTGCTCCACAAACAACAAAATATCCTGTTTTGTTCTGCGTAAAAAAATTTAAACCTTGTAGTTTAGATTTGTTTAAACATGTTTAGAAACTATTAAAAAAAAAAGTGACTAAAAAACTACAAACATGACTAAAAGTGACAAAAACCTTTAGCTGTGCGTACAACTGAAAGATATTATCTGCACTCTTCTCTTTAAAATCTTTTTTTTTTTTTTTTTTTTTTTTTAATTTTGTATGATCTTGAGCTGTTTTGTGATGTTCATGCAATCATATACATAAAGCACTTTGTATGAATGTGCGTCATGATGTTCCACATTTTCCAGCCAGAACTCAATTCAGAGTGATCCACATCAGTCTGATGGTTCGCCAGGTTAACAAAACCATGACTGCAAGTCATAAAAACATTCCGAAACACTTGATTATTTCATTAGTTTGTAGAAGTTGAACTTCATAGCTCAGTCTGTTTATCAATTCTCCTGTCTTTGTTGAAAACATGAACCTTGAACAGAATCCAATTATTTAAAGATATATTACAAATCTAATCACAATTGCAATACTGGTCAGTTACTGGTAGTAAATTGTAAATTGATATTTGTCCCAAATTTTGCAACTCAACTGAAAATAATCATTCAGAATACTCGTTTTGAGTAACTGTACCTCGCTCTTGTGGTTCGTGTGACTTTTCTTTCTTTCATTTGTGAACAATACGTGCAGAACAAATAGATGCAGCGCACTAAACATAAAGCTGTTTTGTTTGTGTCACATTGTCTACACTCTTATGATGCAACTCATTGTGAATAAAATCTAAGTGTTCACAAAGAGCACTCTGATTGGACCATTACCAGATACATTTTAATGCAGGTATGTGGTACTCTGTAACTACACACATTTACTAGTTTTATTTACATCTGTTTTTAAGTTTTTTAAGTTTAAATCATGGCTTTATCAGACATGATTGAACAGTGAGTGAGAGCAGGGGAATTGTTGTAGCCGTTTGAAGTTAGCTTTCACAAAGTGCCTATTAGGATGAGTGCCCAGTGTACAAATCCCATCTCCCAGAGTTCAAATGGATTTGATTGACAGGTGGAAAAAGCCAATTGGAGAAATACATGGTCCAGCTGCTTACAAGCAAAACAAAAACAACTATTATAAAAACTGTGACAGATTCAAAAGATGAGTCAAACACTGTTCATCTGAGGTGAGAAGTTTGCAGTTTGTTTCTGGATGATGAATGAGCTGAAATAATCGTAATGGCACAGGTTTGAGGAGTTGTGACCAGACTGTAAATCATAACTACAGGATTTCAGTCTGGATATAGAATTAGGCTTAATTATTTAACATTTGTATAATGTTTTTTCAAGCAGACGTGGGACCAAGACCTCTTTTGCCTCTTTTGCTTCCAGTCCAAGTCAAGTCCCAAGACAAAACACATCTATTTTTTTTATTTTTTTTATTTCTTCTTTCATTCATTCATTCATTCTTTCATTTTCTTCCGCTCGCTCCTGTCAGGGGTCGCAGGTGACTGGAACCTATTCCAGTCATTTTGAGCCATAGCCTTATTTTTTTTAATCTTTTCTTTCAATCCATCCATCTTCTTCCGCTTACCTGGGGTTGGGTCGCGGGGGCAACAGTCTAAGCATTATTTTAATATTTTTTAATTTGATCTTTTTTTTAATCTTTTGACCTTTGCGAAAAACCTGTTGTTTCAAGTCACAGGGCTCCAACTCCAAATCAAGTCCTGATTCTTAGATCATTTTATCACGTTAAGTCAAAAACAGTCTTCAAGTCACAGCTTGTAGCTCCACAGCTCGGCTCATTACATTGCATTGATCAGTGTCTTCCCCAAAGGCCCTACAGCAGCCTTAGTCAAGGATGTGTGGAACATGAGGTAGGAAAGTGAATAAATGTAGAATAACGCTGAGGTGAACGCTGCAGGTAACAGGGGGCCTGGAGCAACACTCTTGTGCTCAATTACCATGTGCCATATGATTTGAATGTGATCTGAATGTCCTTTAATCAGAATAAATGTTTAAATTTCCATAGCGGAGTGTGTGATACGTTTATTTTGGATTACGGAGCTGATTGGGAAAAGAGCAGTTTTGTCGCAGGCGCTTGGCATTTGCTGTTGTTTGTAAATATGACCCGAGTGTTGGTGTGGAGTTAACACTGTGAAATAATCAGCGAGGAAACGGTGCCAGAGAGATTTCAGGGTTGCCAGATCCATTTCATTAAAATATCGACAAAATGACTAATCTTTGGGACTGTAAATTTGTCGACCTGTGATGTGTAACAATCATCAAGGGACTGACATCGCACCGAATAATGTATTTCTGCTCTTGTTACATTCATTTATTTTCACCATATGAACCGCAAGCTCACAGTACATTGTAAATATGACTTTATTATGACTATCATTATGGCACAAAGTGATATTCAGAGGCCGGTTTGGGGATTTTTTTTTTTGTAAATTAGTCAAAATAATGAGACTGAAGACACAACTGGGCGAAAAGACAAAGAGGAAGTGAGGGCGTTGCAGGGACATGAAGACGTGTCCACAAACTAGGGATGTTCGTGGTTAACCGTTTAGCCCTTTAAACCTGATTGAATGATTACTGGGTGAAGACATCTTGCCCGGTTGTAATATTCAATTGTGCAACCATAGGCCGAGTGAGCACCTTTATGAAACTGTGACGCCTCTGAGTGAAAGTAAGTTCACTGAAACTTCAACATATTGGATTTATGCCATAAAGACGGAGGTAATCTGAGTGACACTGCAGTATTTATGAACTTATTTGACAAGTTGACAGTTTATTTAACTTGGACCACACGTTGGTGGAAAAAACACGCGGCCTTTTGCCTCAGATGGAAAACTATTGATCTTTTACCCACATTTATTAAAAGAGTGCTTTATTCATAATCACTCCGACTGTGCGTCAAAAGAACGTTTATAGGAGCTTTCATTCAGACGTGTTGGAGAGTTTAAAGACCTGTAGCTGTCACGCTGCTCTGCATTCACTGACATCATATACTGAGGTCTATTATGACTGTAGAAAAAGTAGAACAAAAAAGCACTGTTAACACAACCGGTAACCAACTATTGACCATGAAGGGCTCCAACCATTGGTTAAAGAGAAAAATTGAAAACATGCCTACCCCAAACTTAAGATAATGAAGTATCTGCTGTGAGAGACAGCTGTGAGAGATAATTGCAGAGATAAATGTTGATTCACCTCTAGACTGTGGGTCCAAAAGGAAGAAGGGGTAATCATAATCATAGTGATTAGGTCGTGT
Source organism: Rhinogobius similis (assembly GCA_019453435.1). Taxonomy (NCBI): domain Eukaryota; kingdom Metazoa; phylum Chordata; class Actinopteri; order Gobiiformes; family Gobiidae; genus Rhinogobius; species Rhinogobius similis. The sequence continues at coordinate 10,498,175 of CM033635.1, read as the reverse complement.
GACCACAAACAAAGAGAGGGTCAATGAAGAAACATTTGGGAGTGGATTTCCTTATCTGAAAGGTGTTGGTCTCCTTTGAAGGAGCATTTGTTCTACCATATATAAAGCTCTGTTACACTAGAATCGGGGAGATTTGGCCAGAGTGGGACTCCCGGGCAACGCCGGCTGCCTGTATGTGATGCTGCTCTCTGTAATAAACTTCCTTTAATATACGGAAGCTAGTATCAACAAGTCTTCTTCTGCTGACTGACACACCGACCAAAACCTTCAGAAACCACAATCACTCTAACTTGTCTTCATGAAGCACATTTTATAGAAAGATATTACATTTCCCAATTACCAAAATGTGCAGGATGTAAGACGTGATCTGTGACCTGCCCCTCGCGGACTCTCTCCTCTAGGGAAAGGACATAGTGCAGCCTTAAACTTTTCACTTGTCTAATCTAGGTCACACTCTTTGGACAAGCCTGGATTGTAGACATTGTATTAGCTGCCTGTCTATCTATTTAGTCCATAGTTCTGGTGTTAAAGCGTCTTCTCCGGCTCCTCCTCCTCTTGTGTCTCTCCTCTGCCAGTCCTGATTTAGTTTGTGTCGTTTTTATCGCGCTCTGCATCACTTTGTCTGAATGGATTCCTGGGTAGAGACGATGAATGGGCTGCCTTCATACAACCATCGCTCCCACCTCCTCCCTCCCTCTCTTTTCCATCTTATCTTCTCTCACCCTCACTCCATCCTCCCTTTCTCTCTCTTCTGTTTCTCCTCTTTCCAAAGACAGAGTATACAGTAAATGTGGATTCGTGTCACCTATAGGAAATACTGCAAATAGAATAGACATGGATTACATTTCCGAGGATTCAGGCTGGAGAAGTAATAGTTAAAGTATTTTAATAATTCTGAATTCTACAGTGGAAAAAGGGAATGCTAGAATTACATGTGAGGAATAATTGATTTTTCAATAGTTTGGTTTCATTTGACATCACATCTTTTCATAGTGTTAATTAAAAATCTCCAGAACTGTCACACGTCAGTTGTTACTTCCTGAGGCTTCCTGCCATAAAGTGGTCCTTGGACAAGAGTGTCCTGTGAAGGGTGTCACAGCTGATGGTGTCTGTGCCTTGCTTCCTGATTTTAATGGCCTCTGGATCCAATGTTTGAACGTTGTTCAGCTCCTTTCAGATTCAGAATCTTTATTAATGGCCACACAAACAATTTGGTAGAATTTGCTTTGGGCAGATAAAGCAACACCAACAAAGCATTAAAGACAAACCAGTCCATGGACAGAGACAGGGCACATACAGAAAACAAAACTTAACAGCCACGTATAACAGTCAAAAACTCTTTAAAAGTATATTTTTCATAATATGTTAAATACAGCGACTCATAGTGTTTTGCCAGAACTGTTTGCCAGGTGACCATATGGTGTGCTCTACAATCCAGTCTGTTGCAGGTGAGAGACTCTTAGAATAGAATAGTGGCCAAGTTCTGGTCTGTCTGCCCCAGGGCGGCCAACAGCAAGCCTGCCTAGTAATGTCATTAAGCCTATTTTAATCATATTACTGTCTGACAGCTAACCATTTGATGATTTACAAGCCCTAAGGGTGCGTTCACGCCTGCACAAACACCACATCTGAATCAGGATTAAACCGTGCTCACCAGTGGTGCATTGCTTAAGGGCAATGCACATGTGAGGCTGTTATGTGGGTTTGATTCCAGGCCGTGATCATTTGCTGATTGTTTTAATGAACATTTAATTATGACTAAACTAGGACTAAATCCAGAACTAACATGAAGGAGGCCAGGTCTAAACCAGGACTAAACAGAACAAATTCGAGTATCAGAGTTAAACTGAGCTCGAACCAGGACCAAACAAGTAAGTGTGAATTACCTGAGACTGAATATTTTGTCCAAATGTGCAATAAATTGTATATTCTGAGTAAATGCCATTGAGAGTTAAGTCTGAGCTATTAAAGCAATGCTGTGTAAGTTGCAAGTCAAGGGTCATCCACTGGTCACTAAGGAAACTGCACTGTCGCAAAACTTGCCGTTACTGTCATAACACGCTTCCGCTCTACCACTTGAGGACGGCATGAGTTTGTTTTGTTCAACTAGAGCTACATTTTTACACTTTGTGCAACCATTGCTCTAACCTTCATAAAGGGCACTTTTTTGCTGGTCATTTTCCCAATGTATGTTTGCGATGAAGTTGAATTCTCTGATGCACAAGTGTGAGTGGGACAGCTATTTTACACAAAACATAAGCTTTATTGAGTAGCAACGTGCTGACGTTTCTATTTTAAGCAAAAGAATAAAGCATCAGATGTAGCCTTATATATTAGCTAACATGTAGCATAGTGAGAGCAGAAAGGGGCCAAAGAGAGATCACGTGGAGAGTCGCAAGCACGGAGAGTTGGGTGACCAGATGTCCCTACTTACCCGGGACAGTCCCAGTTTTGAGCCCCGTGTCCCACGTCCCAGACGAGGTGTCTAAAACCATTTATTTGTCCCAGTTTTACACAAGTCATGTCCCAGTTGTCCCTATTTTTGACGAATCTGATACCGGCCAACAATAAAGAGAAGAATAAATTGCCAAAATAGAGAGAACTGTTCTTGAAAATGACCAGAACACAAGAAATCAGAGCACTATAAATAGACGATTCTCATATTATACTGTTTACTGAAGTCGTGAATGAGCTGGGAGTCTATGGAAATGTCTAATAATGCACCTAATAATCCGCTGTACAATTTTACTATTGTACTATTGTATCTTTTCCCCACTCTAATCCGGGTGTGTCCCAGTTTTTAATTATGAAATTAATTAATGGTCACCCTAACAGCCAGGTTTACTGGTGTTACTTTCTGCCCCTTAAGACAAAATCAATGCATGAATTATTGTGTGAAATTTTACACATACTTGCTTTAAACTAATTGTAATCATATTTTGATCATTATAATCATTAACTGGACTAAACAGACTTTAAAACACCTGCCATACGAAGACAACAGCAGTTAGAGAAAACATAATAAACTCCATGTCTTCCGTCCTGTTTATCCATTAGCTGTAATGCATAGAGAATAGAGGAGCTCTTTAAACCCCGTGTGGCCACTGACAGAGTTAATGTTTCAATAGTGTACAGCTCTATCCATTACCGTTAGCATTAACATTCTGAATCTTCTCGCAGTTCAATCCGGTCAATAGAAGGTGAGGTTTATATTTATTCCCATTTGACGCCGCCTCATCATTAGCTGCATGTTATTTCCAGGATGCAGAGCCCAGAGGAGGGACGGACCGGCGACTGGAGACGAGCCACGGCCTTAAGTGTGTGATGAGACTCGGAGTTAATCAATGCACGTCGCGCTCACAATGTCACGAGCGTGCACTCGGACAAACAGTGCAGAAAATATATATACCCCAATGTCATTTATTTAACATTAATGACTCCACTCGGGACCAAGTCTTAATCTAAAATTAATGTGTTTGTTTTTTACATCTCAATGACTTTTTAGTATTCATAACATGCCGGTGTTTCTATTTATGCTTTGCTGCTGTGCTTGTTGGCTCGCTGTGTTAATGTACACCGTGATTTGGTTCAGTGAGAAGTTTTCTTTGGAGAGGAGGAGAGGCTGAGGGGGCTGATGGGAATTTGAATGGCCGTAATTAGCAAATCGCAAAGGCTGCGATTTTTGAAGTGCAATAATTTCCTTCACAAACAATAAAATATCTTGTTTTATTCAGTGTAGTTTAGATTTGCTGTTTTTGTCAAGGTTTTGTGGCTTTTAGTCACGTTTGGAACGCTTTTAGAGTTGTACAATTAATCAAATCTATAATCCTCATTTCAATTATTACTCGAAATGTTGTATTCCAAAATACAATTAGTCGCCCTCTTCAGAATTATTATTGCACTCCTTTGGCCGCTCAAAACCTGAAGCCAAGGCTCTTTTCTAAAACATTACTAATTGTTGCGCTCCCTGTGTACGCCTCTGCCCCTTGTTCTCTACTAATTAACCTAATTTGTGTGCCGCTCTGATTGGAGGCCTCCCGTTTAAAAGGGGCAGAAGTGTAACTACCTCCCTCTCTCTTCACAGCCTCAGACCACCGCCATCAGGTCCGGGCCCTGCTTACCACACCAGCCACACAGCGCCTTTTTACCGCACTCTAACACTCATCTCATTACACTGGATGTCCTACTGACTGACATTCGCACCACACACATCTCAGCACATTTGTGAGATACTGACAACAGAAACATAACTTTATTATTGATTAAAATAAAAGAAACCCCACTGTGGGCTCAAAACCCAGACTGTAGTGTCCTCCCCTTTTTTGTTACGTCTTTCAGAGCCGGGGTCATAACACTAAATAAAATATATTCAGTCAATACTTTCCTTACAGAATAATTTTGACAGCGTAGAAGTAATTTTTTGAGAATAATCGTTATTTCAATAATGCACCAACTAATCGTGATGCCGTATTTGAGCAGCCCTACTTTTAGATGCAATTTTTTTGCTTTTACATGTGTTTATTTTTGTTGCATTTAGATGTGTTTTTGTTCCCTTTAGATGTGTTTTTGTTTAGTTGCAAATCTAAACTACTGGGTTTTACAGTTTTTTAACGCAAAATAAAACAAGATATTTTGTTGTTTGCATCTCAGAAATTGCAGCCTTTGTTATTTGCGTCCATTCAAATTGCGATTTCAATTTGAGTTTGATTAATTGTGCAGCTCAAGCCTGATACAATTTAACGGTCAGTATGTCTATTTATATACAGTAGCGGAATTTCACATGACATTACAACCCTGTGTAAAAAGAAAACACATTAAGTCATTGTTTTTGAGGTAAACTTTCATATGTAGCTGAATAATCACTAATATAAACTGTCAGTTTCAGATGTGTTACATTCGCATCTATCTGAGTGAGCCACGTATTGGCTATTATTTGCTGTGTGTTTTGCAATTTTCGGTGCTTTCGATGTTGATTTCTTTGAGGCAGTTCTTATAAAAACTACATTATGATAATATGACTTCTGAAAACGACACATTTCTGCTCATCTTGCTTATCATTGTTGACTATTTTTTCACTGTAATGTTTTTATTTGCAATTTGGTGCAGTCTATTTTCTTTTCCAATTCCTGCGGTGTCGCTATCCTTTGACTTTGAATTGCTGTAATGTGCAATTTGAAGCGGCTCCTGGTTTGTTTGTTCATGTGTAAATGGGGCCTGAGCAGCACTAGTCAAGAGTCACTGGTCTAAGAAATCACATTTATCCCCAAATCAAATCAATGCTGGTTTCGATGAAAACAGACGCAGCGGGCCGTGGACTCTGGTTTAGAACAGAAATATTTCACATTTAAAGCGCTCCCTTCAGAAGAACTGCAGTCGCTAATGATCCTGTCTGAACATTGGGTCTCCTGGGACTCATTTTGAGGTGGAAATGAAAAGAAATTAGACGACAGGAAGTAGGTGACAGGAGGAATATTTTAGGACCAAACCAGGACCAGGTTACAGTAATATGGTTCATTACAGAGGAGGAAAGTGTAGAGCACTGTAATTTAAATGGAAATGTAGTTTAAACTGGATATTTTTGGCATTCAGGCTTGAGCAATGTGTCACGTTATTTACAGTAGGAGCTTTGCTTAAAGGCGAATTATGATGTTCCTTTACCTGGAATGTTGTTTCATTTAGTTAAATCTTATTTGTCAGGGACCATAAACTCATCAGTCTCTCAAAAAAACAGATGATCTGCTCCCGACGCACAACAAGAAAAACAGTTACAACTTAGTTCAGCTTGATAAACAATAGAGCCATCATTTCAAATACATACAAGATGTTTTCCCTTCGAGTCCACACAATTATATAAAAACAAATTCTGTGCTAGTTTTTATGGTGAAAATACGACTACAACTTGACTGATGTCGACTCAGTTGATTATCTACGATGTGCTTTTTGCTTTTTCACATTTAAAGTGAAATTAAAAAGGTCTAGAGACAAATCACTCCATGTATTTATCCACTTACAACTGTTTTTATTACAAACATTGCAGCGTGAAAAATTCTTATGAGGCCTGCTTGTCTCCATGGCGATGGATAAGATTAATGCCATACTGTGCAGCTTTGGCAAAGGAATAACATCTACATCATTGAGAGGTGATGTGCCTATTGGCTGTGCAGTTAATCATATCTATAATCCTGACTGCAATTATTACTCTATTCAATTACAAAATGATTTAACAGAAGCAGTTCATTGTATTTTTGATTACAGAGTTGTGTGAGTCACTCCTTTTGCCTCTAAACCTGGAGCAAAGGCACTTTTCTAAAACATTACTAATAAAATATTTGCTCTATACTTTCTGTACAGAATAGTTTTGTCAATACAGAAGTAATTGTTTGAAATAAACGTGATTTCACTTATGAGCCATATAATTATGATAATTTTTCCCATAATCGTGCAGGCCGACCTGTACGCATATATTTTATAACGAAAGAACGTCGTGCTTTTCAGTATATAAAGTAAACTTGGTACAGGTGAGTCTTGATTATTTTTAATGCAATGGAAAGCTGAAAAAGACATGCAGAGTTTTTTTTTTTTTTTTAACTGTTTGCTGGGTGCTGAGCTTGAACGAAGATGAGAACACAAAGATCTCTTTGTTTCGCTCGAATAATAGACACATTTTACCTGTTTAAAGAGAGAACTGTCACTTGAGTTTGTTGCAAAGAACTGTCCTCAACGGGACACATATTTTTTCCTGTTTCAGAGAGAAAAGTACATAAAATAATGTGTGAATGCACGTTTGTGTTTAAGGAATGTTGTTTCTTTTGTTGACTGGATGCCCTTCATTATAGCTTGTTTTCTAATATGTTTTATTGACTGACTTAAGGTATTTTTGACATTTCAGTTGATTAATTCAGCCTCCCAAGTTGTGCTTCACTATGAAACATTGACCAAACAGATAAAAAGTGCTTAAACTGTTTAGATTTAGATTAGATTTAATGATTTAGGGATTATTTATTACTTATTTATTATTTAATTTATCTTCCGCGTTAAGAGATCAATTGATTGCTCAACCAAGCTGCCTGTCAATCAAACCTTTTAGAAGAAACACATTCTGTATATAGCCAGGTCCCACAGGAAAACAAAACACCTCTGGGGACTTTAGTTTTTCAGTTTTTTCCCCCAATAATACCCCATCTATCTACACTTTCCCCAAGTCAAGGTGAAGTGTCAGCTGAACCAGGCGGGATTATCCGGAAGTGATTTTGAATGGGATTTTTGAAGCTTTCCGACGGGAGAAGGAAGAGGAAAAACAACCCAAACCTCACGGGACTCAAGTGGACTAACCTGGAGCTCCAAGGACCGGGCTGTCGCAGTAAATCTACAATCCCGGGATTAATGCGCACGGCTGGGGGGAGAAGAGGGGGAGAGCGGGGGGCAAGATGGGCTCGGAGCACCTGGAAGAGGGAGAGAGAAGGAACAGATAGAAAGTGACAGAAGGAGAGAAACCGAAAGGGTGGTGAAAAAGAGCGAGCGAGAATTTTGTGGAGAGAGGAAGGTGGGAGTGATAGATGAAGAGAGAGTGAAAGGGGGAGAGGAAAAGACATGAAGAGGGAGAGAATGGGAGTGACATGAAGAGTGTAAGAGAGAGAAAGAAAGTGACAAAGGCAGTAAGAAGAACGGGCTAAGGATGGAAAGTGAGATAAAGAGGGAGTTTTGTGAGAGAAGAAGGTGGGAATAATGGAGGAAGAAAGGGTGAAAGAGGGATAGAGAGAGGAAAAGAGGGAATAGGAGAGAGTGAAAGAGAGGGGAAGAGGAAGGGAGAAATAAAGAACCAGATAGAAAGTGACAGTAAAAGAGGAAGAGAAAGAAAGAGAGGGGAAGTGAACAAGAGTGAGAGAAAGGGGAGAGGGAATGGGAGTGACAGAGCGAAAGAGAGGAGAGGTGATGGAACAGGTGTGAGAGAGAAAAAAGGAGAGGAAGGACAGAGAGAGAGTGGGAGTGACGGATAGGAAGGTGTGAGGAGGACTGAGGGAACGAGAGGAGAGAGGGAGAGAAGCAGAAAGGGAGAGGGAATGGCAGACTGATGAGAGAGAGGAAAACAATGTGTCAGAGGTAGAGAGAAAAAGGGAGGACGAGAGAACGGCAGTGACGGATTGGAGTGAGAGACTGAGGGAAACGGCGTGAAGGAGAGAGAAAAAAGAGGAAAGACAGAGGGAGAAAGACTTGGAGAACGGGAATGGCAACGATAAGAGGGAGTAAGGGAACAAAAGGCAGATAAAGAGAGAGAATAGAAGACAGATGAAGAGGGAGAGAGAAATCAGGCAAGAAAGAGAGAGAGGGAATGGCAGTGACAGATTAAAGTGAGAGACGGAGAAACCGAGTGAAGAGGAAGTGAGAAAGTAAGAAGGGCAAAGGGGGGACACTGAGATGAGAAAGACAGGATGGCACTGATAGAAGGATAGCGGGAGAGAGGGAATGATAGTGACCGATAAGAGAGAGAAATAAAGAAACAGGAGGGAGAACGGAAGAGGGAGAGAATAGCAATGACAGACAAGAGAGAGAGGGAGAGAAAAGGAAAGAAAAGGGAGAGAAGGAATGAACATCGACAGATTAGAGAGAAAGAGAGAGAGAGGAAGAAACCGAGGACGGAGGAATAGTGAGCGAAGAGAAAGGGTGTGAGAGTTGGTGAAGGAGAGAATGGCAGAGACAAATGAGAGAGAGGGAGAAAGAAAGAGGGAACCAGAGTGAGAGAGAAAAGGGGAAGGAGAGAGTGAATGAACATCGACAAATTAGAGCGAGAGTGGAAGAAATGGAGTAGAGAGAGGAGACGAAATGTGAAAGCGAGAGAGAAGGAGTGAAAGAAGGAGAGAAGGGCAGATGAGAGCGAAAGAAAGAACCAGACTGAGACAGAGAAAGAGGGAGTGAGAGAATGAGAGCGAAAGGGTGAGGAAGACCGAGGGGAGCGAGAGAGAGTGTCAGTGACAGATGAAGATGGAGGATGCACCTGTAGCATTAGTCCTCGGAGAAGACAATGAGATTATTGGTCCGTCGACAGCGCTCTCTTCCTCAGGTCCCAGGGCTGAGACTGTGAGAACTGGAAACGCTTGTTCTACCTGTGCACGACTAGAGTCTGGTAACAGAGAGGAGAGTCCAGAGGGTGTGGTTCATGAAGAAATATCTGCAGTTTGAAAGTGAAAGTAACTGTTACTAATTTCTGTCCATGCAGTTGAGCAAAATTTGTATTGCCTCATCAAATATATTGTAAAAGCAGCTCTTAGGATAAAATTACACCGCTGTGTGCTGTCTGCATCTAGTTATAGTGTGTTTTTTATTGTCAGCATTGTTAGCATGCTAGTTGTTGTTAGCTTTACAGTTTTTACAAAACTCTGCTCTGGCCTCTGAGAAGTTAAGTGAAAAGTAAACTGAACAATTAGGATGCTAGGAATGTGTTAAGAAACGTGAGGCTTAACTGAAGACATTGACCAGGTACAGTGCCTTTGCCAGAAACTATTTGACACCTCTGACTACTCTTTCTTTTTTCCTTTTGTTTTATACAAAAATGTAAAAAATAAGGTAGAACGTTCCCTATTTAAGAGATCGGTTCCACTGTTCATTTAAACTGAGTTGATTCTTTGTTATAGATAATTGATTGTGGGGTTCCACAGGGTTCGGTTTTGGGCCATGAACAATTCCTGTTGTTTATAAATCATATTCAGGCACAGCACCTTTAAGCAGAATCTTCTGCCATAGAATTCTGACCTATAGCTACTTCAGTTTTAAACTTTGTATTGAGCATTCTAGATTGTTGTGAATCCAAACTATGAATTTGTTTCATGGTGAAGAAACATGTATTCCATTGCTATAGTAATTAACGACTCAAAACAAAGTAGTAAATCCTTTGATTAGCCTCCTTTTATTGTCTCTATCGGGGGATTTGTCCTTCAGTGCCACTGGCGAAACCTGTCAGGAGATTTTACCTTTTGTGGATGTTTCATGTTGAAAGTTTTCAAAATGTCAACTAAAAACAGGAAAATGGAACCCATGAATATGGAGAGAATGATGCAGGCAAAATTGGGATATTGCAATATTCGAGGTCTCAGAATATTTTCAAACTCCTGAACAAAAAATGCATTGTGTTGTTGCTGTGAGAACGGGAAGGAACCATGATCCTTTGCTCCACACTGTAACATAATATGAATCTATGCACTGAAGTCACTTGACACTTGAATTTATTCTTGTTGATTTGGACATAAGAAAAATCATAGCTACTTATTGTTTTTAATATATAGTATGCATTTTATTATTTCCATTTTCCAATGTTTTTTTTCCTTCTTCCTTTACATACTTTCCTCTTATAATGTGGATATTAAAACACGTACGATCATTTAGATTGTGAAGTAAATTCATTAATTTTCTACTGCTTGTTCCTGTGACTGGAGCCCATCCCAGTGACTTTGGGCCTTAGGCGGGGTACACGGGGTACTATGAAGTGAATGAGAAACGAAATTGTTATTAGACTAACTGGTGATATTAAAACATGGCTCTTTTTAATTACACCACATCCAGCTTTGTTCCTTCAGCATAAGTCATTTCCTCCTCCACACAATAACACACAATAACAGACAGTTACACACAGTTACACATAATAACAGAATAACACACAGTAACACACAATAAAATGCAATAAAACACAATAAGACACAGTAACACACAATAACAGTGTCTGCTGTTCTGTTTTACTGTATTTCAAAATGGAAGTGAACAGAGCAGTACTTGGGGATAATATCGCTGTGAAACTCACAGAAGCACTTTCATGCGTCAGCTTTAGGATTCCTTGATTGCTGAAGAAATTTACCTGCTTGATAATAATAACTGTCTTTTTTTTGTTCCAACAACTGCCTCCTCTAGTTTTACTGGTGTTTTTGTGTCTGTTTTGAGCTGTGAAGCGTCTTAGAGTCTCCTGAAGACTGCTATAAAAAGGTATGTATTATTATTATTATTAATGAGGCTTTCTTTCTTTTTTTTTTTTTTTTAGATTTTTTTATAACAGTTTGATGAGAATTGTCAGAATTGGAGTTACTTGTCATCCTTGTGAGGGATTAAAGCAGGACTACAGTGAGTCCCAGCTGGAGTCCCAGTCTTGGTCCTGGTCCAGTCTGTTTTGCTCCTGTAATTTTTAATCTGAACCAGGTTCAGTTTTGTCCTGAAGCTATGACTAAATTAGCTTTTCCCATTAACAGTGAACCTCAGAGGAGCAGAGGTACTGCTTTAGTTCATGGTTCACACATGGTTTAGTCCTGATTTTGGGTTTAGCTGAATCCAGTTGAGGACATCTTTGTCATCCACAAATTCACACAAATTCTCACTCCTCATAAACAAAGTAGTCTGTATTTCTGCTAAGTTGGTTTGGACGCTCCACCTTTGGCTTCGGTCCAAACCATAAATGCTGCTCTGTGATTGGTCGAATGGCTCGGCGTCACCAGTGGATTCAAACTCACTGCAACATGACAGATCCTCGTGAGGCGTGAACTGAACTCACACATTTCTTGACAACTCAGTCTGCTGCCCAGGGCTCATTTTAAGGAATCTGTCATGAGCATCTTTCATACCTGAGTCTGTGCTCTCACTGTCTCTGCCCTTAGTCTGTGCTCTCTCTGTCTCTGCCCTGAGTCTGTGCTCTCTCTGTCTCTGCCCTGAGTCTGTGCTCTCTCTGTCTCTGCCCTGAGTCTGTGCTCTCTCTGTCTCTGTCTCTGCCCTGAGTCTGTGCTCTCTCTGTCTCTGTCTCTGTCTCTGCTGAGTCTGTGCTCTCTCTGTCTTGTCACTGAGTCTGTGCTCTCTCTGTCTCTGCCCTGAGTCTGTGCTCTCTCTGTCTCTGCCCTGAGTCTGTGCTCTCTCTGTCTCTGCCCTGAGTCTGTGCTCTCTCTGTCTCTGCCCTGAGTCTGTGCTCTCTCTGTCTCTGCCCTGAGTCTGTGCTCTCTCTGTCTCTGTCTCTGCCCTGAGTCTGTGCTTTCTCTGTCTCTGCCCTGAGTCTGTGCTCTCTCTGTCTCTGCCCTGAGTCTGTGCTCTCTCTGTCTCTGTCTCTGCCCTGAGTCTGTGCTCTCTCTGTCTCTGTCTCTGCCCTGAGTCTGTGCTCTCTCTGTCTCTGTCTCTGCCCTGAGTCTGTGCTCTCTCTGTCTCTGCCCTGAGTCTGTGCTCTCTCTGTCTCTGCCCTGAGTCTGTGCTCTCTCTGTCTCTGCCCTGAGTCTGTGCTCTCTCTGTCTCTGCCCTGAGTCTGTGCTCTCTCTGTCTCTGCCCTGAGTCTGTGCTCTCTCTGTCCCTGCCCTGAGTCTGTGCTCTCTCTGTCCCTGCCCTGCGTCTGTGCTCTTTCTGTCTCTGCCCTGAGTCTGTGCTCTCTCTGTCTCTGCCCTGAGTCTGTGCTCTCTCTGTCCCTGCCCTGAGTCTGTGCTCTTTCTGTCTCTGCCCTGAGTCTGTGCTCTCTCTGTCTCTGCTTTGAGTCTGTGCTCTTTCTGTCTCTGCACTGAGTCTGTTCTGTCTCTGCCCTGAGTCTGTGCTCTGTCTGTCTCTGCACTGAGTCTGTTCTGTCTCTGCCCTGAGTCTGTGCTCTCTCTGTCTCTGCCCTGAGTCTGTGCTCTCTCTGTCTCTGCCCTGAGTCTGTGCTCTCTCTGTCTCTGCCCTTAGTCTGTGCTCTCTCTGTCTCTGCCCTGAGTCTGTGCTCTTTCTGTCTCTGCTTTGAGTCTGTGCTCTCTCTGTCTCTGTCTCTGCCCTGAGTCTGTGCTCTTTCTGTCTCTAAAGGCCATTAACCCGCAGTCAGCCTCAGAGCAGCGGTGTCTGCAGCACAGATGAATGGAGACAGGGAAAGAGAGGAAAAGGGACAGAGAGAGAGATCCCTGTCTGAAGCCAAGTGAGAGAGTATGGCATTTGTGAACGGGAATATGCATCGATGCAGACTCATCACTACAAATGAATATGTACATTTTAAGGCTTGGCATCAATTTATGACACATTACAACCATTTTTTCATTCTTTTATGTCAAAACACTTTCACCAGCAGAATATATGAGTGATCCATCTGTGTCAAATGTACTGTTTGTCATTAAGAGCCAGTTTGAACCTATTCTTTAAAGAATATCAATGTTTTGTATGGTACGGTCTTGATTTATGCATTAATAATAACAAGAGTAAGTTGTATGAAGACATATTTATTGTAATGTCTTCACACATTGAGGTTAGACCAGTATCAAGTATCCGTATTGAAACTTGAAACACACAACGATTATTGTATCCCCTTTTTACTGCAATAAGCAATATTATTGTTTGTTGTTTCATCCCTAGCTACTAATTATAATGTATTTTAATCAAGTGCAAACCCAGAAGGAAGAGCCAGTCCTGCTTCACTTTGTGGTATAAAAAAATATGTTGAATTTTAAAGCTGCATTACCCAAATACAGTGTTTAAATCCAAGGTCAGTCAAGTATCAATGAAATGTATATGTTCTGTTTCATTTCCCTGGGTTGGTGAGTTTCTCAAAAGTGGATGTATTGACTTCCATTTGAACACCGTCTGCGCATCATTCCACTGTTGACTCCCGGTTCACTACATACTGTCACGCTCCAATTTCTATACTTTACTTTGTGCCGTGACTGAACACATGTAACTACAGCTGAACAGTTTGCAATTAAAGCTGGAACTTGGATGAATTAATCTTTTGAATGACTTAAATGACTCTGACCTGATCTCAAAGCACCAGCCACACTCGTATCACTCTAATCAGAACGTATAGCTTAGTTTTTCTAAGTGATTTTCAGGTTGTCACTGGCTTCTTAAATAAATGAATGATAAAAAGGTATGAGTCGTGAGTCTTTTGAAAAGCAGTTTTGATGAAAGGATTGCACTGACTTGCAATTTTAAGTTTTAATTTAATTTTAAAACTACAAACTCCAACTTTATTTTAAGTTATGCAGATTGATTTTGCAAAATGTCTGACAAATACTGCAAGATTTAGTTCATCCAGAAGCATTAACTATGAAGGTTCACAGGAGTGTTCCAGAGTCTAGCATTACGTTACTTTTTAAATTTATTCTATTTGAAGTGTTATTTTTTAAAATCAAAAATACCTTAAAAAAATGCATTCATGAGCAGGATCACCTATATCTGATCTGTAACTCGAAACTTTACTTTGTTTACTTGTTTCCATAGCAATAGATACGTTTAATGCCATACTGTGGAACATTCCAGGGTAGTGCAACATGTATGGCGATTGTGATTAGATTTATGGCGTATGCTTAAAAAGTAGGATTATGTTCAGTTCTATTCAAAGATGGGAATTTGAGCTGACAAACTAAAGCAACTATCATGCATTTCCGAACATGTTTGTATCTGCAGTTTAGACATCTACAAAGAGATTTTTCATTTTTATTTTGTACTTTTAACTTTTGTACAAACATTGTTCTGTCATACCAACATATAACATTCAGCTTGATTCATGTTTGTTTGATGATTCTGGTTTCTAAATCCTCTCCCTCCAACACTTTGTTCTGAACTCCTTCGAAGTGTGACGTAGATGATGCCGACGTCATTTATCCCAGAATCTTTTACCATTTTTAGTCCTTAAATCATCGCTGAACATTTCTCTGCACATTTCTTCCGTCTAATCCCAATAACTACAACGTCGTCAGATCTACTGCTTACTGCAAAGTATTGTGGGTATATATTTACATGTGTGTAACTGCCTCTACTCTCTAATATTTTTCCTTTAAACAATTGCAGCCTTTACGATTTGATAATTGCGCCAACTCAAAATGCGATTTCGATGTGATTTATTGTGCAGCATTCATTTCTGGCATTGCAAAACATCCCTACAGACAAAAAAAGCAGGTTACGAACCCTACTCCAGACAAGTTACATAATGCATCTTTAATATTCGAGAGAAGATTGAAAAATGAGCTAAAAGCATTCCAGAACATGTTTGTGCAGTTCTAAAGTACAAGGCTTGCAGTTTATACAGAATAAGACCTTTTGGAGAGTGAATTATTTGCAAAGGAATTACGTTACCCAAATAATAGCTCTGATTTTTCACTGATTTGCTAATTAAGACCTTTCACATTCTAATTTTGATTCATCTGTGATTAGTCTTTCAGCCCTATGTGCATGGCCTTGGTGCAAAATGGAGTGGAGTCTTTTCAGGTGAATTCTTTTCTAAAAACTGAATTATTTTATGGATAAAAAGCTTTTCAAAGTTAAACCATTGTGCATGTTGTCTCCCTAATGGGTCCCTCTATTGATTCCCCCCGATCCATTTTCAAGTCAAAGCAGCAATTTGGCCCTGGGCAAACTAAACACCGATGTCATTTCTGTCAGCGCCGCCAACCAAAATACCCCTCCAACGTTCGCGACAATTTTGAGACCGTTACATCACAATCAATTCCAGAGATGTGTTTTTCATCCTTTTTGAAATAATAATAAGACATTCTGCCGCTTATTCACTGTGTCTAAATTATAGCTCTTCCTAATTGTCTGGCTTTTTACTCACAAAATTACTGTTTTGATGAGAGAAAGATTGACGACCCGGTGCCCATTTTGCAGATAATTGCCACAGGTTGATATGCGCCGTCTGTGTTGAATGCAGATTGTGGCTAATACAGGCGTTTATTGCGTTCACTGGAATAGCTTTGGAGCGCGTAAGTTTATATTTAGGCTGCGCTACTGTCACTATGCACAAAGGAGTTATGATAAATGTGGTTATTTTAAGGGTATGGATGCTATTCGTGGAGTTTGCATTCAGAGGAGGGATATTTTAGTGAAGGAGGAGACGAGCTGTCACGGCGTCACCTTAAGAGTTCAATGATGTGACGGTTACGTAGTGTTGTGTACCGAGTCAGTGTCAAAATAACAGGGCGTCGTAAATGTGACGATGAAGCAAAATTACAAAAGATAAATACAGCCAAGTCATGTAGCGACAACAACATCTTAAATCAGAAAAAGTTGTTTTGCTGATGGTGCAGCAGAAAACAATGAATAGTAACTGGAAAATGTAAAAAATAATGACATGCAAAAAATAGATATAGATACTTTGATATTGATTTGATATTGATCCTAAAGAAAATTCAAAAACAGGGTGGGAAAAAAAAACTTGTACATTACAGGCAGAACAAATATAAATAAATAGTTTTATCCAAATTTAAAGAACACAATTTGGGTAAAATTTACTTTTTTGAGCTTTAACTAATTTTAATTTAATTTAATTTTATATCATTCTTCCCTCATCAAAAACATATTTAGAAAAGTATTTAGCTTGATTCTCGCTTGTTTTACTAATCCTGTTTATGAGATCCTCTTCTACTGAACCTTAGAAAATACTCAGTTCCATTTCCCAGATTTGTATTTTGTATTTATTTATTCATTTGTAAAGGGACAACACATATTAATGAACATTACACATGTAAATATCTAAAAAGATTATTGCCAACATTGCAAATTTCCATCTTTAGACCCTTGGCAGGTTGAAATACAGGACAAAACAACATTAGCAGTCACTCAAATGGTTCACAGAGGTCACACATCCTCACATTCAGCACAAATCTCAGATAAATGAACAGTTCTTTTGGAATTAAACCAACAGCCACTTAAAACTATAATGTTACCCATGATATTATTGACCCTCCAACAACAATTTATTTAGAGCCTTTGAAAAAACTCCCAGTGTTATGACATCAGAGACACAGATGTTACCTGTCGTTTTTAAGTCCATAAATCATCACCAGACTCTTTCTGAGCATTTCTGCCTCCAAATCACGTTCATTACTGTCGGGTTAAGCTAGCTTTTGCTCATTTCCCCTCTGTTGCCATTAGATGGAGTGCTAATACAAATCCTGATGAGGGAACAGCTGAATGAGAGAAGGTCATGTCTGGCGTTCAATACATTCATTATTTTAAGTTCTAAACCATGAGATGCCAAAGCAAAGGTTCTCATAAGGACGTTTAATTGACAACAAATAATGCAGAACATGTGTCCTTTAACCATTTAATAATTATTCATTCATTAAAGTACACTTTTGCACTTCTCTTATAAGTGTGAATTCCTGTTTTTATGAACCGCTTTGCACTGTTTTAGTTCAATTTTAGGTATCAGGGACATGTTAGAAATGTGAATGTGTGAGCGTAAAGTCCACTTGTGATTCTCCTTGTATTGCTTGCCCACAGTGAGTGAAAAACATGTACAGCACCTTTGTGAGCCCGTCCTCTGTAGCTGGTCACTGCAGTAATTAGTGCATAGTGGAGGTGGATGAATGGATCAATATTAATGAACAAATGTGTGGGACTTGTGGTTGGATCTTAAACCTGCTGCATTAATGCAACACCTCTCCTGCTCGCTGTATTTGGGTCTAATGTGGTGTGAAGGTTATTCGGATGGCAAACGCCTTTGTCAGTCTGTCTCAGGTGTGATGTGGCTTCAGAAACAGCGCAAGTGTCAAAAATGTGAACTATATGACATGAATTAACAAACGACTGAAAGAAAATGTGATCACACTTTTCCAACATGATTTATCACTATGTCCTGTGCAGTTTCTTCTAACCAGTGTGCCAACTGAGGAACAGAAATGATTCTAATCAGGACTTTTTTGCAACTTCACAGTTTTTATATTGAATTGATCATCTCATGCCAATTATAGGTGGAAGATATGTCAAAAATGTATTGTATTTCTGCTGCTGCTGTTGTTGTTGTTGTTGTTGTTGTTGTTGTTGTTGTTGTAGTAGACATGTACAATTAGAATATCAAGTATATTTTATATGATTTAAACTACAAACTACTCAAAAAAAAGTGGCCTGGATTCAACAAAGCAGACATGTACGAGCCTCCTGTTGGACAATTGCTGCGGGTGATTGTCTTTCAGCTGCAATACAGTGCTTAAACCCAACTGATGTATTGGGTGTCTTTTGATTTCTGTAACAAAAATGGAAAGACAAATCCTGTGGTCGTGGAAAAGATGTCAGTTTGTTTGAGAAGGGTCAACTAATTGGCATCAAGCAGAGAAAACATCTAAAGAGAAACACAAACTACTAAAGAAGAACTGCCAGACACATTAAAAACTGGATAGATGGTGAGGAACTGTCGTCTTCGAGGATGAACTGTGGTTGGAAAAAAAGTCTTGAATGATCGTGAGCGACAACACCGAATCAAACAGGAGAAAAACAACTGTAAAACACAGGGCAATGTTTAATAGTGAATATAAGTTCATTTCCACAAGAACAATGTGAAGGGGATTGAAGTGATTGGGTCTGAAAAGCTGTGCGGCTGCAAGAAAACCTAATCAGTGAGTCTAACCGCAAAAAAGGGTTACATTTGGTCAAGAGAATAAAGAGTGAACTCAGGAGCAATAGAACTAAGGTGACGTGGCCTGATGAGTCCAGGTTTTCTCTGTTCCTGAACCGAACGCAATTGCGAATCTTTGGGATGTGCTGCAGAAGGCTTTGTGCAGCGTCACACTCTCCATCACCAATAGACCTCGGTGAAAACTTAATGCAACACTGAATGAAAGAAATCTTTTGACCCTGCAGAAACAATGACACATCCAATGTTTGCTGTAATCAAAGCTAAAGGCGCTCTAACCAAGGCAGAGATTTCAAAATGACCTCACAAGAGACGAAATTTCAAGTGCTTTCCAAACAAGGAAGTAAAGTGATATTTCTGCAGTTACATTTATTGTCCGTTCACATTTTGTGTCAGACTTGAACCTCAACCAAGACATTTACTAACGCGGTTTAGTTCAATCTTGATCCTTTGTTAAAATATACTGCGCATATCATTATCAAGATGTTTAAATGTATTTTTATCCCAATGCACTTTGTGATTAAGACATTTCTGAAAGCTCAAATGAATTTCCGCTCGAGAATCTTATACATTAAACATTTTTTATACCATCGACACCAAGTTTAATGAATGACTTTGAATTCTCTGGCTGTTCAGTTCCAATGCACAAATCTCCTGACATGCATAATATCTTAAAACACCACAACGCTCCAGTCGATCACTAATATCCATAAATCTGAGTTGTCATATTCTACGCAGTGTGAGAGCGCTGTGTAAAGCCCAGTGGAGGTGTGTCTCGACTGCAGCAAAATGTGACCCATAAATCAGGCCGCGACAGGGTTTTTTTTATCACATTTGTGCGTTTAATTTTCCATACTCGTACACACAGAGGTAATCGATAGATAATAACTGCTGGTTGCTATACACTTGTTCCATATACAAGAGAGTAAGAACTAGTACTTTCGCAGTTGCTTGTGGTGTTTTTTGCATTAACGTCGGTCCCGATGACAAATAGCTTTGGCATTTACAACATAAATACGTGGCGTGCTACAGTGATCATAATGAGCACGTTGTAGTAGCGCTGTTGGAGTGCGCAGAGGCTAATGTCGTCTGGTAAGAAGTGCAGCCGGGAAAAGACACAGGATGCAAATGCAGCGAGAAGACGAGTACAAGTATAATAATGTGGATAAGGAAGAATGTGTTACTCTTCTGCAGTGACCTAATGATTTGGTTGTTGATTTAGGTATGACTTTTGAAGGTCTGTAATGCTGACCTGGTCATGTGGCTTTTTAAAAAAATATTACTATTATTCCAGGGCTGCAAAATGAACAGGAATCGAAATCGCAATTGGCAAATAGAAAAAGCTGCTGTTTATCAGTTTATGAAGTGCAATAATTTCCTCCACAAACAACAAAATATTCTGTAAAAAAAACAACTTAATGCAGGTAGTTTAGATTTGTTAAAACGTGAAACAAGACAGAAACGTGGCTAAAAGCAACAAACAAGACTAAAAGTGACAAAAATGCAACTCAAAATGACAAAACAATACTAAAGGCGACAAAAACAACACTAAAATCGACAAAAACAACACTAAAAGCGACAAAAACAATATTAAAAGTAACAAAAACAATATTAAGAGCAACAAAAGCATGACTAACACAGACAAAAACACGGCGATAAGCGAGAAAAACAACAAAAATCCACAAAAACAATGCTACAATCAACAAACAATGCTAAAAGTGTCAAAAACATGACAATCTTTCATTGGTGAATCTTTATTAGTGGTGCTGTTGGAGTGCGCAGAGGCTAATGTCGTCAGTTAGAAGTGCAGCCGTGAAAAGACACAGGAAGTAAATGCAGCGAGAAGACGAGTACAAGTGTAATAATGTGCATTTGACACACATTGTTTGGTAAAGAATGTCTGCTTTATCTTTCTGCAGCAACATGATAAAAGCTGTTGATTTAGGCAGGGGTGAGATGGCAGACTTTACTCCAGGGCTGCACAGGAAATCGAAATAGAATCGAAATCACAATTTGAACGGATGCAATTAACACATAGCAAAGGCTGCAGTTTATGAAGTGCAATAATTTCCCCCACAAACAAAACTGTTAATGCTGTAGTTTAGATTAGACATGTTCTGAAACAAATATGCAACGGAAAATTACACACACGCAACTAAAAGAGGCACAAACATGACTAAAAGTGACACATATGCCACTAAAATCAACAAAAACAATACTAAAAGCGACAAAAATTATACTAAAAATGACAACCAGAAGTGACAAAAACTATGCTTAAATCAACAAAAACAATACTAAAAGCTGCAATATCATGACCATTTTTTAGTTTTAGTGAGTCTTTTATTAGTTTTGATGAAATGCGATAATTTCCTCCACAAACAACAACCAATTCTGTATAAAAAAAAACCAACCATTTAACGCTTGTCATGGAATTATTGTGGATTTTTAAAGACAAGTTAAAAAACAAACAGAAAAGTCAGTCTGTATCATTAAGTGTCTGATTTATTGAAGGTACCAGAACGATCGCATCAAGTTACAGGTAGAACAGAGACATTTTCACAGAAACTGGGTAAGAGACTTTGGAAAACACGTCTTTTGGACACAGAATGACATGTCATTTTGTAACAAGACACAGAAGATTAACAATATCAACACAAACAACAATTATCAGTGGTTTTCCAGCTCAAACAGGGTCTGAGACGTGTCACTTTCTGTAACCACACACCAAAAATCCTTCTAAATTTCCCACTGACTCGTGCGTTCATCGGGTCCGTTTGCGTCAGTGCTGTAATTGAATTGTGTTTGACCTCCTCTTGCTCCACTCCCTCCCCTCTCTTTGCTCTCCCTCCTCCTCCTTCCTCCTCCTCCTCCTTTTCAGCAGTATCAGCCGGAGCAGCAGTGAGAGGCCTAATAGGATGATAAGCACCATTTGCCTGAGCAGATCTCCTTAGTTTAACCTAAATCCTTTTTAATTTGCTCATTTTGCCCACTCCAGTTGCTCTCTTTGTTCCCTCCTCTCTGAGACGGAATGCTATTGCGTAATCAATCAAGTGTGGAGCATTGATCACAGCACTGAGGGAGAGAGAGCAGCTACTCCGGGTTATTTAGGGGAATTCAATGCACCTACTAGTGATTTTAGTGTTACGACTGATAATAAATCACGTTTAAAGGACACATATTCTGCTACAGTGACTTTTTTGAGCTTTAAACCATGTTCTAACAACGTTCCATCATCAAAAACATACCTGGAGTAGCATTCGGCTGCGTTCTCGCTGTTTTGAGGAATGTTTATTAGAAAATCCAACCCCCTCCGAGCGTCAAACACACTTCAGGCTGAACTTCCTGGATTTTCTGATGTATTTTCGGATCATCTACGTCACTCGTTGGCTCATTACACTTGAAGAAACTTTTTTTTAGTTTGTTTTAAAACATGAGATGGCAAATTTGTTTAAAGGCTAATAACAATGTGAAAAATGCAGAATATTTCTCCTTTAAACATTATTTACGATTATAGACACCATGACCAAATGTGAAATCCTTCGGGTTTTTTTCAGTTCCTGTTCCCCACAGACACAGTATATATTGGTAGACGCGGCGGTCGATGCTCATGCTATCGATCACTTCGCTGCTCGCTTGGTTCGGGAAGATTTGAGGGACTCCAGAGCCAGTCCCATGTTATGAATTATGAATAACCAAGAGGGTCTGGACCGGTACAAACCCATCGACCCCATTTACCAAAGCCATCGTTGAATGTGTAAACCTTTAAGTGTTTTATTTTTGACATTAAGCAGCATGTCATCCTGGCATCTGAGCTAAAGGCTAACTAACTTAAACATCTACCAGCTTGAGGTTTTTCTTTGCTTGGAATGTTCCACAGCAATAAACATGTAGGTCCTAGAGACGAGGTATTTTTTAGCAATAAAAACGACGAACATTTGAAGCTGGTTGGATGGATTGTCAAAAAAGAAATTAAACTGTTGTTAAATCCAGTCAGAGAAAATCACTGGCACAGATTTCTTCTCCATCCTCAAATGCACAAAATGCTTCAATGTGCACATTTTAAAAAACAAAATAGTCTGTAAATCTGTTAAAATATGTAAAAGTACATCTGTCAGACATGTTTAGGTTTGTCCCTTTGATCCTGCTGCTCAAACCCAACAGGAGGATTCTCATGAGTTTGTGACTTCACAAAGATCATAAAAATGCATCTGGCTGGTCATGTTAGAGATTGTATGTTTCTGGTAAGAATCTAGTGACACTAAAAGTCTTCTTTTTAAATGTTACTGGTGAGGAGAGCAGATCAATGACATTAATATTATGAATAATCATTTTATAACATGGGGATTGGCTTATTATTCATTTCTGTGTGAAGGAATGTTCGATGTGACGTAACTCTGGAGCATTATCCAAGTGACTGAGTTTGCGCAACGTCCTGTATGTGTTTTCCAAATCCAAAGATGTGATATTTTGTTTACTATGAATCATTTTGAAACCCAAGACATGTAACAAGCTTTTTAAAATCAAACTTTCAGAAGAATAAAGTTCATGCGACATTAACGGTCAAAAATAAACACTTTAAACACCATATTAAATTTAAAGGCCTTAAAGGTGCACTAATTAACCTTTTTTTTGTCTCCATGGAGATGTTATTGCTTTGGTTGGAATGTACAGTACATTAAATGTATCTGTCTCCATGGGAACACTGAGGTGACTGAAAAATGAACAGCGACTCCTCTCTATGAATGTTTATTTTTATAAATACACTGTAGAAGGCCACCTTTAACATAATACATGCATTAGAAAGTTTATTTCCATGGTACAGGACATTCCAGGCAATTAATGCATCTCCACAATGACGGTTCATAGAGCACCTTTAATTTAGCCTCTAATGTCGCAATATATAGTTTTTCTCTTATTATATTCTATCCTGATTAATCACTATTTTCGATTAACCCTAGAGTCTTGATGTCCCTTTAGCACCTGTGTAATTTAAAATAAGAGTTTCTGATTTCATTATAGCATTTGGTCCCGCTGTATGTTTGGACGTCTGTCAGCTTTAGCCTGAGCTGAAACTGGATTCTGTGCTCGCTTTTGTTCTAATCGACATATTAAGGGCGAGTCTGCTCCTTTCTCTGTCGCCTTTGAGTCTTTTGTTTACACAGAAATGATTTAATGAAGATGCTGAGTTCTCTTTAAAAACAGGCTAAAAATAATATTTATTTTCGCTCGGCTGTCTGAAGTGGCAGTGATGTGGTTGATCTGTACAAAGTTGGTGCCGTGAAAGCAGAACGTAACGTGTGAGAGGTTTTAGAGGTGATTTCAGGTCTAGCTATGAGCTTGCGATCATTGTTCAAAAGGTGCACCATTAGTAGGTTTAATGGCAGGGCAATAGGAGCAAACGGTAACATGGTCGCTTAGTGGTTGGTGGGGCTGCACAGGTAATCAAAATCAAATCGAAATTGCAGTTTGAATGAATGCAATTTGCAAATCACAGCTGCAAGTTTTGAAGTACAGTCATTTCCTCCACAAACAGCAAATAGTCCCGTTTTATTCTGTTTAAAAAAGCAACAAAAACATAACTATTGGGAACACAAATGTGGCAAAAAGTGACAAAAAAACGCAACTAAAATACATTTAAAAGCAACAAATTCAGCCAAAAACGTGAATACTGGCAACACAAAAAAAACTCTGCTAAAAGTGACAAAAAGATGACAAAAGTGACAAAAAATGTTCTTAAACGTGAGATTCTTTTCTTAGTTTGTCAGTGGATATTTCAGTATTTTTTGTCAATTCTCCTGGCTGTGTTTAAAATGTGAACTTTGAACATAATCTCATTATTAAAACATAAATCACAAATCTGATTGGAATCGCAAAACTGGTCCGAAACGTGCCATGAGATGTTTTTCCCAAATCGTGCAGCTCTCGCGGTTAGTCATTTTGCCTTAAAGCAAAAAGGTTCAGAGCTTGATTCCCAAATTGCTCATGAAGAAACCTTGGCAAGAAACTATTTCATTTTCAATTGAATTTCAATTCAAATTTTCAATTCAATTACTTTAAGTAGTTGTATAGTTATAATCATTGTATTGAGCGACAAATGTACTGTATTCACCGACTTACAATCAGAAGTTTGTTCAACGTTTCAGACTCTTTTCTCTTGTAGCAGAGAGGTATTGACAAAAAGAATATCTAATTTTTATTTTCTCATGACAAACATTATTATTTGACTCAGAAGGGAAGACATTCAGCAATCTAATCATAATTTTAGGATAATATTTAGCTATTGCACAAAAATAACCACATCCTCAGTTTTTAGCAGATCTCTGTGCAGCTTCGTTTTGTTTTTATATCAAGGTTATACTCAGTCATATAATGCATTTACCTTCAACCATTTTGTAATAATTGTGTGCATATATATCACACACCTCTACTTTACTACTACAACCGTAACAAACCCATCCATTCAACAACTTTCTTAGATAAAGCATATCTAATGGATCAAAGTCAGTTCTGTTCAGATCTTGGATATACCGGTCTGTGTATATCCAAACATTATCTATCTATAAACTCCATTTAATCCAATTTCTGTGCAAACTGAGACCACCGCGCCTGTGCCTCTGCTAATATTACCTAAAAGCAGTGCTGTAGGACGCGGGGTTAATGTCTGCAGATCTAATTAGTGACCGTCCATTTAACCATAATGAATATGTTTAATCACTATAGTGGCTTCTTCAACACGCTTCCCCTGGCTCTGTTTAAGCATAATCACTACTGACTGATCCACCAATTAGGACGCAAAACCTCCAGCGCTCACTGTAAAGATCCAGCAGATAAAGTATGAGAGTTATTGTAAGATCTGGTTATTGATTAGTAACTTTGGGCCCTTGTGAAAGCACTTGTGTTGGTCTGACTTTTAAGATTTGACAATGTAGAGCAAGGTGACGAGATACAGTGACTTTTTTGAGCTTTTAACCCTGTTCTAACAATGTTCTGTCATCAAAAACACACCTGGAGTTGCGTTCAGCTGTATTCACGCTGTTTTGAGGAATGTTTATTAGAAAATCCTCACCCTCCGATTTCGTACGTCACTTATCTGAGAATCTTCTGCTGTTTTAAGTCCTTAAATCATCGCTCGAATCGTTCTGAGCATTTCTGCCTCTAAACACGATCACTGCTATTGCTTGACTAGCACTTCTTTTGTCTTAAAAGCGCTTAAAAAAATAAGGTACTCAAGAGCATGTTTAAAAGCTAATAACAATATGAAAAATGCATCATATTTTTGCTTTAAAACCGCAGCATGAGCAGTGGTGTGCCTTCGGGGGTCGCAGGTCAAGCTCTGCTAGTCTTGATATTTCAGCAATAAAATTTTAACCAGTTTATTTATTGCATGAAATAAATCATTATGGAGTTTTTGGTCTCTGTCTAAAATTCTCTCTAATGTAGGTTGAAGGGTTGATGTTCAGTAAACATCAGATCTGTTGTAGTTTTGGGGGTTTTGCGTTCTGAAATGCAGTCTCATTCGCAGGGCTGGTGGTAGCACTGACCAATCAGATTGTCTCTTTACAGTTGATTGACAGGTTGGTTTAGTCCCGCCTCTGTGCTTGCGCTCAGCCCAATGCTGGGTCTGGCCCTGTGTGGAGTGACCGGAGCACTGCTGTCCACAGAAAATAAAGCCCACACGCGCTAATATTTGATTGAACTGCCTTTAGCCTTGATTCCAGCACATTGCAGTGTCATTGGTGGGGACTTTTCATAGAACTATAATAAAACCTGGAAGATGAATCCAAGATGGCCGTCCTGTTTATCCCTATGGAGAGTGCTCATTGGCGCATGACCCCAAAAAAGTTTCTTACTTCCGCATTTACTTCCTGATACGGAGGCTGCCATCTTTGCTTTAGGGCGCCACGTGACGACAATCCCCCACTTCATATAAAAACGGTAATTTCGGTGATTTTAGAAACGGTAGTAATAATACTGATAATAACGGCCACAAATCAATCTGGGACCACAGACAGAGGGGGCGTACCTTATCCAGTTCATTTAATACATCCATGGGACTTTTTCACTACACGATACAACATTTTAGAGTGCGTCCGATTTAGATACCAGAATTTCAGGTCAGATAGTAAAGCATGTTTTTCCATGTAGACTTGAACTCACCCGTTTTGCTTTTATGAATTTGAAAGTTTCACAGCAGAAAATGAACTACTGAAAACTACAGATACTTATACAAACTTTAAGACCAATGCATTATTATTATTATTATTATTATTATTATTATTATTATTATTATTATCGAAAAGTGACAAAAACTCAACTATTGGCAACACAAATGCAGCTAAAAGTGAGGAAAAACTACGTGATTCAGTCTAATTTTTCATTTCTCCTGGTTGTGTTTAAAATGTGAACTTTGAACTGAATCCTATTAAAACCTAAATAGTAAATCTAATCGTATTCGCAAAACCCGTCAGAAAAAACGCAACGAGATCTTTTTCCCAAATCGTGCAGCTCTAGCGGTTAGTCACCCTGCCTTAAAGCAAGAAGGTTCAGGATTTGATTTCGAAGCTGCTCAAGAAATCTTGGCCAGAAACGTTTTCAATTTCAACTCTAAAGCTGCCGTCTGCTGCTGATGTTGAGCCAGGATCTTTTAAAGTGACAGGTTAGACTGCCAATTTCAGTGAAACATTGTTGACACATTTACATTTCATTTAGTTGTTGACCATTTCGTTAATATTTATGGTTTTACTTCCCACCAGGAAGTTAAACAACAAAACTCACCCATTTGCTTTTATGAATTTGGAAGTTTCACTGCAGAAAAGGAACTACAGATACTTATAGCAACTTTAAAGCCAATGCATTATTATTATTGAGACAAGTTTTTCATGAGATGACATTTGAAATTGTGTTGTGTTATTAGACTTTCTCAAACCTTTTATTGTGGCGATGTTTTGAGCAATGCATCCTTACGTAGCGTTCACTTAAATCTGCGCCTGTCCCAGCGGTGGTGATTATTCCTGAACCCTGACTTTCCTCCTTCTTATCCGGCCCTGCATCATTCACCTCTATTGTGAATTTGTGCATTTGCCGGATAATAAATCTTGTAGGATTTGGGCTCTGGTTGTGGCATTAATAAAAGGGACGGGCGCGCGGAGCCTGGAGCAGCGACCACACGGTGAATTATTTACCTCACACAGATAATCACGGCTCAGCGGCCAATCAGCTCGCAGCGCACGGACCGGCCAAAACAAGGAGGCGAGGACGCAAGGTCACTCTGTCTGGAATGAGAAAAGGCTCCAGAGGCTCGGAAACAAAATAAAGTTAGACGGCTAAAAATAAACCTTTAAATAAACATATGGGGGTGAGGCAAGGAACAAACGCAGACCCAAACCCACTTTTTCAACTTTTCAATGACGATTGTTGGCGTTCACTTCCACACACTACGTCAAATTGGGACTAAATCACAACAAAATCAGGACTAAAATAGGAGAATATGACTAAACCTGGACCAAACATGACAAACATGACCTTTTTGTAACTAACACTGGTATTGGATTTGAGGTCAATGTTAAAATGATACTTTATTTTTCTCAAAACTAAGAGGCCGAGTAATGACTTCTGGGGAACTCCATGGTTGAACTCGATTAGATGATCTGTTCCTGACTTTTGCTGCTCCTAGTTCAGGGAAAGTCACTTTACACCACAAAAACTGTAGCAGTAGCTGTTTGAGAAAATATAATGAGATTAAAGTTGTTTTTTTAAACATTATTTTACCAGAAAGTCCCTTAAAATATTCACCTTATTCCGCATTACAAAACGTTACAAAACATTATATAAAGTAGATTGAGTTGTGTAAAATGTTTAATGTACATGTGCAAAAACAAGTCGGCAACAATAAGGTGAATAATCTCTCTTTGGATGGAGACCTGGCAAAGAGGAACCTCGGCAGCCAGTCAACAACAGAAAAACAGAGACTTTAAAAATCAATGTCTAAAATATGTAAAACATTCAGCTCAAGAATAACATCTGTAAATGTCAATTAAACTCTTTTTAAATAGAGACTTAACAGAAATCAGAGACATGGTGAATGGGGCGCTGCACATGTGTGGTCGCTGCCACCGCGATGTCGTGGGTTTGAGCTGTGGCTGTCCTGTTGGGTAAAACCATCAGGTCCTAAAAGAAAAAAGACAAACACAAACGACTGTAAACTGTGTGAATATCCCAGAGACGGTTCCTCTGTCATGGAGCAATGTCAGCATGAGAGAAAGGACTAAGTGAGCTCATTCAAGTTCAAAATTGAGTTTAGTACTTTTAACAACAAACAAGCACAGACCTGAAAATGACTTAAATGGCGATGAACAAATTGGTCTCCATCAGGACTAAACTAATCCAAAACCAGGATAAATGGTTTGTTACAAACTGGACTGATGTATTCATAACACCTATGTTTGACTGCACATATCCACACCGCTCTGTCTGAGGAGACCACCCAAACTCAGATAAGTTGTGAACATTTTGGCATTTACAGCAGAAAATGTGTTTTTGGTCTAAATCTCCAGAGCCCAGACAGAGTGTGAAGAGCCTCTTCTAATCCTCCTCAAATCCCTGCATGTCTGTGCCTGGAAACTGAGGCTGCTCTTTTGTTACAACCATTAAAAGTGTACAAGGACTTATATTTATGTGCATAATACACAATTATAAAGCCTGACTTTTTAAATTGAGTTTTAAGCCTGGATTCCTCTCATTCACAAATCCAAATGCATGTATTTGCTTAATTGGTTTCGAGAATCAAGTTATCAAGAATTGCTGTTTGTCTATTTTCTTTGCATTACTGTACCACACTGACAACTACTATGACTGTCTGCAATAGTATTTGTAATATTTCATATCAGCATCATCATCATCATGATAGTAGTACACCTCACCTTTATATCACTTGACACTATATACTACTTATTTATTTCAGGTCCTAGCCCATATTTCCCCAGTGAGAAAAAAGCTGAGCAGTGCAGTGTGCATAAGGAGCTTGGCAGGTGCAGGAGGGGAGCGCCCTGCCCGGGAGCAGGACACAGCGCTGCAGGACTGACTCGGAGGTCTTAAAGTGGCCTCTCTGGGGCTTTATGGAGTGGACTCGGAGATCCATTGCGTCCGTAGCTCGCCTTACAATTCTTCCCTTTTGGTTTCCCAAGTCAATGACCTTTTTGAATCCATGACACACTTTATACTTCTTTTGCGACGATACTCAGAATTCTGAGTCATTTACATCTTTTTCGCAATTTTTTTTATATTACACAAGTTTAAAATTTTCAAATAATCAAAACTAAGTACAGAAATGTGGGCAGAAATGGGGGGTAGGTGAAAACAGTGTAGACAAACACACTCAAGCATGCAAGGATCAACCAAAATACAACTTTGAGTAAACTAAGTCTGTGTAGGCCATAGAACTATAATAAAACCTGGAAGATGAATCCAAAATGGCCGCCCTGTTTATCCCTATGGAGAGTGCTCATTGGCGCATGACCCCAAAAAAGTTTCTTACTTCTGCATTTACTTCCTGATACGAAGGCTGCCATCTTTGTTTTACTTCCTGATACGGAGGCTGCCATCTTTGCTTTACTTCCTGATACGGAGGCTGCCATCTTTGCTTTACTTCCTGATACGGAGGCTGACATCTTTGCTTTAGGGCGCCACGTGACGACAATCCCCCACTTCATATAAAAACGGTAATTTCGGGGATTTTAGAAACGGTAGAAAAGAACATTTCCTTCTATTTTATTTAAATGCCGATAATAATTCAGTACTGTCTGCAATTATAATGTGCAATTTTAGAAAAAGGCTGGTTCCAAGAGGCTGCAGTACCTCGCACGGCCACAAATCAATCTGGGACCACAGACAGAGGGGGCGTGCCTTATCCAGTTCATTTAATACATCCATGGTGTAGGCCCTCAATTGTCCAGGTTCCATGGCAAAAGATTGAATTCTGTCAAACGGACAGAAGAAACAGTTGTAACAGGTTAAACGCTCATTAAAGTTGATCTTACATAATATGCCCCCTTTACGTTTGACAGTCAATTGTAAATAATACTGTATTTTAATGGCTCACATACATCCTGCGTTTGCTGTTGCTGGTGGCTGTTTGTGCTTCTCCTCGTGTACCTTGTGTTCCTCTTGTACCTCGTGCTCGCTCTGTTTTGTCTCATCCACTCAGTGTTCTGACAGTCTGTGACATCCGAGACAAATCTCCTCTTTTCGCTGCTTTAGGTGTTGACTCCTCTGTCTCCATGTTGTCTCCTTTTCCTCCTGATGTTTATTATTCTCGGGCAGGTTTCAGGAAACAGAGCTGGCCTGAAAGTCACACTGTTTTTGTTTGTGAAAGTCTTGTTTCTCTGCGAAGTGATGTTACAAAAGCTGGCAGACATTTGGGCTCCATTGCCAAAAAGCTGAGTGTACAACTTTAACATATTCCCTAATACTTTACACTTAATATATGTTTTTTTTTATTAAACTATACAATCAGGCATGATGTTTTTGTCCATTAACAAGTGGTTAAATAATGGATACATGGTTAATGATCAATGGTGTAGCATGTAACTTGGTGTTAGTTTTGCTCCAGTTTCAAACTTCATAATAAAATGTCACATATTAATGTCATCAATATTATTCTAGAAACTGATGTGTTTTTTCTATCTCTAATGCAGTTTTTTTTTTTTTATGAGAATTCAGGGTATAAAGCTCTGCCAATATTTTAAGGCTGATATACAGTGCCATTTTTTTTTTCCCCAAATTATATTATTTTAATTTACTCTAAACTTAGTTACAGTTTATACAGTGGACTACTCTACATAAAAAGGTAAAACAATATCAATATATAGCAGTACAATCTCCCTCTGCAGGCCTGATTTACTACAAACCTAACAGAGCAGTGTAGTAACATCTTGTTTGGCCCAAAAATTGTTTCAAGACTTATAACCGAAAAACTAAAGCGTGCAAATAATCCTGGGAAATGATAAACCGATTGAAACAATTAGGTTTAAACTGCATTAATTCCACAGCCTTAGCTCATATTACACAATTACAACAATTAAACATTTCTTGCAAGAGCTGCCGTTTTGTGCACTGTGGACTCATTTCTGTCTTGAAAGTGTGTCAGTGATGTGTTTGCATCTCTCCACTTCAATATATCCGACTGTAGCATCCAGTTAATAACAGCAGGCGCCCGTCCAAACGCTTGACCTACTTTTACAGAGTCTGAAACGGCGCACAGTCCCGGTTCGGTTTCCCAGCTCGTGCTCCGTGTGTGTCGAGGAAGCTCCACAAAGCCCGTCTCAAACAAGCCCGACTCATTCACACCTCAGTGACAGGGCCGTCCTCACGAGCCCCGCACCTCACGCACCTGTCCCGGAGAAAAGGGAGCGTTTCAGTCCAAAACACTGCAAATGTGTTGAAGATGATACTGAGAGAATGTAGGTGTTTTCAAAGAAGGACAATCACTATCTACAAGTATTTGGTTTCATTCATTCATGTTTGTCTAGTCTCCTTTTGTTTGGAGGTCGGTTTTATGGATGTTGCTTGCTCCAATCAATTATAAAACAATATATGTACACAAAAAAACAGCTCTGAGGGGCTGAAGGCACAGGACATGAACGGGTCCAACAAGCCCCTCTGACACGACTGCAGGAGAGATCACACACTCAAAAAGAAGAAAGAAGAGACTTGAATGATTAAATGATTGCCCTGTCATGATGATTACTATATCAACTTATCGTTCAAAATATGACAGAAAGAACAACATATTTTGGGCCTCAATATTTATTGTTTGTACATTTGTTTAGCTATTGTTGGGAGATCATAGTTATTTTTCTGTAATACAATAATATTTGAGCTGTTGAGAGTGGAACAAATGAAGTTCAAGACTCTCTATAAATACCAACCAAGTGTTTAAATGTTTAATTCTGCTGTTTATTTGTTGCAATTCATGTTTTTTGACAGTAATTTATGTTTAGAAAAGAGGATAATGCTGCACTGGGTCATTTTGTCAGTGGGATAAAGTAGTTTCAATACTGTTGTTAATCGTGATATTTTTCTGTAGCAATATATCGTACTTCAAAATGTGTTATTGTGGCAGGCCTATTCAATGGTTAATGGTTTACTGATGTATTTTTATGATGTTTTTAGAGCTGGATGAGAAGATAGTGGGACCACAAACACGCCTTCTTGAGCTCATTCGATTTTAAAAGAAAAAGATTAACTAGACTTTATTAACTTTATTAACTAGACTTGTTTCTGCCTTAATAAAGCATGAACAATTAATTCATAGTGAAAAAATTGCTTAGTACTACTTGGTACTGATACTCCAAATTCCTAACCTTAATGAAGTAGTTACTAAGCCTGAATCATGCTTAATAAACTTTACGTTCATTGTAAATTAAGTCTTTGTTCACGCTTTATTCAGGCAAATGAAGGTGTAGTCGCTATAAAGTGGTACCAAATTAAACGTTTGCTAAATGGAGTGTTTTCTGATCCTCAATAACCGCAAATGGCACCAGAGTTTTTTTCATTGTCAGCAGCCTTTGTCAAAAAGTGCAAATGACCTCAAATACTTCAAGCCGCTCTTTCAAAAGCACCTTCTGAGCCCTTTCCTGGTTAAATAAATAAACACCACAGCGAGTCATCGTCTCATTACTTTACATTTGCCCTCGAAAATCATGCCTTTGATTTTCCTCATCCAGTTCTGTGAATGACTCCTGCGTTGGCTGCGTGTCCTTTCTACTTTAGAGATGCTGATTTTAATAGTAGCATCCACTCCACTTGAGAGACTCTTGACGTCCCAACTTTTCCGACCGACTAAATTGCCTTGATATTTGAAGGTAACTACAGTCAATTTTCAAGATGGGTTCATTTAACTTCGATCTCCCAATGGAAATTTATCACTGCACACCACTTAGTTCTCAAACGTCCATGTAAATAGAAACGACTTTATCCCCTGGCTGGAAACGCATTGAAAACTGATATGGAAAACGCTATAAAATGGTAAAATGTCATGAGATTTAAGACCACAGGCTGGGTCAAGATAAAAAAGCAGGTCGACGGGAAAAGGAAAGAGTCCCTTAAGAATTACAATCTATATTTTCGTTCATAATGGACACATTTTTCACAGCCTCCTCCGGGACAACTCTGTGGTTTGGAATATACAGTTTTTGACTTTGAGCCAAAATGCTAACTTGTATTTGTGCTCTGACCTTTGCAGAATGCAGAGGAGGAGAGCAAACTGACAAATGACCCTTTGCTCGACTTGTAATAATAATAATTCCTACAGTTCATCGTGCTTGACTTTTGCGCAGCTTTATTAGAGCGATATAAAGGTGAAAGCGGTGTGCACAGTTGTTCAATTAATGTTATTGTTCGAGGTAATTCTCCGTTTGGTCGTTGAAAAGTTGGGCTTTTAGGGGAGCGTGATGGAGAAAGGATTGGCGCGCTCTTGTCTCGCATTGATTTACATTTTAATCTAATCGAGATCCAATATTTCTAAGTTGTAAATGATCGGTTTGGATCTTTTTAATGGAGAAATCTACAGCCAAACGTTTGTCAGTAAAAGCAAGTGTCTTGGAGTAGAGTTCAGACTTTAGTGGAAGAAACTGCATCAGTATTTGTGTGAAACTGGGACTTCTTGTTGACAAAATGATTAGTGAATTACATTTAAAGTAGAAATAATAATAACATTTTGACCTTATTAAATGTCTTCATAAGTCCGTGTGGTGGTTGCAAATGTATTTTCTGCATGAAAAAAGCAGCCTTGCAACATTTCCTGACACCGACCCAAAGACAACTCTCCTGAGCTCTCTTTTTTTATATTTGACGACATGAAATGTTTTTGTATGTGATTGTACTTCCTTATTTCAATGAAAAGGAGTGTGTTTTCAGAAGAGACCTGCAGGGGGAGCTCTGTCGCTGAAGTTACTTCATTCTGCTTTAATTTGTCTTTTGTACTAAAAATCAAACTCATGATTATTCCGGAAGTTGCCGTACGCGCCGCCGTCTTGTTTCCGTTGTATTAGTTTACATGGAGCAGACGAGCTCAACAGAAAATATGTTCCACATGGACTAAAAAGCCGTTTTCAGACTGACCAGGAAATCGGTGCGTTGTTGACTTGTTGTTGCTCGTGTTCATTAAACATTTTACACAAATCAATCTACTTTATGTAACATTTTAGCGGCGAGACTTTTCCCTCGTTCGTCATTAGCTTTAACGGAGTTCTCGTCAATCGGAAGTGCGTTTACAACAAAAGTGTTATAATTTCATCCTCAAACAAGAACAATATCCTGTTTTATTCTGCATTTAAACTGTTAACCCTGTAGTTTAGATTTGTACAAACAGAATTTGACTTAGTTTCTTACTTCATATAGATCTATTTCAGTCAATTTAAAATGTGAACTTTAAACAGAATCCCAGAAATTGCAATACTGATCAGAAAAAATGCAATTAAATATTTTTTTTCCAAATCATTCAGCCCTAGACAATAAAGCAGATTAGATGTTTTTTTTTTAGCTTTCAAATTCAGCCAAAGAACAAATGATTAACTTGTTGATGTCACTCACCCGTCACAGCAAGACGGTCCCGGGTTTAATTCCTAAACTGGAAATGGCCTTTCTGCGATGAGTGATTTCCCCTTTGAAATTCCCTCTGCTGCCAGTAGATGGAGTGCTAACACAAATCCTGATGAGGGTATAATCATTCAGGTTTAGGTAACTTTATTTATACCCGTAGGTAGAATTGGTTTGCAGTTTTAGTTGGCTTCCATTCAAACAATTAATGTGTGTTTTCTTAGACATTGTTTTAAAAGGCTAAAATAAAGTTGCTCAAGAGCCCTTTTGAGGCCTAACGTGTTTAACCTTTTATAAACTCCGCATAATGTCTGTGGTTTATTTAACTGAACTAACTAATCTCTTCAAGTCTCTGCACAATATCTTTGCCTTTAGAATCTGCGTAGTAGACATGTTAATTGGCAAAACTCTTTTCACTGAAGCTGAACTGGAAGTGAACATTCTTGGATGAGCTTTTTTTCCCTCTACTTTTTAGCACCTTGGAGAGCAGCTCTTTGTAACAGGCTGTAATTATGTATCGGCGCTGAGTCCCGGTGCTAATCAGGAGGTCACAACGCCCGTAAAAAAGGTGCAAACTCGCTACTTTTATGTTTACTGTGAAAAAAAGTTTAGCAGAATGTACAGAATGAAACTCTTCTATCTCAAAAGTACAAATGGATACAGCCTACAACCGTCTGATTTGTCACAAAGTGTTTTTATTTCTAATATTAACCGTGCGCTCGGCTTCACAACACATTTTTAATTCTCATCCCTGTGGACACTGCTGCCTTTTTGCCTGATTGATCTCTGCACAACATCTTAACTGTTTTTAATCTTCAGCCTCAAAGTTTTGCAGAAGTTTGAAGTGGTCTTTGAATGTTCCCAAAGTGAGCAAACAGGATGTTCCACCATGTAAGCCGCAGTGACAGGGCATAGCAATGCATTTGGGGAAACATTATGGACTAATCAGCACAACTTTCACACACAACGCAACCTTGATGCGGCGGAACTGTCTCGTCTGGAGCCACAGCAGGAGCCGCAGAAAGTTCGGGGATGAATGCAAAGTAACACGGGGTTGTATGATGAACTGAATGTTTGAGCAGATGTGGGTGGCCAAAATGTGTTTTCAAGAAAGAGTTTTGTGCTCAAATAATATTACTCAAAAGAAGTATTTGGGGAAACTTCAACACAAGTAAGAGGAACTGTGATTTGCAAATTTGTGACCTGGTATTTTCAAGGCATATAGGCACACAGATGAGAAAAACTAAAACTGAATCATGTCTGAAGGAGTTGTGCAAGAAACACAAATGTTCAAATCATCTGTTATGATCAACATGACGCTTTTGCCACATGCACTCATTAAGATGATTTAAATGAAGATGATGTGAGTCATCAGAGGGATTATTAAATAAAAAAGAAACAAAAATCACAATAGTAGCATCAGATTTTGGTATTTACATGCCATGTTACATTTTATTCATCTTATGCATCTGGAAATAATTCGACTTTTGGAGCCTCTGCCAAATACTGTGCATCGCTAAACTGACAGGACAGAAGGTTGTGTCGTCAAATCTGATGATATCCAATTTCAGTTGGAGGCCAAACAACTATACCTATTTTTTTATTGTCTTGTTTATTTATTTTCATTTATTTATTTATTTGTTAAGGTATTTTAAACTCACATTTGCGCCTTAATTCATGTTTGCAGACAGAAAAAGATATTCAAGTTCTTTCATGTTGATGGGTCCAATCTTTACAGATCCTGTACATTAACCATAAACCAGGTCAAAACAATTGAAACCGTGTGTTTTTTCCTGCCTCCAGCTCCATTTAAAATACGCTCAGTTTGGGCTGTAATGGCACCAGGTGAACCCAGTATTAGCCGTGGGTCGCTGGGCTAACAGGAAGTGACAGGGTTAGGATTAGAGTACACTTTGACATTATTAGTGACATTCAATTCCACAGGCTGTCCACAGTAACAGGAGCAGCTGAACCGTGTGTGTCTGTGTGTGTGTCTGTGTGTGTGTCTGTGTGTGTGTCTGTGTGTGTCTGTGTGTGTCTGTGTGTCTGTGTGTGTGTCTGTGTGTGTGTCTGTGTGTGCGTGTGAGAACAGTGTTGATGACCTGTTGGGCCTGGAGGTAAACCCAGAGGAGTGTGAAAGAGAGAATATTTAGTCTAGCCTGTATTTAAAGCCTACTGCAGAGACAACTTGACAAGACAGTATAGTCCCGATAAAATATAGTAGACATTTTAAAGATAACATTTTGCTTTATTTCTGGTATTTAATAGTTAACGTAGTAAAAAAGTATCCGATTGATAAACACAGCAGCAATATTTCTCACCCCTGTTTTAGCTTCTTTCCACTGGCTCCCTGTGTGTTTTAGAATTTAAGATTTTACTGATCACTTTTAAAGCTTTTTAGGGCTAGCAACAAGTTAGGTTTCTGAACTTTTAACGCCATACGAGCCCCGCGCAGCCTCAGATCCTCAGCGGGTTCCTGTTGTTCCAAAGTCGAGGCTCAAGACGAAGGAGAATCGACATCCCGATCGACGATTATTTGGTTAATTGATAATCGTGATTGTTTAGGCACCTAAACCTACACCTAAGAAATACTAATTGTAAGACTTCGGAAGAGGCAAAAATAAGTAATTTCAGTTCAACCTTTGTTCAAAGGAAGTACATTTCATCTAATTTCGATTTATATCACATTAACTTTACTTGATCATTAAGGAAGTTTGATTTCATAAAGCTGCTCATGTTAGATCCGTTGGACAATGTGAATGTGGACGATCGCACTGTTTGGGGTCAACAATCGTGAACAACCATAAACAATCTTGATGTTTCTTCTCTCTAGAATATAAACTCCCCAAATATATTATGCTTTCAAATGGGTCCTATAATAACTCAAGGCGCTCTTGACAGTAACAATAAAACGTTTCTATTGTGATCGTCCGGGCTCTGATATCACTTACATGTGTCTGGGTGGTTTTCGTTTCATTTTTCATACTTTGCAATATTCTGTGGCTAATCTGCTTTTCTCCATTGAAATCACATTATGTTCCACTTCACTTTTACCTTCAGTTTCCCCATTTTGAAACATAGAAAGTATTTGTTAATGTTAAAGGAGACATATTCTGCAAAATCAACTTTAATGAGCTTTTAACCTTGTTACGACAGCCTTTCCTCATCATTATTTTTTTACTCAAGTTATATTTTGATTGTCCTATAACTGCGACTCGAGTGCTCAGAAAATGCCTGTTTTCACCTACCCCCTATCCCCGCCCACATCCTTGAACTTAGTTGTGATTATTAGAAACATTAAGACTCCGAATGATTCATGTGGGATTTTAAAATGTCACGAAACCACTTCAATAAGTAAATAAAAACACGGGTGGTTTTAGTCCATGAATCTGTTTTAATAGGCTGTTTTAGATCAATATTACGGTTTACTTATTATTGTTATTATTTTCATCCTTTTTTGTATGATTATTGATATTTTTGTGGTTTGGTTCGTTGTTTGCTGATGTTTTAGATTGTTTTGATGGGTGCACAAACCTTCCTGTCTAGAGCTTAATTACATATATATTATTACACAATTGTTGTAAATGGGCTTTCCAGATTGTGAATGAGCCAAGTTTGGATATTTTGGATTATTTGAAAAAAAAACAAAAAAAAAGTAACATGTCAATATTACGGTTTACAAAGAACAAAACAAAAGAAGAAGAAAGAGATCTACTTAAGTACCAGAAAAAGTACAATATGTCTCCTTTAAATAGTCAATACCTGATTCAGCACGTGCCATTCGAGCCAAAAAGACTTGAAATTGAATTGAATTTGGAATGAGGAAAAGCAGACTGGGAACTTGCAATGATAATATGACTTTGATTGCTTGTTATGTAAATACCACAGTTTCAAGTACGTTTGTAGATTTCCTCCCAAATGTGATTCTTGTGCAGGTTTCCGAGCAGTAATCGCTTCTTTGTAACGACACATCCAAACTACACATTAAGATCTGTGCTTGTTTTGCTTAAGGGACGCATTACGCTTTATTACCTCCTTCTGCTGCTAATTCTGCACATTTCAGACTGTTCTCCAGACTGAACTGTGAATAAACCCCTCATTTTGTGCAAGTCATTGGATCCGAACAGAGACGAGAGCCTTTGTTTAACTAATACAAAGTTTGCTGCGTCATGCTGAAGGACACTCTGCCACTCTCGCCGTATTGCCATAGAAACGCACGTCTCCTTTTTCCTTTTTTCCCCTTTTCAGATTCGGCGTCACGGAATAAAGGCGTAGCTCACGTGGACTCCAGCCAAAGCGGTTCAAATGTGTGTGACCGTGATGTGTTCCAGTGCGCCCCACGGTGATTAACCGTGGGAATAGATCAAGAGCCGCCAGACGCTTACAACGGTTTTAATGTCGAACAAAGATAATGGGCTGTTGTTCAATAGAAAGAGAGCAGGAGGGTGAAGTGCTGGACTGGGCTGGTGTCTCTGGGAGAAAGAAATCCTGAGTTACATTTGCTTAAGTGCATTTCCTCTACTTTTTGATAAAACTAACAACTGTTCTTCCCCAAGTCTCTTTTCAGACGCTGTGCATTTACTTAAGGCTGCAATATGACATAGGGCTTCAAAATGAATCGAATTCGGAATTGCAATTTGAATGGACGAAAGCAAATCATAAAGGCTGATGTGCAATAATCTCCCCCGTCAACAACAAAACAGCCTCTTTATTCTGCATGAAACCTGATTAATTTAGATTAAATTCTGAAGCTAGCGACAAACAGACTAAAAGTGACACAAAGACGACTGCAATGAATTCGATTAATTGCCCTGTCCTACTTTTACTTCTACTTGAGTAATATATGAGTCTGACGGTCTCTGACTTGAGTAAAATGATTAGTTCTTCTCACTGTACGTAAATCTACAAGTCACAAAAGCTTTTATTTTGACATTTTTAAGTCTGTGAACATTTGTATTTATGCATTGCTCCTTCAGATACTTGTTTTGTCGTCCCACTTATTTAAATTCAAATTGTAAATAAGGTGTCACTTTGCGTTAATTGAATGCCCTTCATTTTTCACACTCATTTGAACTAGTACTGGAGTTATATGTTGAAACAACAGTACATTTTTCTTACTTGCGTACAGTTTTTGACTCCCGTATTCCATGCAGGCAGGGAGACATCTTGCATGTTCTCCCTGTGTCCGGGTGGGTTTCTGGTTCTGAGATCTGGAGAGGGTTTCATCAATGGCACATCACAACTTCAGTTTTCAAAAATAATTGCATACCTAAAATGTTTTTTTGTTGGTATTTAAATAGAAAGTTATGCAATTCATATTTTAACTGAAACTGTTTGATTCCTGGAGACCTTTCTGTGTGGAGTTTACATGTTCCTCCTTTGTCTTTTTCTGTGTCCTTGTTCTTTTCCCCAATTCATTTGGTCAGTTGGATAAAACATTACAGTCAAAAAGAAGAAAACTAAATTAGCCCATGACCATGTATTGGCAGAAGGTCAATGGCCCTTAAATCCCGCAAAACTCGCAGCACAATCATTCGACAAATTTCCAAGTATCATTGTTATTATTCCGTCTTTTATTCTCTTAAAAGTAGTCTTGAACTGAAAAAGGGAAGCAGCTTTCCCCTGGTCTACTTTATTACCAAGAACACATCATCTTGGCTCGTCTACCTACTCTATTTGCAGATAAAAAGAAGTGAAAAGGCCACGGGTTTTCCACTGTTCAATATTAACCACAATGCAGCGTATTAGTGTTGGCCAGATATGATACTGTACCTTTCAGATCGGTCGCTGTGGTTCTGCTCGGAGCCTGAACGGGGCTCTGAGGATTTACCTTTGCCCTGATGTAAACCACAAACACCGACGAGACGCAGCAGAGCTTTAGAGCGTCAGATTCACCGGGCAGAAGAAAACCCGGCTGTATCACACTAACTGGAGAGAGCGTGTCCTGGCTTTCATCCCAGTGGTAACCATGGTAACCAATGTTCTCCTGTGGGTTAATGGACTTCCATACATGAAGTCTATAGGAGCAGACCTGGGTTCATTATAATGTGGTATGAGGGCATGGGGTGATGGAACGATATAGCACTTAATTTACGGAGCTAGAGAAGGGCAAAAGAAAATGTGATTATTGAGGAAAAAGAGCAAGAAAATTTGAATTGCTTTTTCAACTCAAACATGTAGGCAATATAAAAGGACTGTATATCAAGATTGCACTTTCACCCCGTAATATTTATCTGAATTTAAACACATTTCTTAAAGGACACATAGAAAATAGAGTTATTTTTTATCTTTCAGCCAGGTTATAACTTTGTACTCGGAGTTTCATTCGGCTTCTTTCATTAATCCTGTGTACGAGGTCATCTTTCTCTGAGCCTCAGAGAACATTAAGTTTCAAATTCCCCAGATTTGTGACATTTGTGATTCATTCTCGGGGGCAAGCAAGCTTTTGTTTCTTTTCATTTGTTGTTTGTTTGTTAGAAACTTTTTGAACCGCTGTCTACTGCCAGATTTAATGCTAACACCTTACTTTCAATTCTTACAAATTCTAAAACATGAGATGCAGCAAAGCAAAGATACACGAGACCAATAATAATACAAATAATTAATTGCATGTGTCCTCTTTGGTAATATTTATCAAAGCTTAAAACATCTTTCACTGATTGTATCTTTGCATTTTAGTCAGTCAATGGAGCATGTGTCAGTGTGTAAGTGAAGTCTGTGTATCGTGGTCAGAGTATCTGGAGGATTAGCCTTGCGTGTTTGAAAAGCGATCTTGCCATGCAAATATAAGTCTGGTGATGATTTATGGATTTACATGGCAGCACGACCTTTATTCGCGGCAGCCTTTATGCCGTACTACTTTTATTAGTATTTATTGAGATTTCACACTGATTTTGATGCGTCATGTATTTATGTGTGAATATAAATAACACTAAATTGAATCTCGATAAACGGATCTGGATTTCTACCTTTGACGTCATGAACCGAGAAATCTGAAACAGTGTTTTTATGAGGCTCCGAGAGGATGAGCTCGTGAACATGATTAATAAAACAAGCGTGAATGGAGCTAAATACAACTCCAGGTGTGTTTATGGCGAGAAAACGATGTAAACGAGCATCATTTCCAGGGCCAAACTAGGAAATGCGGATGTACTTGCACAAACCCCTGCCTGGTTGTGCAAGAGCTCTGCAAATTCAACATGTTCCTCTTAAGTTTGTGGGTGGGATCGACTTCAGAATCTGTACCCGTCCCCCTCGCTCTCTCCTTCTTTAGTCTGTTGCTGTTGCTTTGTTACAGGTGAGCGGCCTGTTACGGGAGAATTGCAGTTGTGGATTTCTTTAAAAACAAGTTAAACAATAAAAATGCAGAGAGAATGAGTCTGATCAATGAGTTGTTTATTCACTGGTACCAGAGTGAATAGACGCCTTTCCCTGACATAGTGACCTCTCCCTGGTCGACGGAGGTACATGAAAATCAGAACACATGCTTTTTATACACAAGACATAGGTGGAGACATAGTTATCACATCATAGTAAAAACACAAACAGATTACATCAAGACAAGGAGGAAGATTAACTTATGACATAGATGACATTTATCTAAATAAGTGAACTGGGTCAGATGGGCTCCGGCCAGGCGGAACAAACACCAGATACGACTAAGTTAAAGTTAAAGTTAACCTTAGCAATGTAGAATGAGTGAAACCCCAATTTCGGCTATTACAGTCCACCCCATGTCACAGATAAAAGCATTTTACTGTTACACCCAAAAATCTGTAATAGAATACATCATTAGAATAACATATCTTTATTCATTCATGTGTCAAACAATCAAATTAATCAACCTGGAGTCAAAACTTAAAAAACACCTAAATGTAAAGATGCCTTCGAATAAACATGTTGAAAACAACCCGAGCGTCCTGGTTCAGTTCTGTCCAAGTCCAGGTCAAAGTCACCAGACAAGTCCCAGTTAACTGTCAGGCTCATGGCCTCTGCTCGGTTCTGCAGAAACAAAAACTGGGATGACACTAGATTATTCACCATTCTAAGAATGCAGGGAACAAGACAGGAAACTAAGATAAAGAAGAATGCAATATTTATCAACAACTCCTTCCAGGATGAGAGAAACCAATCGAGAGTGAACAGCGAATAGCCCTTCGCAGTCTCACCCTCCATCAGGTCTCGTAATTTAGTGAGATTAGCTATGCCCGTGCTATCGCCACCCCCTTTATCATTAGCAGGTCTGCAGGTACAACAGGTGCTCCCCAAGGTCTGACAGACCCCCCCTTGGCTAGTGGTTATCT
Source organism: Rhinogobius similis (assembly GCA_019453435.1). Taxonomy (NCBI): domain Eukaryota; kingdom Metazoa; phylum Chordata; class Actinopteri; order Gobiiformes; family Gobiidae; genus Rhinogobius; species Rhinogobius similis. The sequence continues at coordinate 10,454,960 of CM033635.1, read as the reverse complement.
GATCTAACACCAGGCGATTTTGAGGAGCCACAGAGCGTAAGGCATGTTAACTCCTCCCTCGTAGAGGCTAAAACAGAGAGAGTGTTATTAACAAATGATGAGAACACTTAACTGAGAGTTTAAACCCTTAACATTAACTTGCCTATCCCCCATGCTGGGAATAGGGCCAGCATGACCTTTTGATCTGAAGTCCAGAGGTTGTGGTCGTCTGGCACAACAGATCCCCAAATCGGGTCATGTGGAGCCAATTCGCTTTCTAAGTCTGTGATCAGAGTGTGGGTGTGGAAATATGATGTATGAATGCTCCGAGACATCCACACATCTGATATCCACACAGAAAAACATATTCACAGAACAATAAATGTCAGCAACAAATAAAAAAAAAAACTTAGAACCGGGCTTGATGTGAACCGGCCCAAATCAAGGTTCACGACCGCATTGTCGGGAACTTTAAACCAGGGTCCAATGTGTGGCAAGATTCTATGCTGCTGCTGTAGCTATGGGCAAACATGTACACAGATGACGATCAGATCAATTATGACTCTTTACATATTGATACCAGTAATTTAAAGTGTGGCCAGTCGAGTGGTTGTAAGACTTAGTCAATGCTTCTAACCAGGCCGTCTCGTCAGAAGTCAGACTACAGGTGCTTCGTTTCACGCCATGTTTATTTGAGTAAATGAAACCAGGCATCAAACTTAACCATATTATCAAAATAATCAGAAATAAGGCACACATGAATTTCTAAATATTGAGATTCAATTTCTTCACCATAAGCTCACCCTGGTCCTCCAGCAGTGGGTTGCTTACTCTCTGACGTCTCTCCTCCCCTTCCAGGGAAGAGCAGATGTGGTTCCAGCGGTGGAGCTGTCTCCCCATACGCTCCGTGCGGCTCAGGAAGTTGTTTTGTTTCGTGAGCGTTGGGTCCATGTGCCCCTCGGCTGTCCCACAGCGATGTCGGGTGTCAATCAGCGTCGCCTCCTATGTTCAAAACCAGGTCTAGCTCCAGCTCTGCAGCTTCAGCCGTGTTTTGACCTGTACAGAAACAAAAACAAAGTGCACTCCCCCCTTTTTTCCTGTGAGTGCCGCTAGTTAAATTTGCCCTCCCTTTCCCAACACGAGAAAAGAATATAAAACAAAGGAATGAACAGAAAGGTGGACCTGATGGACCGGCCAAAGAACAAACAGATGATGTGACACCGGGCCAACCCTGTACAGGGCCGTAGGAGCCAGTACCAACACCACTACCAACCTAAGGACAAACCCATCCCCATCTAAATCTGAGCAAAATAAAAGCGAAAACGTGACTACCGTCCCCACCAGGTCAAACAAAAGCTAAGTTGGCCTGAGTGTGGCTGAGCAGAGCCATAAGTGCACCAGCTACAGGCTTACTTAATTAAAGGCTCAGAGCAGACAAACTAAACACAAAACTTAATTCATATCAATAGACCAAATATGGAAAATTATGCGTTAAAAGAACCTTCTCTTGTCTGATTTTCTTTTCCTATTACTATTCTTTTAACAATATTTTATTTTAAATATTAATTGCCACACTCATACCTTAGTATTATAATTCGATTTATATATATATATATTATTTCAATAGGCCTTTTCTGAATCAAATTCAAATCAAAGATCACATTGGAATGTCTTTAATATCTTTAATGAAAATATATATTCTGAAATTTTGTCTAATTATATCATAGCCTTTTTTTTTGAAAAACAAAAAACAAACATACATTTTCATCTTCTGCCAGGATACCTGTGGAGGAATAATTTCATGCATTACAATCAACCAGCTTCGACTGGTTTATCTTCTTGGTCCAAAGTTGTTTCTGGTAAATAGGAAACATCACAAATAGCACACAGACTGTTACACCAGCCCCTGTTTGGGCTCAGGTCCTCCGTGCATAAATGCCACCTGTACTGTGTCAGTCTCCGCAAAAAAAAATTATCATTACCAACCTGAGAAGAAAAATAATCAAATTAGACACACATTTAAAGTATTACTTTATAATTGTTTGTTCCACTGTACACACAGATCCACTCTGGATGTATGTGCTCCTTTGGGTCATCTGCTGAAACCTGTAAATTTGAGATTAAAATAACCTTTGTCTTAGTTATGCCAAAAGAAATCTATAAAAACTTCAGAAAATGCGTAAGTCCATAAACAAAGCAAAGTAGAAAGTGGTTAATTCATTCATACACATTCACACAAACAGACGTTAGTGAAGCTTCTTTAGTCCAAGAGCTTTACTCGTCAAGTCCAAAAATGTCACATGTTCATAGTTTGAGTTGTGCACAACCTTTAAAATGACGTCATATTAAAACACATTTTTGTGACTGTGTGGGTACAGGAAGTGTCCTGTCTGTGATCACATTCCCCAAAACATAGACTGTTATATAATAAAATGTGTTATTTCTCTCTTGTTGCAACAAGTGTAATAAATCCTTTAGACTTGATGACTGTTCATCAAACCTACGCTCAATCTGTAATAATCTAAGGAGCTCTCCAAAATTGAGTTTACACCAGCTGAGTTTTCCTAGCATGTTATCATTCTGATATTGCTTTTTGTTATAGACACGCTGTTGAGTTGATGGGTCCATTTTTCCCTATTTGCATGTCCCCCAATTATTTATTTTTTAAAATTCAACACCACCAATCTCCACATCTATAACTGACCTGTGTATGTTTTTTACGTCACCTGGTTTTGGGTGATACTCCTTGCAGTTTTCAATTGTGTCCTTTGCGTCAGCCGAACCGTTCGCGATGTCCTCCCGCTGCTCCTTGACCTCCTCATCCCCTCCGTCTGCCCCGCCCTCTGAGCCGCTGTGACCTGGACCTTCTCCATCCACATTTGATCTCTGTCGCCGTGTGGCACCTCAGTTTTCTCTGCAAAAGTCTCAGAAGGAACACAAAAATCACCATCATGCGCTAAAGCACCAACCACACAGAAAACACTTTGGGATCTGCAATCTTAGTTTGAACTAAATAAATATATGAAATGACCTGGAGGGCCTGGTAAACAATGCCAGTTAATGTTTTATTTTTGCAAACAATTTTTGAAAGAGGGTGTTCCTACCTCTTTTACAAGTTATAGATTGACTTTTAACAAACAAAGTAAAGACATTAATTTATTTGTGATGTCTTATTTTAAAACCATGTCCTCATCTTTGTTTCTTATTCAGCATTTGGCAGATCTCAATTTCTTTTATCTATTTATTTGTTTTAATTAATTAAGCTATTTAATCATATAAAATGTTGAATTTGCTTATGTGAAATATATTCCAAGAGCTTGCATGAATTTTGTAAAATAGTTCAACTTAAAACGACTCTAGAACATGTAATAATTTAAAATACTATTTAGGTAAACCAGCTCCATGGCTGGTCGTACTTAAGATTAAGCTTTAAATACTCAGTACTTCCCGTTGTGGCCTCAGCTGGGTCCAGTCGATGGTCAGAGAGCGGAGGCAGAGCAGGCGGTGAAAAGGAACGGGGTCAAGGATCGACAGCAGGAGCCTGTACAGGAAATAAGAGCGCTCACACAAGAAAATATTAGTTGTGCATGCAATAGTAACATAATTGTAAATTTACTATGTCTCTTTTTTCAATACTTTAAATACTCCAATGTCAGTATTGTGTTTGAATCTGCTGTGATGACCTCTCACAGCTGCCACCTTTATCTCTGTTTTGTCTGTGGCCTGTGAGGAGTCAAGTTTTTCTAGTTCACAGGCACATGACTAAAACTGGCCGGGACCTCTGAGTCCCGTGAAGGAAAAAAAAAGAAAACAGTATCAACCTAATTCTTATAACCAAAATGTTATGTTAGACTATTTGGAACCTCCAAGATGTGAATTTGGGGAGGTTTTAACTCTTTCAAAAACATCAAATCCATTAAAATTTCCATAAAACCACTGTTTGTTACAGGAAAGAAAAAAAAGATGAGCTCATTTCAACCAAAAATTCAAAATCGAAAAACAGGAGCAAAACCAGATCCTATTAAAGTCCTGCAGGGTTTCCGCCTAAACTTCTTGTCAAAAACAAAATGTGCGCAAAAAAATCTTGGCCATAAAAAAAAAACATACTCAAACAAACCAAACAATATTCAGTTGCAAAACAAAGCTCTATATTTCTCTTTTAATATAGCTATTTATTTCTTCTTAGATGTAGCTCTATATTCATTATGTCACTCAGTCTAAGCTGTAAGCAGGTTTGAACTGTGTTTATACGGAGACCAAAAACTTTTACGATAAGACGATCAGACATATCAAAATGCATCGTGTGCTATTCTTAAAGTGAATCAGTGCAAAGCATTTCTTCGTTAAGTAGAGCATGTGCTGTGTATGTGCTGCTGATGACGTGACTAATTTTCAGGAAATGCATTCTCCATTAAAAAAGGCTTTTAAAGTTCTAATGCTGTGTGATGTTACCTCTCCTTTTTGTCTGTCTGCTGCACGGCCGGGCTCTGCTCCACCACTGCTGCTGTCAGAGGGTCACGCTGAAGGCCCAGACTCTGCTCAGTGTCCTCTTCACTGCCTTTAAGCAGTAACTTCAGATGTTCATCTTCTCCCACGTCCATGCCCTGCAGGAGCGCCTCCACAGTTAGGTCCATATTGTGTGAAATTTCAAAGTACTAATCAAAACTCCATAGTTTCAGATCCATAGTGGTTTTGTTTTGGCCGATTCTCCTTTGCCAGCTTTGTTTTCTTTGGGTCCTGATAGTGGCTTTGTAAACAATGTCTCTCAGACGTGACTTTCTCAGCAACTTTCTTTTGCAACATCAGTCATTGTCTTTGAACTAAATCTTCTTTGAGGTGGCACTCATCCACCCGTGTTAGCTTTATTGTCCAATATGCAATGATTTGTTTGGGCGATGTCATTGAGATAATGGCAGTCCGTTTCATTTGTGCCCAGCTTAGTGCAGCTTGTAGCACAAGAGGGCATCCGGGTCGTTGGTGGAGGAATGGTGTGGCAATGGTGTGGGTCTTATTAAGCTTGATCTTCTCCAGAGTCCGGTCCACAGGGTCTGGTCCACAAGGCTGGACAGAGCGTGTTGACCGTCGTGCAGTGGTTTGGAGCCCGGCGCTCGCAGCAGTCAGAGGGAGGTTGTAACAGAAACAAAAACAAAGATAATGAGTGACGTGTGAGTGCAAATGTGTGCAGAGTAATTCTTTACTGTTGCTTAATTTCTATTCCTTCAATTTAAAAAAAAAAAAAAATATATATATATATATATATTATTATTATTTTCTTTTTCAGGTCTCCTTCTTTAACGTTATCAATGTTTACGTTATAATAAGTCTTTTAACTTTAATTTGCTTTAATTTTTCTTAGAAATCAGTGCTCAGTGATCCTTCTTCAGGAAAGCTATATTTCTTGGACCACACAGTTAATACTTAAATCCATTCCTTGCCGTGTTTGTCTGTCATGGCCTGAATTAAAGGGCTTGTAGGAGCTTCCTCCACCACTGACTGGTTTGATCCCATTTTATCTCCCAGATATTTTATCTCCCAGATATTTAATATCTCCCAGATTTCTTATCTCCCAGATAAAAATGGTAGTGCGCACCTTTCACCGCTTTACGCACGTCTGCGTAGCGTGTATCTTTTAAGACGTTTTACCACCGTCCCGAAAACTCCCCAAGAGCTTTCTCCACTTTTCCTAAGCTGGGCTCTTTTAAATTCCCAGGTTAATGTGTCACTTAATAACAATATTAGTGTATTCAATTCAATAAATTAAGTACTCTGAGGTATTTTTAGCCTGCTTTGGCTAAAAACTCTTTTAAAGGTTCCCCGAAGAGATCTATGCTCACTTATCTTCCCTTTAAAGGTCAAAGTTCTTGCAATAGATTATACTCTTAACCCAACCTCTCGTTTTCTTTAAGATGTGACACAAACTTAAACAGAGCTCACTCTTAAATCAAGATTTCTTGCTCAGTCAAGTGGAAAAAGTGAGCCAGACTCACTTTCAGCGTCTGGACTTCCCGACAGCCTGACCCCTAAGGTCTACCTGTCCAGTCTGGTCCAAGGAGGATTCCTACCCCTTCAGATATTTAATCAAATATATTTAGCAGAGCTATCTCCAGCAATCGGCAGACAAACAGAAGGAATGCTTAGTAACTATTTAGTATTACTCCTAGAAGTTTTCAAATTGCAATTAATTTTAAAATCAAACTAAATTTCCCCCTTTAATTTTATTAGATTGTGATAGGACTATTTTAGGGCTCTAAACGCCTATACATCTAATAAAAACTTAAAGATGCAGACTCACTCACCACAACAAAGTAGGATGTTTGGTTCGGAAACCTTGCGCCGGTGGTCCTCGTCCCCGTGAGACAGCCCTCCGTCTCAGAAAGCAGATGAGGTTAGAGGCTGGAAGATCCAGGTGGCCTGACGCTGACTCACGCCGGGAGAGAACCCAGACCGGGCGAAGGCCGCTGTTCGTTGACGCCAACTGTTACGGGAGAATTGCAGTTGTGGATTTCTTTAAAACAAGTTAAACAATAAAAATGCAGAGAGAATGAGTCTGATCAATGAGTTGTTTATTCACTGGTACCAGAGTGAATAGACGCCTTTCCCTGACATAGTGACCTCTCCCTGGTCGACGGAGGTACATGAAAATCAGAACACATGCTTTTTATACACAAGACATAGGTGGAGACATAGTTATCACATCATAGTAAAAACACAAACAGATTACATCAAGACAAGGAGGAAGATTAACTTATGACATAGATGACATTTATCTAAATAAGTGAACTGGGTCAGATGGGCTCCGGCCAGGCGGAACAAACACCAGATACGACTAAGTTAAAGTTAAAGTTAACCTTAGCAATGTAGAATGAGTGAAACCCCAATTTCGGCTATTACAGGCCCCGCTGAGCCCTCACCCTGTACACGGCCCCTCAGCTGGATCCCAGTGTGATGCCGAGTTTCGACAGCTTAACCTTGACTCGTGAACCTTCCCCGGGATCCAACACAAGCCTTTGTTTTCCCTGTCGCTGTGACAATGGCCCCGATAAGCTTTCATATCCTCTGTCTTTGTTTTGTTTTGTCGTTTTGTTAATTGCATCGCCGTAGCCCGCTCATCCCTCGTGTTTGGGGCGCTTTGTCAACGTCAAACACAAGTTGGAACAGAAACACAAGCTTTTTTATCATGAGGGGAGCCTACTATTATTAGGTATTGGGTCTATGGGGTTATAGTTTATCAAAATTTGTATTATTCGACTGATTTAGATTATAAAATGAGGAGTTGGAAGTGAAGTTTAATCTGCCTTTTTGTGACTTTTCTTTTTAAAACATTTCATATGAACTTGTACAGAGTTGTGGTCTTGTAAGTGCAGATACTGTTTTTAGTCGACTTCTGGGCTAGTCTTGGTGTTGTCCTGTTTTTTTCTGGTTTAGACATGGTTTATTCACTGTTTAGACATGTCCTGGTGTGGAATTGACTTGGTCTGAGTTAAGATTTGATTTAAAACTGGTTAAGATCTTGCTTCTTCCTGTTTAAGACATGGTGTAGTCCTGGTTTCGCGCTTTATCGGTGTGTTCTTGGTTTAGACCTGTTCTCTGATTTGTTTTGGTTCATTGTTGACTTGGACCTGCTTTCAATCTAATTTAATCCTGTTTCAGACCTGGTTTAGTCTTTTGGTTTAGTCTTGGTTAAATCCAGCTTAAGATTTGTTTGTACAGAGATTTATCCCAATAATGTTGTTTATTCTTTCTTTGGATCAATTTAGTCAATTCCTTGTGTATTTTTTGACACGCTTTAGTCCTCATTTTAGTCCTTACCTTACAAAACAATACCTGAGGCTTTGTATTAGAAATATTGGTATTATTTCTGGATATTTGTAGGGTAATTATACTTTTTGAGTCAATTTTAAAGATGTTCTTGTACAGAGTTCTGCAGACCCAAGACCCAATTCCCCCATTGCACTGCCACTCACCTCTGTATCTGCTCCTAACTAGATTTTGAGCACTTGTCTTTTGCTTGAGTAACACTTTGGCAGCAGTGCTCCATGTAATTCTACTTCTACTTGAGTTAAAATGTCCAGTATTCTTTCCAGCGCTGCATCAGACACAGCGGAGAATTACAGGTGTGTTTGTGCAAATCCCTCGACCTCGCTTATGAAACCGTATTTACTTTGTTTTGCTGTTTACTCCGTGTTTTGTTCCCGCTTACACTCCACTTTCTGCCGGCGCTTCTGAGTCAGAGCTCCATTGTCCACATCACACTCTGGGTAATTGTTAAGGGTTTATTTACTTGTCTCTAAGGCCCAGCTTTGGCCACGTCTCATTAAACAGCTTCTCCTAAAGGTGTCAGCATTCAGCATACAACAAAAAGGCAACGCTAAACCAATTTGTTTTAGACTCCTTTTGTTTGTTTCAGAGGCCAAATGTACAAATAAAATGGGTAATTTGTGAATTAGTGCAACTTATCAACAGTACACACACACACGTTGAGATTCTGGACAAATTTAGAGCTAACATTTTGCAGTTTTTATAAATTCTGAAGCTTTTTTAAAATGAGTTTAGTATTTTGGGGTCTTACAAGTTACATAGCGTACGTTTAACTTTTTGGACAAAGTTAAAACAATAAGTTGTCTCTTTCAGACTTCATCTCAGTTGGACAAGTCAGATAAAGTTATTTTGAAAAAGATAAGAACACGTCCGCAGTGAACACAGCAGGGCTCCGTCATAATTATTCTGATTGGAAATGAAAGAAAAGTTTCCTAACAAGATGAAAGCTTTGGCGTCTGCTCTGATGGGGTTAAATGTCCATCTGTGTTTTTATTAATGCTTTGTTTTTGGTAAATAATGATGCACGGTCACACAGACTTAAATCACTGTTTTTTATGACAAATGAGCTGCAGAGTGCTCGTTCTCTCTTTTGTCGCGCTGACCCAGGCTATTATCGGACTACAATGACAAGGACACATCCCTTTTTGGCATTATTTAAGATGTGTGAAAAATTGTGCTTGGAAAATCAAAATTCAGTCATGTCTAATTGTCAGTGGGCTTGTTTTGTTTTATCGAACGTTCCACAGTCAATAAAAGCATGTTGTTTGGAGCATAGTTTGTAATTTAGAGAAAATTTGACTTTTTTGTGTTGAATGACAATGTTTAATATGCTAGCTTGGTTAGGATCATGAAATCAATACAGAAAACCATGTTTATTTTGCCTTTTAAAAGAAAAAAATCCAATCAGAATGAACATTTAGTTGGATCAATTGGAGAAAAAAATTAAAATTAGGATTATTTTATATACATATCACCCAACCGTACTGAAAAGTGTTGCCCAAGGATACAACAGCAGTTCGTAAAGCCCACAAACGTGAAACTTTGCGAGAATAATAGTGAGAAAGTGGAATTCAGATTGCTGTTTTGCAAGTCACACAGAGTGAAACCTTCCTTCTGCCTGACTGAATCCTCTAACAAGTCAGGTTAACTAAGACTATTGGCCAAACCAGTCCAAACAGTGTGGGAGTGCAATCACCAGGCCCATTACACTTCTAAATGCTAAACCAATTGAAATCAATGCAGAACAAAAGGCAGTATCTTCCATAAACCAACGTTTCCGAAGCCCCCTGTATTATTTGAGTCAATATTGGTTCATTTAAAATACCTTTCAGGACACCGATCAGAGGCATATTCTCTTTGCTTTGGCTTCAATCACTCTCTACATCCTGTACCGCATTGCGCATTCAGATGTTAAAGCATTAGGCTCCCATCAGGACCCATATAAACAGGGCAGTAATGGGGTTAAGTGCTGTTCTAATGCAGGGAGTTGATTAGGAGCTGGTGGCTACACTCCGCACTGCGCTTTGGGTTGTAACACCAAGGGACTCGATTCAGTATAGTCAAATTAGATTTGTTTGTATGTGTAACCGGTATGCATTGAATATATTTATACGGGGGACTGTGGTACAGCGGTTGAGCATTTGCCCTCTAAGGATTTCACATCCAATAAATCAACTACATACTATGGCAGTTTTGTTTTTTTTTAATCCAATGTTTTCATGGAATAAAGCAAAATCTGCTTTGCCCCAGTAAAGATATGGTGTATCTATTTGGGTCAACATGCTACACATTTTGTTTGCATCTAATTATAGAGCTTTTCTTTCTCTGTGAAGCAGCACTGTTAGCATGCTAATTGTTCTTAGCTTTACCAAGACGACAAAACTTACTCTGGCCAAAGAAAGTTGTTAAATGTGCTTACAAACTTATAAAGTGAATATGTTGAATGCTATGAATGCATTAGGTAAGTGAGCAATACAGCAACTGCATTTGGATAGTTGCAAATTGAAATTAAATAAATAAGTAAGACACGTTTAACAGAAACTATTCACTAGCACTGACTACTTATTTTATACTTATTTTATTTATTTATTTCAGGTGAAATGTACATTCTTAGTTAGACAATGATTTAACAGAAATGTTCCAATGTGTTAATTCAGTTGTTTGCATAGTTAGCGTAGAATTGATTGTGAGGTTCCACGGGGTTGTGGTTTTGGTCCTGAACTATTTGTTACATTATATGGTATTCATAACAAATCTGATGCTGTTAAATTCATTTGTTTAAGTATGCTACAGTTTATTGCTCTGGCCAAAATCTCAAAGAGCTGGTGATTTTGGTCAGTGCCATTTAACACAAAATAGGCCAGTTTATTCCACCCAAGTCTGAACTTTGCTTCAAACTACATTATTTTACAGAGGATTGGCTGTAGACTTTTCCATTAAAAAGACCCATGATGATTAATGACTTGAAACAATTGGGTCTTGATTTGATTCCGATTTGATCAGTTGCAAAGGTTTAAAGTCTGAGATAACATCTTATTGTTTTGCTTGCTTCTTGAAACATCACCTACAGCCTCTGCTACTGTATGTTTCAAACCTCCCTAATCCCATCCACAGCTCACACAGTTGACTTGTTACCTGCGCACAATTGCTGTTGTTGGTTGTAGACTTTGACAGCTCGTCTCCTCACTTCTCTCGTGTAGATGTTACAGACACAATCTTCTCATCGTCACCTCACCTGAGATTCTGTCAGCTCTGTTTGCACTCCATAATGAGACGGCGGCCGCCCCCCACTCTCTCTCGCTCTCTACCCCAGGATCAGTGCACTTGTCTTGGGTTAATCTGGCGTGCAGAGTCACTGGTGTAGTTCTCTGGTCCTAACTGCAGGTGGAGAATTAATGAGAAGGTTGCAGCTTTAGCCCGTCACAAGAAGATCAAGGTTTGGTTCAGTAATTGAGAAATTAAGTATAATTTTGGTGCTCAGTATGCTCTGCAAAGCACTGCAAATTATTTTCAGCATTAACATCACACTTGACTGATGTAGTGGGGACATAAACATCTTGCAATGGAAACTATAGATACTTTTGAAATGTACTTTTGAAAGCCGCAAAAAACAAATAACAAACGCGATCACAAAGAACTGGCAGACACAGCATGAACAAACTGTCAAGGACTGGACTCAAAGAACACTGGACATTTATGTAATTGTAAAACAAGTATTTAAATATATATCTGCAATTCATTTGAAAATGAATACATTTACCAATCACTGGTGGGACAAATGAGCCAAGTGACATACTGTATGTCAGACATGTTCTAGGTGATTTATACTGGCTACTTTTTTGCTTTATATTCTATTTTTGTTCTTTTTGAAAAATGTAAAAGTATAAATGGGAGTTTAAGAGGGTTAAGTAACTAACACATCTGTGAATCATTTCTAATTTAAGTGTTTTTGTGCTGTTAAGTGTGGTTCATGTTTCATTATTGACAAATTCAGATTAAATGGATTCACTGGGATTATATTGCATTAGGATATTCACACTTGGTTTGAGCCAAGTTTAGTCCTGACATAATCTTGATGTGGTCCTGTTCTAACATGCACCGATACGATACTGTTACTTAATGTTGGATCCCATTCTCAATTCAAGATCCAAAAATTTGTTCAGCCTATTAAGCCCATTACTGGCCATTGTTGACCCAGAACAGAAAATAAACTATTGAATTTTAGTTTTAAGGAAATGAATAACGTTTCTCTCTTCTGTGGTATTGGCTGATGTCATGTAAATTAAACCCAAGTGTCGAAAGCAAGTGTTGGATTTGAAAAGGCTGGTTTGGTGCGTCCCAATCACAGGTTTAGTTTGGGGTTTAGTTCCAGTTTAGTCCCAAATATTGATGTGTTGTGAAGTCTCTAGTTGTTTTTCTTCTCCTCAGTGCCGAGGGGAGAATAATAAGACATTAGCAGCCCGTCTCTCTCGTTCCCTTTTACCCCAGAATCGGTGCTCCAGTCCTGGGTTAGTCCGGCGTACATATTCCCCCTGGTTCTTTGGTCCTCGGTGCAGATGGATTAATAATCTGGTCTTGTATTGATTTGTGCCACAGTGTAAACCTGAAAAAACACCTCGACTGAAACCTTTTGTATCAGATGAATAAAGGCTTGTCTGTAGTGAGAACACTGCAGACTAATGGCACATGCTGTCACTGTTACAGGGAGAATCCAATATAAGGTGTCACTTTACCCTGTGGATCTTACTCTTTCAATATTGACTTGTGGTAGCAGGTTCAAAAAGTGGAAATATAGTCACTTCCTTGGAGGCATGGGGGTATAACTGTGGATTACAACATGGAATTCCTGTATCATTTGGTGTGTAGTTTAGAATTTCTCAGTCCGTTGTCTCTGTAGAGTTTGATTGTTTTCTTGTTTATTCATTAAGGCACTAGCAATTAACTTCTAATACACGTTATTTAGTAGAACAAGCGAGCCTACCATATTGTCTCCTTAGAATTATAGGGTTATATCTACGTTTTGGGTTGTTCTGAGATATTGAGGTTTAATGTTCTGATCACTGACAAAATCATAATTAAAAGTGTACATACCGTATTCAAGAACAAGATGTGCAAAAAAAACATGATATAACCCAACAAGAATATGCTTATTCTCCAACACACTGCAGTACAATCTGAAACTTGGTGTGAGAACATAATTATTATGTTTACATCATCAATACCATTCATATTTCCTACTTATATATATATAGCAGATATATGAATTGCTGGACAACTGGGTGGGTGCGTTCACACCTGGTTTGCTCGTGATTTGCCCCCAGATTCTTCCTGATGTGGACTTGCTTTGGTTCTGTGTGACCTTGAGGATTGCAAAATATTGATGCTCAGATACTAATCAATATTAAAGCTTGTAACTGGGTACCAAATGGAAGTAGTACTACTCATACATACAAACTCATAAACAAGACTAGATTTGACATTTCCTGAGTATCGCCATCAAAAATAGTATGATGCCACATATTCTACTACAGTGACTTCTTTGAGCTTTTAACCATATTCAAACAATGTTCCATCATCAAAAACATGCACTGCTTTGAGGAATGTTGTGTAAACTCAATCACTGCTGCTGCTAACTTGATAATAGTGTGTATAGTGTGTGTGTAGCATTCTCTTTAAGAGCTACTATAGCTAAGCGCTTGGCGCTCTCTACTGGGCTGGATGCACTAAGTAAGTGTCTTTCCAGACTGATGAGAAAAAAAAAAGTTTATTATGTAATTATTCCATAAATAACTTTTTTTTTTTCTTTTCAAATCATGAGATGGCAAATTAAAGGTACTCAAGAGCATGTTTAAAGGCCAATAAAAATACAAAAAAAACAACAACATATTTTTTCCTATAAATCCACATGATTTCTGATGATTATTTTGAGTTGAAAATTCACGTCTAAGTCCCGGGGTTAGTCTCTCTTTTGATGTGATATGAGCACATTTTGTTGACTTTCAGAAGATCTATATTCTCAGCAGTATTAATAGTGTTGTGCCTCTACGCCATCTGACACTGTTATTTTTTGTTTTCTTGAGTTTGTTGTGGTCACGATTTCTTGTTTAAAGATTGACGTGTATTGACAAACAGTTTATGACTCATCTAAAGTGGGAGCCAACTGCCAAAGACAACAGATTCTGCTGCGGCTGCCCACTGTCGCCAGTGACAATCACCACAAAAGATCAATATGGAGCTGGAAAATTCACTTTATTAAGAAGAATTTCTAAGACAAAAATAGATCTACTCTGACATTCACAGCGTATAAACCCACGAGCCTTGATTATACGGTTAACGACAAGGTGCAGTTTTGCTCCATGGGGATATTATTGCTTTGCCAGGAATATTCCACGGTATGGCATTTATCACAAATGCATATATGAAATGAAGTGAATGTGTAAATGAAAAATTATAAACCATGAATTTATAGAAGTGCAGAAATAACACTTTTTTCATGTTTTTTTTTTTTTTTTTTTTTTTTTTTTTTACATATATATATGCACATTTTGATATAGTCTTTTTTGTTTAGATTTTTAGTTGAATTCTAAAATCACATACTTGATATTCTAATGTTGTGGATTAGGTATCATTCACTAATATGTTACACTACAATATAAGATTTTCAGTACAGTCCATGCCTTGGATCAATGTTTTGAAGAAGAATGTAGCGTTTGTCTGAATGTTGGAGGTCGGTTCTGTAATAAAAGACTAATGCTGCTTCAGGGACTGAGTCGAGCAGCTTCAGTGAACTGTGCGGTGCCAATTTAGGTGTCCCAGACAATGTGCTTTCCTGTGGTTTTGTAAATAAAGGACAAGGGGACAGCTCAGCAAACAATACATCTCTCCAATAGAACCATGAAAACCAGTCATAAAGTCTGTCATAAAATTGTGATATTGTTACATTATTAAAATTGTAGCTACAACCAGTGTGGATATTTTGAGGCATCGAGAGATTATTTACTACTTTCTTCAGTCTTTCATCCTTTTTTACGGCTAGTTACTTCTAAAAGTGATTTCAATTACTACTACTCTATACTATCACTACTTGTATTCGAACATTACAGAAGCAGAGTGGCTTTTTAAACATGCTCAGCACCATGGACAGCCATCATAAGGCTCAAACAGCATTCGCTTTGCGTCAGTACCATGGACAGTTCTGAGTAAAATGCAAGCTTTAGTGCACCTTTCAGAGCTCATTTAGGGCGTGTTCACTCTTGCACAGTCACTAAATCAGAATTGGGACTACCAACAAACCAGAACTAAATTTGAACTTATATCCCCATTATCTTATTTGTCAGTTTGATGTGAATATCCCAGCTACAATGGGTCTTGAGATGTAACCAAATAACATTTGGTCGATGTAAACCCTCATTCGTCCAGGTGTGGTCCATCGTAGAAAGGGTTTCAGAGGTTGTCATCCGGACGCTGTTTAAAGATCGAGACGTTTCGACTTTTATCCCAAAGTCATTGTCAATCAGAGAGCTGGTATGGGAACATGGTTTTATATGCTACTCTAAGTACTGGGCCTTCAACAAAGTCAGAAGAGCCAAGAAACAGGACAGAAAGGAAAAAGACCTCAGCAGAAGGGGGGTCACTATCCCTTATGTCTCGGGCTTGTCTGAGAAGTTTCAAAGGATTTTTAGACAACACGACATCCCTGTTCATTTCAAACCAGGCAACACACTTAAACAGAAACTGGTCCACCCGAAGGACAAGAGGCCGACAGAGAAACAAAGCAATGTAGTTTATTCGATAGAGTGCAGTGAGGATAGTTGTAAAGAACGTTACATAGGAGAAACAAAACAGCCATTGCACAAAAGGCTGTACCAACACAGAAGATTTTCCGCCACCGGTCCGCAGAGTGCGGTCCATCTGCACCTAAAAGCTACAAATCACTCGTTTGAGGACAGTGAGGTGAAGATTTTAAGCAGAGAGAAGAACTGGTTTGAAAGAGGAGTTAAGGAAGCCATTTTTGTAAAAAGAGAAAATCCTTCTCTAAACAGGAATGGGGGCTTAAGATTTAATTTAGCCAAAATTTATGACAGCATTCTAACACCTTGGTCCAGATCAATAGACCAGTCAAATGCTAATGAGGTAATCAGCAGTGAGGAGGGAGCAACAGCCAGCTATCAATAACAATAGCCCTTAGTCACAGGTGAAACTAGGTGAGGCCAACCATTAATCAACAAGATAGACCAATTAATCAAGTCCCAGGTGACAAACAAACAATTTTCTTACAAGACAGGTTTCAGTGACTCCTCCCTGGGGGCAGGACTCCCACTACTTAGAGTAGCATATAAGGCCCAGGTTCCCATACCAGCTCTCTGATTGACAATGACTTTGGGATAAAAGTCGAAACGTCTCGATCTTTAAACAGCGTCCGGATGACAACCTCTGAAACCCTTTCTACGACAAATAACATTTGCTATAGCCACAGGTTTTCTATTACATCCTCTAACATCCACTATTGAAAAAATACCAATAAATAGATTTGCAATGAAAAGTGTATCGAATTAAGTTTCACTTAATCTCCTTTCCATGTGTATAAATGAATGGTGCACTGCATAACTTGTCAGATGGACTGCTTGTTTAAATGGCAATGTGAAACTTTGCCTGGAATGTTCTACAAACATTGTGAATATAATATCAACCGAAGTCTGATAACAATGTTGTGGGCTGTCACAATTTATCCAATCAAGTCAAAGGTTTTTTTGCTTAAATGCATTGTTTTGTTACAGCAACAGTTAAAGAAACAGAACGCTCTGATCTGCTTGCTGGAGTTTACATTAGCAGTTTAAGGTTGTCTTTACACAAATGTCTGACTCATATTGAACTGAAAATATACATGTTTAAAGATAAACTGATTTATAGAAGAATATTAGTTCCAGCCTGTCCACCTATGTGTTGCCGCAGCTGACAATTCAAACACATTTACAACTTCCTGCTAACATGCTAACTCAGCTTGTACTGTACATTGTAAAGCGGCGCTCAGCAGACAGACTGAAGTGAAGAGGCGATCTGCAGCCACACTCTGTCCAGCTGTGCTCCCACTGCTAAACAGCCTAATCTGTGAACCACACTCATCCATCATCAACCTGTTTGGGACAATAATCTGCTCAGAGGAGGAAAGAGAAAGAGACTGAAAAAACACAGCTGATTAATTCTGACACCAACTGCTCAAGGGGATTTCTTTATGATCAGCGGAAATTAATCTTTAGAGTTGCTCATTTTGAGAAAGTTGACAGATTGAATGAGTTATAAACTGAAAACACTTTCTCGCAAAAAGATTTAGCGACGCTGGTGAAGAAATGTTTTTGTAAATGATTGTTAGCACCAAGATGAAAGCTGGTTATGGATAGAGGTGGGAGATCGAATAGTATATTGTTGTTTTGGAGTTATACATAATTAAAATATTGAGTATATTGTCTATAATAATAACTATTAAAAATGACCTCAAACACAGACTAACCCTAAACCCACTGTAATCTCCCAAACAAGAGTGACATTTCTGCACTTTTGAGGTTATCTATAGGTCAATTTATGTTTTATGCAATTCTTGAACCTCAATCATTATTTACATGATGCAAACATATTGAGATATTCAATTTTGTCAATATCATTCACCCCTATTTGGTTTTATCTAGTCTTTATTTTGACACAAATGTTTAATGTTTTGATTTTTGAAGTGCAATAATTGTGTGACATTGCTTCATTAAATTGCTTCATTTAAAGACGTTTTCCTTGGACACTGAGGTTTTTAATGCTCTAGGCATTGAAAAGTGGACCTTGAATCTATGTCTCTCGTTTCTTTTATCCATTTAGTTCATGTTTAGTTTGGCAATTTGGCAAAAATATCAACACTTTAGTCGACAAATACATCTACTTCTAGTCATTGTAACGTTTTATTAAGTTTTGGTTGAAAAAAAATGATATTGACAAAAATGCATATTTTAGTTGACAAAGTAAACACTGGTTCAATCCCCAAGTCAAATGCCCACTTCAAGAATTTACACTCGTTTCTCAGGGGTAACACATGTGTAGTGGGAAGTTT
The DNA here is from genome assembly GCA_019453435.1 of Rhinogobius similis. NCBI lineage: Eukaryota > Metazoa > Chordata > Actinopteri > Gobiiformes > Gobiidae > Rhinogobius > Rhinogobius similis. Next base: position 10,437,073 of record CM033635.1, on the reverse strand, counting down.
AAGGGTGGAACGTCTAAAGCCAGCATCGTAGCGTTTGAATGCTGTTCAGTTTTGTCTTGTCTCTCTCAATCCCAACATCTTCCCCCATAATCTTTATTAGACTACAGGCAATTAATTCTCAAAATGATTCAGTAACCAACAAAGTTTCTCAGCTAAATTTTGTTTTCTGACACCATACTTCTTCTACTAGAGCAGTGGTTCCCAAAGTGGGGGTCGGGACCCCTCGGGGGGTCGCGAGGGGTAAGCTGGGGGTCGCGAGATGATTTCAAGATCTCATTTTCATTAATATGACATTGTATTTGCTCTATTTTTAAAATTTTAAACAGTATCTTTTAGTGAAATAGGGTCTAATAAGACAATAAACGATTCAAATAACCAATATTAAACCTGATTTAACATGCCTTGACACTTAAAATTATTGCTACTGTCATTTTCATTTCGCTTTGGTCCCGAGTCAATTGCGTGGCTAATTTGGGGGTCCCGGGCAGAAAAGTTTGGGAACCCCTGTACTAGAGTACTATTTTGTTTGAAGTAACAGTACTCTTACTCGAGTAAACGTTTTGGTTACTCTTCCAACAGTGTGTAATTTTATAATGACAAAATAATGACATTAAAGGCTTTGTACTCTTAGACTTACCTTCAGTTATGATGTGTTTGTGTATTTAATGTTTTACTTAAATTATAACTTATATTTTAATACATTTTACTGCCCAAATGTTACACAATTATGAGTCTCGCCATATACTTTTTACCAATTATTTGAGCCACTACTTTTTACGTCTGCTTGTGTTATATTTGTAAAGTAACATTACTCTTACGTAAGTACATATTTTTGGCACTCTACCCACCTCTGATCCCCAATAAAGTGATTTCTGAAAGTGAAAACTATACAGCAAATATAATACAACCTAAATAAAGCATATAAAGGGGTTGGAAATGAAATGCAATTAAATGGAAAGGTGTGTGCCCAGAAAAGCAATCACGATTTAATTTCAACAAACAAGCTACAGATGTGCCTTGAAATAAACTCAAATGACCCTTTAAATGGAGCAATATATTTTTACACAGACACATGCGTGAAACTTGCATTGCTACACTTCAATCCCTGCCCTGATACAACCTTATTTTGGGCTCTCACAGACACTGAGGACTGACTGTGCAGTTTAATCCGTTTGGCTGTGGACTCGCCTCTCCATCTGCTGCAGTGGCGAGGGGAGTCCAGCCTCTGCTCCTGCCCGCCTCCAGTGCACCGCGGCTGGGCTGGCTCTGAGCATGTGCCGGGGTCTGGCTGGTTTTGGAGGGTCTGGAGAGGCCTCTAAGCTCCCCCCGAGGGCCCTGGGATTTGGGGGAAGCTCCAGGCTGAAAATTGGCTGCTGTTTGGACAGGAAAGTAGTGGGACAGAGCCAGATACACTGGCCCGTTTTCTGTTGGAGGGAAATGAAAAGCAATTTAATGGAGCAATTTGCCATCTGAGGTACTCTTTCTTAGTTCTTTTCTTTTCACCTTCTGCTTTCCTGTGAGTGGTAATTTGTATATTTTGATGCTTTGGACAGACAAAAAGCAACAACGCCTCAATAAAAACAAACGTCTGCTCACTCACCAAAGTGTTGGTTCAGTCTCCTCCAGTGTCCGACTCTTCACCAACCTTGTTTTTTTTAAGATGCTGTCTAAGTGCTGAATATTAACACTTTATTTTGAAGTCTTCATCTGGGACAGTTGTGTGAGCATGACCTTGTTCACACATTAAGTGATCAAAAGAGTCCATACAAATGATTACATACAATAATACATTTTACATACACATCAACATGATCTGTGTACTCTAACAATAAAACAAATTGAATGCAACACTGTGAAATATTTTCACATGCAATAGAAAGGTGGTGATGCATGTCACAGATGGAAAAGAACAGTTTGCAATGTCAGAAGTATAGGATGGGATATATTTTATTCACAGAATAAGACTAAGACTAAAGTGGCTTTTAGTGCATGGATCCAATAGGTTTCTTGTTAGCGCCCCTCACATACAGGGGAATGGTCTCAGTGGTTGCAGTTCCCACATTTTTGAGCCACGTAGAATCATTTTGACACAGGTAGGTGTTTTTCACCAGACTGTACTTCTTGGTGCTCCGTGAAAGTGTAAAGATGAGTTCATGAATAAATACAAGACATTTGGTTACGTGCCTATAGAAGCCTGATTTATGACGTGGAACATTAAGCGTATAATATAAAAGCATATGCAATGTGTTGTCACTTTGAAGATGGAATACAAACTGCATCTTGTGCCATTCATTGCGTTAAGTAATGGCCAGTAAATTATTATTATACTAGAAATACAAGAAATTATACAAGATAGACTGATGACATTGTGTAATTGCTTACATTTGTCGACAATGTTCCACCAATTTGAACAGTCTGATGACATAGTATTTCAAAGGGACTGAATATTAAACCAATGAACATAGATACTTCTTGCTACTTACTACTCAAGATAATGATTTGGGTCAAAAATGTTACCCTCTAGAGTTAAATTATTAATAAACACTATAATTGATTATAGGAACAGCTAGAATGTCTTTACTTCATGCACGATGATTGTGATTATGCTGTTTTAAGATGAATCTGATATCTTTAAAACATTACATGATATCATATGCTGTTCTTTATCTGATTACATACACATAAAATATATAGAGAGAGACACAAAATGCATCAATAAGAATATTATTTATTTATTTATCAATTTATCTATCAGACCACTTCATGGGGAAAATAAACACTATCAGATGTAACATTTTATCTAGTCAATCTACTGTTTTTAACACATGTGAGTGTTTGTCTTTACCGGAGGAAACACTGGACAGTTTTGTCCTTGTTAAAGCTGAGACGCTTGACAAAGTTTCTCCTCAGTGAAGCCCACCACATGTCTTTTAGATTCAATTCCAACCCTGTTTTTAAATCATTTTATGAATCTTTTAAAGAGAATTTTTAAACATAATGAATTGCTTCAGACTGCAGGGGTCTTTCCCACTGCCTTTAAAGCGGCGGTGGTGAGGCCCCTGCTGAAGAAGAGCAATTTAGATTTGAATGATTTTAACAACTACAGACCAGTATCTAACTTACCATTTTTAAGCAACATTTTAGAAAACTTGTTTTTACTCAGCTTAATTATTTTTAACAACATTTTTGAGGAATGTCAGTCTGGATTTAGGGTAAATCACAGTACCGAGACAGCCTTGACAAAGATTTTAAATGATTTTATATTAAATTATCATTCAACTGTGTTGGTTCAACTGGATCTAAGCACTGCCTTTGATACAGTAGAGTAGACTTAGAGCGTGCATTTATGTGTGTGCGATGTGTGTGTGAGAGTGTGTGCAGGTGTTTGGTGGGTGGGGTCTGGTGGTTGTGGGGTGGTTGGGTGAGATGTGGGCATGTATGGGAATGTTTTTAATTCACTGTAAAGCACTTTGTGTTACATTTCTGTATGAAAAACTCTTTATAAATAAAGTTAGACTTATTTATTTTATGTTTTTATCAATCTATTTATTTCATTTAGACCTGTCAGCACTGTTCCCTCTAAGCGCGTGCCCAATTGCGTACAGCTCCCAGGGGCATCGCGCAGAGAAAATCTGAGTTGCGCACGAGAGAAAGAGAGAGAGGAAAAGAGCGAGAGGCGCGAGCCACACACAGTGACGTGCACCTGGACACACCTGATCATTAACAGCACAAAGCGCCAAATCAAAGGCTCAGGCGGAACCAAAGTTGTACATCCCATACGCTTTTAACTACTCTTTCTTCTGGACCAACCCAACTCGTTTTCACGGAGAACAAACAGCTGACGAACTAATGCGTCTAAAATAGCGCAAATTACCGCGAAGACTCGCGCTCCCCATCAGGGGTGAAGGCATTACGGCCCGTTACTGCGGACCCCTAAAACATTTGGTGGTAGTACGCTGTAGCAGCAGGCATGCAGACGACGAGCTCCTCCACCTTACGCACGGAACAGTAGTCCCACTAAAATCATTGCCTCTGGAGTCAAACCATCACATTAGATACAAACTTAATCCAGGGTCAGGCTGTACACTTTTTGAGATTTAATCAACCCAACCCCGAACTCTCAGAACTCACGATGACAAACTTGATTTGAGTTCATTAATTTTGGATCTGACTTGTCTCCGCGCGTCTTTACGCGTCTTTACTCGGCCGCGGTGTGAGCGCCGTGAGCAGCGCGGCACAGACACAGACTTCAGACTCCTCTGTCTTCAGCACCAGTGAAAATCATGAACCGATCAGACCAAACGCCACAGCGGATCTACAAAGTTCAGCGCTTCGCACAGTTTTCGCGTGTATTGATATGTAACTTAGCTGTGTGCGTAACGAGGCGTTAAGTGCTCTATGCGCACAGAATAATCCCATGTGAAAATTGGAAGAATGAAAATTAATGGCCACTGACTTATTTTGGCTATTGAAGACTGTCTTGTTGTGTCAGAGCTACAGTAAAGTCTAATCAATGACATCCTTAGTCATAAATTAACTGTAAATTATCATTAGGCCTATTTGAAACATAGGCTTAGGATCTAAACATGACACACAGGTTACTTTGTCCAGAGGCTTCCAGAGGAAATGTAAGCAGGTTACTGAATATTGCACAGAAGTGTTGCTGGATGTGAGTTATTCTTTATGTTAAAATGCATCAAACAATGTGAAAGCTTTGGAGGGGAAAACACCATGACCCTGATTTGATGATATCCATTTTTTATTATTATTAATTCTACCTAAACCAAATTATAGCTGAGGGGCTGTGATCAGAGAGAGGAGCAGAGGACGGTGCAGCCAGGGGCAGGGGGTGCTGTAGTCCAGGGGCTGGGATCAGAGAGAGGAAGACAGAGCAGCTCACAGAGAGGGGGCGATGAGGAGCAGAGGACAGAGCAGCTCACAGAGAAACACTGATAAGATTTAGACACAAGTGATCAGCAGCATGTGAACTACACAGGTTAACACAATTATGCCACAAGTTTCTTAATGGATGAAAGCCAACAAAAACAAAACCAATTTAGACTGTGTTACTGCAGTGCTCTGATCTCAGGTTTAGAACGAGTGTGACACTGATGTGGCCACAGTGTGTCTGATGTCGCTCACATGGTCCAAGGCACTGCTCAGGGAGTTTTTGTATTCGATCAGACACATGAAAAATTAGAGGGAACATTGCCTGTCAGTATAAATTCTAGCTTCTCGGGCCTGTATCATCAAATTGAAAGTTGGTTCTGGATGCGAGTCAAAACATTTGGGATTTAAAAAGTCCTGATGTCAACCATTTGAAACCCTTTTCCAGCCCAGTGTTTCAAAGTCCCAAAACAGCTACACAAATTCTTATAAAGTCTATATAGCTGATTTGAACCACACTACACTCAGAACCACACTCTCAGCTTGGTCACTGCTGCCACTAACTACACATTTAGTAGCACCAGCTGCCCTGACAAAAGTCCCAAAACAGCCCCACAAATTCTTGTAGAGTTCATGTTGCTGTTTTGGGACTGAGCCTAGGAGCTTAGCCATGTTTCTTTCTCCCAAAAATCCATGAAAAGTTACATTTACGTTTCTTCTTTTTCTCCTCTACCTTCAACATCAACTGTGCGTTTTCATTCCTAGCCTCCTCCAGCTGTTCTCCCATATTTTTAGACAATTCTTCAGTATCTGCAACCCTCTGGGACAACTCTTGCAACCTCACTGTACATTGAGCTTGCGTTTCTTCTAACTCCATCTGCTTTTCTTTCTGCTCCATGTATTTTTCTTTATCCTCAGCCGATTTAGTCATCCATATATTTCTTTCTTGCATCAAACCATCCAAGTAATTCTTCCATTGTGCTTCTTTTTCTCTTTGGTCCTTCTCTAAAGACTCTCTCATTTTCACTTCAGCTTGAAACACACGCTCCCATTTCTCAGTCTGATTGGAAATGGCAAAGTTAATGTCCGATTCTCTATTTGCTGATTGCTCTATAAGGGTTTTCAGGTCTGCTCTAATACCTGCATTTTCTTCCAGCAGAACGGCAACCTGTGTCTCAATGATCTTATACCTCTGATCTTTTGTACACAGCAGGTTGTCTTTTTGAGCTAATTGTTCTTTCAGTGTCTCAACAGTCGCTGCCTGTTTTGAACATTCTTCTAGTGAATCGGAAACGTTGTTTTTCAAGCTCTGATACATCTCAGTTATGGTCTGGTACATCTGATTTTGAGTATTCATCAAGTCCTTTTTTTCAGCCAATTGTTCCTTAAACATTTTGACAGTCGCTGCTAGATTTACACATTGTTGTTTCGTCACAGCTACCTGTTTCTCTAAGGACTGGTACATCTGATTTTTGGTATTCACCAAGTCATCTTTTTCAGCCAACTGTTCCCTAAATGTTTTGACAGTTGTTACCAGATTTTTGCGTTCTTCTTGCATCTCACCAACCTGTTTCTGTAATGACTGGTACATCTGATTTTTGGTATGCACCAACTCATCTTTTTGAGCCAGTTGTTCCCTAAACTTTTCAACAGTTGCTGTCAGATTCACACGTTCTTCTTGCATCTCACCAACCTGTTTCTGTAATGACTGGTACATCTGATTTTTGATATGCACCATGTCATCTTTTTGAGCCAATTGTTCCCTAAACTTTTCAACAGTCGCTGCCAGATTCACACGTTCTTCAAGCATCTCACCAACCTGTTTCTCTAAGGACTGGCACATCTGATTTTTGATATGCACCATGTCATCTTTTTGAGCCAATTGTTCTTTATACATTTCAACAGTTGCTGCCTGATTCACATGTTCTACTTCCAAATCAAAAAGTTTCTGCTTCATTAAATTGCACATCTCCTTTGCAAGATCTTTTTTCTTCAATTCTGCATTCAGACTCTCAATTTTTTTGTTGAGATCTTCTTGTTCTTTCTGAAATTTGGTAATCTTTTCAGCCTTGGCCTCATCCATTTTCTTCCACTGCTCTATTTCTGCCTGAAAATCGACCTGTGCATTTGCAATAAATGCACTCTCTCTTTCAGCCAAATTTTCCCTCAAGCAGTCTTTGGCTATATTAAGTTCATCACATTCCCACGTCAGATCACAAACTTTTTCTTCCAGATCATTGCACATCTTTTTATACTTCTGTATTTCTTTCTCTTGTAGAAGTAATTGTTCCGACTGAGCCTCTTCAAGAGCTTTTAATTTTGCATGTGCTTCCTGAATTTCAATCTCTTTTTTAGACAAATGTTCACGTACTTGGTTTAGCTGATCCTCATGTCTAATCTGCTGCATGTTAAATTCGTCTTGTTGTTGGTCCGATATGCAGGCAAGTGCAATTTCAAATTCTTCTTGCGCATATTTCAATTCGTCCTTTGCAGTGTCAAGCGACTCCATAGTAAGCTCAGTCTGAACGCAGATTTCGTTGGTAGATGGCTTGCTTCGGCCTGTCCTCTCTTTAAAGCTAAACTGTTTTTCACAATGCTCAGATGTAATTTCTTCCTTCCACTTTTTCCTTTCCTGTTCAAACTGAACTTCTTTGATTTTATACTGTTGGAGCTGATTACTGAGACTTTCGATTTGATTTCTCAACAGAGCAGTATTGTCCAGACCATTGTTGCCAAAGTAGTCTAACGGATCCATGGTACTATCAGTTTTTGCCAGCATATCATTGGTATTGGTGTTTTTATTCTTGTCAATCTTTTCAATTAGCTCATCAATCTGACTCTCGCAAAATTGTATTGTTGTTAACAATTCTTTCTCCTCCTGCCTCCAAATTGCCCTTTCTTTTTCAAACTGAACTTCGTTGCTTTTGCTCAGCTGAAGTTTCTCACTAAGATTTTCAATTATCATCTCTAACTGGGCCGTATCACCCTGTTGTTCCAAAGTTGTGTCAGTTTCAAACTCCCTTTGCTTCGCCTCAATCTCGGTAAGCGCCACTAATTTATTTTGGATTCTGTCTAGTTTTTCCAATAATTCGATATTTTGTTTTTTTAGCTCTTCCATATTTTCGCACGAGCAATTCGTTTTGGCTTCCATTGCTATATGTATATCTATGTGTGTGTCAGATATCAGTGATACTGACAAGTTTGTAAAGTGTTAAAACCAAACGTAGATAAGCGCACTGTACGGTGTGTGTATCCTGCCTACGTCCGCAGCTAATGATCATGTCACGTGCAGCAGCAGACCTTAAGTAAGCTTCTTTATGATGTCACCAACACGCTACAGGTCGTCGCCATGGCAACCTGACGTGAGGAGCTGATGTCAACTTTCGGAATTTCCGGCGTGAACAATGCAGTGAGTGATGAGTGTGATTTGTGTTTGATGCTAAACATAATATTCGTGTCATTTTTGTTGTTTTATTGTTCTGATATTTCTGCTGTTTTGTGGTTAGTTGTATAGTCCATTCTTGTTTTGCAAGTACAACCAAGACATGTGGGCACGTTTTAGCAGTTGTGACGATTTAGCACATTCTGTTATTGTCAGGATATCATTTGTCAATATCACCTGCCCGTGAATAGGTTTGGAAAAGTGTTGTTTTATGCTTCCGGGTCTGTCCGCTGTGGTGACTCTGCTGAGCCCTGACCCTCTTTGGCTCTAATGGGTCTGTGTTTGGTCCCTCCTGACCCTCAGATCCACAGGCCGAGCAGCAGATGTCTCTCTGTGTGAACACTCATCTGACTCCAAAGCTCTTGACCCTGGATTCACTCTTCCAAGTTTCCATGTCCATGAAAAATAGAGCTTTTTCATAAGCAGATTCAATACACATTGGAGTGTATTGTGAGAATGAAAGCGGGAGGATTGTTGCCCTGTATAAAGTGTAATATTTCCATCTTGACACCATGTTGCCTGTTCTTATTGCCTTATAGTTTTCTTAATTTTAATATTTTCCCTTTATTTTGTTTGGTTAGTTACTGGTGAGTGAAATAATTGCAATCACTATTCATTTTATTACATCATACCTTTCAGCATTTGAGCATTTAACCATGTTATATCACTTTATTCCCCTATCAAAACATACCTAAAGTTATATTTAGCTGATTTTTTATTTAATCATGTTTATAAGCTTGTCTCCGAGCCTCAAAAAACACTCCAAAACTCAAATTTCCCAGACCTGTGATGTCAAAATTATAAATATGGAGGTCTTGTCCTGTTTTAAAATCATGAAATCATCGCCAGACATTTCTGCCTCAACATATACGTTTTCAAGCTCTAAAACATGAGATGCAAAAGTACTCAAGAGTAAGTTTAAAGTAGACATATTGAGCTTTTTTTCAGATACTTTAATTGAACTACAACAAAAGCAGATAATGTTTCATTTTGTTCATTGTAAACCAAAATATTGATCTAAAACAGCTTTATGATAGAAACAGGTCCATTGACTTAAGTTAAATACTCATACAGAACTGATAAGCCCTGACTCTTCATAGTGACATTTTATCGTAACAAGCAGCAGATTGTTATTTACGTGTTTTTATTTTTGAAAAGTGTCTGCTTAAGGATTATCTCATGTGCAGGAATCAATAAAACACAACACAAAACTCACGTAAGATAAAAAGATAAAAGCTCATTAAAGTTCATTTTGCATAATATGTCCCCTTTAAATGCCAATTACAGGACAAATAATGTTTAGTTTAAGTATATTATTAGACATTATTCTAATATTTTCATATTAAATATTTCAAGTATGAACTGAATCAAATTCACCAATACTAATATGGTCATTAGGATGTCTACACGGCAAAAAAAATGAATTTACAGATAAGTTAAAATGTCTTGTTTTCAGGATGTTAATCTTAATTTCAGATGTTTTTACTGGCTAAAATTAGTTAAGACTATTTATTTAATGGAACTAGATCATTTCACAACTTGTTTCAATACATTACTTTCTTACCTAAAGCCAAGTTATCTGCCAGTGGGTTAAGATTACTTTACTTACACAATTGGCACATTTGATTTCTCATCTTAAAACAAATTATCATATAATCAGCCAGAAATACCTTGAAACCAGTGAATTATTTAGGATCACATAAGAAATTAAATCGCATTGAGTCAAATCAACTCAAATCCAGAAAATAAAAAAGTAAATTCAAGTCATTTTAAGCTAGGCTAGATGTACATTTTTTATTCATGTTTCAAACTTTCTGCAGATCAATGATGTTTAAGTACATTTCTTTTGGTATGTTACTGTTTTTTTGCCAAGTATCAGCAGAAAAGCCAAGTATCTGCGGCCGTACTGGACGTCTTCACGTTTCCTTCAACCACATCGAGCCCTGTGCCTCTTTTGTCTCGTCTTGTTATAAAAATGACTTGACCCTCAGCAAAGGACTTCACCGTTCCACTTTCCTCTCATCAGGTTCCTGTATCCTCGCTCGTGATCCATATTTTTGATGCGTGTCTGAGATGAGCGGCGCGTCTTGGCCTCACTGACCTGACACTGTATCCGTTTCTATAACACATATATTTGAGCCTGGTTTTGGGAGCGAGAGAGAGGTTCTGGCCCCCGTTTTGAGTGGCAGTCCTGAGGGCCGCTCTGACAGGCCGGCTCGGTGCTGAATGATGAAGCATATCGTAAAAGGCTTTTTCAGCTGAAGACCGAGCCGAGTGGAGAGCGTGCTTCAGGAGGAGGAGAGAGAGGGAGAAGGACACCACGGTGAATATAGTACTCTCATGTTTTCGCTGATTTGGTTTTCTGAATATTTTGAAGAATGTTTATTTTATTTTCAGAAGGAATTTAAAGGAGACATTATCCAAAATCAACTCCAGAGCTTTTCTTTGAGTGGGCGAAGACACAATTCCCACAGGATGAGATTGAGTCTATAAGAGACAAAATTAGATTTGTACATTATTTATAAATACAAAATGTGCAGTTCAATACTCAATACTGCATTTTTTTTTAAGATTACACAGGAAAGATAATCATAATCATAAATAAGATAATAAGTAAAAAAAAAAGTGATTGAATTAAGTATCTTATCTTGATTCGACTTGCTTAAAAAATTGGCCAATAGAACAAGTATGTTTGGTTTTTATTTCAATTGCAGTAGCCTTTTTGTCTAACGTCAAGTTAAGAAAAAGAAAAGCATTTTCTATTTTAATCGGGGCTATTTTTCCTAAAACGTCTGACAAAAATGAGCCTCATTTCAAACTGTTTTGGTTTCTGAGCCCTTTGGAGCACAAACTATTGGCTGGACTCTCTGTGAAGCTGACACTCTGTAGTTTTGGCCTCGGGTGTTTGATTTATTCTAATTACACTTGGAAACAAGCTCTGCAAAGAGGAATATCAGATTATGAATTCAGCCAAGATGTTCTTTAGTTAAATATATGAAGCAGAGCCGGTATCTGCACAGGCCCTGATTGATACTAGTTTGGGCGTTTGTTGGTTTTGACAATTTCTGTTTCAAAGCTGAACCAAGTTTAACTAAGAATTAGTTTTAGGGACTTGTAACGAAGTAAAAAAGTCCAGGCGGAATCCATATAAAAGTCTTATCAATTTTGTATTTTTTTTTTTTTTAATTTGTGGGTCTGAAGAACAAACTGATCCCGATTCATCCCAGAATGGTTGAGCTGACTGAATAAGGTTACAGCATTTCTTTCATTAACATGTCCCGCAGCGTCATAGTTTCTTGTTATCTGATGGTGGATAAAAAGGAATAAAAAAAAAAAAAAACTCCAATGTCACCAGTAGGACACCTGCAGTGTAACAGGTCATGTAAAACACAATATTTTATGCTTGTTCCATTGGCATCTTACAGTATTTTAAGACCAGTGTTATGTTTTTGCTGTCGTTGTAACTCTTCTCAAAAGACATAACTCATCAGTGGTCAACCCTTTACTCAAAACACACATGGAAGGATTCTCTTGAGATCGTTTTCCACATGTGCACAATTTTAACTGAACATCTTGTCCTATTTCTTTTGTTTTTTTTTCCATTCTCATTTACTCTCTTGAAGTTGTATTTGTTTATGATTCATGCATGTTTGAGTAATCTTTAATCACTCCCGGTTTCACCAGCCTCTGATGCACTCCCACGTCTCTTCATTTACTTGACGTGCCCTAAAGAGGCAGCAAACAGAAATCAGCACTGCAGTTTTCAAACCAAAAGTCACGACCATTTCTTACATCGTTTTAGACAAAATTTGTGATTTAAAATGTCCAAAATATAAAATAACAAGGTGTCATCGATTACCATCATAGAAACAAAAATATAATACGTCGTTTTTAAGTTATTTGCTTTAACTAGAGGAATTTATTTGTTGTCCTGGCAACTCTTATTGTGCGGTGATTTCCAGTTTGACTGAGAAAAGGTTTTATGCCGGATGCCCTTCCTGCAGCAGTTGTATTCATGTATACAGGCTTGGAAACTATACAATTACAATTTACAATTTATTTATTAGGAGGATAAGCCCCTTGAGATGAACCATCTCGTTTTCAAGGGGGTCCTCAAGATTACAAAAAAAAAACAAAAATGGATACAGTAGAGCAGGCAGAATAAAAAAACTACATAGAAACTTAAAATACTAGACAAAAATGACAATAACACACACACCCACACATACACACACTTACTGTAAACTCTTAATCAATCGATTTGTAAAGCAAGAACATAAAAATAGATCATTAATAAAATAAAAATTGAAACATCCAGATACCTACACTGCAAAAAAGGCCTATCAAAAATAAGAAAAATAAACTCAAAATAAGACCTTTTTACCCTAATTTAAGTGAAATTATCTGCCAGTGGAATAAGATTATTTTACTTATCGAGTTTACTTAAAACAAGTCAAATAATGTCAATTTGATGTAGTCCTGTCAAGTGAAAAAATCTTAAAATTGGACATTTAAGATTAATTTGCTTAATTCAAGTAAATTTAACTAAGTTAGATAATCCCTTTTTGCAGTGTATGGTTAAGTAATGTATAAGGGCTAATTCATGTGTAAAAGTTAGTTGGAATGCTTGATTACAGACAAAGAAAAAACATAACCATTTGCATTTTAATATTACATCATTTCAAAGTTAATGAAGAAGAAAGATTTACTTTAATTCTTCAAGTTTTTGGGGATTTTTCTTATTTTGTATCTGATTTGAGTCATATTTAATCACGACTGAAATGTGATTAGTTTGCTCCTTTTTCACTGACTGTAAAGTACATATTGTCCTCCAGAGAGATGCCGTTCTCATTGATAGTTTCTTCCCGGTCTATCGCCATCTTTCTCCTCACACACACACACACACACACACACACACACACACACACACACACACACACACACTGACACACACCTCACTCACATCCACACAACTCCTGTCTGTTCCTCCATTGTCCAGAATCCATTTTGTGTCCCGTCTCTCAAGCTTTTGTCTGATCGTTCCTGTTCTTTTTGGGTTTGTCCTGCTGCTGTCTTTTCTAATTTCCCCCAAACGAAGCGGTGTTTTGTTTGGGTTTTGTTGTCCTCTGCTTCCTCTCGTTTTGCTGCTGTAATGGTCTCATAGAAGTGCAAAGCTCAGTCTCTCTTAGCACACTCTTGTCCAGACTAAACTTGTTACTGCAGACTTTGTGCTACAGCTGGTGAAGTCCTGTTGTTTTGCAAGAAGAGATGAGCGATTATTTTGGCCTGTCACAATAATCATCGACTTATCGTTCAATATATGATAGAAAGAACAGTAAATGTGGGGCTTAACATTTATTGTGTACTTTTTCTTTACACTTTTCTTTGTTTTTCGATACAATTTGAGTTTTAGAGAGTGAAACAGCTACTTTTATGACTCATTACAGACACCAGTTTACTACAAAAGTGTGCGATTTTAAACAGTATGGCATATATTTTTGGAGGATTCTTCTGCTGTCTGTGACATAAAGTAGTTTCGTATAGTGTGATAGTTTCTGGTGCAACACACAGCACTTCAGAATGTGTTATTGTGACAGGTCTGTGAGAGAGAGATAGAAAAGTGGATAATATCGTAATTGTTGTGTGTACTGTTAAAATGTCAAGCACATTATCTGTTAAAATAATTAAAAAGGCTTCAAAACGATCTGATTAGAAAGAGATCATGCTGTTTCTTTCAAGTAGGTTGTAGGTGATTTTTGAATTTGATGGATTGTCATAAGACTGTTTGAATACTGTCATTGGAATAATGGAAAAAATAAAGTATTTGTCTATTGACCTTATTCAGCCCACTTTGCCTCTTTTTGTTACAGGTTTGCACTTTCGACATGGGCTCTTTTAAACCATGCATTAATCTTATACAGCCACCAACATTGGTGTCATCATTGATCAAGATTTTTAGTTCAAGCTGATAAATGCTGTGGTTAAATCCAGTTTTTATCCTCTTCAGCTTTTATCTAAATGCAAATCGGTTTTATCTTTTAGCGACCTCGAGCAGGTGATCCATGCTTTTATCTCTGCACTGTGTACTAGAATCAGCCAACCGAACCTGTCGTGCTTACAGTTAGTCCAAATTCTGCAGCAGTTGTTTACCTGGCACTGGTAGTGAATGTGGTGTTATCCTCACTGCGCTGGTTCTCAGTTCATTTAGTTCATTTTAAAATGTTATTTTTTTGTTTTTAAAGCAGTTCATGGACTGGCCCCACGCACGTTTTCTTGTTTCAAACATAAGACTAAAAAGCCGGGGCGACGGGGCCTTTTCTGTTGTCGGTCCCAAACATTGGGACGCTCTTGTGTAAAAGGTTCAATGTTCATGTGCACCAAAAGTGTCCACTGCACCGTGTGTCGACGGCTGTAAATGGCTTAGAATGTAGTATGTGCTGTTGAGCTCATGCTCTGTGTAAGGAGTGATACAACATACAGGACATCTGCATTGTCTGTGGAAACTTCCAGAACATGGTGAACATGACAGTATATAGACCCTTCCAGGAGTGATGCCCAGGATGTGTATACAGCCTGGTACTTGTGTTTACATTCTGTTCATTCATTTAAATTGAGGAGTAAAAAAAAAAAGTCTTTTGTAAACGTGGACACAGTTGTTATTTATATGTATGTATATATTAATCACATTTGCAACAAGTGATAACAATATCTAAAGTCAACCTGTAGTTTCTAAAAGTCACTTAAAAAAGTCACTCCCAGATTTGTGTCACTTGGTGAAACAAAACTTACATTTCATTGTCAAACTGCTGTCACCTGCTATATTTTAAATGCACAATTTATGTGAATAACATTTGCTTTAAGAAATGTTTAGTACAAGGTCTTTAGCATGTATGATCATTTTATTGCTAATCGCTAACTGTAACATTCTACACAAAACACTTCCACACATGGTAATATTTCCTTGAGTGCTCTCAGTCGCCAAAACAGCCATGAGTTCTCATAGATTGTGATGTTTGGAGCCTAATGCTAACGTGGCTCATGCCAGATTGATGTGTATCACTCTGAATTTAGTTCTACACATTATCAATCTGGACAGAATCTCGCCAAAAACCATCAGGAAAATGAATAATGTCATGACAAACATTTGAACTGATTGGTCAAAAGCGGAACAAGAGAAATCAAGAAATGAAGAAATCTGCTTGAGAGAAAAGCACAGACTTCCTCCTCATCCTCAAATGCACAAATCACTTCTGTGTGCACGTTTTCAAAAGCAAAATAGTCCGTAAATCTGTTGAAATAGGTCAAAGTACATCAGTTGGCGTCGCCATGTTTGTTTAGGTTTGTCCTTTTGACTCCCACTCAAACCACAATGCAGCGCTGTGATTGGTCCAGCACACAGCAGCAGACCGTCCAGGTGGATTGGATGGATGAAGAGTTATCGTGAGAATTCATATGGCAGGATTAGGTTAGCCTAACGCTAACCCTCCCATTGAAAATGCAATAGTGCAAGCTCATGGAATAGAAACAGGTTAATGGAATGCAGTGTTTTCTTTACGAACAAGACACTTTTAACCATTGCAGTTTGATTCATTAACTGTATAAAACTGGACCTTAAATTGGACATGCCGCTTCTTTCTTTTGACTTACAGACACTATTGCCACATGTGTTGTTTTGGAGGGAGTCGTCCACAGCACAAGGACAGCGGCGGTTGACAGACAGAGGTTGAATCTGAAGTGCACAGATCTGCTGCCTCTGGAGACACTGGAGGCTCATCTCTCACAGCTCTCCTCGCTCTCTCCCTGTTTCCTGCCCTGGGGCCTTCTCCTGCAGACTACACATCCACCGTCCACATCCGCCACATCCGCACTCCAAACACCGCTCTGACGTCCTCTTGTCCAAGCAGAGGCTCAGACACTCGTCCTGGGACTGCAGCAGACAAACAGAGCAGGAGGCACTGATGCTTTGGGCTTCTCGAGACCGAATACAACCACAAGAAAATTAGAATATTGTGGAGGATATTTTTAACATGTTAGTGCTTAAAAAACACATTAGTTTGTCCCTTCCTTTGGACAATAAACCAACAAAAAAGAAAAATTCATCCTAATATTGTGTTTATAGCAGTTATTTTCTGAGAGTCGGAACAAAACAGGTAAACTATTTAGCTGTTTATTTGCACATATTTTAGACCTTTGTGAATGATGTTGATATTTGGACTGTTGTGTAATTTATTCGTTCAGATGGTTCAACGGCTCAAAAACATTTAAAAACATTCTGACGTACCTGTGCTGACACGGTCGACATTTTCTGCATTTATTCAATTTTGTCTTTTGATAAGACATAACTCTTAAGCTCCTGAGAAGGGAAAATATAAAAAAGAAAGCTGAAACCCACTTATTTTCAGTCAAATTAATCATTCTGGGATGAATCAGGGTCAGTATGTTCTCCAAACCAACAAATACATAAAAAATACTGTGGAATTCAAAACATTTTAGTTAAATTACATTCAGCTTTGAAAAAGAAATGGTCAAAACCCAACAAATGCTCATCTACTATCTTTAAGTCAGAATCTCCAAACAGCAGCTTTACTCCTCTTTATTCTGCATTTACATCAATCGTACGATCAACCGTAGCTACGACAAACGTTTCTCTGAGAAGATAAAGTCTCGTTTGCGGTGGAGCTCCTCTGCCGTTAGTTTGAGGCGTGCTTGTGTTTACGTTTTTGATACAGATTGATCGTAGACGCAGCGACAGGAGGACTCACTCTGAGACCAAGACTCCAAAATATCAAACATGTCTGATATCAATCGCAGCTCGTCTTTGGTCGTTTGACAGTTCTAAGTTTAGTCTTTGTTCCTGTCACACTCTGAGATCTAAGAGCCACGAGTTTGAGCTACGACTTAAGAAATCGTACAGCGGACCCCCGGCTAAAGGATTCAAGAACAGCTTCTGTTTGAATTGGGAGATAATTTTCAAGCGTTTTAGGCTAAATCAGCGCAAATGATTAAACGTGAAGAAAATTGCTTTAGACTGAATTGAAAGACGTTAGAAATGCCGTGCTCCCCCATAAAATACACATAAGTCTGGTAAATGTCTTTCGAAAAAAAATCCATTTTAAAACCTGTTTTGTCCTGTCAAGAATCACTGAATACTGGTTCTTGTTTAAAGATACAGAAAGTTGCTTCGGAAATATAAGAAAGCTTCAAACTTGATTTAGTTCATATTTAACAGAACACTTTTTTTTTCCTGCGTGGACAGCTCCCGAGCCGAGTGAACCGGAGGAAATCCACCTCTTGATGCTCTTAAATTTGGGCGTCTGTAAAACGTATCACCTCATCAGAAGTGAATCTGCTTGGGCCATTAACCTCAGGGGCAAAGCATTCACTCCTCAGCGACCTCGGCCATTTTCATCATCAACCATTTTAATTACAACCACGGTAGTATTTTGTCCTTTCACCTCTATCATTTCTTTTCCAATTTCTATGTTTCTGCGTGTTTATTTCATTGACAAACTTTTCTTCACACTTAAACATCCGTGAAGAGCATTTCCCGAGTGCTCTTCTAACACAATTAACACATATAACTTTACATTTTGCGTCATGTACTCCTTTCCTTTTGTCTTATTGCTTTGCTACAGGCTAAAAACACATTTTCTTACAGTACGACCTCCTTGATCTCATTCATTCCCGTAATATCCTCTCGCCCCGCAATGTTTTTCAATGTACAGCAGAGCATTACCCACAATGCCGTGCAGCGGTGACGGGGGGTCAGCGTATAAACCCAAATGTCAGCTCTCCTCAGCGTCTTTAGCACCGGCGCGGCTCTGATTTGCAATTCATACGTTTTTGGCCCGAGCTCACACAAACACAAAGCTATTTTTAAAAGAAAGAGACAGAAAAGGAGGGATGGAAAAGGCAGGGGGGAGAGAGGGAGGATGGAGAAAAAAATAGATGAAAGAAAGAGATGGGTGAGAGAAAGGAGGATGGCAGCTCTGTTTCTATTGATCCCATTTGTATATTGATTGATAGAGCGTAATGTTTTTTGGGTGTTGACAAAAATCTTACTGTTAAAAGGTTAAAAGATCTCTGCATTATCAGTACAGCAGTTCATATATTGGATTCTGTCGCTCTACAGTTTGAAGGGATTTAGTTCAATAGTTTAATAGCAAAAAAGATTAGATGGTTTACACTGAATGTTCTTCGAAAGGTGGGGCAAATCTCAATAATAAGGCACCTTGGCTGCGTACAATGAAGTAATTTGTTGTCTTAAAGGGGCTGTACCTGATTTTTTTTACTGTTTTGAAACGTACAAAACAGAACCAGTTCATGTTAAAGTCTTTACATCAGTGTGTATTGCTCACAATGCAGTGCAGAAGTTCTTTTCATGCGTTTGAGCCCAGAGCGTCACGTACCTTCATGAGTAAAGCTAACAAACATTAGCATGCTAACAACACACTTCTATAATTAGATGCAGAGAAAGCGCTGCGGTCTCATTTTCAGTCAGATAGATGCTTTTACAATATATCTGTGCTGGAGCAACACATATTTTACTTTAATACATGTAAAAAAAAAATCAGGTACTAGTTCTGTTTTTTTACATTTCAAAACTGTAAAAATCTGATACAGCCCCTTTAACTGACAAGAGAACAAAGTCTCCTGTACATTTGAGAGACAAAACTGCACAGTCCAATTCACTAAGGGTCTTTGTGTTCCTAAAATAAAGCGTAAAGCACATCTCTGCATCTTTTCCAGGAGTTTGTTTGGAAGCAGACACAGATTACCAGGACGGAGAAGCAAATCCAAACACTTTATAAATAGTTTATGAAAAAGCATAGAACGCACTAGTTGTTTGTTTATAAGCACTTTTACTAACTTACACTTGGGGGTTGGAAATATATTGAATTTTAGGTTTTAAACATATGCAAAGATTGAATGTTGAGTTCATCGTTTATAGGAGAAAAAAGAGCTGATTAAAATAAAATAAAAAGTGAAGAAAAGGTATAGTGATATTTTTGAAATGTTGTGATTTTTTGTTGTTGTATAAAGACATGTTTTAACACATTTTGGTTGGATGATATATGTCTGATATTAAGATATACATTTTTGTCAATATTGCCCAGCCCTAATCCCAAACTAAGAGTGAATATAGTAGATTTTGTTTGATCGACCTGTACTTTGGGAGCGACTGTAAAATGTTCATAAAATGTGATCTATAATTGAAGTTGTATTGGACTGTAAAGAGGGGAGAGCAGCGAGACACAGAGAGAAACGATACAAGTGTGACAGAGAGAAAGTGGAAAAAGACCAATGAGAAAGAACTGGTGGAGAGAGCAAGAGCGAGGAATAAAGCGGGAGAGAATGGGAGGCAGCTGAGGTCGCGGTGGCCCAGTGTGGGACTCCACAGGTGTGTAATCTGCTCCACGGCCAAACACACAAACAGACCTGAATACATGAGCGCAGAAACACAGAGCGCATTAGCGAGCGAGGCGGAGGTGCAGAGGTTTAACGGCTGCCAGAGCCTGAAATATCCTCCGGCCGTTTTGTTCAGCGGGGCCACAGCTTTTGGCACGCGCGTTTGTTCTTACTCCATTTTGGCACGAGCCTCCTGTAATGGATCCAGGTGCAGACGGGATATTTAAACAACCGCGTGCATACTTTCCCTGTGAAAGGCGGACGCTGGTGGAGAAATACAGGTGCCACGGGGAGTTGTATGTGTCACATGTTCAATTTGTGTGCTTTTAATTGTAATTAGTACATTTTGGGGAGGGTTAGTCAGACTTTAACGCACACAACATCCAAACTGGGACTATACCAGAACCAAAATTGGGATTTAAACCAGAATCAGACTTGTTCCAGGTTCTTTTTTTAATGTGAGTTTCTATTATTTTCAAATTAGTAGGGCTGTAGTCGACTAAAGAAATTCTTGGTTGACTAAAAATCAGAATCAGAAAGGAAGGAAAGAAAGCAAAATTCACAAACTAAGAACTTGCTTTGGCGGTAAGGTACAAAATAACAATGAATAATAAATAATAATAATAATAATAATAGTAGAAATAGAAAGAAATGTCCTGTTGATCGATCCAGTGGTGCTGAATTTAGACAAAACAGCTAAAACACCAATTTATACAGAAAAGTACAAAGAAACAGAAAATCTTCACATAGCTCAACTAACACAAATTTTGGTCCATTAAAACAGTGGTTCCCAACCTTTTTTGTCTCGGGGACCCCCTAAGTTTTGTGTCCCACTAAGAGTACCCCTTAATTTGAGTTTCAGACAAATAAATGGGTTTACTAGTTGAATATAGTCAATCATTACTATTATATGTATTGTTTTAATTATATTTATGGTCCAAGACAATTCAAAGACATGCTTAATTCACAACTAATCACAGTTTTTTACAGATAAAAGTAAATTTCATCTTCATTGAAACCATTCCAAGTGCCCCCTGGTAATTCCTCAAGTACCCCCTGGGGTCCCCGTACCCCTGGTTGGGAAACACTGCATTAAAACACCATTTACTAATTAATCGACTAAACGACTAAAGGCTTACAGCCATACATATAGTACAGTTGTCAATAGAATAAATGCCTCAAGAAAAATACAGAAAAAAACCCCACAAAAAAACCCCACAAAAACAACATATCTTATTGTAACAAAATAGACAAATGAAATTACAAACGAAAAATAAATCAACAAAATACAGAAAGAAAAAATAAGTTTATGTCAATAAAAGCAGAAATCAAATAAACACTGCAAAAATAAATTTCTAGATTAGTTAAAATGTCTTGATTTTAGGATATTAATGTTAATTTCAAACGTTTTGACACAACTATTTACTTGATGGAAGTAGATTATTTTACTTTTGACTTGTTTCATTACATTACTTCTTACTTCAAGCCAAATTATCTGTCAGTGGGTTAAGGATCATTTAACTTACCCCTTTGGCAAATACATTTTCTTATTTTGAGCTAAATTATTGCATGATCCATCAGAAATACCTTGAAAGCGTTGAAATAATCTGCATAACCTAAATATTTAAATCACACTGAGTCAAAACTACTACTAGATAAAAATGATAAATTCAAATCATTTTAAGCGAGGCTAGATATACTTTTTTTTTTTTGCTGTGAATGAACGCACCTGTCTATCTATTGTTTCAGTTTATTTGCTCATTTCACTGTTAGTTTCGAACGCAAGTGTGCTGTTAATTCGCCATGAAGCTTCATTAGTTTGCGCGCCTTTATTTACAGTTTGCCATTTTCTCTGCGTATTTACACAAACTACATCTGCTCATTATTTGTTCAAAGTCATGCCGTTGTAGTTGCTAATTGCTCAGCGCTAAGACTCCAGCTAATAAAATGCATGTGTTTATTTCCTTCGTTAAAGCGTGCAGGGGCGTGTTGGTGTGGCGCACTGGACAAACGGTGAGTAATTACAGTATAATTAGGTGTAATAGCATGAGCCACTGTACATACGGCCTCGCTGGAGTTCATTAGAGCACAGGCCTCTGGAGGAAAGGCCCTGTCAAACTAATTTATGCCCAAACAAACACCCCGACCGGGCAGAGGTGAGGGAGCGCATCCCCTGGGCTGGTTCTAACATGCACAATGAGAAAATAAGGCGAGAGAAAGCGAGTCAAGAGGGAGAGAGACCAGAGATGTGCTGGAGACAATAGGCTCGGTGCACAAAACCCCGCTGGCGAGCTCTCTGTCGGCGCGTCCCTGTCGTCCTCGCAGCTCGGATCTTGTGCGTTTTCCCTGGAACAGCCCTCCCGCTCGGAATTCCTACTAAGAAAAAACACAAAATTCAGAGCCCGAGTTAGAAAATTGAATGTGGCTGCCCCAGCGTTTGGTGAAATGTGTGGAATGCTTGAGATGAGTAACAGGTTGTGGCAGGCTCACCCAGCCCTGTGAGCTCTGTGCTGGGGCCGGGTGCCTTCTCTGGGTGTCAGGAGGTTCACACACTGGATGTTGTTAGTGTGGAAAGTGTTATGTGAATGTGCACTTTCCTACTTGTGTGCCCTTGTGCAGAGAGCGGAGGGTCTATGGAGCTCACCAGTGACCGCCCACCCCTTGGTTCTGGCAGTGGTGGAAAGTAATGAAGTACAAAAGTGAAAGTACTGTACTTAAGTGGAATGTTTAGGTATCTGTACTTACTCCACTACATCTTTTAACTGGACTTAAAAGTAGAAAGTTTTCATTTTGTTTCAGGATTATTTTTTGCTTGTGAAATTCTGCCTGAAGGTTTTGAGTTCCAGCTCAACAACGAGCCAACAAACATACACACATAAAATTCTCGACAAGAACAAAATTAATTCTTTACCAAAATTACGGCATTTAATACGTAAAACTGGTCCTTGAAATACTTTTACATATATTTTCAAACGGGTACTTCAACATTTTTACGTAAGTAGATTTTTTAATATGATACTTCTACTTTTAAGTGAGTTAGTTAGTCATTTTTTGCACATGTATCTGTACTTTTACTTGAGGAAAAAAATCTTCCACCACTGGGTTTTGAAAGTAAATTTTCCATAAATGTTTCTCTTTTGCCATAATCGAGCAGCCCTAACCGACAGCTTTATTGGTGATGGTCCTCGCTCGGTGCCGTCCACTCGCCGTCTGTGAAGTTGCTCCTGTGCTGAACCTCTGCAGTTATAAATGCATGATTATGCTAAAGTTACTAACGTCTACACGGAGCATAAATTCACGTTCAAACATTGTTTTATAATCTTGAAATGTCACAACAATGTCAGGGTCAATAAATTACCTTAAATGGACCTGCCTTTTGGCTGATAGTTTGATTGTGTAGTTACTGTAATATACTGGCAATTCAAGTTTTTTCTGACTGGACGACTGAAACATAGAAACTCAGAGAAAATATCTCTCTGAGGACGACTGGAATGCAGCAGAAGTCTCAAAGCTAACTTAAAAAAAAAACAAGATATTAACTCAAACAATCAAAATGTAAGGGAGAGACTGCCCAACTGTTTTTATGTGAAGATTATTTCAGTTTGTATCATTTTATTGAGATAGTAACGTATCCTTTCTAAACACAGTGATCTCTCTGATCTGTCAGATTAGATTTATTTTAGTGCTACTCGGCAAAAAACTTTTGATTCATGTCCCCCCATAGACACTTATCATCTATTAGCCAGTGCACTCACATTCAACAGGCTAGAACTGACAAACGTTTGTAGAGCTGACAAAACTGACAAAGTACTTTTGGAATATTTTCAACTATTTTTACAGTTCCTAAGATGTGTGTGTGCTCAATGTTCTTGGTTGTTGTTTTCAAAAGTCTCGAACCCCTGAGCTAAAAAACAGGCTGAAGAAAAGAAAAGAAGCAAAGACATCTAAATAATGGATGACCATAAAAAACAATGCTACAGTAAATGATCACAGCAAGATTAAAGGAGATGTGTTATGTTCTTTTTCACATACTTTAACAAAAGAAGATCATTATTTTACATTCTGTTTATTGTTAACAGAATGTATTGATTTAAAACGGCTCAACAATTGAAACTTAACTATTGACGTCTTCTTCAAAACTGTAAAATGCACATCCTCCGTCTCTTCTCAAGCAGCAGATGTTTTTATTCTTGAAAAGCGGCTACATGACATTCAGAAACCTACGAAACTGGAACAGCGCACTCCAATCTGGAACATACTGTAGGACAAATTCATTAAATATGACTTTGAGTGTACACTAATGATTAGGGAACACTGCAGGTTTAACGCTCATAAATGTTGATTTTGCATGGTATGTCTCCTTTAAGAGGTTAAAACTCCTGACCAACATTCCATGGCTCAAATCCAGAAACGCCCTCCGGGAAAAAAGATTATGCAGCGCTTAACCCTGTCCCAGAAGCTAAATGGATGTAAGAGGACAAACATAAAGGTTGCGTTCACATTGCACACACCCCTCATCTAAATTGAGACTGAACACTGGAACTAAACCAGGATTTAATTTAGCAGTGAGTGGCAATAACGCATGAGAGTCAGTGGTGAGTAAAAGCTAAAAACACAACTAAAATGTCAAAGAGCAGCTGTAGTCCAACATAAATGTAAAGGTCTACAACTCTGCTAAATATTTAGTTTGTATCTGACATGTAAGAAAAGAAAATCAAGTAGATAAACATCAGGAACACTGCAGCATCGCTCACATTTATCACTTTAGCACACAGTTGAACTCATTACCTTTCTGTTTTTGATGGTTTTGAATTGTTGTGTGGCAGTTGAAGTGTCCTAAGTCTCCAGCAGCAATGGAGAAACTACTTTCAGTTTACATGTTGCTGTATATAGTTAATTTGAGCAAAATAATTCATCCATGGACAAAAATAATTGATTTGATAATTTTTCTACTCAATCGAAATGTTGAAAAGCATATTTCAAATAAAAGAAAAGTCAATGGATAAACTCTGTACCAAGTATACATAAACACGGCTCAAACCAGGACCAAATCAGAGTAATTTAAAGGGCCTGTACCAGATTTTTCCTATTGTGAAACAGGAAACAAAATCAGTCCATGTTCCCGTTATAAACTAAACTCTCTGTTACCCCAGCACAGATATTTTGTAAAAGTATCTATTGATGCTTGGTGAAAATGAGATCTATTTATAGAGCGTTTTGTCCAACGAGAGAAGCAGGAAGTGTGCCGTTAGCAAGCTAATGTTTGTTAGCTTTACCCAGGACGGTCTATGACGCCCTGGGCTCAGAGACTAGTGCTTCTAAACTCATGGAGGTGAATATTTAGGATGCTGGGACTGCATTAGGAAAGTGACTGATGTGTCAAAACAATAAAAATCAGGTACAAAGCCTTTAAACACCGTATGTCACACTGATGCCACAAACAAAATAAAAAAACAGGCTAGTTTACATCTGACCACAGTGGGTCAACGGTAAAGCCCTGCACCTTCCTTAAAACTAAAAGTCCCTGCTCTGACATATGCATACTGTCACATCATTAATAAAGTCCATACACCTTGATCTTGTTTGATCTAACATTCTTTTGAAAATATGGATTTAGTCTGACCCAGTTTTACTTAAAAGTTGAGTGGAAGCCCTTTAATTAAAAGTCCACTCTCCTCTTCAAAGGGCCTTGTCTTTAACCCGTCTAACACACTTCACTTTTGTTCAGCACGGGTTAGCATTGTTAGCCAAACACAGGTTCACCTTGGTGTATCACAGGTTAGCGCCGTTAGCCTAATAAGCGTTAAATGTCAGGACTTGGGTCATTACCGACGAGCCCTTGGTAATTAGAATAAATCTTCTGCAAGTGCCCTTTACTTAAACTTCACTCCATCACATCCACCCTTTCTCCGCACTAAATAAGCCAAATCTGAGCCATTAGACCTTCAAAGTCCAGGCAACATTTAAGGCATGCCGGACTTCTAAGTTGGTATTTTATCCTCCCACATTAAAGGAGTGGGTAGTGTTACATTTATTTAATAACCGGCTGCATACATTTTCACTTTTTAGACGGTGACTGTGCATCCTTGACATAAGAAACAGACGTAAAAAGCTTCTTTTAAGAGTCTTTAACCGCATTGTGAAATCTTTAACTATGCACATTCAATTTGATTTTCTTACTTCTATTGAATTCAATGTTTGATTTGTTAAAATGTAAGACAGAATAGGCTTTGATGACGTCCACCCTATTGCTCTGGTCTTGCATTCATTGGGAAAAATGTGGCGTATTTTGAGCACTTTTATTGAATATCTAATCATTGACATCCCAACAATCTGTGGTTTGACATTGAGCTGGAGGAAAGGCCAGACTTTTATGGTGGAATGTGCCATTTAACTGTGAAAATGTAGATGTTTTGTCAAGATTTATGGCGAATATCTTGTAATCCGCACACAACAAAAACTGGCACAAAATTTTGCAATTGAAACAGATTCAGAAAGTGGAGTCATAATGTAAGACCAAATATGTGATAATTGTCAGTTCAAAGGACTTAAAACCGTGAGATTAATATTACAATGTTGTGGATTTATAAGCTTCAACATTTGTGTATCATAAGTTTAGATATTTTTCTCTAAAACCCGAACGCAAATTGTTGCTGGAGGTAAAGCCAAATGGAAGCACTGCTCTGTTTGAATCTCTGTTACTCAAATTAGACTAATCATTGGAGCTAGGGATGGAAATATAACTCAAAGTATAAACTGATGTTATGCAAAGGTTAATACTAATTAACATATGCACATTTAAGGCTATAGACATCAATTTTAAACTTTGTAGGGCATTTTTTAAATAGTTTTCTGTACTGTTTGTCCTTTAGAGTATCTTTCTTTATGCATATATTCATTGAAATGCTTTCACCTTTAAGTTAAGACGAGTGCTGAGTATCGGTTTTAGAGAAAAGTACTTCTTAGTATTGCATCAAAAAGCAACAATTTTAGAATTGCCCATTCCTAATCTGAGCTTTGTTTCAGCACAATTTGAGCAGAGCTGATAAAACAAGTTGAAAATCAAAACCCTAAACAGGACTATGAACGCTCGTACACACTGGCCCCTGTAAATGTGTTGTTTCAATCCATCTTGTATTTTTTCTTGAGTTTTTAGACCGTATAAACCATATCTATTGTGTTTCTCAATGTGTACAAATAATTAACAAATCTGCCTTTTGGAAATATGATACAATTGTACAAAATAGCTTGGTTTGTACAGGCACAATTAACAACACCTATCCTTTTATGGTGCTATTTGATGAGGAATAGCTATTATAATATGTACTTTCCTGGTATCATAAAACAAGTATTCTTGACTGTTAAACAAAACCATCGCAACCCTGTTATTTGATAAACCGTCTTTGTGATCTCGGCCTCTTCTTTGCTTTTGAAGTCGGTCACAATCAGAGAAAAGATAGCTCATCTTGTAGGAGGAACCTAAACATTACAAAATGCTGTAAAGTTGTACTGTTTCCTAATTTGCACCTGCAGTACGGAGCAGAGTACAGTTAAATATTTAGCATCTGTTCAATAATGTAAACGCTCCCTACTGCAGTGAAATAACAGGGATTCTCTGGCTCCCACTGTCATCGCGCTGTTTAGAGAGAACAACAGAAAGTCTTTGCGTGTTTAATGGCAAGTAAACTGTGCATTTGGAACCATTTTGGTCTCAAAAAGATTGTATTGTGAGTCATCCCTTCATGGTTTCCTATTCCTTTTTCTGCTTTTCAAATTCTCAAATTGACTATAATCCACATTTCACTACCAAAGTACCCATTTTTACAGACTGAAACTGAAATTGTAGCCTAATAATAGAGGACTGTATCAGACTTTAAAGTGGATATTGCAGGGATTCATGTTTCAAATTGGTTGGGTAATTCCCTGTGGTCAGTATTTATCGTGGTTCAGGTTGGAGTTTGTGAGGACAAAACCAGGACTGAATCAATACCACGTCTAAATGAGGAAAATCAATACACCTAAACAGATGCATACAAGACTAAACCAAGAAACTACCCATTTTGGGAACACAGATGCAAATCAATCTGGCATGTCATGAATAGGGTTGACTGGGCATTTCTAGGCATTTGGTGACCCTAAACAAGATTTTAGTTGTGGCCCACCATTTGACCATCTCTGTTTAATAATCAGGTGGACAGAGGAGAAAAAAAGTGCGTCAGTACCTCAAGAGAAGCAGGCCGTTTATTCATCAGCAATCACGCTTGTTTTTGAGATGATACTCAAGACAGTAGAAGCAGGACCCAGGTAGAAGGTATGAAGAGACCTTTACTGATTAATCAGGGTGCTTCACGTCGTCTTCCGAGGCTCCACACAAAGCATAAACAGCAAGAACAGCTCAGATATACCATAATGCTAATTCTGTCAAAAGTAGGCGTACATAACAAGCTCAGAGTACGACACAGAGCACAAAATCATTATAGGAGGGGCCTTAGTGTGTGAAGACGGATGACTTGAGAAGCCTAATTTAAGAAAGAAAAACAGGACCTCTATAGTACCCTAAGCATGGATGTATTAAATGAACTGGATAAGGCACGCCCCCTCTGTCCGTGTCCCAGATTGATTAGTGGCCGTGCGAGGTACTGCAGCCTCTTGGGCCCAGCCTTTTTCTATCATTGCACATTATAATTGCAGACAGTACTTAAGTAACTATAACTATCAGTATTTAAATAAAATGGAAGGAAATGTTCTTCTTAACAGTTTCTAAAATCACTGAAATGACCATTTTTATATCAAGTGACGTCACGGTAAACATGTGTGAGCCGCGTGGACGAGCGTCGGACGATACAAACAGAAGCACGAGGACATGGCTAGACTATAGTGTAAGTTGTATTTTATTTCATTTCACATGCTTTCACATATGATCTAATATGAAGAATACAATATCAATCTCACAAGCCAATGTTGACACAAAAACTTGCAAGCTGCTCCCATCGCTCAAAGCATCATGGGGGATTATCGTCATGCGGTGCCCCTAAAGCAAAGAAGGCATCCTCCTTATCAGGAAGTAAGTAAAGTCATGCGCCAATGAGCACACGCCATAGGGATGAACCGGGTGCCATTTTGAGTTCATCTTCCAGTTTTAACTGTAGTTCTATGACCCTAAGTCAGAGCAAATCTTGGTTGACCTTTGCCCTGCTAGTTGAAGTTGGTTAGTTTGTTTTTTTTAATAAATAGTGCAGTCTTTATAGAAAATTTCTATAAATCACATGCCATTTCCTGTATTCCGTTGCATATTATTTTAACTCATGATTTGAAAAGGTGGCTAATTATTCAAGTAGTATTTTTGTATTTAAAGATGAAAAACGTTTTAGAGTGGAGCATGCTGTACTCTGCATAGATAGATTTTGACAGCACTTTGTAACTAGAGTTTATGTTGGGCATGAGTTTTAAGAGGTAACTTGACTTTGTGTGGTTTGGATGAACTGTTGTGACCGATTCTCTCTCTCAGTTCATCTGAGCATGCAGCCCCTTATGGTTGTGGCCCTAAACAATCGCTTAGTTCCTTTGTGGCAAGGGCCAACAATTTTGACAAGATATCTAATTGCAATTATGTTTTGATTTACAGTTTTATGCATTGATTCTGTAGGATTCTTTTCATGCACAACCACGAGCAAACGTTTGAAAGAAGACCGAAATCTCAACTGCTAAACTAATACAAGAATCTCATTCGAACACAGGTCTAAACTACTGCGTTCACAGGTTTTCTTTGCTCAAAAAGACAGGATACTTTGTTGTTTGCGAAGGAAATTATGTAAGGTGAATACTTGAAGTCTTTGCGATTTGGTAATTGCAGCTGTTTCCATTGAATTACGATATATCTTGCAGCTTGTTCAATTTTATTCAAATGTGTGCTCGCCCAAATGCTTCAATAAAACAGGACTCAACAAAACTCAAACCAGATCTATCAAGAAAAAAACAATGACTAAACTGCAATACAAATTTTAACCAGTCGATCAATTGATAATGCTGTTTGTTTTCATGTTAGTTTTCTTAAAAATGTCAAGAAACTCGGTCAAAGCAGATCTTTCTTGTGCGAGGTGAATATTTCATCTGAACATGACTGGGCTTCATTGCATTTTAATAAAACTGTTTCTGTTGAATATTTGATGGAGTTCTGGTGGATTCTTATGTAGCTCATACATTAAACAGTCACTGATACTGTACTGCAGGGTCCCACTGGGATTGGACTCAGAAGGCGTGGAAATATAAAGTCAAAATAAAAATATAAGAAAAATAAATACGACATTTTTTCCCCAACTTTCTAGACAGTTGAGATTCGGTATGTATTCTGGCACCAAGAATGATTTTTTACGGATTATTATTAATAATTAATTAAGTATTTGGTTGGTTACTTGCTCAGATTGAGACTTTTGCCCGACACAGTATATAACCCCATTGTCTTACTGTCCATCCCAAAGCAACTGTGGCTGAAGTTGTTTTTAAAAACCTGTGATTGAATTGCTCTGTTTAGGACTAGAAGAATGCTCTTTGTACTATTTATTTATCAGAGGTGTGGACTTATTAATTTTGATGACTTTAGACTTGATTAAAGTCTCTATGACAGGTTCTCAAATGTTCTAATTATGACTTAGTTTGATGGGAGGGCACCTGTGGCAGTTATTTATCAGTCAAATTGCAAATTGTGAAAAAAAATTAGAAAAATAAAAGTTAAATATTACAGGAAGTAGTGCTGAGTTCTAAAATGGAATCCCTCTGTGATGTCATCAAAAAGCGACGTACCATTGAGAGTGAAGACACAATTTACACACAACTCATACATTTTTTGACAGTTTAAATCTAAATTGAACAAAACAAAGGCGTTATCTGCTAGTATTTTTTGTCAAATCTTAAGTATTATGTGGATTTTGGCGCTTGTTTTCAAAATGGTTGATTTACCTCTATGTCGTATTTGCTGCCCATGTTCAACCAGGAAGTAGAATTATAAACTACGAAAATGTCAAGCGGGGGCAAAATGTTTAATAAAATCTGATATGTCATATAGGCTTTAAACTTGTCCATCTTGTATTTATTTACTTCATGGGTTTTTGTTGTTAAAAGATAACCTGCATTCTTACTGTGAGCGAAGTCGCCCCTCCACAATCTAAATTTTCTTGGTGGCGTGACCTTCTCGTGCCCATGGAGACAGATTAAAAACAAAAATGTACGCCATACTGTGGAATAGTGCACTTTTTAACATTTGTTCAAACAATACAACACCCTCACAGATCACAATTTCGGTTCACTTTCTCCATTGTAATGCGGCCCATTATTGCACATACGTTTTTCTCGCCATGTGTTTTGTGTGTGCTGCAGTGCGGACCTTGTGACCGCGTGCCGCAGATATATAAAGGATTGGATCTCTGCTTCCTCTACCGAGCGCACCTCTGCCTCGGCCCCGTGTAAATCCACACAGTAGGTCTCCATGTGCTGCAAATGCATAGAAGTGTCCAGGCCCGGTGAAGAATGGCAGAGAGGGGCCATTAAAGGGCTATATTTACTCGTAGGAGCAATGACTGCTGTGTACGAGTGTGAAGGACTCTGTTGCCAAGGAAAACACTCCAATATAAAGGCGCGGTGGGCTGAATAATAAAGAAGATGGAGGATGTAGCCTTCTGCAAATGTGTGCTGTTACTTTAAAATTGCACACCTTACCAGACATATTTCAGAACGCATGCAGTTTTTCATCCAAGAATGCCGCTATTTGGCGTTAACAGTTGCTGCTTTTGGACTGCTAGAAACTGTAAAGTAAAAAAAAAACAACAACACATTTTTCTGTCTGAATTTAGTGAAGTACATATAGACAAAAGTTCCAAAAGTACGTTAAAAGCTGCAGGTGAATGAATTCCCGGGTACGTGCGCAGCTTCGGATGAGTTTTTACAGAAAGCGAAGTGAAGCAAAGGTGGACTGACAATGTTCTGTTCATTTTGGCAACGCTTATGGCTCTTTCTTCCAGGATTACAATCAATAAAATGTTTTACAGTTGGACTCAGACAGTGTACAGCAGCCACAAATTGCTGCTTTTACAATGTACTCAACAACTAACTTATTTACAGGAATGAATTCAGGGTGTAAGATAAAATACGTCTGTTGGGCATGTTTGTTTTGGATCGTTTGGGAGCTTCACCTTTGGCTTTAGCCCAAAACACAATGCTGCTCTGTGATTGGTCCTGTCTCTGCACCACTGGTGGTTCAGACCGGAGCCTGGCGGACTCTGGTTATTTGTTCATTATTATTATTTCTGGCTATTTATTGTTTTAAATGGCTAGCTCATTGTACCACTGAGTACTTCCTGTCCAGTTCTGTCTCGATGAGGTTTTTGCAGAGTCTCTAAAATGAATATGATCAGGCAGTGCACAGTGAGCTGCAGGTGGATGTCACTGACAACACTTTACAAATGAGATGAATACTTTCTCGGCGACACTTCTGCGTTGATAAATGGAGATGTTTGTGCTAGTGCTAATTTTGAAGCACTGTGAAGATTAAAAATAATAATAACAATTAAAAAAACAAACAACAGAGGTATTCTAATGTATGTTGCTTGTTTCTTAATATTGTACGTTAAAAGTTAGCGTTGGTTGTGAGAAGTGGTGAGCTCAGCCAACTGCTGCTGTGCACAGAGCCCATTCATCTTGCAGGCCGCTGTAACACACTTGGTCTGGTTAGGGCTTCGGACTTTGGTTCAGTCCTGGTTTAGTCCCGGTTCGCTCTATGGACAAGACTGAAAATGGGACTTAAATTGTCAGGAGATGTAATAAGGGTTACGCTTCAAATATCACTTTATAATGAAGTGAAACCTCTGTAGCCCGAGGTCCAGCAGTGGCCAGTGTCCATTAACGA
Source organism: Rhinogobius similis (assembly GCA_019453435.1). NCBI lineage: Eukaryota > Metazoa > Chordata > Actinopteri > Gobiiformes > Gobiidae > Rhinogobius > Rhinogobius similis. Next base: position 10,404,437 of record CM033635.1, on the reverse strand, counting down.
GAAGATCGTCCCAAATATGATGAAAGCTTTTTTATACCAGGGGCCAAACAGGCGTCAGGGCCTTCTGTCAGCAGTTTGTGTCAGTGATGGAAATGGTGCTTCTGAGGAGAGATGGAGCGATGGATGTTTGAAAAAATATTTAATGCTGATAGAGACAGCTTTAAACCATTGGAGAACTACTATAATGTGACACATCTGGATCATTATAACACGATGATGGGGCAAATGATATTATTATTTATTAAGGCAAGACTCTGTGAATGATAATGAATTCTATAGTTTATAGTTCATAAATGTAAGTGTAAATGTAAGTTTTTCATAATGTAATGTTTTCATATATAAAATACGTTTTCTGTAAAAGCCAGTATGCCATATATCAGTTTGAAAAATTGAGAAAGCTTGGTTTAAATAGACTTTAATAAATAAGGCATTCAACAAATCATTTCCATCTGTTAAACCTGTCAAAAGATTGTAAAGTTTGGAGCGCTACTTTAAGAGCTGATAATTATGTTAGTTCTTAGGAAAGAACAGTTCAAATACCTTTAGAAATCTATGTGTATTAAATGAAATAATACAATATTTTTTTGTGCAGGGTGTTGCTCTCACAGGTTATGCAGTATATTGAGAAAGCAAACTGTCAGGAAAAAAAAAAAGCATAAATAGTGGCTGTAGTTTCTTGCCTTAACATGGGCAAGGCGTTGACTCGTACATTAACTATTGAACTGTGCCCATTCATCTCACCAAATGCATCTGATTTGAACTTCATTTTTAAACTTAAATTGTACAGGGCCTTTTGGATTCCGTAGGTTAGTGTAGTGTGCATGTTCTCCCTGTGTTCCTGTGGCATGTTGTTAGCCTCCAGTTTGGACTCTGACTAACCCTTGACTCAATGAATGTATGAATGGAAATTGATTGCATTAGCTTTGAGCACATTTTCTGAAAAGATATCAAGGTGGAACTGTGGACATTTAGTCAATAATGTTGCATGTGTTGCTTTGTATTTCTTATGTACGTCCAAAAGCCTCAGGCGAGTTTCTCCATCTGCAATTAATGAATAATAGAAATGCCTAGAAGTGTTCTTTATATCGGTAAAAAAGCACTTTGTATGATCTATGCTGAGAAAAATGCCTGTGCTTTTGGACCTGGTGTGTCAGTAACAGTTGGTCTGAGATGTTTGGTCCAGTCTTAAAGTGTGAAGTGTGTGGGATTCATGCGTCGACGGCTCTCTTGATATAGAAACAAGCCGCTATTGTCTGACTTCATTCAGCTTCATGTCCTTAAATAACTGTCATTTAAAACCACCGTGATTGTAAATGTTTTTCATTTTTGGGTTTCAAACAACTTTGCTATGACTTAACTAGAATTGTATGAGGACAAAACTAGGACTAAGACCTAAACTGCATCCAAGTCATGTTTAAGAATGAACTGTTAGCCCCGCCCACTCTGATGTTGAACCATGGCAGAGAAACAATTGCTTCCATCTTCCATCTTCGTGGTAGTTTCTGATTTTGTTGCCTTTGGTCTTTAATCATGTTCTTGAGTATGAATGACTTAATGTTCTCTCATCAGGATTTGTTGTTAACACTCCATTTATTGGTAGCACAGAGAATAAGCATGTTGTTGCTCAGAGTGAGTCTGGTGATGATTTATGGAGTTAAAAACAGCACAACAGATCTCCGGATCTCCACCTTTGATGTCACACAGCTGGAAAATCTGAAACCATGGGTTTTTGTGAGGCTCAAAGGATTATGAACAGGACCTGAACAGGATTATGAAACAAGCGTGAATGAAGCAAAATACATCTCCTGGTGTGTTTTAATGAGGGAACAATGATACAACATTGTAAAAGTTCATGACCTTTAAACGGTACAAGCAGTAATATTCAGTTTTTATTGTCTGACTTTTTTCTTTTTAGCTACTATTAGAACAAATATGTTGATGCAAACCGTCATACTTTTTGGCAGATTTAGCAGATTTTGTTTTGGAAAACGTGACAAAGTGGTTCTATGTGCATCAAACTGGAGTGAGCCAGATTGCTTTAGAATATGGAGTGAAGGTAAATCTGGTTGATGCCCTTTAATTATCCAAGCTTGATAATACATTTACCAATACCTTTCCTTAATTTCTCTTAATTTTACATAGATTTCTTTCCCCTTGAGCAACCTGGTCATTTGTTTATGGATAAATATTGCATTGTGAATATTTGAAGTCATATTTGAGCGATGATGCTGTACGTTTGCACACGCTTCATTCAAAAGGCAGATACCTGCGGCAGGACAAGCAAACACCGGCTACGCTCAGGTGTTTGTGAGTTGTTTTGACATCTTGCAATACTTAATTATTGAAAATGAAAACAAAAAAAATCTGTTGTAGCTTATGGTTCATTCATGATCTGCTTCCAACTCAGGAACTCGTTTTTCATTCACTGACTCAAGGGTTACACACTGGAAAACCAAGACTGGAAAACCCAGGCAGAATTACTTCAATTCAGAATATTAAAGTTGATTTGGTCTATAATTTTTACACAATTGCAACTAAAAAGGCTGTGAAATGTCCCATAATACATTGCAATTATCTTATGGAGACAAACAATCGGACAACTTAGAGGTCAGATCTGTGGAGAGCCAAGCCCAATCAGTCAGAATTTGAGTTTTTCAAGGTATTTGAACAGTAAAAAACTCCTGTAATTAAAAAAAAATATATGATAGATACGTTTAATGCCAAACTGCGAAACATTCTAGGCAAACAAATACCAAGTAATTAAAAGTTTTAGTCCATGGGGAGATAATTTACTTGAGACAAAAAGGCAGAGCAAAAAGAAAAGAGAATAAAAAAGTAGAAAAAAGTGTTTTAAAGAGTGAGAATCAAATTTATAATACAATAAAATTAATCATAAAAAACAAACATAAACACAATAAAATTACATTTAGAGATTAAAAACATGTTCAGCTAAACAGATAGATAAAATGTATAAAAATAGCTTGATTCTTTTTAATTTTTAATTTGGTTTTATGCTTTAAATGAAGACTCTTGAATGTAAATGTATAGCTTTACTTTCTATTCGTGTTGCGCTTCAGAAGCAGTTTTTGTTTGTGAAATGTACTAAATAAAGTAGATTGGATTAGTCTAAACGAAACCCTCAGATTTCAGAATTAAAGTCATTTTTACTTGGATTTTCAGCGTGTTGTTCTGTGGCACTAGGACCCAGGGGAGCAGAGACCTGGAGTGTTTAATGAACATGAGGAAATTAGAGTTTTAATATGTATCATGGCGGCGTGAGGAAAGACTTGTTTGGTTTGTTGTAATGAGAAAGTGCAGCCTGTGGGTTTGGAAGGAAGGAGCAGGATCTGAGGTTTGTGCAGAACATGAGGTTAATCACTCAAACATCTCATTTTAATATCGTTTTCAATATTTAAGTGGCACAATTTTCTTCCAATATTTACACGACGGGTTTTCAAGAGCAAAAAGATCGGTTTAAAATGTATATATTAGAATTGAACACACACAAGAGAGTGTGTTTTCTTTTGCAAACCTCGCACAAAGGCCAGTATTTAGCGTTGACTCCACCTTGTTGCTGAAAATAGACCTAACCACTGCCATTTTGTCAATAATGTCACTAAAAAGGATTGATTTGGAATTTAGTCATCTGCCAGATTGAACAACTAACATGAACAATTGCAATAAAACACATGAATTAAATTATGAGTGCAATCTCCCAGTATGTTCCAGTCCAGTCACTGCACATTCATTTTATATACCGTACACCACCATCAGTACCGATTTCAATGTACTATTCTGCTTTAATGGTTTAGAGCTTTTAGTCACGTCATAATCTTTCATAATATTTTGATGGGAAAAAAAAAAACTAAACTAAAAAAAAAAATTTACAAAAATATCTTAAAATGGAATCTTTATTGTTGAGAAAGTCATCAAAAGTGTGTTGAGTGTGGTGGAGAGACGTGATTGATGTTTTATTTGTGACTTTCTGTATGCATAAAGTCACAAATATTACATTGTAAAAACAGTTGTGTTGGCTGCTACATTGTCCAAGTCTCTTGTTGAATAAATTCTGAAGCTGGAGACCTGGTTTTCACACAGCGAATCCAGAAGTAAGTATTAAAATCTGTCTTAGTTCCTTGCTCTCACAAAGCCTTTGGCACCATATTCACATGCATTCATTTTAAGGCACATGCACAGCTTTGGCAAGTGAAGCTGAGGTGGACCACCCAAGCACAACCAATCAGAGCGCTGCTTTTGGCCCTTACTCCCGGGTTGGCGAGAAATAAAGTGCTTTATTATTAGCTGCAGACAACACACAGTGGTCTAATTTGCTGCTTTTACAAGATACTCTTTGGTGGAAAACACAAAACGTGCTCATTTACTACCATAAAGTTGCGCACCCAAATGAATAAAATCATTTTACTTTTTTTTTGCTGTGCTCCCCTTTGAGCAAGTCACAATTGGCTTAATGCTTTTTAAAACTAGACTTTAGACTCCAGAATTCAACTTCAGGTGTTTTGGATGAGGAACCAACGTCATACCATGCAACAACTCAACACCATGCCTGGCAAATTGTATGTATAATATTAGCTCTGCACCACTATCAGCTTGACTCCACACTCATAAGAAACACAAACTGTTGCATCATCAGATTCTTAAGTTTAAATGTTGCATCTTTTATGAAACACTCCCTGGCCCTGGAGTGCAGATGTTCTCAGACTGATGGAAGCGCCTGGAGCACCCGAGGGAGCGCGGCTTGTATACAGACCACAGGCTGAGTAATTATTCCATAGGCTGAACATGAGCCTCGTTATTGCTCTGAAGCTCATGTTCTGATCACACTGAGTTCATTATCGCGTTCAAGCTGCACCTGCCACTTCCTGCTTTCTCAAACTAACAACTAACACATCATATTCACATGTACATTTGCACTTTAACTATTCTGTGCATATAATAATTGTTTCCTTTATATTAAGAAGAGGGATAGGATTGAACACATTTCTCTCAGTTGTCGCCGTGTTGTAAACCGGAATTTCCCCAGAGTGGGAAAAATAAAGGTTCTATTATTTAAAATTGGTTGTGATTTTATTTTGCATAATTGTACTATTACTATTGTAATATTGTATATTGTGCCAACATTAAATCATCTTTGCTTGATTGTATTATGGCTATATTGTCAATAGTGAAAGTAAAATAAATGTAATATAAAAATGACCCCAAAAATTTTAATGAAGCTGTGTCTGAACTCTTTGGATTACAAACAAATGGTTGGGCTCTTTTACCTTTTCCACAAAGCTGGTTCCAGTTCCCATTTCACAACTGGTTTTGTCCTTTTCCACTCAAAAATGAGGCTTACCAGGTGCTGAAAACTGGTCCTGACTTGGCAATTGTTAAATGATGGGCCAGAAATGAGAACCAGTTCCGGTGGAATATTAGACATAAACGTTACAATATAGTCAGCAGTTATTAAAGTAAATAATGGAGAAAGTCCGTTTTAGCTGAAATACATCACAAATTAGGAATTAGTTATAGGAGATAAAAAACAAATGCCAACTTTTATCTACTAAACAATGCCTTGCTATGACAACACGCACGCACACACGCACACACACACACACACACACACACACACACACACACACACACACACACACACACACACACACACACACACACACACACACACACACACACACACACACACACACACACACACACACACACACACACACACACACACACACGCACACACGCACGCACACACGCACACACACACACACACACACACACACGTATACTCGCTTAGAGGCATTTTGGGGTCGCAAACCTAGAACCCCCTTCGGGGACTACCCTTTCTGAATGAGTTAGAAAGATTCTGTCAGAGCCATTTTTTTCATTTGACTCTCCAGATTCACAAAATCACCTCAGATTGTACTTTTTCACAACTTGTGTCCCATGAGTTTTTTAACCTTGACATTGGGGACAAAGAATTTTAAGGTGCATTTTGAGGACACGTACACAAACTCATAAATGTCCAGTTTGAGGTCTTTATTTCTTTTGTCTTAGTAAATATGTTATAAACCATATTTTATACAAGTAACTTCAGAATAATGACAAACATGTTTCATGTGCCAGTTTAAATGGTACATGAAACCAACAAAACCAACGCAATCAACATAATCATGAATTAAAATGGTATCAAACCACAAGCATTATTATAATTTCTTTCAATTGTTATATTCCAAAATATAAAAATAAACTGATAAATAAGTGCATACCTTACAAGTATGTTTTTGATCGATTGAACAGATATATAGGATACTGTACATAGGTCATCCGGGTTCTTAAATAATGTTTAACCCCTGATGCACACTGACTCCGGTCCGGCTTCGGGACCTGCGCAGGTCCCACAAGACTTAGAAAGTGCTTAAAATCAATGTTTGTGTTACACCGACCTCTGAGCTCTGGGCCGCGGGTCGGCAGCCGTGGGTTTGAGGAAAGAATCCACAAGAAGTCTATTTTTGCCGGACGCCACAGCATCTGGTGCAGCTTTCATCATTTGACGAGTGTTTCTTGCGTGAAACCAGGTAAATCTATGTGGCTTTCATCAAAAACAGACCGCAGTGAACCAGAGCTGGTGTGACAGGCGTCTGCAACCAGACTGGAGTCAGTGTACACTAGGGGTGACTCCTCCCACTGTCTATGTTCGACAGCATATGGCAGCTCTGTGTTTGGGTAAAATGCGCTCTATTCTACACCTTGACTCCAAAACTCATTTCCCTCCTTAACCACCTGAATGTTGTGGGCAAATTATGGTTTGGTGTCATCTTTTGAGTTCTTGGGACATTGGACAGCAAGAACAACTTCTGTTTTGTTACTGTGCACATGTTCCTAATTCGTGCTGTTTGGAACTCCACGATTACGGCAACAAAAAGTCTATGATTCATTGGACACAGACCAGAGTTCTCTAACCAGCTCACTGATTGATAATGACTTCTGGATCGAAGTTGAAAGTCTTGATTTTCAAAAACAGTCCAGATGACAACCCCTGAAAATCTTTTTCACGATTCTCTTTGTATTTCTTTTTTGAAGGTGGCTACTTTGAAAGAGGAAACTGAAGGTTGATCTTGAGTGTTGGAGCTGTGGGACCTTTGTCTTTTTGGGGGTATCAGGACTGTACTTTCTTGGACTCTGTGTTGAAGTGGATAGTCTGGCATTTCTTGTCGTTGATAATCTCTTCCTCTGTCTCTAACTTCTTACCAGTGAGTGAGGAATAGAAGCAAACATCACTGCAGTCTGTGGTTTTACCAATTCTTCAGGTATTTTTCTTGAAAAATGATTCTTGATTCTTGGGCTGTCTGTCTCAAACTCTTCCTGGCAACAATAACACAATAACACAATAACAATATACAAAGAAATACTGCCATTCAATACAGACTCATAAGTAAGAGTTGACTTTTGAGGACATTAAACACACTTACACACTGGGATGGGGACTAATTGGGGACAGTTAGTTATTTGAAGCCCTTAGCAATAGTAATACTGATAGGACAGGACTTTAGGGGACATCATACACACTCACACACTGAATGGGGACCAACTGGGGACCATCTTCTATGTCAACCCCAGAACAATAGTAATACTGATAGGACAGGACTTTAGGGGACATCATACACACTCACACACTCGAATGGGGACCAACTGGGGACCGTCTTCTATGTCAACCCCAGAACAAGAGTAATACTGATAGGACAGGACTTTAGGGCACATCATACACACTCACACACTCGAATGGGGACCAACTGGGGACCGTCTTCTATGTCAACCCCAGAACAATAGTAATACTGATAGGACAGGACTTTTGGGGACATTGTACACACTCACACACTCAAATGGGGACCAACTGGGGACAGTTGTTTAACTGATCACTGTAAAAATAGTAATTCTGATAGGACAGGACTTTTGGGGACATTGTACACACTCACACACTCAAATGGGGACCAACTGGGGACAGTTGTTTAACTGATCACTGTAACAATAGTAATACTGATAGGACAGGACTTTTGGGGACATTGTACACACTCACACACTCAAATGGGGACCAACTGGGGACAGTTGTTTAACTGATCACTGTAACAATAGTAATACTGATAGGACAGGACTTTTGGGGACATTGTACACACTCACACACACTCAAATGGGGACCAACTGGGGACAGTTGTTTAACTGATCAATGTAACAATAGTAATACTGATAGGACAGGACTTTTGGGGACATCATACACACTCAAACACTCGAATGGGGACCAATTGGGGACAGTTGTTTAACTGAGCTATGTAACAATAGTAATACTCAGAGGACAAGACCTATTGGGGACGTAATACACACCTGTGCACTATAATGGAGACCAACTGGGGACAATCAAGGTATTTTATGTAAATAATCTACTGCAGATGATGTAATGTAGAAGACACAAATATACACATTAATGGATTGTCTTTTGTAAAACCAACTCTTACCTGATTTTGGTGCTCTCAGTGATGTCAGGAGTAGATGTTTGCTGGAGAGAGAGAAAGATGCGTCAGAGAAAGGAAAGGATAAGTAATCAGTTCAAATGAAGCACAGTGTGTCAGTGGTTTACTGGGGACAGTACATAGACCGTATAAAAATCACTGGACGAGTGCAATGTCATAGAGTTTGACTCCAGCCAAATGAAGCTAATCGCAGCTAAAAGTTATAGTGGTTAAAGTGGAGCTAGCAGTTATAGCGGATAAAGTGGAGCTAGCAGTTATAGCGGCTGAAGTGGAGCCACACTCCATATTTGGAAATCGAGTGCGTATCTTGGTAACCACGGACCAATCAGGAGCGCGGTTGTTAACGGTTTCCACTCCTCGGTGAGAGGAGACGGCGGCAACGTGCGGCGCCAGCTGACAATCAAACCTGTTGCTAACATGAGCGAAACCGACCCTGGAAAAGGAAGCACCTGATTGGTCAGTTATTATTGTAATAAGTTGATTTGTGAAGAACATAACTTTAATCAAACACAGGATCATGTGGAGTGAGTCAGATGCACATTTTAGTTCCAGATGTGAGTTTGACAGAAGCCGTTTCAGAGTAAAGACACTAATGTCCCAATAGAAAGAGAATGGAGCTCGGCTTGAAGGAGCCAGAACAGCCTCCATGGATACTTCCTGTTTGGAGCATATGGCGGCAGCAGCTCGGGATGTCCAGTGTTTTTTTATACAGTCTATGGAACAGTACAATTGTAACTCCAGACTGGAGTGGATTTCCAGTTACCAGTCAATATTGAGACTCATACCTGTGGTTTGCCAATGTCCTCGTCTCATCAGCAACAGCAGGGAGGAACTGCTCCTGAAATAGAATTGTAATTAATTTGCCTATATATCAACAATGCTTATGCAAAATAAAATTGTATATGCAATAACACCACCATTTTTCGCCCAGACCTTTGGGGACATTGTACACATTCACACACTCGAATGGGGACCAACTGGGGACTGTCTTCTGTGTCAACTCCTTAGCAATAGTAAAACTGATAGGACAGGACTTTTGGGGACATTGTACACACTCACACACTCGAATGGGGACCAACTGGGGACCGTCTTCTATGTCAACTCCTTAGCAATAGTAAAACTGATAGGACTGGACTTTTGAGGACATTGTACACACTCACACACTTGAATAAGGACCAAGTGGGGACAGTCAGTTATTTGAACCCCATAGCAATAGTAATACTGATGGGGACAGGACTTTTGGGGACATTGTACACACTCACACACTTGAATGGGGACCAACTGGGGACAGTCAGTCATGGGCCGATGCAGTAATGAGAATTTGGGCAGCCAGGACAAATATATTTTTGAAGACATGTGCAAAATGAAGCCATAGTGTGTCAGTGGTTTGCTGGGGATTGTAGTGTAGCTTTTCTTTGCATATACAATATTTCTAATAGTCAAAACATTCAGGAAGTTTCTTTATTGTTGCCTCTTAGTATTACAACTCACCTGTGGTTTGTTGATGTCTCTGTTCTCAGCAGCAACAGTGATGAACCCCTCCTGAAACATGATAGAAATACATTTAAAGTTTTCATACCATAATAATAGGGCTGATTTTAAACTTGTATAACATCACAGTTTTAATTGGGACTTTGAGGGACATCACACACATTACACACTTGACTATGGACTAATGGGGGACAGCTGTTTATCCGAGTCATTTACATTAATATTATTGATAGAACATCATTTTTGGGGACATCACACACATACACACTCGAATGGGGACTATTTGGGGACAGTCATTGAAGTGCTTATGGCCTGCCCCTGCACTACAGCAGATACTACTCAGGAGCTCAAAGATGCACCATTAATGAACAAAGCCTTATCTCACGATTGGTATTAGCAGCTGTAGCTCAGTCATTTACACTTTTTGAGTCACCTGGAGCCAAGACAAGAAACTGTAACAAACTGACAACATAAAGTTACGTATAATAACCTTATTCTACCTTATTCTATTTTCCTGTTACACGGGGAAGACGAGCTCAGTAAAAAATAAGTTCTACTCGAACTAAAAAGCCGCTTTTTACACAAATAAATCTACTTTATATAATGTTTTAGCAGTCAGTCAGACTTTTCCCTCATCCACCACCGAGATCCCGCTGAACTGGAAGTGCCGTTACAGAGCAAAAAGAGGCAAAAGTGGGCGTGGAATAAGGTGAATACCTACCTCCTTACGCCATGGCCTCAGCATCCCTGTAGTTATGTGTCATTTCTTCACCCAAAGTAATGTCTTTCAGGGCAAAGAAACGAAGATGTGGCATTCTTGCCACTGTTAGAGTCTTCACATGATTGATTTTGTCTGATTGTCATTTACAAGTCTTCCCAGAGAACTGTAGAGAACACATGTTTAAAAAACAAAAATAGCTTAGTGATTGTTAATAGCTAATTAGCAGATGCAATGTGGTTGTTATTTGTGATCAATGCATGTATATACATATTTGCAATAATATTTATTATTTTCCTTCCATTTTCTGTACAAAATGCTCCAAATGATCACACCCTTTAAAAAAATGCAAAAAGCATTGTTCAAGATAAGTAGTAATGGTAAAACAGCTATCTTAGCATTTGCCAATTGTTTGTTAATTTGGATCATGGCATGTAGATCCACATGTGCAAGTGCATATGTATTTATTTTCTTCACATTCCAATTTGAATTATTTATAGAAAAGTCCCAACCCAAAAAACATCTCAGGCAAATGTAAGGTTTAAAGACAAAGACTTATAGCTGGCTTGGTAGCTTGCATGTTTTCAATAAGCTATCGTAGCAATTGCTACTTGCTACTTGCTACTTGCTAGCACAATGTGCTGATGGATTTGGATGAAGGCCTGTAGATCCACATTTGCCAGAGCATTTTATCTTCCTTTATATTAAACATGTTGCTCCACATTGTAAAATGCTTTAATGATGTAATTATGTTTATAGCTTTAATTTAAAACAAACTTTTAACGTTTCCTTACCTTGAAATGGTGTGGTTTAAGTTTTCTTCTCATGGGAACAGGAGCTTAATTAGGAGGTCGATGTAAACCCTCATTTGTCCAGGTGTGGTCCATCGTAGAAAGGGTTTCAGGGGTCGTCATCTGGACGTTGTTTGAAGATCGAGACGTTTTGACTTTTATCCAAAAGTCATTGTCAATCAGAGAGCTGGTATGGGAACTCTGGCTTATATGCTACTCTAAGTAGAGTCCTGCCCCCAGGTGAGGAGTCACTGAATGCCTGTCTTTGTTTGGAAAATTGTTTGTCTAGTGTCACCTGAAATTTGATAATTGGCCTGCCTTTGTTAGTTTAATAGCTGGCCCTGCCCAATTTCACCTGTGGCTAAGATCTAATATTGTCTTAGATCTATTGTTCTATTGATAGCTGGCTGTAGCTCCATCCTCACTGCTGATGACCTCATTAGCATTTGACTGGCCTATTGATTTGGACCAAGGTGTTAGGAGTAATAAATCTTAGCCAAATTAAATCTTAAGGCCCCATTCCTGTTTAGAGACGGATTCTCTCGTTTGACAAAAATGGCCTCCTTTACCCCTATTTCAAACCAATTCTTCTCTCTGCTCAATATCTTCACCTCACTGTCCTCAAATGAGTGGTTTGTAGCTTTTAGGTGCAGATGGACTGCACTTTGCGGTCCAGCTGTGGTTGATATTCTGTGTTGGTACAGCCTTTTGTGTTTTGTGCAGGGGCTGTTTGGTCTCTCCTATGTAACGTTCTTTACAACTGTCCTCACTGCACTCTATCAAATAAACTACATTGCTCTGTTTCTCTGTCGGCCTCTTGTCTTTCGGGTGGACCAGTTTCTGTTTAAGTGTGTTGCCAGGTTTGTAATAAACAGGGATGTCGTGTTGTCTAAAAATCCTTTGAAACTTCTCAGACAGGCCCGAGACATAGGGGATAGAGACCCCCCTCCTGCTAGGATCTTTATCCTGTGTTGTAGTGTCCTGATCACTCCCAACTTGTGCTGCAGTGGGTGGTTAGACCCGAACAATAAGTACTGATCTGTGTGGGTGGGTTTCCTGTACACTTCTGTCTGAAGGCTGCCTTCCTCCTCTCTGATTGTGGAGCAATCAAGAAACGCCAACCGGTTGTCCTTAGCATCTTCTCGGGTGAACTTGATGTATACATCCAACCCACTGATATGCTCAGAGAACGTTTCCAGCTCTTGTTTCTTGATTATCACAAAGGTATCATCCAATTAACGCAGCCAGAGGCTAGGAGGTGTGCCCAGGAAGGAGGTCAGAGCCTTCCTCTCAAAGTGTTCCATTTAAAGGTTAGCTACGATCAAGGAGACCGGAGAGCCCATAGCATAGCTGTGGATCTGTTTGTAAAAGTGTCCCCTGAATTGGAAGTGAGTTGTGTTAAGGCAGATCCAATAATTGGCAGATGTGTTTAGGTGTGAGTTTGGTCCTTTCCGGTAGGATAGAGTCCTCCTATAGTTGCATCCTCACTGCTGCCACTGCCTCCGAGGTTGGAATACAAGTAAAATCAAATCAAATCAATTTATTTTTATAATGCCCAAAATCACAACAACAGTTGCCTCGATGGGCCACAGGTAAAAGCAGTTCAGATAACTGTCCCAGAATGCCCCTGTCCTTTGAAAAGGGACACCACATCATACGAGACCATAACGTCACCTGGGTCCATTTGGAGGTGTCTCACTTTGCTCACAAAGTGCTGTGTGTTTTCCACACAATGTTCTGAGTTTCCCACTAACGGAGCCAAGATGGTGGTCAAGTGTTTAGCTGCATTGTATGTGATGGAGTCCGTGCTACACACCATGGGACATTCTCATTGTGGATTTTGGGAAGGCATGGAATGGCTTCACCAGGATACAGTCGTACAGTACAGTACAGTAGTACAGAGGCCTGTCAATCAACTCCTCCTTCTCAAGCTTCTGTAGACAGTCTATAACAGGGGTGTCCAAACATTTTCCAGCGAGGGCCACATATTGAAATATAGACCAAGCGGAGGGCCACAAATCAATCGCGAAACGTTAAAAAAAGTTGCATTTATCTGATGTTTTAAACACCACCACATCTACATTCAGTCTCATTGCCTTAATATCAGGTCTGTATTGCACCAAAATGTTAGTTATTTAGGTTGGAATTGTAGAAAATCTGAAATGTGCTATAAATAGTACTTATCAGGACAATGTGGGCTAATCCACCAGGAAGCCTAAGGGCCAAGAAAAATTGGTCTGAGGGTCGCATTTGGCCCCAGGGCCTGAGTTTGGACATGCCTGGTCTATAACCTTCTTCTTGTAGCTACAGTCTTTCATATGTGGAGGTGTCCTCAAGGAGACTGTTGACTTTGGACTCATAGTCCGCTGTGTTCAAGATCACTGTGCAACGTCCTTTGTCAGCTGGTAAGATGTTTATGCTATGGTCCTTCTGTAAAGCTGAAAGTGCCTTCCTCTCTTCTGGTGTGATGTTAGAGAGGCTTGGCACTGTTTAGAGTGGTGGTGACCCGCATCCTGAGGTCTGCTGCTTCGGTATCACTCAACTTGTTGTTTCTGATGGCTGTCTCTGTGGCTGTGATGTAGTCTGTTGTTGGGATATGGTTGATGGTGACTGAGAAATTGAGTCCTTTGGAAAGGACATCTGTTTCTGCCTGAGTCAGGATGCGGTCTGAAAGGTTTTTGATCCGGCTCTTCCTGTTAATACTTGTCTCACCTTGGGCTGTCCCTAGCCTCCTGTTATGCTGATCTTTACTAGTGTTGATCTTTTCCAAAAGTGAGGAGAACTTCTTGATTTGCTGTTCCTTACTTTTCTTGTGCTGTGCTCCCTGTGCGATCTGTGTAAAATCTAACACTCTTCTGAGAATATCTTCAGGGACAATGCTCATAAGTTTCTTCTGAATAATTTCCATTCTGTACCTCAGTTTATCTATTTTGGTGTTCATTCATTCAATGAATGAATGAATGAACTATTTTGGTGTTGTTCTCCCTAATTCTTTCACTAAGCATCTGCATCAGATTTCTTCTCCAAATCTTCTCTGCTCTGTGTCCTTTAACTGGGGATTTGATCTGTAGGCTCCTCGGAATGATGTTACGCTGTCTACATCTCAAGTTAAACCGGAGGTGCTTTCTGTTGTTTGCTAATTTCCTGGCTGTATTCTCAAGCTCCTGTACCAGATCTAAGGTACCTTGCCCAAAATTCTCCAGAATTCTGCCTTTGTTAGTTTAATTCTGCCTTTGTTAGTTTAATACTGGGCAAGGCCAACTATTAAACTAACAAAGACAGGCCAATTATCAAGTTTCAGGTGACACTAGACAAACAATTTTCCAAACAAAGACAGGAGTTCAGTGACTCCTCCCTGTGGGCAGGACTCTCAGTACTTAGAGGAGCATATAAGCCCGAGTTCCATTACCAGCTCTCTGATTGACAATGACTTTTGGATAAAAGTCGAAACGTCTCGATCTTCAAACAGTGTCCGGATGACAACCCCTGAAACCCTTTCTACGATTAATTAGGAGGAGCAAACATTTCCTGCAATCATGTTGTTTTCCCGTGTTACTTTCTAAGTTTGCTCCGCCCTTTTCCCCTTGTGCTTGCCTTTTCAACACAGGTGGCCCAACACTGCAAATTTTGGCTTTGTCTAATTGATGTAAAGTAACACAGATCCATCAGATCATAGAAGAAAACACGTTTGGATCTGGCTACTGTTCAAACTGTTGAATTGGGACTTCTGTTCTGGTATAAATACAGGTCTGACGTTACACACAACCTCCATTTGGGGACATGTGCAATTCCACACACAACCACCAGGGGGAAATGTTGAGGGATACACAAATTGAGTGGGGGGGCAGTTTTGAAATCACACACACACACAAAAAACTGAAATAAGTCACTTTTAGGGACAGTTGAGATTTTAAGAGGGAAATGTATTTTGGAGCTTGGAGATGGCATTTTCAATGAAATCTAATTGGGGACCATGGTTTTTGTCCCCATTTGGATTTGGGTCCCCAATCTACTGGTGTGTATTCTGACTCATGTCCCCAAAATTGGCCTAAGCAAGGACACACACACACACACACACACACACACACACACACACACACACACACACACACACACACACCCACACACACACCCTTATTTGGTGGAAAAGCAAGCTGGCACACAGAACCAGCCCCTTGGTGGAAAAGGGGTATTTGTGAAGCTGACCCTAGTTTTGGCCTCTGCTGTCTGATTTATAGAGCTCTGCACAGAGAAAAATCAGATTTGAAATCCCGTCTAGATTCTTTGTTAAATGCAAGGTGGAGTTAAGCTGCTGCTGGAGACAGAAGACTGTGACTAATCTGGACATTTAGGGAATATCAAAGTAAAAAGTCCAGATGAAACGCCTATAGAATGCTTTTTTCTCATTTATGGTTTTGGACAAACTGATCCTGATCCATGTCATAATGGTTGATTTGACTGAAAATATGTGGTTAAATCCTTTCATCTTTACCTACTCAGGAGCTTATATGAGTTGGTGGACAAAATTAAATCAATACATTTAGAAAAATTCCAACATCCCACCAGTGGGACATTGGAATGTAAGATTATACTCGTAAGATGCTTTTAACGAGTACTGAACGAGTACTGAACGAGTACTGAAATGAAATCAAAGTAGGTTGCCGAGTTAATAATTTTTGTATTTAATCAAGTCAATTGTGATTTATTTGACTTTTTTAGTCCAACATGTTTGCATACTTTTGTATAATTCCAAGAAAAAATGATGGGTAGAATGTAAATTATAGTGTAGATTTCTGTGAACATTGTGGGATTTGCGAGACTTTGATACTGTTTAAAAGTGGCACAGTGATTTACATCGCAATGACCTAAGTATCCTCTTTATTAAGTCTAAAACATTCCCCTCAAAAATCAATACAAGCATCATTAGCATATCAGTCTTTACTCGCAGGTTATCACACCTTCATTGTCTCATTCCTCCTCTCTGTTTCCCATTACAATGCGCCGCTTCAAATCCATTTATCAGACGTACAGCGCACAGAAAACCAGTCCAGATGATGTATTCAACCCCAGACTCTTTAATGCCCATATTCCAGATACAATCACAGCCCGAGCAACCGCCTTAAGCTGCGGAATGGGACAAAACACGGTGACACGGCGCATATCTGATTTACTGCAAGTCTGAAACGCATTTACACACTCTGTCAAACCCAGGCGATGCACGGGGCCCATAAAGAGCGCTATAAATGCAACGACTGCACCTTTCAATCCATCACTCGCCCGTTTGACCCCTAAACACCGACGGCACGTAGCAAAAAACCCGCCTCCTTTATACAGTAGCAGAGTCGGGACCCGCCTCCAGAAGTCGCACACCCAAACAGTGCACGGTGCAGAAGAAGGAGAAGGTCATGTGCGGATTTAAAGAGGCAGAACGGCATCGCACTCGAACAGATGGAGCGCATTTCTGTAAGAGTCAAGTGTAGTTTCACGGATGGAAACGCAACGATTTTGTGCAGCGTAAGTGTGTCTTTAGGTTTGATCGCTGTCTAAATAGAGGTCAATAAGTGGTTGAGACTTCACAAATAAACTAAATTACACAGTATTGGAGAGAAAATGTTGTAAAGCTAGTGACTTCATATAATTTGGTTATTCTAGTTATAGCCAGGGGCGTCGGACTGGGGGGGGTAAAGGATACTGGTTTCTCCGGGGCCCAGGGCAGGGACGGGGCCTCAAAAGCATGTTTCTTTCTCAGTTGCATTTTTCTACACTTTAATCTTTTTTTGTTCTAATAAAATGCAGTAAAGTCCTTGAAAGACTAAACACAATTATACTATTATCTGAGGGCCCCATCACCCTTTTAAAAATATAAAATATAATACATGTACAGATGTTTATAATCTGATAGTCATCGCAAAAGCAAACAGTACTGTATCATAATAGAGCCGGTAGCGTCACAGGATGCCTATACATTTGTGAGTTATCGTTAGGTGTATGTGGAAACCATACGGTGTATATTCTAGCAATAGTGAATGATGATAAAAATGACTGAATTTGCTGTAATAAATAGATCATATATAAAATGATGTATTGAGCCTCACTGAGAAGGTTTGTACCTGGGGCCCATACGCCCCTGGATAAAGCACAGTGTAACAAATGATAATATTAGCATTAGCAGCTAACTATATTATCTGAGGGCTGCAGTGATTGATCATATATCACTGTAATATATATATATATATATATATATATATATTATATATATGCACAGTGGCAGAGCGGCTAGAGCTTCTGCCTCTCAATAAGGAGATCGTGGGTTCGAATCTCAGACCACCCCAACATCGTGGTTTCGAATTCTGAACCACCCCAACATCACACGATCTCTCTGGGTGGAGTCTGCATGTCCTCCCCGTGTTACCGTGGGTTCTCTCCGGGTTCTCCGGCTTCCTCCCACCGTCCAAAGACATGACTGTGTAGGTTAATTGACAACTCTAAATTGTCCCTAGTGTATGAATGTGAGAGTGAATGGTTGTCTGTCCTTGTCTCTGTCTCTCTGTGTCAGCTGCGATGAGTTGGCCACTGTCCAGGGTGTACCCCGCCTAAGGCCCAAAGTCACTGGGATAGGCTCCAGTCACCCGCGACCCCTAACGGGAATAAGCGGTAGAAAATGAATGAATTAATAAAGATTTTAAGATTGTTGTCAATAATACACTATATTTTCAAATATTCGATCTAGATTATTTCAGTCTCTATATTTTAATCTTTATTTGGTTGATAATGTGTTTAAAAAGTCTCTACAATTGAAATAATCATTCAACAAGTCGAGTAATTGAAAAAAAATAAATCTCTGACAATTTGAATATAATCGTAAAAGCTTCAGTTCTAGTCTTATTTAAGTTATTTTAAAAATGAAAAACAAAAACACAAGTAGCTACAGAGTCTCTTATCAAAGTTTCAGTTCTCAGTTAAGTTTTTAGTTTACTTAGACTTTTTTTTAAAAATAATTGAGGAATGAAACAAATAATTTCCTTTATAAGAATCACTTTGACTCTGTACTTCTTTGAATGACTTTTTTGTGTAAATTGTGCTCTACAAACACATTTGCATTGCCATTTGGCCCCGCCTATATTCCTCCATAAAAGTTTGGTTGTATAACTTTCACACATTGGCTGTAAGATTAGACTCCACACGGTTATGGTTAAGTGCCCATTTTTATCTCCATGTAGAGCTCATTATCCAAAATTGTTCAAACATCTGCGAAACTCAAACAGTCGAGATTTTACTCTCTACTCATTTTACTATTCCGTCCAAATTTAAACCACTCCACCTGCTCGAACAATCATTAACAACCTGTCGCTAATTTCCTCTGCCATTTGCACACTTTTGCTTGTAACAAAAATCATCAGGGGAATTCATGGGCTTCTGTTTCTTGTTTCTAGGCATTATCTTGACTTTTGTCCGTTCAAAAGATATAATATTTAGCTTTTAAATTGTTCATTGATATGGAAAATGTGTTATATTGGATTTTCATCACTCTGAAATCTATAGAGAGTCAACAATGATACAACCAAACCTGGAAAAAAATAACCTTTCTTTGACATTTTGATAATTATATGTTTAATTAAAGGTGCACTATGTAACTTTTCTGATGGGGTGTTCACTACCTGGTTGATCTTGCAATGTTCAACAGTATGGTTTAAACTTATCTGACTTGCATTTATTCAATTACAAGTGTGTGTGTAGCTCAAAAATACACTGAAAACATGCATTCTTATACCAACTTGTCTCCATGGAGATAGTCACGTTTTAATGCCGTTAGGGCTGTAATCGACTAAAGAAATGCTCGATCGACTAAAGAGTAAATTAGTAAATGGGGGCTAGCGCTGGCAGAAGCTCTCAAAAGGACTACGATTTTGGGCAAAGACAATACTGTACACACAGATCATACAAGTAAATGGCATCTAGGGCAGGTGGTTTGACCAAACATCAACAACATTATCACGATATAATAGAGAACATTTGCAATAAGTGATGATAAAAATGACTCTAGACTAAATACTAGAAAAGGCACCAATATTTGACTTGTGTAAAGGTGCTTTCCCCATTTTTTTTCATGTAAGAAAGTAAAATGTCTGCCAATTATAGAGCATAGAACCTTTAAGGATAATTAAAATGTATTGTTATAATTTTGCTTCCACTCCTAGCGTTCGCAATTTTTTGCAATATCAGATTCACTGCGCAGCTATGAGGAAAACCTGCTGCAGTGTACATGGAATTATATCGCGAGAAATCAAATGAAAATATATCATGAATCATATGATATGGTCCAGCTCTGACAGCATCTTCACACGTGAAAAGACAGTCTAAACATTCCAAAAGTCTAAGTCAGGCATGTCCAAACTCAGGCCCGAGGGCCAAATGCGGCCCTCAGACCAATTTTTCTTGGCCCTTAGACTTCCTGGTGAACTGGCACACATCATTGTCCTGATAAGTACTATTTACAGCACATTTCAGATTTTCTACAATTCCAACCTAAATAACTAACATTTTGGTGCAAAACAGACCTGATATTAAGGCACTGAGACTGAATGTAGACGTGGTGGCGCTTAAAACATCAGATAAATGCAGCTTTTTTTAACGTTTCACAATTGATTTGTGGCCCTCCACTTGGTCTATATTTCAATATGTGGCCCTCGATGGAAAAAGTTTGGACACCCCTGGTCTAAGTCTTTGGACCCATTAGTCTCTATTATTGCTGTTGCCCATACAAATCCTTAAAATTCTTACAAATGAGTCCACTAATAAAAGTTCTGGTCAATTTAGACACCACCAACCAATTCAATGTCTAAAGAACTAAAGTCTACAATCCTGATTCTATGTACATCTCCATGGAGATGTGTGACCAACCCTCCACCAGAAAAAGGTTGCATTGCACCTTTAAATGTATGCTCTTTATTAGTATACCATTCTATATAAATTAAAATAGTAGTGATGGACCCAAATTCACCTTTGACACCAATTTCCAAACAGAAACAGGTTAACCTTTTCTGAAAACATACTATTATCTGTTTATTTAATTTGCCAGCCGTTCGAGTTGTAGTTTAGAACTTGTCTGGTCACATTGTCCTGACACTGTCTTTCTCTGTCACCGTTCACACTCCTCTGGTGCGTCTGTGTGAGCGCTCTGGACAGGCTGCTATTATTGCTCTTTTGGACAGGCTCCTTTTGTACGTGTCACTCTCTGTCTGACCAGCAGGGGGGCGCGGAGAGCGAGCGGGGGGGGCGAGCGGCTTCAAAATGACCACAGTCTTGTGCATTATATTCTGTCCTGTCTGTCTTTCTGTCTTCATCTGTAATTGACACACACTTTACACACGTCCGACCTCCTCGCCGCAGTCGGAGTGGCGTTTGACAGCTCAAGACCCTTAAATCAAACTTGTCTGAAATAGTGTGTGTTTATGTGCGCCGGGCTGGCAGTGACGGCCATGGCTGATATCAGGTTATTAGAAAGGCTGTACCAGATTTATTTCATGTAATAATGAACAGAGATATTCCAAAAGCAGCTCATAGCATGAAAATTAGACCGGAGTGCACTGTCTTCATCTAATTATACTTTTATCCTCTGCTGTTAGCATGCTCGTTAAACTCCACTCCAGCCTCTGAAAGATGTAAAACTATATTGTTTTTTCATTAATGCAGCTCTCAGCTCAAACAGATGACAAATCATGTCTCAGACTGGCAGAACACTCAAGGTCATTTAAGCCAAGTTTTATGTCCCAGAGTCATCCCATTGGTCAGCCTCTTTCATGCTCTGAGAGACAGATGAAGTTACAGTGAAGTGAGCTCAGTCATAAGCAGACAATAGCTTTAAAGGAAACATATTATGCACTGGAGGAACTCTTTAAAGCCACCTCCCTCTTGAGTGGTTCTGGCTCCACAGTCCAAGTGGATGCGTCAGTCCTAGTTAATCTGCAGCCTGTCCGTCCGTGGGAGTAGGATCTCTCCTTCACTGTGGTTCTCCCCGAGGTTTCTACTTTTTCCCATGGGGTTTTTTGTAGTTTTTCCTCGCCGCGAAGGAGGGTCAAAGGACAGGGGCATTCTGGGACAGTTATCTGAACTGCTTTTACCTGTGGCCCATCGAGGCAACTGTTGTTGTGATTTTGGGCATTATAAAAATAAATTGATTTGATTTGATTTGATTTGACTAGCCTTTAAACATGCTTGTTGAGTACCTTAAATTTGCTATATCATGTTTTGAAACAGCAACTAAACATTGTTTATTATGGACTAAATGAAAAGATTTCTCAGCTGTGTGCAATGACACTTACTGAGCCTGACACCTAGCGCTTACTCAGTTTAGTTAGTTAGTTATTTTAGCACTTTAAGACACGCAATGATTAACCTAACAATAGCAGTTATCGTGTTTAGACTTTAACAGAATTGCTCAGAAAGAGTCTGGTGATGATTTAAGGACTTAAAACAGGAGAAGATTGTAAATCTTCTGAAAATCATCACTGATGATGAGGGAGTTCAGCAGGAAGTTCTTTTGACACCCAGAAAAGAACATTCCTCAAAACAGCGTAAATGCAGCTGAATGCAACTTCAGTTATGTTTTTGATGATGGAACATTGTTAGAACAGGGTTAAAAGCTCAAAAAAATCACCATAGCAGAATATGTGTCCTTTAATTTAAGGTAAGACAAGACTATTTGAGCACAATGTGTAAAAGTGAATGTGCTTTTCAGAACAAAAATGGTATTCACAAGTCCATTGACATAGACATAAATCAATAAACAATAAAAGAGTGCAGACAAAATCATTTCAGTCGTTTGCACATCTAAAAAGCAGTTTTAGGATCGAAACATTGTCAGAGTGCAGGTCTTTCTCACGTCTCTGGCACCAGCAGGAGGCTCTAGCATGGCATACGTCATGTCGTGGTGCTCAGCTGTAGACAGATTTCTACTTGTACTTCCTGGTTCTAGTCAGGGCTTGGGCAGCAAGTTCTGTGTAGGATTCCCAAACAAAAATAGGTAAGTTGTAATGATCTATTGTATGGATAAACTTAACCTCTCGATGTGTAGAATGGAGATATAGGTTTGTTAGTGAAAACAATGCTGCGGCACTTTAAACAACTGGATATAGCTGTGTGACATGCGTTTAATTTGAAAAGTTTGATCTGAGTGAAATCTTTTGTTGAATTTGGAGATGACAAGTGCAATAAATCTTCTTCTTCCTTCAACTAATATTAAATACAAGCTGAAAATGTCATGTCCCAGAGATGACATTTTCAGCTTGTATTTAATATTAGTTCAATCAAAGTAAAAACAACTGTTGTTTTTCAACTGTTGAGTACAAATGGGTTTGTTTTGTTCTGGTGCCAATCTTCAACATCCTTTCCTTATAGTCTCTGTCCCTCCTGTGGAAGTGCCCAAGTCATCACAGTCTGTAACTTTCCAAAACTTTTCCAAAACACGAACAGCCAACTCATTTGTCACTCCCGAATTGAAAACCAACATCTTCTGCTTAAATGTTCACTAACTTTCCTGATAGCACCATAAAAAAATAATAAAAATCAAAAATTACAGGCATCTTTAACTCCATCTCCTGCCCATTATGTGTCAAACATAATTATAAATCTCAAAACTATCCTGCATACCTTTTAACATTTTAAAAACTAAAGCACGTCATGAAGAGTGAAGCTCCATCCAGTTGGGTTTAATACTCAATTATCAACCCCTAACCCTAAACTAACACTAACCTTACCCAACTTGGCTATCAGGAATAATAAATTGTTCCCCGGTTTTAGTTAATTTTTGAATTTCTGTCAGGAATCAGCTCTGTGCCAGGATCTTGATCAGTACATATATACATGTGGAGGATACAGGACGACATTGGTGCCACTGTAACAATTTCCATCTTTACACGAAAACCACAACACTTTCCCTTTTCTCTCGATGGTGATTTGCTAATTGAGCACGGCCCGTCTGAACCGGTCTGAGCCTGTCTGGAGCAGGAGAAGTCTAGACAGAGACTGATGGAGCCGAGCTTTGGGTCAAGGATACAGCTGTCTCACTGCACTGGAGGCATCAGCACACCAGCAAACCCAAGGACAGTCATCTACACAATATGGAGATTACATTCACGCCGTAGGGTCAGAGTGCGCCGACAAGAGAGCGCAGGCCTTGAGGTGCTTCGGTTTTGTATGTACAGTGGAAATGCATGGATTTGTGTCACGTAATGCAGCGAAGAACAGAGGAAACGATGAATACTGTTGCACAATATGACATTGCCTTGGCTAACAACGATGAAAAGACTCAAACAGAAACGTCAATTTACTTTTTTGAGCGGTCAGCCATGTTCCCTCATGGAAAACACACCTGGAGCTGGAGTTAACTTTATTCACAGTAGTTTTATTAATGCCATTTAGGAGATCGTCTTCTGTGCTCTTTCTCTGAGGCTCACAAAAACAGTCGATTTGGAATTTCTCTGACGTAGAATGCCGGAGTCCATAAATCATCATGAGACTCGCTCTGAGAATTTCTTCATCAAATTGCGATCGTCACAACTGCGTGCCTACATTAGCATGTTAGGGCAAGCTAACTATTGTTTATTTCACCATGATAATTCCCACTTCTGCCAGTAGATGGAGCGCTAACATAAATCAAAGTATTCCAGTTTCCCCAATTGACTTAGAACAGGCATGTCCAAACTAAGGCCCGAGGACCAAATGCGGCCCTCAGACCAATTTTTCTTGGCCCTTAGGCTTCCTGGTGAACTGGCCCACATTGTCCTAATAAGTACTTTTTACAGCAAATTTCAGATTTTCTACAATTCTAACCTAAATAACTAACATTTTGCTGCAATACAGACCTGATATTAAGGCACTGAGACTGATGTAGAATGTAGCTCTTCAAACATCAGATAAATGCAGCTTTTTTTTTAATGTTTCAAGATTGATTTGTGGCCCTCTGCTTGGTCTATATTTCAATATGCGGCCCTCGATGGAAAAAGTTTGGACACCCCTAACTTAGAACATGCGCAGTCTTTCAGCTACTCCTAACTGTGGCAGTGACAAAACTCTTCCTCCAACCATTCAAAGACAGTTCAATTGGTCACTCAAAAATTCCCCGAGTGGATGAGTGAATGAATGTGAGAGTGAACAGTTGTCTGTCTATGTCTGATAATTTCTCAGTATTTAAAGGTGCACCGTGTAAATGATCTGGTGGAAGGTCAGCCACTGGACATATTATCTTGAATGTTGTTTTGTAATAGAAAGATTAATTGTGGAAACATATTGTACAAGGAAGTTGTTCCACGAGTGTTTTCAATGGCAATGCCGATTATTATTGGCTAATCTGACTAAAGAATGTTTTAACAATGTAAATGTGGCAAAAATGAACGAGGGAAAAGTCTTGCCGCTAAAATGTTACATAAAGCAGGTTGATTTGTGTAAAATGTTTAATGAACACGAGCAACAACAAGTCAACAACGCACCGATTTCCTGGTCAGTCTGAAAACGGCTTTTTAGTCCATGTAGAACTTAATCTTTGTTGAGCTCGTCTGCTCCATGTAAACAACTACAACAGAAACAAGACGGCGGCGCGTACGGCAACTTCCAGAATAAGATGAATACTGTAAGGCAGTGTATCTCAAACTGTGGTACACATTTTTTCTGGTGGTACATGGACACCTCTTCAATTGTAATGTTTACTTCATTTACAGTTTTTTTTTTTCTCTTCCTTTAGTAAATTTCTAGTTGAAACTACTGTGGTAAGGCTGTTTTCCTACTTAAGACCTGGTTTATCCCTCATTTCGCCAAATATTTTCTTTGGTGGTACTGCAGTGCGGTCAGCCACCTGTTAGAGCCAACAGAGAAACTATTACTTTGTCTGGAATGTTCCACAGGATGGCATCAATCATAGCTAGCAGGTGGCCAA
The DNA here is from genome assembly GCA_019453435.1 of Rhinogobius similis. Classification (NCBI taxonomy): domain Eukaryota; kingdom Metazoa; phylum Chordata; class Actinopteri; order Gobiiformes; family Gobiidae; genus Rhinogobius; species Rhinogobius similis. Next base: position 10,378,973 of record CM033635.1, on the reverse strand, counting down.
GTTACAGGTCAGATCTGTGGAGACAAGTGCAAAATGAGCAATTAAAACCCCTGCAATCGAATAAATGTAAGCTAGAAGTTCAATGCCAGACAGTGGGTCATTCCAGTTAAATCAGGTGGTACATACAGAACAATACTTATGTTTTCATTCCTGGCATTTACGATTCATTTCTCGTGTACATTTGGAGCAGTTTGGGATTTGAGCTGAAGTGATGTAGCTCATTTTCATTCACATCCTTTTCACGGCTGTTGTCAGATTGAGAGCCAAACGGTTGTAAAGCTGCCCCGGGGCGTGTTGCATTTATCATCTTGCGTTTGTTTATTGGCATGGGACCGCGACGCCACTTATTTGGGGAGTTGATCTTGCGTGGCGTTCGATATTAAATCCTCGGGGAGAAGATGTGGCTTTAACACCAACTGCTTCCGCTGCAAAAAAGTCAAACAAGACGACCTTAATTTTATCGACACGAAGCGCAGTGCACATCAGTGGAGGGGAAAATTAGGACTGAGGAATAATTGCAGCGCTGATGATGGTCGTCGCTGGTCTTCTGACTGTCACACAAATCAAAACAACAATAAAACAAAAACAAAATATTAGGCTACAGTTAAATACGATTTCTAGAGGTGTCACATATTTTCCTTCATCGACTAAAGCTGTGACTGGATCCAGGTCTACGTTTTACTAAAGTATTGTATTTACGTAAACGTTTTGAGTATCTATACATTACTTAAATACATTTTACAGTGGATACTTTTTACTTTTACTTCCCTAAATGTTAGAGCAGGTCTGTGTTTTGTACTCCACTACATTTTCCCTTTCCATATTGTTAATTTGAGAGCTTTTGTGCCAACATCATCCCTAAAGGTGCAAGCAAAAAATACAAATAAATGCGTAAAACTGATAAGAAAACTGATAAATACAAAAAAAATAATGTTTTTTTTAAATTGATTCAGTTGTGTCTGAGGATTGCAAATAAACACTTCTCAATCCAAACTACAAACTTGACTCTTAAAAATCTCAAATGTGAAATACTTTAACTTTTTTCTCTAAAGAACATTTTCGAACTGGTACATCGGTACTTTTACTTGAGTAGATTTGTGTGTGAGTCTTTGTGATTAACCCCATGTATCTGTACTTTTACTTTTGTGGGTAAATTTTGCACAGATATATTGCCCCGTTCTGGAACATCGTCCCGCAGCCTGCCACAGCAGAGTCGTGGGTTATGTCAGCACTGCTTTTCTACTCCACAACAGGAGGTGCAGTATGGGCTCTGGTCTAATCTCCCAGAATTCCCATGAGCATGATTGACAGGCGGATCAGCCAGTCAGACAAACACACAGTCAGTCTGTCCTCTGCAAAACAACCAAACACTATAAATGTGAGATGAGACAGGAGACCAGTGAGGTGGTCTCTTTATGTGTGACTGAACTAATTCAACTGATTGCACGGATCTGTTTGAGTTTGGCCCGAGGAGGTGACGACCAAACTGTAATTTGATCGTTTTCAGACTCTAGAATGTTATGATGTCATATGGCCAGATACAAATGAAATATCTAAAAGGTAAATTCTCAAATGTTTAAAGTGCGTATGACAGTTTTTCTTTTTTAAAATCATTTTCTAATTTTGACTTTGTTTGCTGTATCAGTACCTGTAAATATAAATTACAGTTTTACACCAATCAAGTTGCAGTTTGTGGAGAAAAATGGCAAAATCTGTAGAAAGTTACAGGAAGTAAATAAAAAGATGACATCACACTAGGGAGACAAAGGTTATGCATAATTTACACAAAACTACTTTTTTGACCCTTTAAACATTAGTTCAACAAATTAAAGGTGTTCACATGCATTTTTATTTGCCCAGTGAACAGGAGGATCACTTGGATTGTGATTTCTCATTCCCCAGTGTGTCATCATTTACAACCAGGAAGTAAAATTAAAGCCCTAAAAAAGAACCGCTAAACTGGGATAAAAACTTGAGAAGATTTTTTTTTTCTTCTAAATTTACCCTGACTGCATTTTAATGAGTAGTCCAACCCTTTAACACTTTAATCTGATGATTAGTGACTAGAATCATTAACTTTTGGTCAAAAAGTTTATAGCAATATTCTTTTTGACTGCCTCCATCTGTATTAAATATTATTGTCCTATAGAATTTTGTGATGTCATCTGAAACCCAGCAATATAAACTAATTTGACTTTGCAGAACATGCATCAAAATGTCTGCTTTTTGATGAAAAAGTATGTTTATCTGTAATTTACTCAATCAGGATGGCCTCAAGCGGCATCACTTTAGCTTTGTCTGTCTGAGGCAAATCTCATATTTACAGTCCATTTGCAATTTAAACAATGAATAAATTAATCCGCAGAAGAATAATTACAAGATTAGCTAAATAACTATTAGCTGCGGTCCTGAAATGTGCACACACTTGACTTTTTCAACCAGCAAATGAAACTTCTGTTCTCTATATCTCAGTTAAAGCATTCAGATAATGACATTAAATTACTGCATGTGGAATGATTTTGGAAATGTATCGTTTGAACTGTCTCGTGCTCGACATCTGCTGTGAATCCACTCGTCTAATAATATACCATGGATCTTAACACTCACAAAACATTTTATGAAGCCTTTTGTCCCAAGGCCTAGCAGTAAAATATGGTTGACAACACTGAAGTCACAGAAGAACATGTTTTTAGCATTTGGTATTTGATTGAAACCCCTCCAGACTCAATCATTTGCCACTAGCTCCATCTGAATGTTTTGTCTATTAAGCGATCCTTCTGTCTCCGGAGCGTTGCAGACAAGCTCTTTCATCCTCTGTTATATATTGTACAAGCGAAAACAAACCAAGAGCCAGAAGCAATCATGTTCCTGCTTGTGTAAACTCAAATATGCTGTTCGTTGTGGAAAATTGCAAACTTTAGTTCAGAGATGCACTGGACTCCTCGGATGACCTCAGCGTAATATAGAAGTTCTCTCCTCTTTTATCGACTTGGAGAAAATGATAAGTGAGTCGTGCCTTCTCAGGATTTGACAAGATCTTTGTTCCTTTGGCTATCTTCAAGTGTAAATGTGTAATTACATGCATATCACGAAAGAATATTTTCTCTCTGCTTTTTAATTGTACTTCATGTTTAATAGTCACTGGAGAAGGTTTATAGGATGCTTTTTTTTATTGTTATTTGGCCTTAAACATGCTCTACAGTATCTTAAATTCATCATCTCAAAAAAATGTTTATTATGAACTCCATGAACATGAATATGAACATGTTTCTCTGCAGTTTGCCCTATAGTTTATGCAGCCAGTAGATGGCGCCAAGCCCTTACACAATATAGTTATGTTATTACTTAAGGGACTGCATGAGATGCTAATCAGCGGCTGCAGTAATCGTATTTAAACGGCAGAAATGCTAAGAAAGAGTCTGGCGATTATTTAAGGACTTAAAACAGCAGAAGATTCTCAAATAAGTGATGTCTAAAATCAGAAAAAAAAAAACGCCATTGATCGAGGGAGTTCAGCAAGAAGTGTTTTTGACGGTCGGAGGGAGAGAATTTTCTAACCAGAAATCCTCAAAATGGCACGAATCCAGCTAAATGCAACTCCAGGTATGTTTTTGATGATGGAACATTGTTGGAACAAGGTTAAAAGCTCAAGGTCACAGCGACAGAACACAGAATGTACATGTTTACAGAGTTAAATGATGGAGGAGCCAAATCAGACGTTGACAAAGAGATAAAAAAAACGTATCTTCTTGGGAACAAAATCTTACGGTGTGCAGCTTTAAGGCAGCAGTTAATGTCACTTTGATATATTGTGCAGCACTTACATTTATGAACCTTTTTTTCTTTCTTGTTTCCATCTGAACGACAACCCACTGCCAGCAACAAAATGTGTCAAAACGGGTTAAATCAATTCATAAATGTGTTTTTTTAGTTTTTTTTTTTTTTTTATCAGCGTTAACTCAATCGGCCTTTTTTCTGAGTCTTAAAAAACAATTTAACACTTAACTCCAGGCGGATGTCAACTGTAAAACACACCAGATCATCTTTTGTTTCACTTAAAGGACTAATTAACCCTGTCTGTTTAACCTGCTGCTGTTATCTCCTGTTAACAAAGAGCTTTCTGATCATGTCTTCTGATCGGTCGGCCATGTTGGAGGCCCTTTAGCGCTGGTCAGCAGTAAAGATAAGAGTTCTTTATGGGAGCGCATTTTGGCTGTCATTACTGAGATCGATAAACACGCTGGACAGAAGTGAAGACATCAGCGATAGTAAATCTGAGCTCCTGAGACACATGTACAGATGTCAGCCAATCTCTGCTCCAGGCCTGGACTTTTGGCTCAATGTTGCAATTGGAATTTAAGTTTTTTTTTTTTTTAGACTTGTTTATTCGTCCTCCTGGTTGCAGCGTTGCTTGTTTGAATGAGTGTGTAGTTGGTGAGCAGATGGTGGTCAGCTGTAGAATTTCCTGCTCTGTCATTGTCCACTCTTGTAGCACTTTGTATCAATTCATTCTGTGACAAAATCTGACCACATGCCGTTTTTATTTACAAATTAATAATTAAGTATTTATGCATATATATATTTGATATGAAATGTTTTGAAGGTTTGTATTAGTTAATCTATAGCAGGGGAATCCAAACTTTTGCCTGTGGGCCAAATACGGCTCTCAGACCTACAGCTTTCTACTAAATTGGCCCAAATAACCCTTTTTATGGTTTAAACAACTAACAAACATTGAATACACACTGTGTCATTGTGTCGATTGAATTCCTTCCCCGGGGGGGAATTCAATCGAATTTAACCTAGCATTAATGTTCCAAGCCGTATTAAATGTGTCAAGACTATGTCAAATGCATACGTTTCATTGATTCGCTTCATTGTCGTCTGTGGCCTTATTTGTATATGTTTCAAAATACGTCCCTCAAGGGGGTATCGTTTGGACACCTCTGATCAATGTGGTAACGTTCTTTAATTAACTACGTATTTCTGACATTCTGACTTTTAAGGTGTATGCATGGCTTTAGAACTTGCTATTTTAAGGCTGCAATATAAAACTGAGGTGGGCCACCCAAGCACAGCCAATCAGAGCGCTGCTTTGCTTACATCGGGGTTGATGGGAAATAGCAACACTTTATTATTAATCGAAGACAGAGCAACAAGGTCTGATTTTATCACAGAGTTGCTGCTTTAACAATATAGAGTGCACAACATATTGTAATTTAGAAAAAGACAGGTACCCCAGCTTTAATAAAAAAAATAATTTACTACCGTCGCAAGGTAGCAAGATGGAACCTTTTCAGTCAAGCATGTCTCACAGAATATTGACAATTCCTTTTTATATGGTTAGCCCAAGAGACATTCAATCTAGGAATTTTCTTTCAATACATTCCTGTTATAAGAATCATTAATTTCCATCTGTGTTTCCAGAGCTCACAGTCAGGTCTTTGGGGTCAAGAGCTCTATTGATTTCCATAGATTGAGCACTGGTCCCATCCTGTGGTCAGCCCCTGGTCCATCTCCTCTCTGCAGGCGCTCTTATTGTTTTGTCGATACTGTGAAGCCTCACTTAGGGTCTCTCCTGTCGCACTCTGCCTCGTCTCATTCACAAACACAGGGCCACAGAGAGCTGAGTCTGCTAAAGTCTGAGTGCTGGCTAAGCGCTAATCCGTTCTGCTGGAGAGGGGCGTGTTCGCCTTCACGTCAGGGACGGCTCGGGATTGGGTCGTCAGTCTCCAACAAGTCATCAGTTTGTCTCATAGTAAACAGTGAGATGTGAACAGGCTACACAGGTTATAAATGTGTTTACCAGTACTGAGCCAGCAGGCAATGCGGTCGTTCCAAGACTTTTAGTTCCCTTTTTATTTGTGATTTGATATTTTGGATTAAAAAAAAAAAAGAAGAAGAAAAATGAATCCTGATTCATGACAGTTCATCCCATTTCCCAGAGAGTGCGTCCTATTTGAAGACAAAATCTCTGATCTGTGATCAGATCACAGATTGTTTTTTTTTTTTTTTAAGGAAACATTATACATTAACTTTTTTGAGCCTTTAACCATTCATAGCCAGTGGCGAACTTAACATTTAGCAACGGGCCATAATTGCCTTGGGCTCCCAATAAGATGTCCTCCCTGATCATCATAGATTAAGACACTGAAACAGTTTTCTCAATATCATGATGGAGTGTACGTTTAACGAAAAGAAAAATTCCAACATCCCCACAATAAAGCTAAATAGTACTAAAATGTAACATTGTAAAATTACAAATGAAAACCATGTATTTAAATCAGCTGTTAAAATGTAACAACATTAGGGAAATAGGTCTGATATTCTTCTGGGGAAGGACCTCCAAACCCCTGTTTAAAGCGGTTAAGAACATGTAAGCTTTTGCACATACAAATTAGAATTATCCAATAGTTCATTTATCAGTCCAGATGAACCTGTACAGCCACCACACATAAAAAAAACAAAACCCTACAAAACACAAAAGCTTTCTTGAAGAACACAACAACACAAACAACAGAAAAGTTATAGAAAGTCACACTTAATTGCGTGCTTAAATTTACCTTGAGCCCCTAAATTCCTAGGTCTGCCACTGTTTATTACATTGTTCCCTCATCAAAACATCCCGCACCTGGAGTTGTATCGAGATTAGTAAGTCATCTTCCTCTGAGCCTCAAAAAAACGAATCCAAACTTCCCATATTTATGACATCATAAGACATCATAGAGTTCTCGTCATTAACTCATTCTAAGCATTTCTGTGTCAAATTGTGTTCATTGCAATGGCGTGCTTACATTAGCATGTCGAGGGAAAGCTAGATTTTCAATTATTTCCTCATGGTGATTCCCTCTGCTGCCAGTAGATGGAGTAGCATTCATCTTTTGGTCTGTTTGACAGTATTAAAAGGCGACTATGTAACTTTTTTTTTTTTTGAGTATTTCACAGTCTGGCATCCAGTGTATCTTTCTCCATGAAAGCAAGCAGGTCAAGGTACAGGTCAGATCAGTGGAGAGGCTCACAATAAGAATGTATTCATGGATTTTTTTGAGTATTTAAAGCCCTCTAAACGTGCCTTGCCTATTTAAAGCCCAGTAAATTATAAGTATGAAGTCATAACTCTTCTAATTCTAATAACTACTTCATCTATAGTTTATAGCAGAACTAAGTAACTTCAAGGACAGAGCTCCCCTGCAGGTCTCTTGTGAAAATACACTCTCAGTAAATAGATGCCAGAAGTTTGTTTTTTTCTTTCTTTCTTTTTTATTGAAATAAGTAAGCACAATAACACAAAAATATTTCATGTCACCAAATATAAAAAAGAGAGCAAAGGTTTCTCAGGAGAGTTGTCTTCAGGTCGGCGTCTGAAGTGTTACAAGGCTGGTTTTCCGGGCAGTGACAGCAGGGGGCGACGGCGGGGGCTTCAAACGCCCCAAAAATACATTTACAACCACCACATGGACTTACAAAGACATTTAATAAGGTGAAAATGTTAAACTTTGGCTTCTTAGATATTTATGACATGCAGCCTAATGTGTCTTTGTGGTTTGCCCGGCGATTTTCGCTGAAGCTTGTTGAGCCCGTGTGCAAACAGGAGCAGATATTGAGCAGATAAACCAACAGAAATCACTGGTGTGGGCAGGTGCAGAGCCGTGTCATGGTCAATATTTACTCAGGAAAAAGACACATGGAAACACTGGTGTTCTATCGCTACAATGAGGCTGTGCAGATTCAATGGACTTTGAGATAAGACTAACAAGAAGAAACAGAACGCCAATTGTACTGATGAGAAGTCATTTGCAGAGCGGGTTGTAAGATTGTTTTAAGGAGAAACCATTTTGTTTACAACGAAAACATTGTCATGAGCATTTCTGGCGGGAGATAAAGAAAACTGGATTGCAATTGTTTTTTTAAGACGTAAGAAAGGATAATCGTCTGTAAAGAATTCTGATTACATTTACAAGCTTGTTTTAGCTCATGTTAACTTTTTAGTTTTGACAATATTGCCTACCCATCCTATAATATAGGATACAAATATGATTATTTTTCTTATAACCACAAAAGAGTGTTTTGGTTTTTTTTTTACAGGTACTATTGGTGTTTTTCCCACTCTAGGAACCTGTTTCAATTCCTGGAACTTTCCCATTTGATGCATGTTCACACAAAGCAGGAACTAGGTACTGGAACCACACTTTGGGGACTTCTTTAGCTCCAACTCAGAGGCAGTTACCTTCCAGTCAAACCAAGAACATCCTTGATAAAACAAGTAGCATTAATTCTATTGGGACATTTGTTTGATTCATTTTCTGACTTAGGAAAACCTTTTTGATGCAAAAGAGACACAGTAGCTCCAAAAATATAGTTCTTTATTAGTAAGTAGAAACTAAAATTCTGAACATGATTGTGTTTTATTTTTTAATTTCATTGTCTGTTTGTCACAATCACAGTTTTATGTGCAGGTTTACAGAGAGGTTTAATTGAATGAGTTAATTTTATAGTTAGTTAAACCCACTTTCAGCCACTGAGCAATGGGGACTGTGTGGTTTCCTCAAACTAAATAGGGATTGGGGTAAATAGGGACTTTTCTTTCTTTCTTTCTTGGTACTGGCATGTACAAAACACTCTTTGAATCTGTTGGACACATTTTAATCCTGTTGTATTAAACTGAATACAATTTTAGTTTTAGTTTATCAGACTTTTCAGTCTGATAAACTAAACAGTAACTCTGTCAGCAGCAACGGGAGACCACTGTGCAGATTTTAACTTTAATTATTCAACAGGGAGTGCATCAGGGCAAAACTGTTTCCATTGCTTAATGTACCTTGTACTTTATGAACACTTGAAACTGAAACTGTACCCTGGGACCCATCCACAGAACTGGGTTAGGCTGTGGACAGGAATATACTGACACTTGGGTTGTTTTTTTTTTTGTTTTTGTTTTTCCAATGTCTTCGACTAAAACTAAAAGAGTAAACATATTACTAAAACTGTAAAATTACATACATTTTTGTTGACTAAAACTATGACTAAATAATAAAAAGTAAACATAAATTAACGAATGAGATGAGTGGAAACTAGATTCCACTTTTTAATCCCAGAACATAAACTACCTCAACATCAAGAACTAGTCTGTACCACGAAGCACTGCAACACGATTGATCATAAACCATTATTGATTTAGTCCATAAACTCAGCATGACATTTTTGTAGACTAAAACAAAATCTAAAACGTATTATTCAAAGCCGGGTGCCTCATTTTCAAACCGGGAAATGAGGACGAAGGTGTTTAAACCTTTCTAACGCATTCCTCGCTCTCACAAACCCTTTTTCACATCACACACGCATGGATTTGTGAGCCACTTGCATAGCTTTAGAACAGGTTTTTTCCAGACACTAAAGTGAAGCCGATGTAATATCCCTGCTCAGCCAATCAGCTCTCACCCCAAAGCTGATTGGAGTGAGACCTTTGGGGTAAGACTCACATGGTTTTCTCAGAAGTTTGAAAAGACAAAATGTATGGAAATGTGTCTTTTTTTGAGCTTTTAACCCTGTTCCATCATCGAAAACATACCTGAGTTGCATTTAGCTTCATTTATTCTAATTTGATGAATCCTGCTTAGAAAATCTTCTCCCCTCTGAGCGTCAAAGTCACTTCCTGCTGAACTCAAACCTCGATGAGTGATGTTTTTTTTCTTTCTTTTCGATAACTGACATTACTTCTTCTTGTTTTAAGTCCGTAAATCATGGCCAGACTCGTTCTAGCTCACTTGCATTTCTCACAAGCGCTTTTGTAGGAACATTTTTAGGCAGAATGCAGGCAGTAGAAGGCCCCTAAACTCAGTAAGTGCCAGGGCATACAGCAGAGATATACAGCAGAGGTTCATTTTGTTTTTCATAAACAGTGTTTTTTTGTTCTTAAACATGAGTTGCCAAACTTAAGGTACTCAAGTGCAAGTTTAAAGGCTAATAACAACACAAACAAAGCATAATGTTTTTCCTTTAATTAATAGATGAAGACAGTGTGTGGAGGTCTGATTTCCCCACAAAGTTCTGCTTTTACAATACACTTTCTGGGAAACCGAATCGATACTAATCAATTCTAAAACTTGTTTGGAAACTAAAACTCCATTGAACAATTATCAATACAAAAAAATAAAAAAGCATAAACAGGACAAAATTGGACCTTAATTTTAGAATTATCTTGAGCTTTATCCAAACATGGCCACATTAAAGACTGTGTTATTATTTTTTGTTGTTGTTTTTTGACCTAAAAAAAAAAAACTAAACATAATTTCAGTCAAAAAATAAATGAAAACATATTTCTAAATGAACTGAAATCCAAAGTGCTCAGAGAAAACCTTTTAATACAATTATCTTCAAACACAAGGGCACTGTAATGATTTTGTGATGTGACTTTTTTGCTAGATTTTCCTCCCGGCCTGCACGTCCACACCTGCCTCTCCTCCTCCTCTGGTGTAGCAGAGTTTAAAGCGTGTGACGACCAGCTGCCTGCTCTGATCGTGCGGAGGAGGGCCCCACAAACACGCCGCACATCCAGGATCCATTAGCATCTAACACTATGATTCATGTTAGCAAACAAGCTCGTAATACCGCGCCACTACTGTCTCCGCTGCGTCACCTACGATCACCGCTGTTACCCGAGACTTTGTGCAAATAACTCTTTAACAAACGGGAAGTGTGGATGTGTGGCTGTGTGGCAAATTGAATGCATGATTTGGTGATTCATTAGAGAAGTTCCAGCGCTGGTTGGGAGCCGGACAGCTGGTCAGACAGAGAAGAGACAGCTGTTGCTTCGGGCGCAAACTGTGGGCGTCGGGTCCAGGATTATTATAGAGCTTTAATGAGGCGCAGTTTGGGGCCGAGCACACAGGGGGCAGTATAATGAGAAGAGAGCCACGATACCGAGCTCACAGATATATTTCAAAAGTTGATCTGAGACTTTTTTTTGTTGAAATAGATTGTATTATACAGCTGCACTCTTTTTGTCAACCACATTTTTAAATTAATTGACAGGTTATTTTATTAGGACTAAAAGGGATTAGAAACACAGCAGCAGAAAAGAGAATGGAAAGCATAAGATAGATGGAGTTTTTGAAGTGACTGGACAATTTAATCTGCCTTTTTTACTGAAGAAGACTACTCGCATTTGATTATTGGGGGCCTTTCGTTATGATGCTCTCACAGCTTGGAACACTCTTCAAACTGAACTAAAACTTTGTGGGTTTTAGAGTTTAGTGTAAGCACTGTCAAAGTTTGTACACAGTTATTTTTTTTTTTTTGCACTTCAATGGCACAACTAATTATGTTAAAACTTTAGGCTTGAGTTTTATGTATTATTTGTCATGACCTTCTTTTGCAGATGTGTAAAAGTTTTATGATGTGTGCTGCAGCCCACCAGATTTCGATTGCAATGTTTTCTTTTTTTTTCACCTGATTACATGAAGGTAAACACAGAGATAAAACTCTATCTGTATCTGTGTTCATATAGTTATTTTGAGAGTTTTTAACAGCACCACACCACGACGCCTTTTAGTAATTGCTTAACCGAGGCTCATTACTTGTCTTTAGTCAACCAAGAATTCTTTTAGTTAGTTATCCCTTTGCATTTCTGTAGCTCTGTTTTCCTCAGATGGAGGATTTGCTGTCAATAAATTATTTTGTGTTGGGGAATACCGCTTCACATGACATCAAAATGTATGTTATTATCAAGAATATTGTAAAGTAATATTTTGTAAGTACATAAAAACAAAGAACATGTACAGTAGAGCAGGGCTGCCCAAAGTGCGGCCTGCGGGTCAAACCTGGCCCTCTGGGAGGTCTAATTTGGCCCACGAAGGGGAGCTGCGATTTGTTAAGATCTATTTGATTACATTTTGGGATAAAAAGACTGTCAGCAGTTGCAATAGAGACTTAATCAAGCAACTAGACTCACTCTTGGCAAAGAATTGAAGAAGTGTATTCTGGATCCCAGGATACTAATTTTGGCCCACAGAGGAAAAAAAATGTGGGCACTCCTGATAAAGAGAACACAAACAATGTGATATTTCTGTACTTTTGTAGTTAAGGTTGATTGCTGTTATTGGGACAGTCCTAAACATGTAAAGAAGTTGATTTTTTGTCAGTATCATCTCCCAACAAGCAAATTCTTAGAAGAAAAGGCCCGCATTTACTGGAATTGAACCTAGAACCATCTAACTAAGGCAGCAGTGTTTTTGTTCCAGCATTTTTTGGCCTAAATCGAGATATGAGAACACATCACACCCATTTTATCCTCACTGCACTGGCCCCCCGTTCATTTTAGAGTTGATTTTAAGATGTTATTGTTCGTTTTTAAATTGCTTCATGGAGTGGCCCCGCCTGCCTCTCAGACCTCGTTGTTCCCTACACTCTTGAGGTCTAAGAGCCAGCTCCAACTTGTCGTCCTAAAATCGAGACTAAAAATCTTTCTCTGTGATTGATCCCGGCATGAGAATTCTGTGGTCCTCTGACAGTCTATTATTATTTTTATTTTTAGGGCTTTCTATTGCATTGTTTTATTATTGACTTCATGTTTATTTGTATACCGTTTATGAAACTGAAGTGATTGTTGATGTGTCTGTGCAGCACTTTGGAAACTTTGTGTTGCCAAAAATATGCCATACAAATAAAGTTGGATTGGATAGGATACATCGTACACATGTAGAATTGAACCTGCAACTTCAATGCCATACGTGAAAGACAAACACTATAATGCACTGTAATGACACAACGGTTAATTATGTTAAAACTAGGCTTGAGTTTTATATATTATTTGTCATAACTTCATGAACCATTACCATCTTATCATTCCAGCTTTAGCGTTTACAACTTTGCGTCTAATTGTGGCATAAAAACAAGAGTCTGACGTACGAGGTCTTGGCCCAGTGAGACACTCAATTATAAGCTTGGATTCACTGCCTGTCAATCAAAACTCTTCATTTCAGCTTCTTAATGAAACAACGCCTGTCCAAACGATTAAGCGTGTAAAACCACTGCAGGGTCAGACAGAGTTGTTCCCTGCGGTCGCCCGTGAGAAGACAAACTGCTTCTGGTCTGGACTCGGACTGATAATAGTTCCTTGAAAGGCCTGGTCGGGTGCCAGTAGAACCAGACCGAGAGAGACTTGATTTAAACCGGTTTGAAATGTGTTTGCAGTCTGCATTATTCAACGAGCGACGCGAGGAGTTGTTTTATGTGACGGCGAATAAAGAAAGTCAGATAGTTTTAGAGGCACTTGTTACGGCTCATAATAAATTGAGTTGTGGTGACGAAAAGCCCCCTGACGACCGCTTTGGTGCGTCCATGTTGAGGATTAAAGGGTAGGTTTGTGTCTCAGTGGGAAAGCGGAGTGAAGCTGTGGCAATGATAAGGTTTTTCACCGTATCTTAAGAACATATCCCAATAGACTGGTCAACGCACTTTGTAGCTTTTTTTGTTGTTGCTTTTCCTTGATTTTTCCACATTATTGCATTATCTACTTTTCAAATGTGTGTTTAAACATGCATTCTTAGCATCAGCTGCTTATATTCACGGAAATACTTAAGTTAAATGCCATTTTGTTGAATTTTCTAAGCAAAGAATAACCTTCTCCAGCTGGTGCGTCTTCCACCACAGAGTTACATAAAATAAACGGGTTTAAATTGAACTAGTCTATGGGAGATTCACTGTTTTTGAAAGAAATTACCAAACAGATAATTCACAAATGTCAAAGATTATCATTGTTTGCTTGGGATTGTCTCTACAACTTACCTTAAAGTCCTTACAGCTATAAACGCTGCCATCTTTGGGGTTGAAGAATGGCAACACTTTCCCAAGCTATTGTCGAAAAGTCGGTTCAGTTGGTGTGTGCTGACAGAAAAGGTGTTGAACTTTGTGTTAGATTGACCAAGTAATTACACTGAGCAGCCGGTCTCTTCTACGTTCTGTTCCAATGCAGCAAAGTCTGGAATTGGACCATAAAGGGCGTCAAAAAATCAAGCACAGGCGCCGATTTGTAGCACTTGTCCCTCACTGCGGACGACGTCTCCCCTGAGTATTCCTGTAACCTTCACAACAAAATATATAACTTCTTTCACCTCAAATTTACAGAGTGCAGTGCTTTGCTGTGTGTTTGTCCCGTGTTATTTTCCTTTCCTTTTTCAAACCGCTGTGATTGTTCAGACACAAACGGATCATTGGTCAGTGTAATCCCTCGTTCGTTCCATCGTAGAAAAGGTTTCAAACGTCGTCACCTGGACACCGTTTTGAAAATCAAGACGTGTCGACTTTTGTTGTTGCTTTTCCTTGACTTTTCGGATGGTTGTTTCTCTCAATCAGTCTGTCAATCTCGGTAACTTGAAATAGGTCGAAGAAATACTGTCGAAGAGTCGGGCAAGGAATTACAGAGATGTTAACCAAAAGCATGATAATTATCAGAATTGACAGGACAAAACAAAACCCCTTCATTCTTTTCAATCAGAGTTGAAAAACTTGAAATGCTCTGGTGAATGGCTTTGAATCTATAACTTTTTTGTCATTTTGAACATGTTCTGGGTAAAAATCTGTTGCGTCTTGTATGTAAAGTCTTATCTTTTTATTTTATTGGATGTTCTGAAAAGGAAAGTAACTCACACATCCTTGTTCCTGGTGAGTTTTTGATGGAGCAGAGGTTGGACGCTTTGGACTGAAAATGGTCCACTTTGCTCTTGTTTGTGTGGCTCTGAACCGGTGCTGGTGGAGGCAGCTCTGTCCGACGGGAAATGCTAAAATCTCTTTTCATTTGTGACGCAAAAATAATGTTTTTGGGGGCGAAGCCTTCAAAAATATGACTCATTTTGCACAGCCCTGAAGAGAACACCTGCTCTTTCTCTTCTTCTGACGTATTTCCCTTTGATGAAAATAATACAGACAATGCAACAAGGCCCATTCTGAAAAGAAAATATATATTATTGAAGTACTAAAGTGGTATGACAAGAATATGCAAGGAAACTCAGCTCTACTGCTTTAAACCAAACAGTACTGCTCGTAGAGAAATGTTGTTGTCCTTTTAAGTTTAGGGGACTATTTTTCACAAAACATTCACAAAATGAGCCCAAAGTCAAACTGAAGCTGTTTCTGGACCCTTTAGAGCACAAACTATTGTCTGGACTCTTTGTGAAGCTGAGACTTTGTAGTTTTTGTATCCAAGGTTTGATTTATTCCAATTATGGTGGAAACAAACTCTGCTCAGCGGAATATCAGATTTTAAATACTGTTCATATTTTTCTTTGTTAAATATATGAAAAAGTAAAGCTGAGGATGGTCTGACACTAGGCCTGTCATGATAACTGCTATACTTATTGTTCAATACATGATTGAAAGAACAATATATTTGGGCCTAAATATTTATTGTCCCTGTTTTCTTTGCACTTTAGGGAAGTTTTTATGTGTTTTTTTAATAAGATTTGAGCTGTAGAGAGTGAAATGATTAACATTATTAAGTAATGTTTATGATTCATTGCTGACACTACCATTTACTTATTTCAAATGTGTTTTAAATGTGTTTCAGTTTTTTTGGGGGTGGATTCTCCTGTCATAAAGTATTTTCAATATTATCATTTATTGTGATATTTTCGGGAACAATGTATCACACTTTAAAACGTGTTATTATGACAGGCCTAACTGACACTAATTTGGGCATTTGTTGGTTTTTGATCATTCCTTTTTCAAAGTTGAAGCTAATTTCATTTAAAAAAAAATTGTTTTAGGGATTTAAATAAAGTAATACATGAATTATAAAGTTAAAAAAAAAGTGTCTAGGTGGCATTCATATAAAAGTCCTACTAAATATTTTTGAATTTTAGGGTGGTTATTTTATTTATTGACCCTGAGTCATCCCAGAACAGTTGATTTGACCAACAATAAGAGGTTTACAGCCTTCTTTTTATGTTGAGCATGCCCAGCAGCTTGATTGATTTTTTTTCTTATTTAAAGAAAAGAAAAAAAAAAGAAAAAGTCAGAGGACCCACCACCTCTTGTAACGTTAAAAGTCCCCAAAACATAGATATTCAATATTACTGAAGCAAAATCTTACTCGAATAAAAGTATCCTAATGTTATTTCAAAATCTGATTACTGAAATAAATGTCAATAAAACAAAACGGTTATAAAACAACAAATTCCCCCTTGTTGACTCTTGTTGTACATAGTGTACACCTTTAAGTAAGAGCAATTTAACCCATTCCCTATCTTCGGGTCCATTTGACCCCATCTAGATTTTTGTGTTTTTTTTTTATTACATTGCTATGAAACTTTCGTGAGTGGTCCAAAACATCACCCAACATGCAATTTATGCAAAATATTTTGATAAAATAAGTAATTTTTTCCTGATATGAAAACGTATATTGCTCTTTGACCAAATGTTCATTGCTCAAATGAAGCGACCAGGAGGGATATAAAACACTTTTCACAGCTGAAATCACAAAGTGCAACGTTAAAGTGATCAATAATCAACTGATGTAAGATACTTGAGAACAAGAATCAAAACATAAAGTATGATATTAAATGAAATATACACTTTTATTTAAGATCAAATCTTAAACTACAGGTTTTAAGGACTTCAAAGAGTTTAGAGAAGATGCAACCTGGACTGGAATCGGCTTATTCCTTACATGACAAACTTGAAAGTAGAAGAAAATACATAACAAATCCAGATAAAATGGGGCATATTTTTCTGCAGGCATTTACCTCACCTTACCCTGGCACACTTTGTATTCACAGACAATTGTATATACTTGAGTTTTGTCATCTATAATCTTTAAGTCTGCGAGTATGAGATCTGGGACTGTTTTGAACGTAGGTGCAGGAACAAACTGCATTAGTGCGCGGAGTTACTGTTATAACTGCACATAATTACCTTCTTAACAAGCTTAAAGAACAAACGAGCGCCGCTTAACAGAAGACAAACTGGCTCAGAGCTCGGTCGCCCCCTGCACACCGCTCCGCTCCAGTCCAGCCCACTCCGGTGTCTGGTCTCTGGGACATGGCAGAGCTCAGAGCCTCCTGTGATGGATGTCTGTGGACAGGAGGCAGCAGACGGCCCTCGCCCTCGCCCTCACTGTGGGACGGGCTTTGGGCTCCTGCGGTCTCTGTCAAAGAGAAGTATCTGCAGTTATATAGAGGCATTCGTTTCAACAAGGTGAAATAATAAAGACGTTGGTTTTAGTCATAAATAAAGAGGTAACACGCACTCTTATCAGTCTTAATAAAGAATGAACAGAGACTTATATCGGAGTGAACAAATAGTTTATTAAGGAGGGCTTAGTAATTAATATGCTAACTCTAAATTAAAGAGTTACTTAGTCTGAATCATTCGTCATAAACAACTTCTTTATTATGAATTAAGCTTATTAAGGTAGTGATACCACTAAATATAATGATAACACTTAGTGGCTAATTGTAAAAGGCAAAATGCGTGCTTGATTATGTCTCTGTTAGTGTTTATTGTTTAGTTATACTTTTATTAAGCCACATTTTACAAGTTTTCAACCTTACACAGTGGTTATTCAGCAATTAGTTAGTATTTATAAAACATTATGCTTATTAAAGGTGCTCTACATGATTTTTCTGTTTTGAAATGTGAAAAACAGAAGTATTTTTTCATCCTTATTATTACAGTTATTTTTTATATTATGAATTATAATAAATCTTTAAAGCTTTCCACGTGAATTACTCACTTTCCTAATGCAGCCCCAACATCCTAAATATTCACCAGCTTGAGTTTATAAGCACTTTTATAAGCACTTTTCACAACATTCTGAGCCCACAGTGAGTTTGGCCGTCCCAGATAAAGCTAACAAACATTAGCATGCTAACAGTGCACTTCCTGCTTCTCTCAGAATAAAACACTATAAATATTCACCCGAGTAGTTGCTTTTACAATACATCTCAATCGATAAATCGAAAAAAAAAAAGAAAAAAAACGGGTACATGAACCAGTAAATTTTTTCTCGTTTAAAAACAATAAAAGGTACAGCGTACGACTTTAATAATAATCATACTTTTTTCTTTACTAATACTTATATACTTTACTGAATAACTAACTAACATACAAATGATCACTTAGTTACCGATAAAAAAAAACAAAACACTATCAAGTCACTACAAATTACCAAGAACAAAAATGGATCATGATGTCAACGTTTATGGTTTAGCAGCACAATAATAGTGGAAGGAAATGTATTAGTTGTAGAAGTATCAGCCGTAGTAGTTTGTAGCAGTTGTAAAGAACTCTTCAATCAAAAAAGTAAAACTATGATCAGTTTGTGTTTCCATGTCAACATGTATCTATGCAATAAACGAGACATCTATAGCTCTAAAGCCCAAGAATATAACTTTTTTTATTCTCAAGAAAGTGTAGTGTAAACGCAAAACAGGTGACTTCTACATGATGCTGCCTTCATCTAATTTTATTGCAAACTTATAAGACAGAGCCATGTTTGACACTCTATGAATCTCTGCGGTGAGAGCTGATTGGTTGTGCAAGTGTAGTCCACCCTGCTTCACTTCTACGTCTGCAAAAGCTATTCTAAAGCTGTGCTAGGACTCAAATGATGAATGCATGTGAATTTGTTCCGAAGAGTTTGTGAGAGCTCGAAATGGTTTAAACATATACCTTTTGCAGCTTGAAAACCAGGACACACAGCTTTAATATCCAATCCAATTTAGTAGCTTAAGCGTTTCCTTTCTTCAACACTTGCTGCTTTTGATGTAATCTTGAGACCAAACTGTACATCTATATATTACCAACGTATTTCATAATGAAGTACAATGTTTACCGCTCGTGCCCCTGTGAAAAACATTCCTTTAGATGTGTCAAATATGCAGCGCTCTTTCTCGCTTTGGTTGAAAGGATTACGGCTCCGCATGGTGTTTGTTGCAGAAGGCTTTGAGGGGCATTCTTCGCTTTGGAAAACACACGACTCACTGCAGCTTTAATCGCTGCTTCTCTTTGAACAAATTATAAAACGAAAGAAATACAACACCGCGCAGATGAATAGATAAGAGTCTGACCTGCAATCTTCCCCAATACGCGTCACAGAAATACCTAAACCAGCTCTTTAATCTTTGGTCAGCTGCAATTTAGTCGAGTCAATATAGAAGGCGTTTGATATGGAGATGTATGCAGCTTATGTTTAATGCATTTCTATGGACCGGTCCTTTCTGCTGGGGCCTTGAGCGCAGTGTGACCCGCTTCAAAACCATCTCCCGTCAAAGTGCCACACGTTGGACAGGTGCATCCATCATAATTGCGGAGTATAGGTCATATTATAGAGTGTATTGATCAGCTGCTCTGGTTTGGGGCCAATGGAAAATCAATAGTACACTGATGTTGAAGGGGGACATGAGATAGTGGCAGGAAAAAGGGTTGAACACTTAATGTGGATAAAACCCCTGCAAACATGCTCTGAAACATAAGTAAGGTTGTTGTATAACTTTAGCAGGTAATATTTCAGCATCTCCTGTCCCTGACCCTCCTTCTCGGCAGGAAAAACTCAGAGGGAAAAAGTAGAAACCTCGAGGAGAACCACAGTCAGATGAAGAGCGTCCATGATGGGTTTAAATTGCGCGCTGTGGACTTGATCCTGATTTGAAAGCATACATTGCATTGAAAGTCAGTAGAAAGTGTAGATTATGTATTAGTTTTGTTTCTTAATCGTATTGCCCCAGCAGCTCCATAGATGAAATGTAAAGAACTGTAAGTGACGGCAAAAGAAAAAGAAAATCCATACACACATATTTTTTTAAGGTCTCTTAAGGCATAAATATTCCACCCATCCACTTTAAGTGCTGCACACAGTTGATTTAAGAAAACGGACTGCCATACATTCAGCAACAAATCCTATATCAGCAAAACTAGCAAAGCACTAAAATGTATTAAAATAATACTTCGATGTAAACCCTCATTCGTCCAGGTGTGGTCCATCGTAGAAAGGGTTTCAGAGGTTGTCATAACGGCGGTTGTCGATCTTTTAACGGCATCCGGATGACAACCTCTGAAACCCTTTCTACGATTAAAATAATACTGTAAATAATAATAAAATGTATAAAATACAAAAAATAACTGTAAAAGACATGAAACCATAAATAACAGTTAAATACTTTAAAAAAATAATTATGATAAAAAATCATGTGTTCTTTTAAAAGAAACTAGTTCCTGGTTCCTCTGTCCCAGTTAAGTTTAGATTAATAAGGCAGCCTAGTTTTAGGCAACATCTAGTTATGTTTGATCCACCTGTTAGAGATAAAGATGGCTAAAGCGTTGTCAATAATGTGTGATTTATTTATTTATTTCATTAAATCGCATTATGTAACTTTTCCTGCAAGGCAATAGTGAAAGTGAACACTTTGGGGGTTTTTTAGGCATTTTATGTGTAAAAACTGTCAAAATTACACATATTTGAGACATATAAATCTGAAAAATTGCCAGAACTATAGGTATAAATATCTTGGTTCATTTTGTACACATATTAGTTCCAAAAAAATTTACAGAGGGGATTTTTGATTTCTTAGTTTTATTTATTTATTATTATAAAAAATGTTTTCATAAAACTTTTTATAAATCGGCTTTAGAATTAGACATCAAAAACATCCTTTTTATTTGGGGTGTGTAAGACTTTAAGGCTGATCTTTATGTTTCTAGAGGAGAAAAATACATTTTGAGAAAACGGCTTACCTAAACAATCTTTAGGGTCAGACAGGACACGTTTGTTGTTTCAACATGAAATCCGATATGTCGAGAGAGCAAACTGAACAAATAACAGAAAATTGAAAAATAATTTATCTTTCCTGTTGTGTCTCACCTTAACATTACTTGGAATTCTTACTAAAAGTGTACAAAAACCTCCTCAAACCTTACAATATTAGACCAGACTACTCATTTCCATGTCAAGTTGTCATTTTGGACACAAACTTAATACGAAAAGTCATATACCTCACCTAAATAACTTCTTGTTTGTACATATGCTTTTCTAAACCTGTACTTTTGCCTCAGCCACATGTGCTGCTAGTCATCGTTTCACCCTTTCCTCTGCGTCACACTCCCATACCATGAGTCAATTGACCTCCATCTGACCCAGGTAGCACAGTAAACACACTGGGCTGATCCGGCGCTCTGTCTCTTTAAGGCCCATCTCGTGCGCTGTAGTGCCATCATTTCCAATCATTTGGTTTGCGTGTGATTGATGAGCGGACGCCGGTCTTGGCTCTCTCTGTGACGCGCCTCATCTGTCTAAAGAGCTCGTCCATCCATCCCCCGCTTCATTATACTGTCCCTGTATGAGAAACACGTTTACATTACGACTACACTGCCCATTAATAAGAAAGTCCGAAGGCTGACGCACCGTGACGTCAGCTCTCAAGGTAAAATACAGGCTCGTTCTGGATATTTCGGGGTTTGTATTTCAGTCCGTAGGTGATAATTTGTGTCGGTGACTTCATGCTTTGGAGCAAATGTTCCTCTGTGAATGAAATGATATCACTGACAGTAAAATCGATAGAAGACGGGGCACTTTTTAATTCCTCAATGACTCCATAAATCTTTTAGCGGCATCGACAGAACGGAGCAGTGATGTGGTTAGCGGCTAAAGCTATCTGCAATTCTGATCTGGTACAGTGGAGTTGGGTTGATGTAAAGCTTTCGGAGTATTTTCTAATTCCGTTTTTAACAAATCTTTTGAAGGGAAAGAGATATTATAAATTCAGTTATTTTTTTCATATTTATAGACTTCACTTTTCAAGGAAATCCTCTGCATTTAACCCATCCATATTTGATTGATTTCATATTTTGCTGGAGGATTAGCTTATTTAGAATGGTTCAGTTTAATGGAAAAACTGTGCCAATGGAAAATGTATCAAGACATTGGTAGAACATGCAAACTCCACATACTATTGGGTCAGCAATTGAACCAGCAACCATCTTATACTACCCACTCAGTCACTGTGCACCTTTTGGATTTGGAAGGTTAAAGTAATATGTTGCAGTCAGGCAGTTGTCAATAATGTTTCTCTCAGTCTGTATTGTTTAGTTGAGTGTTTCTACAACATTAAGACCTGGTTTAGTCCTGTTTTAGTCCTGGAATTCTAACTTAGACCTTGTTTAGACCTGTTTTACACCTAGGTTGGTTTCGTTGTGGTTTAGTCTTGGATATAACCTCTGTTAAAGGTGCTGTGCCTGATTTTTACAGTTATGAAATAAATAACAGAACTAGTTTTAAAGTCTTTAAAGTCAGCAGTCCCTCACTTTCCTAATGCAGTCCTAGCATCCAAAATTTTTACCGCCATGAGTTTAAAAGTATTTTTCTCGAGTTTTGGGTAAAGCTAAGGAACACTAGCATGCTAACGCCGCACTTCCTGCTTCTCGTAGAATAAAATGCCTTATAAACAGAATCAGAGACAGCGCTGTGGTCTCATTTTCACCCAAATAGTTGTTTTTACAATACATAATTTTATTTAAACTAAACAATCGGGAAGGTGAACTAGTTCTGTTTTTCACGTCTCAAAACAGTAAATGCAAAATCAACTTTTTACAATGGTTTCCCCATATCATTAACTTACTTAAAGTTGTATTTTGATTGATATCTTGTTTTGTAATCTTAATGCTGTTGCATTTCAGACAACATTGCTCCAACTTTCCCCATTTTCACCCACTCCCAATACACATCCACCGCTTTGTACTGTGCAGATTTTTTTCTAAAGCAGTCGTACACACAGGGTTCAGAAGCGTCTCTCACAAATGAAACAAAATCCACTGTTGTCTGTAGGGATCTGCAGTTCTCCATAGTCAGCATGGACAGCAACGGACTTGTTGTTTTAGATCTGTACTGCAATTTACTTTACTTTACTCGTTTTTTTAACATTATTTAAGATTGTTTTTTGTGCTGGTCAGATGCAAGCATTGTATTTAACCTTTAATTAACAAGGAAAGTTCCATTGAGATTGGGAAATATATATATTTTTTGCAAGAGGCATCAACAACACAACCACAAAACATACTTTTCATATAAAACAGACCGTTATTAAACAGGCAGTATACAGTGTTAGTGACACAATTACAAGGATTACACTTCAAAGGTGTCAAAGTGAGACACGTGATATTGAAAAGACATTTTATAACCATACAGACGAAGGCATGCATTTTCATATACTATTGCGGTCTGTGAGTGCTGAAGAGAATTACAAGTCTTATGAGTTCAAAGCGGTATGTAAGAGTGTTGTATCTTACCCCATTTATCACAGAAGGAGCACTCTTCTGGCCCGTAGCTTGTATTAGAAGCAGCCGGGCTCAGTCTAAAGCAGTATCTTAAACCCTGTGCATGTGTAGCTCAGAGCACTGATGGTTACAAAGGAGACTCGCGCTCTGAAACACTTCTTCGCTGATACGATGCGGCCTTAGGATCTGTCTGACAAACCAAAGAGGAGTTATGGCAGCAGCTTTGAAACTTGTCCAAAAATCCACGAAATGCAGCTCAGAGATGTAAGAAGCCTGAGAGGTTTCACACTGCAGAGAGCCGAGGTATTGTGCTGTCTAATGCACCGTTATTATCCACACTATGAGGTTGCGCAGAATATCAGAGGAGCGTGCTCTGCCAAGGACCTGCAAGTCGTCCTCAGTGAATTTAGACATGTTCAGCGGCTTTTAACGGAGTTTTATGTGCGCGTATGTCGAAGGAGATATCCAAAACTGTTTAGCCTGTGCGCTGGGTCCAAACCGTCCCAGAACTCGAGCTCAACGATGAAACTGTCGGACTCAAACAAGAACAGGGCAAGTTTCGGTTAAAACGCTTCCCTTTGGACCAGTCAGAGCTCAGGAGAGTATGAATCCTTCTTCTCAAACCATTTCCATCAGTCAAAAACATCCTCTTAAAAGTGAAAGTGTCCAGATTACTACCATCGAAACTAGTTCTACTGTTCTCATCGCTTTTCAAATTCTGTGCAGAAATCAAACGTTGTGGAAGTGCTGTAATTAGAACATTTTGACTGAGTGGCAGAGTAATGAGCCGCACAACTGATCAAATGTGTTTCTTTGTCCGGGGAGCTACTGTTTTGCTCAAATTAACTTTACACGGCAAAATGTAAACTGAAAGCAGTCTCTCTGTTGTTGCTAGATTGTTTTTAACGACCGTTGGAGATTTAGGGCTCATCTGCTGCACAACAATTAATTTCCTCAACACTTGGACTCAGAAACGGCTTATTTAAAGACATAAAAGTAACAATTTCGACTGTGTGTGATCCCAAAGTGTATCAGCGATAAATTTGGGTGAAGCTTCAGTATTCCTGTTGTTTATGTGGTTTTCTACAACTTGTCTTCTTATTTTTTTAGTTGTCAGCTTCAATATTTAGCATATCTTTCACATTTTAATTGTTTTGAATTCTTTCTTACCATTGACTCTCAGGCATTTTTGTCTCCGACTACATAACCTCTATTGGACTGATTAAATGTGTTTGTTTAGTGCTTTTTGGACACTAAAAATGCATTCTTGCACTGCATTTTTCATTCAGTTAACTTGCCAGTCATTAATCACTCACACGGCATAAATCTAAGTCAAGGGAAGTGTCTTGCTCAAAAGTAACTCAACCGCTCTGCACAGGTTGGAGCTGAGACAATACTACCAACCTCGTAGTGTAAACACAGCCTTTTTACCACCTGTCACACCCCTTGTTTTACATACATTTCATCATGGTTAAACACTTGCATCATAAACCAATTAAAAATCTTCTCAATCAAATGTGAATGTAGAATCTGACCACAGCCTGAAGTCTGTTATTTCATGGGCCTGAATAATGCACAAGTCTCCTTATAAACCATCTCTCCGTTTCCAGCTGCCCTCAATGAAAGAGCAGCTAATCCATTTGAACTAAGTCTACATTAATAATTCAGCTTTAGATTAAGGCCGACTTTATTGTCCCCGTAGGAGAAATGGTTAGCCCCATCCGTCAGAGCTGCTACGAGAGTCTGTCAGGAGCACGGCCCAGGGACCCTTCTCCAGATCTGAGCCAGGATCATGGGCAAACTCTGAGCCAGGATCCTGACCATGATCCTGGTTCAGCACCAGAGGAAAGCCTGTTGAGCTGGTTTAAGTTGTAGAACAAGACAGCGTTTGCTTTTTGCTCTAAACGCTCCAAGTGTACAAATATTCAGAGCATGCACAACATTAGGTTGGCAATTGGTGAAAGGCAACGTGAATTTTTCCCACATTTGTTTTTTCATTGTTGTTTCAAAGATACTGTATGTTCTTTTTTTTATGATAAACGTCCTCTCCGTTGCACCTTGCATAGGTTTAATACACAGCATGCTGTTCTGGATCGATTTATTAAAAGGATTGTAACACAATTTTGCAATGCGTCATATTTGGACGCATTTAAATGTCGATGTCAGTGCTAATATTTGTATGTATTTGTATGTAAGGCAATGACTTGTGGAGAATCAAATAAACAAACCAACCCAGAAAGGGCATGAGACATAAGGAAAGCATGCAAACTTGTAGTTTTCAATATCCCTTAGTAGTCTATTTGCACTATTTTAATTTTCCATAGTAAGGTGCAGTTGCCTTGATTTTCAAAAGTGTCACTTTTACCAACAGCAAGATATTCAGTCCTGATGTAGACTGTGGTCGTTGGTCTTGTGATAAGCTGTTTTAACTTCCGTACAGTTCCGTATTGGGTTTAGTCCAAGTTTACTCCCAATTTTGAAATGTCTGGGCACATTTTGTATCAGATTTGGCACAAGACCATGTGAAAATACTGAAGAAACTATTATTTTGTGTTGAAAATTAAGTCTTACTCATTATAGATACGATAAGAAAAACGTTATTTTCCATCCCAGCAGAAGCAAAACCAAGCAATATCCGTTTGGAAACCTTTTGTACACTGATACAACGCTAACACATTTAACATCGTTTACTTTTCCAACATGAAGAGAACCAATTGGAGCAAACTGGCCGCCCCAAATCCAGCATTCTGCCCAAAAAAGATCCAACTAGTTGCATAATTATTGTGAAATTTTCTCATAAAATTGGCTTGGTTTTCCTTTGTAAGAAAAAGTTATTTCTGACATTTGCCATTTTTATCTTGTCTAATGCATCACGACTAGAGTGTTACAATACATTAGAGAATTGCAGTTGGCAGCATCCCGCCCAGTCTGTCCTTTTGGTCATTTTCCCCCCATAAATCTCCCTGTTCCCGTCTGTAAACCTTACTCCACTGAAGAAAGACACATTAAATATTCTGCTAATTTATGTTTGTTATGGCCGCGCTAAAGCTACAGTACACACTCTGTCATCTGTTTGTGTTGGCTTTCGTCTCTCTCTCTCGCAAACGAGCAGTTTTCGTCATTCCGATCGCCCATCTGCTCCCCCCAGACGGGAGAGAGAGAGGGAGGGAGGGATGGGACGCTAACAAGTGCTAAACAAGAGCAGGGAGAGAGAAAGAGGGGAGAGAGAGAAACATAGACTGGGGTAAGGGAAGAGGAAAAGAGAGAGAAAGAGGGGAGAGAGGGAGAGAGGGAAACATAGACTGGGGTAAGGGAAGAGGAAGGGAGAGAGAAAGAGGGGAGAGAGAGAAATAGAGACTGGGGTAAGGGAAGAGAAAGAGAAAGAGGGGGCGTGAGAAACATAGACTGGGGTAAGGGAAGAGGAAGAGAGAGAGAAAGAGGGGAGAGAGGGAGAGAGGGAAACATAGGCTGGGGTAAGGGAAGAGGAAGAGAGAGAGAAAGAGGGGAGAGAGGGAAACATAGACTGAGGAAGAGGAAGAGAGAGCTGCGGGTGTGTAAAGGAGAGAGGAAAGGATGCAAAGATGTGCTGAAAAACAGATGGAGATTACGAAAGAGAGGGTAAGCGAGAGCCCAAGTGAAGAAGAGTGGAGAGGGAAAGAGAGGGTGTATATCGATAGAGAGGGAGTGAGTGAGAGAATGAGGCATAGAAAAAGACCAACATAGGGAGGAGGCAATGTTTAAAGAAAGAAAAAGACTGACTGAAGAAGAAAGACCAAGAAAGTAAAATGGAAAGTGCTTGAAGTGCCTTGAAGGAGAAAAAGCACTATAAAAATGTGACCAATTACCAAAGAGCAAGAAAGAAAGACAGACAGAAAGACTGAAGAATGAAATACAAAGAAAGACATAAAGACCAGGAAAGAAATACCAAAGCATGAAATACAAATAAAGACATAAAGACTAAGAAAGAAAGACCAACGAGGCCAAGAAAGAAAGAAAGAAAGACCAAAGATTGAAACAAGAAAGACCAAAGATCAAAGATTGAAACGCAAATAAAGACATATAGACCAAGAAAGAAAGAAAGAAATGTCAAATAAAGACATGAAGACCAAGATAGAAAGAAAGAAAGAAATGTCAAATAAAGACATGAAGACCAAGATAGAAAAAAGACCAAAAAGGTCAAGAAAGAAAGTTCAAGAAAGAAGCGAGTGGTTGGTTGCACACAGTTGCCCCACTTTTCTCACCCGTTGCTACTTCCAGGGCCGTAGAGCTGAGTGCCAGTGGGAGAAGCTCCGTGTACAGCCGTCCCTGGTGCTAAAGGAGCGCGCTAACACTCCACCACATGTTTCACTTTTCCTTATGTAGATAATGTGATAAATACGAGCATGCATTTCTCTGCGTTAGCTTGGAGTTCTCCTCTCCATCTTCTCCCCCTCTCCCCCCGCTGCACACGGACTCGCCCCTCTTGTGTACAAATGCAAAACACAAGTACTGCGGACTTTATTGACATGTTTGTACTGCACCGAGCAGGAGAAGAGCCGGGACAGCACCCAGAGATCACCTGTGTGTGCTGTTTGTGAAGGGCTGAAGAGAGACGAGGAGAGGGTAAGAGAGAGAGGGAGGGGAGAGGGAGAGAGAACTGGGTGAGGCTGGGTGTGACAGAGGAAAAAAGAGGCAGGTAAAAGAAATAGAGAAGTAAATGCAACGAGAGAGGTAGAACAAGAAATAGAGTAGAGAGCAGAGAAGAGAGAGCAATGTATTGGGTGAGAGAGGAGATAGAGAGAATCAGAATGAAACTTGTGGATGATGTTAGAGGGAGAGAGAGAGGGAGCGACTAAGATAACAGAAGGTGTAGATTCAGAATTAGGGAACACGGAGCGGGATTTGAAAGAAATAAAGTGAGAGAAAGGGAGCGAGTGAGAGAACAAGAATGGGAGAAAGAGAAGGTGGGGTAGAGAAGAGGAAAGAGCGAGACATAGACCTAGATAAATCCAGAGCTGCAGAAGAACCAGGGGACGTGACCTTGGATAAAACAGGATTGTATTACTGCGTCAGAGGGACATCAGGGATGAGGCTTGTTCTACTGGAGATACAGTGATAGTCTCATGGAGAGTTAAGTTTTTTTTTCTTTCTTTTTTTCCAGTTGATTTTCAGATGATTAAAGCAGGTGAAATTAAACTAAAAATGTTCTTTGTAGTAACTTGTACGTCCATTAGAGTGTTTTGAATGCTTTTAACATCACTATCATCAAGATAAGAAAATATAACAAGTAATATATTACTGTAGTTACAGATCTATTAGCCTTTGATCAGAGTTAGGGGGTACTCTGGGTGTGAAAAAAGAGAGGAGCGACAAAAGAAGAGAGAGAGAGAAGAGGGAGGAAGATAAGAGAAAGAGGGGGAGAGAGGGAATGAAAGAAGAGAGAGAAAAACGACAGGAAGAGACAGGGAGGGAAGGAGAGAAGGAACGGGAGAAGGATAGAAGAGGGAGACTGAGAAAGGGGGCGAGAGAGAGTTAGAACGAGAGATAGCGAGGAAAGGAGGGATGGAAAGAGACTGGCGGGAGGGAGATAAGAGAAAGAAGAGGGGGGGAGGAGAGAGAGGAGGGTGTGAGTGGAAGAGAGGGAAAGAAAAAGATAGGAAGAGAAAGAGGAAGGGAGAGAATAGAGTGACAGAAATAACGGCTGAGGGATAGAAGAGAGAGATGAGAGGAAAGGAAGGAGAGAAAGAGAAGAGGGAGGGAGGAAATGAAAGAAGAGAGAAAAAAATGACGATATAGTTGTGTAGTAAACATTTATTTGCCTATAGGGGTTACTCAGAGTGTGAATAAGTTGGGAACCGGATTAAAAATTATGTTTATCTTTATTGTTCCTGAATGATAATGCGGTCTTTAATTTCTGCAACAATAAGGACCAACAATCTCCACTTCAGGTCAGGGGTGAATAAACCAGCTCATACACAGGGAGAGCGTTTAAAAAGCCTCAGAGTTTACCAATGATCTATCAGTGTCATTGAAATGCAACCAAACCATGGTCTAAATCAGTCTTTATTGACCGGCTTGTCTTGGAGCTCATGCGACTATTTGTGCTGAGTGCATTTCCATCTCATCAAATCTAAATCGTACTTGAATTATACTTTTTAATCTTGAGGCCAATCGGAGCAATTCCCAAAAAGACGTTTAGTGATTCCAAGTTTGTGGCGGCGTGAGACATGATTTCAACTAGAGGAAACGGAAAAAAAACTTTATCATCAGCTTTATCAGCATTTTTCTTTTTTTATTGAAATAAAAAACAAGTGTATAGCAGTGGAGTCCTGAATGATAGAGACGGAACAAGGAACAGAAATCGAAGCGTTAGACGGATACAAATATGGCAAATAACAGAAATTTTAACACATCTTGAGTTTGAGACGAACAAGAAGAATAGACTGAATTATGGTTGAGATGTAGTAACACAGAGCCACACATTTAATAAAGTCTGAGTTTTGTTTGCTTTTTTGTGGCAAGAGGATTTGATGGCTTGAAGATAACTGTTGAAATCAGATTTAAAGAAGGCAAAGTGGGGTCTTGTTCTGCATTTGTTTCACTTCTCTGCGTCTCATCGTCGCACTTTAACATCTCTTTACGCGATGCATCAGCAAAATTGATGGAAAGGGAAATTCGGAGCAACACTTTCTGATCGAGTCTATGCCATCTCCGTATTGAAAGCAGTGGCACTCTGCATTTATTCTGGCAGTGTCCTTGAGTTGCGTTGTTGTCCATGCAGGTAGAATATTGCTTTGAAAACAAAGGCATTTCAAAAGCAAATGTTGATTGTGTATTTTCAAAAACATCAACATTTTCTTGGCGTTTCATGGCGCGTGCAATTCCTCCTCACTTTGTTCAAGGCAATTTCCCCTCTGAAACAATCCCATGTTTTTTATTTTCATGCAGCACATTCAAACATTATTGCGCAAAAATGTGTTCTGCAGTTTGCTGCTCAATTTGGCATTTCATCTCAAATGGTTATGTCCAAAATAAGCAGGAAGTGTTTTATTTGTCTAACCTTCAAATGTGAAAAACCTGTGCCTGTGAAACTCCAGTGATTTCATAAGAGCTGTGTTTGTGAGAGCTGCTGTCAGTGGGGGGTGTGGCTTAATTAATCAGAGTGATGAGAGAGAGACTGAGAGAAAAGGTGAGGGAAAGAAGAGAGGGAACAACAATAGGGAGAGAGTGAGGGGAAGGAGGGGGATGGTGGAAGGAGAGGAAATAAAAGACGACGGGAGAGAGACAGAGAGTGACCAAAGAGAGTGATGGAAAGAGGGGTAAAGATTAGGAGAGAGAGAGAGAAGGTGAGGGAAAGAAGAGAGGGAATGAGAAGAGAGAAGGTGAGGGAAGGAGGGGGAGGGAGGAAGGGGAAGAAATAAAAGACGAAGGGAAAGAGACAGAGAGTAACAAAAGAGAGTGATAGAAAGAGTGATGGAAAGAGGGATAAAGGTTAAGAGAGAGACAGTGACGAAAAAGAGGAAGGGAAAGAGAAGAGTGAGAGAAGAGAAAATGAAAGAGGGGGGGAGAGGGAATGAAAGAAGAGAGGAAGAGAAGAGGGAGAGACAGAGAACAAGAGGAAGAGACGGGAAGGGAAGGAGGAGAGTGCCCAAAGAATGGGAGAGGGATAGAAGAGAGAGACTGAGAGCGAGAGGGAGATATTCAGTGAGGAAAGGAGAGATGGAAAGAGACAGGAGGGAAGGAGATAAGAGAAAGAGGGAGAGTGAGGTAGTGAAATAAGAGTGAGGGAGAAAAGGGAGAAGAGGAAGAGATGGGGTGAGAGAGAAGAGAGAGGGAGTGCGAGGAAGACAGAAAGTGATAAAAAAGGTATAGAGAGAGGTGAAAAAGGAAGACACAAAGAGGGTGAGCAGACTGACAGTAAAAATGAGGGATAGAAGAGAGAGAGGTGTGAGGAAAGGAGGGAGAGAAAGAGAAAAAACGGGGGAGAGAAGAAAAATAGAGAGAGGGAGAGACAGGTAGTGCAAGAAAAGGAGAAGAGGGACGTAAGAGAGAGGGAGTGAAGGAAGATAGAACAAAATAGGGAAGGAGTTGATAAAGGAGGAGATGGAGTCAATGCGTGAGAGAGACAGAGGGAAACAAGAGTGCGAGAAGTAGAGGAAGCAGGCACAGGGTGAGACTCTTGCTGTTCAAGTCCAAATTCAGATTCATCTTAACCAGATAATCTTTAGTTAAATCAGGTGTTTGACCCATCCTTCAAAACCACTGGAGCGAACTGCAGGAGCAAAGAGAGATCGCGGTGTAGAGCTTGGCGACTCAACTCCAGGTTTGGTCAGGGCCTAAGCTGGAGTCTTTTGACCTATTGTGCCTGCAAGAAACCCACCCAGACACGGAGCTAACACAAAAACTCCACACAGAAAGGCCCCAGAAACCCGTCCATGAGGCAAGAGTTCTCCCCATCGTCACTTGTCAGCCGTGAGTGAGAGCGGTTTATGGTTTATTATTTACCCTGGTGCATGTCAAACTGTTTGGATGGAAGATTTCTCCGAGGGCAGCGCTTGCTCAGCTGGCCTGTGTGCGTTCAAGTGCTGTGTCGGTTTGTCTCAATATTTTGAACGTAAACTTTTTGAGAAGATGCTTACAGCGGTTTTCCCAAGCCGAATGTTCGCTACAAAATATCTTACAATCAGCATTTTCTTGAATTGAAAGCTTTGATGGAACGGCTCTATCTCGTTTTCTAAGGCTTGCAGCTCTAAAACTGTTACAATACTTATTTGTGGTTAACTCTATTCAGAATCAGAATCAGAATTGGTTTATTGCCATTGCCAGTGTTCAAAATTCACAAACATAATGGCGTAAGGTGTAAGGTGCGTTATATCTCCAATCATTTAAACACCCCTGACGTCACAACTCGTGCTTCCTCAAGACTTTTTTTCACATTAAAGTGGCAAAACACACAAACTTTCTCTGTGTAGCAGGAATACTTACCACGGCTCTATCATCATCGAGTTTTTAGATATCTTGGATGTTTTTAGATATCAGTGTTACCAAAACTAAGGAGCTTGTCTTGCAAAATGATAAGTCTTTGTCACCAATAACAAACAATAATCAAAATATTGATGTTTGATGCTCTGAAGTATCTTGGCACATGCATAGACAGCAGACTTACCTTTGAGGAGAACACAGACTTTATCTTTAAGAAATGCTCACAAAGGCTGTATTTGTTATGCAATCTGAAACGTTTTGGAATCAGCCTAGTCATTCTCAACGGTTTGTAAAAGCCTCCTGGAGAGCATCTTGACTTTTTAACATGCAAATATGGTACAGAAATTGAAGCACTGTGAACATGAGCTCAAAGATCATACAGCATCCTTGTGTTCAATGCAACTTTTGTCTTTCCCTTGTCTTGGCTCAGACTTTGGAAACCACATTTATTTCTGTACTTTCTTTAATCCTGCAAGACCCGGGTTGATCCTTTGTTGAATCTAATCCTTTTCTGTCCCAGTTTAGTTCCAGTTTGGTTCATTTCTGGTTTAGTCTTTTAATAGAGTCCTGATAAAGACCTCTTTTAGTCCTTCTTTCCTAAATTTAGACATCACCGAATCCCAGTTTACTCTCCCAATTGAACCTTTAAAGTAAAGCGGGTCCCAATTGTGTCTAGAATGAAGACATAGGGACAGACTAAAGATGGCCGACACTTTAAAGCACTGGTCTGAGGATGATGCATGGACTGGAGCAGGAGCTGGTCGTCTCCACTTGACTGAACGCGTCTATAACTCACTCAGTCGCACACACCAGCTGTAAAACTGAGCCTATGCTTTCCAGCTCATCACAATTCAGAGCCATGACTTTCTGAAGGGCCAGAGGAAGTTCAAAGGTGAAACTGTGGACCTTTAAGAGAATGAAGTACTCCAGAGTTTTATTTAAACGTAGTGCCTCGTCTTGGGTACGTTTTATGCTGTGATAGTTGGGCTATGTGCAGTTTTGACTTGTTTATCGCTATCATGCATTATTTAAAGTAGTTCCTTTGCAGCTCTGTGCTTTTAGTTGATTGTGTGCAAATATAGAAATTGCTGTCATAAATTCACTATGCAACAGCAAAGGAGAGGAGCTTACATGGAGCAAGTTGGTCATTGGAAAAAATGCTAAAAGCTTTTTGGTTACGCTAGTTTATATTTCAAAGCAGACCACTTCAAGGAAAGCATTTAAAATATTACACTATTGTTCAGTGTTTATGTCCTTTCAGCAGATAGTTATACCATTTGTACATTGAGGTTAGTTGAGGGTTGTAAATTTGCCATTTTTGTGACGAGTCAAGACAATTTTCTTACTGTGTTTTCAAGTTGTGATTTATAGACCAGTTCTTACCTGTTCTTACAAATTGCATGGTCACTGGTTTTATTCCCCGAGCTCAGATTAATGTTCAATTAGCAAGTGAAATGGGACACATGGGACATGGCTTCTTATGAGAAAAAAAGAAAGGAAAAAAACACACAAGGGACTGAAAAACAGCCTGGATTAAGGCAGAATCAACAAACGAAGCACTAAACCCTGTTAATCCGAAGTGAGAGCTCCTCCATTTCCCATGTGGCACTCTGACAAACCTGATTTTATGGCTCAGTCTGGTTTCTAGAATATACAAAGGAAACCAGTGTGGATACTGTAGTTACCGTAGTTACCTTGGCCTTTTGGTCTATCTATAAAACATCGATGTAAACCCTCATTCGTCCAGGTGTGGTCCATCGAGGAAAGGGGTTCAGAGGTTGTCATCCGGACGCCGTTTAAAGATCAAGACGTTTCGACTTTTATCCAAAAGTCATTGTAAATCAGAGAGCTGGTATGGGAACTTGGGCTTATATGCTACTCTAAGTAGTTTTGTAAAAAGAGAAAATCCTTCTCTAAACAGGAATGGGGGCTTAAGATTTAATTTAGCCAAAATTTATGACAGCATCCTGACACCTTGGTCCAGATCAATAGACCAGTCAAATGCTAATGAGGTAATCAGCAGTGAGGAGGGAGCAACAGCCAACTATCAATAACAATAGCCCTTAGTCACAGGTTAAACTAGGTGAGGCCAACCATTAATCAACAAGATAGACCAATTAATCAAGTCCCAGGTGACAAACAAACAATTTTCCAACAAAGACAGGTATTCAGTGACTCCTCCCTGGGGGCAGGACTCCCACTACTTAGAGTAGCATATAAGCCCAAGTTCCCATACCAGCTCTCTGATTGACAATGACTTTTGGATAAAAGTCGAAACGTCTCGATCTTTAAACGGCGTCCGGATGACAACCTCTGAACCCCTTTCTACGATATCTATAAAACAGTTAATCTGATGCGGCATCCACTTTGAATGTTTTGGTTTAACCCCTCAGACTACATGTGGCTCAGACTACATGTGTTGGACAGAAGAATCTAAAGCATTAAAAGTGCTCAGAGTGCATGCTGAGTGGTCTGGCCGGCTCTGGTGCTGTGGAGCATCAGATTCTTTCTTTTGGGAGTCTTACTTCACCGGACGACGCAACACATTTTACATAATTAGTTATCATGTGAGCACATGGTCTAACGGGTGCAAGAGCCAAGCAGTGCTACACGAGCAGTTTGAGTCGCACTCCACAAGAATTTCAGCCCAGCGCAGCAGCTGCATTTGACCCAGATGTTGTCTGTGCGACAGACCCTTATCTCTGCACTGTGATGGGTCGGTAAAATGCTGTTATAAAGTTCTTGTGGACTAAAGTTATAATTATACGCAGCACAATGACAATGGCATCTGTTGTGGAGGTCCCTTTCAGACAAAACCCTAACGGCACTGCCCCTGTTTCTCTTTGGGTACATTCAAAAATTCCTCAAAAAAGACTGTCCCAGTCTTTAGTCCTGCCAAGTCCAGGTTTACTTTCAGGTCACATTCTCCCAGGTTTGATGTACAAACATTCATATTGTTCTCAGTTCTACTTAACTTGTTTTGTCATATTGATGAATGCTTAGTATTGTTTATTTGTAAAATGTTAAATACTTCAGTTCCATTTGATCACATCATGTTCATCTCTGCTGCTGATTTGCTGATTCGGGTTTCCTCGGTTTGGACTCAGGGTGAGAAAAGTCAGGCTAAGTTTAGAGAAAGATAGCAGGCTATTGTCTGCTATGATCAAAGCCCTGTTGTTTTTCCCTAACCTTAACCAGACCTTATTCTACCTCGACACCAGTTTTCATCCACATCCCACCACACACTTTTATATTTTAATGTGAGAAATGTACTGTCAGAGCTGGGTAATGACTGAAAGGGGATTTGTAACTTCAAAATAAGATGACTTAAACCTGCACTGTTTGACTTTTGATGGAGAGTCCACAATATGAATATCCTCCTTGACATGTTCTTGCTTTGCCTGACATGTTCCACAGTATGGCATTGTATCTCCAAGGAGACAAGCAGGAGGCACAACCAGGCCGCCAAGTTACAGGTCCGATCTGTGGAGAGGGGACCGCACTCACAGTAACTCTCTCTTAGAGTGTATTTGAGCTTTAATAACACTTGAAAAGATAAAAGATGGATACAATTAATGCCATACTGTGGAACATCTCGGTGTAATCCATTCGTCAGGGAATGGTCTGTGGTAACAAAGGTTTCAACCATAGTCACCTGGACACTTTTGAAAGTCAAGTTCAGGTTTCCAAATGACGGTCCATCTTCTCAAGATGGACCGTCTCTCTAGAAAACACTAAGGTTAGACCCAGGATGAGGCTTTGAAATCTTTGCTGTGGAACATTACAAAGCAAAGCAATAACATCGTCATGGAGACGAGCTGTTAGTGCAGCCTCCACCAGAAAAGCAACATGGTGCACCTTTAAGTAAGAAAATAGTAAGAGTAAAAGAGTGTGAAAATACTAGTAAGAGTAACATGATGTCCTAATGTAATTGCAAGGACAAAATATAAAATAATTGGAGAAAATGTGATGTTTTCAAATCATACATGATAAAATTTTATGAAACTAAAGCATATCTGAAGGACCAGTGCAAGAAACACAAATCCAAATCATTTTCAACATAAAATCGTAAACATAAATGTTTTCTGTTGTGGACTTAACAGAAGAGGAACCAAAACTTTTACTCAAGTAGATTACTGTTATATCACCAAATATGTTACTAGAGTAGAAGTAAAAGTGTGGCGTCTGAAGTACAATGTTATTAAAAAGTGATTCTTGTGACTGTAACCGAGAACTACCCACCTCTGGCTACTGTATTGTATGGTTTGTATTG
This sequence comes from Rhinogobius similis, assembly GCA_019453435.1. NCBI lineage: Eukaryota > Metazoa > Chordata > Actinopteri > Gobiiformes > Gobiidae > Rhinogobius > Rhinogobius similis. The sequence goes on along the minus strand of CM033635.1, from coordinate 10,342,477 downwards.
CTGTCTAGATATTGTGAAGCACACAGTGCCCAGTGTTTGGTGCAAATATGAGGTGTAGGATATTGATCTAAACACTGTAGGATTTAGAGGAAATCCTTCTTTACTCAGTGCCTGTACAGTCTGACTGGAACCTCCACTCTGCTGCTCACAATCACCTCACAAACGCCTCGTAATGAGAAGGTCAAGGGTTCGATTCCTTGGGCTTTTTGTGTTGAGTTTGCATTTTCTCCTTGTGTCTAAAATAGTTTTTTAAGGGGGATTTTTAGTTTCCTATTGAATAAAACATGCACAATATGCTTTCTTGAAGATATAACCAAATTACCACTGTTGAAATACAGTTGTGTTTCATTTTCAGCTTTTTCTCCGTTATCTGTTGTTATTTTCCACCTCGTTAAACATTGCATTAACATCTTCTTTGCAGAACTGATATGGCTGCATAATAGTGTTGTCTTCTTTAACTCGGGCTTATTGTGCACTTGTTCTTTAAGCTGTTTTTGAACAGCCCTTCCTCCTGTCACAACCAGGCACATGGCGATGTCTAAGATAAAACGACAGTTGCTGTGATGACGTTCAGAGTGTTGTGTTAAAGAACGGACACATGCTATTATCAGTTGCTGTATTCTTGCCTTTAAAAAAAATGAAAATCTATTAAAATGACTTGAAATGATCATTTTTATCTGGATTTGAGTAGCTTTGACTTGATGACTATTAATGGTTTATGTGATGAAGGATATTTCACTGGTTTCAAGGTATTTCTGACTGATGTGATTAGTTAGCTTAGAATAAGAAATTACTTGTGCCAGTGGGGTAAGTAAAATTGTCTTAAGCCAGTGGCAGATAATATGGTTTGAAGTAAGTCAGAAATGGGTTAAAACAAGAAAAATAATCTAATTCCATAAAAAAAATAGTCTTAACTAGTCTTCACCAGTCAAAACCTCTGAAATTAAGATAAATATCCTGAAATCAAGACATTTTAGCTCATCTAAAAATGTACTTTTTTGCAGTGTGCTCTTAAGAACCAGAACTTTATGCATCTGTTTAGAAAAACACCCATCATGTTCCATCAAATAAACCTCACACATTTGGTTGTAGCCAGCCATATTTAACGTCACAATGGGGAAAATTCTAACAGTGAGTTCTGAGGATCAACAGCAGAGGACTTCTTAAACCGGGTTAATGAAACTAATGAAGCGAAAGACAACAGAGTGACTTTTGAATGCGAGTCGAAATGGATCAATTTCAAAAAGCTAAAGACAGCTCCAGATATGTTTTTAATCAGGGAACGATGTTATAATAATAAAAAAACGTCAACTATTTAATGTATTTTGTTTTAGATCAGTGTTACAGTTAACAATGAGCAAAATGTTGAAGAACAGATAGTATTCTTTTGTCTATTATGTGGTTATGATCTATGACACCAGTGGATTATTATTTCATAAGCATAAAACATTTTAAATACAACATTGATCAAAAAAGAAAACCTTACAGTACCTCAAATGTCACCACAACAAAGCCCCGCTCTGCCAGGCCTTGCTGACAGCCTTGAATGTGGAGAAGTGCAGATCACGAGCGAGAGCAGCGGATTTATTTTCATCTGTGCCAAAATGTCTATGTGACGCTGCAGAATCCCTACTTGTATTGCCATTTAAGAAAGCAAAATCTGAGAAACAAATAAGTGCAGATGTGTGGGCGTGTATCGAGGGTCGGGAAAAATGAGGCAAGTCGGAGCACAGTAGTCTTTATTGCAGAAGGATAAAGATAACTCAAACATGCATTGATCACTGTATACACAAGTTTGAGTGGGTATGAAGCAAACTGCAACAAGCGCTTAAGGTGAGACATTGCAGGTGAAAAGGGAAAAATCTTGTGAGACAAATTATGTAAGGAAAAAATGTATCGCAAGGTTTTCATTGTTAATTATTGTTATGGCATGTTATGTGTAGAAACGGCCATAGTTGCACATATTTGGGACATTTAAATCTGAATGGACAGAACCAGGTTTAAATAGTTTTATTTCATTTTCACTTTGTACACATTAGTTGTAAAAAGAAGGGGCTTTTGGATTTCTTCTTTAGTTTTTGAGTAAGCTAATTCTAACTGAAAATTGGCCCAAAAATGTTTTAATTTCGACAGATTTTTTTTCTTAATACTATAATAAATTAGGCTTGGAATTAAACATAAACAAATCCTTCTGTACGTTCCGTCAAAATCTTGGTAAGTACAAGATTGTAAGGCTTTAAGGCTTTAAGGCTGATTTTGCTGGTCTTTGTGGGAGAAAAATGCATGTGGAGAAAACGTATTTAAGGTACAATATCCCAGAGAAATCTATGAATGAAGTGGATTGAATGAAGCAATAAGACATCTTTAGGAGCAGATTGAACACGTTTGTTGTTTTGACATGAAAGCCTGTACGCTGAGAGAGCAAAGTGACCACAATAGAAGAAATTAAAAAAGATTTGACCTCTCGTGTCTCGCCTTAAAAGCCGAATGTGCATGATATTTCTACTTTAAATAATGTTATCATCTTCCACTCTACTACTACTCTACTACTTCCACTCTACTCTACAAATATTGACATTAATTTGATCATTTGAAGTTCAGTAGTACATATGTTTAGTTTTAACCCTTATTCTTCAGCCTGAATGCAGTCTCCCTGTTTGGATGTGTGTACGTGTGCCTCTGCATGCGTGTGTCGTTGGAATGAGATTTATCGGCACTCCGCCAGGCTCTCCAGTGATGCAGGTCTGTTCCATGAATCAGAGAGGCTGGATAATGACTTCTGATGGCCCACACGAGGAGCACCGAATGGGGGATGAATGAGGGAGGTGCAGAGCAGAGGGATGGAGTCTTAAAGGGGCGAGAAGGAGAAGTAAAGAGAGTAAAGCAGCAGGGGACAGTGCATTGTGAAGCCGGGCTGGATATCGATTCCTCCGCTCCGCACAAACAAGACAGAAAACAGGAAACAAAATGAAAAGAGTGAATGAAGTGTGCAGCCGGCGCTCGTTGTTTGGGTCCTGAGTGTTAAAAGAGTTTGCATTTAAAGTCATGTGGCGATAAAGTGTATTTGAAAATGATTACGAGGTAAATATCTTGTTTCTTCTCCGAAAAGCAATGGACAAATGTGTAAATATTTGCATCTGTTTAAGTTTACACTGAAACAATTGAACCGCTATGTTTTGTATTTATTGATTTTACTTTTTATATACTCTTAAGTTAAAAAGAACAGTTGCTCAGAGCATTTGGCAACCAACACAAATTGTAACCTGTTGATTCCAGCTCGGACCAGTGCATCGTGTGGTCGTGTCCTTAGGCAAGACACTTGACTCGCCTCTGCCTGTGTATGAATGCAGTGTGGTGAGTGGTTGTGGTGGGAGAGAATGGCAGCATCACTTCTGACTGTCAGGGCAGCTGTGGCTTCAAAAGTGTGGCGTGAATGAATGAACTGTGTGGCTCTTTGACAGGTTTATTAGGATGGTCAAGTAGAAATGAAATGTATAATGAACATCGTCCTGTTTAATAGAGGCATTTTCCCATTGGTTCACTTTGGAGCAGATAAATATGTGCATTAATCAGAGAGGCTGGAGAATTTCCACGGGTTCACTTTGGAGCCAATTGTTACATTTCAAATGTGTCTCCAGTGTCTTAAGTGAACCATATCAGTCCCTTGAAGGAGTCCAAAGCGGACTATCAGATGATTGGGCAAGAGAAAAGACAGACTCAGATGAAGGCAAAAGACAGATTATAACAGAAAATAATCCTTTCTCACCAGATGCTGAGTTTGTCTTGTGATAAACCACCATATTTCCAGTGATGGTACTTGTATGTTGAGCCGCTTTTCAAAACAATCTTATGCACGTCAGCAGCAGCTGAGAGCTCCAAAACGAACCAGGCCAGAAGACCAAAGCCAGTCCAAACGAGCCTATAACAACTGCTCTGGGAAAAGACTTTTGGGAGTCTGCGTAATTATTCATTTCTTTCTTCTTTTTCTTTTTTTAATTTTTTATTTCAGGATTCCTGTATTTGTATAGTATAGATGTAGAACCGCCTTGTATCTAAAGCGGTCCCCTGCTCATCCACACGGCAGCACAGAGTACAGAGGAAGGACAGAGGAAGTACAGAGGAAGTACACAGGCAGCACAGAGGAAGTACACAGGCAGCACAGAGGAAGTACACAGGCAGCACAGAGGAAGTACACAGGCAGTACAGAGGAAGTATACAGGCAGCACAGAGGAAGTACACAGGCAGCACAGAGGAAGTACACAGGCAGCACAGAGGAAGTACACAGGCAGCACAGAGGAAGTACACAGGCAGCACAGAGGAAGTACACAGGCAGCACAGAGGAAGTACACAGGCAGCACAGAGGAAGTACACAGGCAGCACAGAGGAAGTACACAGGCAGTACAGAGGAAGTATACAGGCAGCACAGAGGAAGTACACAGGCAGCACAGAGGAAGTACACAGGCAGCACAGAGGAAGTACACAGGCAGCACAGAGGAAGTACACAGGCAGCACAGAGGAAGTACACAGGCAGCACAGAGGCAGCACACAGGCAGTACAGAGGAAGTATACAGGCAGCACAGAGGAAGTACACAGGCAGCACAGAGGAAGTACACAGGCAGCACAGAGGAAGTACACAGGCAGCACAGAGGAAGTACACAGGCAGCACAGAGGAAGTACAGAGGAAGTACAGAGGAAGTACACAGGCAGCACAGAGGAAGTACACAGGCAGCACAGAGGAAGTACAGAGGAAGTACAGAGGAAGGACAGAGGAAGTACAGAGGAAGGACAGAGGCAGCACAGAGGAAGTACACAGGCAGCACAGAGGAAGTACAGAGGAAGTACAGAGGAAGGACAGAGGAAGTACAGAGGAAGGACAGAGGAAGGACAGAGGAAGTACAGAGGAAGGACAGAGGAAGGACAGAGGCAGCACAGAGGAAGTATACAGGCAGCACAGAGGCAGCACAGAGGCACCACAGAGGCAGCACAGAGGAAGTACACAGGCAGCACAGAGGAAGTACAGAGGCAGCACAGAGGCAGCACAGAGGAAGTACACAGGCAGTACAGAGGAAGTACAGAGGCAGCACAGAGGCAGCACAGAGGCAGCACAGAGGCAGCACACAGGCAGCACAGAGGCAGCACAGAGGCAGCACAGAGGCAGCACAGAGGCAGCACAGAGGCAGCACAGAGGCAGCACAGAGGCAGCACAGAGGCAGCACAGAGGCAGCACACAGGCACCACAGAGGCAGCACAGAGGCAGCACAGAGGCACCACAGAGGCACTATTCTGGTCTGTTCTCAGTGTGAGCCCAGCGTGTCTCATATGAAAGCAAGTTTCCGCTGCACAGACATGCAGCCTATGGTTCTGTCGCTGCTGCAAACAGAGATAGTGAGCGCCTCTGGAGATGTATAAGTGCATGTAATTGATGCCCTGAGGAGCAGAGGGCTGTGGGCAGCTGTGGACCCCGACTGTACACTCGGTATCATGGAATCAGTACTGCAGCCCCTACACTGCACACGCTTGTACTGAAATCCTTTAATCAACTCAATGGTATCTTAATTAGAAGCAAAGAATCTTATAGATCATTTTATTTGATTAGAGGAAAATGAAGAGTTGTTTTTTTGTTTCTTTTTTCTTTGCAAAAATAATATGTGCCATTAAAAAAATGGCATTTATTTTAGTCCACTGTAAATGTTTAACTATGAATTCTTAAGCAAATGAATTCAAGTTTAGTTTCACTGGTGAATTTGTCATTGATACCATTTTTTTCTGATCTTTTCCTGTGTTAACATTAGAATGCATTGTGCTTTTAAAACTGTGAGTCTTTAAGGTGTAACTTATAATAGCAAGAATTTTTATTTTACAGAAATTCAATTTGGTAAAGAATGCCTGTTGGACAAATTACTCCCCGCAATCACACCAAGTGCAATGTGGGTGAAGTGTCTTGCCTAAGGACACAACACTGCTGCCCAACTGTGGCACCTGGTCTTCATAACAGTCTCCATCCAAACACTGACCAGGCCCAACCTGCTTAGCTGAGACGGGACGATGCCATCTGCCGTTCTGACTAATGTGACTGTAACAGACAAACATTTACAGCGCGATGGAGACAACGCCGTGGGCACGGGCGTAAAATACGGGGAGGATAGGGGGGTTACAACCCCCCCAATATTTTGATCTAGTACATTCAACCCCCCCAATATTTCAGACCATTTTTAATATTAAATCATATACTATATGTTATTTGTTAAAAAGAAATCTCCAGGAGTAGTTAAAACCATTAAATCAACAACAAAAATATTACTTTTTGACTACGCACCCCCCTCTCAGCTGTAGACGTGGTATCGCCCACACGGAGGCCGCGCTCTCTCACCCCTCCCTCTCCTGTCTCTGTCAGTGCGGCGTATGTCCGTCGTCAGTCAGTTTAAGAAGTTGATAGTTTTGACCATGTTTTGACTGCTATGAGGTGAGGGCGTAGTGCTTCACTGAGTCAAAGGACTTCACAATATTCTCTCGCATTTGGAGACCACTGTTGCAACAGCGTTTGGCGTTCACAAACTACACTTTTATCAAACTAGAATTCTACAGTGAAAACACACCTCTCCTCGCCTGTAGAGGCGCTGCATAACAGAATTGCACAGTGAAACATCGAGGAAGAGACTCGACTTCTCCGTTGGCCTGGTTGGCTTCTGCATGATCCGCGTCACAGCTAAACAAACACGAAGCGGGGCTGCAGCGTTGTTGGACTTTATATAGTTTTTGTTTTTATGGATCTATCCCAAGACCAACCCCACATGTGTGGGCTCAGTGTGAGCGACAGCCGAAATGTCGGAGCGCGGACAATGTACTTTCATTGTGAGGCGAAGAGATGAGTGAGACGAAAATGAGTAAGTAGTTGAGTAGTATATTAACTAAATAAGTGCTCTGAAAGTTTGTCTATGTCATCTGCGCGTGTAGACTAGTTGTACAGCTTAATAATGGATGAATATAGACTTTTTTCCCACATCTAAGCCAGCAATAGGTTACATTTGGTTTTTTGGGTTTATTTAGCCGTACAACTTTTTATGTTATGTAAATAAACCCTGAAAACTGTGATCTATGTTCATGTGATCATAATCTGGCGTTTTCCTGCTTCTTGGCTTGTTTCTCCTGTCATTTATCCCGTTATCGATCTCAAACGAGGAGTTTGTTTTGATTCCGAGCCTCACGTGCGTCATAGCGCGTCGTGGATCATTAGATTTGGTTTCGCTCTTTGTTTAGGATCAGCGTTTGCTTGGGCATTTACAATTACCCAAACGAACCAAACTATCGAGGCAATCGAATCCTGTTTCGGCTTTGTGAGTTTATGTTGAGTTGTTATTGTCCGACTCGGACCGCGTCTGTGGGATGTTGATGGTGCGCTGTGGTATAGTAGAGCTGTTCCAACCGCACTGTGGTAACACTTTCTGCGTACGGTCGCATGAGATAGATCAGTGGTCCACAACCTTTTTATCACCGCGGACCGGTCAAGGCTTGACAATTTTACTGCGGCCCGGTAGGGGAGGGGTGATTATCATAATAAACGTTAATTCCACTGTGTACCTGTTTTTTCTTGAAAAATAGTCCAGGGGCTTATCTTTTAATCCAGGGTGCTTGGTCTCTAGGAGGCGAAGCAGCTTTGAAGGCTTCATTGCCTCATTAGAGTCGTAGGATTCATGTAGGATTCCTCGTATTGTCTTGTTTTTACTCATTTTGTTGCTTGTGGGTTAAATTTTAGCTCAAATGACCGAGATGTAACCATCATCGGGCCAAAAATTCAAGCCCGACCCGCTGAGCCCGCGTGCGTACTGTCCGAGCCCGAGTCATTTGCTGCAAGATTCAACCCGAACCCGACCCGGGACCGCGCGGATACTGTCCGAACCCGACCCGGGTCCGCGCACGTGTAGAACCGGAGTTACGTAAACTGAGTTCCTGCAGAGTTTTATTGGCAGAATAAGCGCCTGACAGGGCTTCAAGTGTTTAGTGTTCTACCTGCACCAACGGGACGCGCCTGTTCCTCCGCTGACGCCGGCCCACATGAGCTCTCCCCTCGCTCCTTTCGTCTCTCTCTCTCCTCCTGCTCTTTCTCTCTTTTTCTCTCCTCCGCTCGTGTAGCAGCCGCGCTTTCATGAACGTCTTTTCTCACGTCACATATTTTAACCACTTTATTCGAGGATGAGGAGGAGCATCACAGCACTGGCTGCTCACGCGCACTTCGCCGTGGAGCGCATGTTACGCACGTATGCCGACTCAGCCCGACAGCAGAGCGAAAAATGTGGACCCGAAACCGGCCCGAATTGCGGGCCGGCCCGGTCTAAATTGATTCGCGGACCGGGCCCGGGACCACTGAGATAGATGACATGGAAAGTAATATGTTTTGTCCGATACACAGCCATTTGCCTGTAGCCTCTCGACCCCCCCAAAGTTGAAGCCAAAGTTATGCCCTTGGCCGTGGGTGAATCATCAGAACCAGAGAAGAGCATGTTTGGTTCTTCATGTCTCGTCTCATTTGACATCTTCACTGAAAAGGCATGCGGTGGGAATATTCAAGACAACGGAAAGGATCCGCACCTCTGCTGGTGGTCACTGCACCGCAACAGGACTGTGGGCCGAGGGAGCCCGGGGTAAGGACCTGCCTATTTTAGGAGAACTGCTGACTATTTTGTTTTTCAAAAACGTAAACATAGAGGTGCTTTGTGCATTTGTGGATGGAAAAGATGCCTTTCTCTCAACTGGGTTAGCATCATTTAGATGTATCTGCTTATTCCACTGATGTGACACTTTGACCAATCAGCATGATTTTTTTTTTTTTTTTTACATCCCGACAGCTTTCAGACGCCAATTGATTTATGTAGAGAAATTAAATTCAGTGTTACACATTTCAATTTGGCATGAGGAAGTTATGCTCAAACACCATGATGTATTAATTTGATTTTTGGAAAATAAATTCATTCTGAGCACCACCAAGTGAAATAAGTTGTATTTTAAATCCATATTTTCAATACATGAATACTGAATTGTGTTTAAAAAAAAAAAGGTGATTGGATTCATTTACTGTAACTATAATCTGTACACTTTAAACCGTAAATGCTTTCTCACCCGTGTGCAGCCCTGTTTGATATGTTCAATACGACACGATATGTTGCAACAGTAATTAAGCATCGAGGCAACTGTTGTTGTGATTTTGGGCATTATAAAAATAAATTGATTTGATTTGATTTGATTTAATTGGAATCAAATGAATGAATTACTGTGTCTTTGAGGAGGAGAAAACTGTGGCCATATCACACATTTGGCAACATTACGCTGGATTGTGTGCTGTCAAATGAGTCTATTGTATTTACACCAGTGCAATATTCTGCTTTATGAAGTCCTTGGTGACATTTGTTCTCAGTCTGTGCCTCGGCTCTGAAGGCTGTTTCCATGGTGTCCACATCACTCCTGGTTTTTCACTAGATTTCTCAGGGTCGTATAATTTTAGGGGATATTGACATGTACAGCACTATTGTATAGCCCTATTTCAAATGCACTGCAATAATTCTTTAGTTAGATAAAAGACATATACTTTGTGTAAATTGATTTTATTTATTTTTTTTTTTTACTTTTTCCCACGTTATAATGTTCTCTAATCCAGAATATCAAAGAAGTGTATTTGCGACGTCATAATCTGGAGGTCCGTTGTGCTCTGTACGTAAAGACTTGTGCTTTTATTAGAATGTCAGGGGGGAAGCTAGCTTTTTGTTTTGATCTCTCTGGTTATTCCCTCTGCTGACAGTAGATGAAGTTCTAACAGCAAATCCCGATGAGAGAATAGCTGTTTGATAGAAAGAATATCTTTTTTTGTTTTTCTAAAACATGAGATGCCAGAACAACGGTATTAGCCTTTAAACATGCTCTTGAGTACCTTAAGTTTGTCATCTCATGTTTTGGGGAAAAACAAAAACATGGACATCTATTTCTCTGCTGTTTGCCCTGGCACTTACTGAGTTTAGGCACCACCCACTGGCTGCTTAGCGCTTACCGTGTGAGATGCTAATCAGGCTAGCAGTTACAGTGATCGTGTATAAACTGGTGATGATTTAAGGACTTAAAAGAGCAGAAGATTCTTGGATAGGTGACGTCTAAAAGTGATCGAGGGAGTTCAGCAGGAAGTGTTTTTGACGGTCGAAGAGGAGAGAATTTTCTAACCTACATTCCCCAAATTAGCACCAATGAAGCTAAATGCCACTCCAGGTATGTTTTTGATGACAGAACATTGATAAAACAGGGTTAAAAGCTCAAAAAAGTCACTATAGCAAATATAGTGTCCTTTAACTCAAAGGGATTAGCGCTATCACAAAGATTAAGCTAAAGATGTAACTTAAAGGTTCATTTTAGCACATCCAAGAAGGCAATGTTCACTTTTTTTAAAATCAGGGACAGGTCTTATCTGTGACCAGTAAATGACCATTGTAAATATTAAAGCGTACAGTATACAGTATTCACCTTATTCCTGAAGCTGCCGTCTTGTTTCCGTTGTAGTTTACACGGGGCAGATGAGCTCAAGAGAAAATAAGTTCTACACGGACTAAAAAGCCGTTTTCAGACTGACCAGGAAATCGGTACGTTGTGACTTGTTGTTGCACGTGAACATTAAACATTTTATACAAGTCAATCTACTTTATATAATGTTTTAGCGACGAGACTTTTCCCCCATTTGCCATTTGCGTGAACGGGGTTCTCGTCAAACCGCAAGTGCGTTTACAACAGAGCTCAGATGGGTGGCAAAAAGAGGCAAAAGTGGGCGGGGCAGAACGAGGTGAATAGCATACAGTAACATGACATTTTTCCGTAAGACCAGAAAGCGATCTGACCTCAGAAAGGAGATATTCTCTCTTAAGTCTGCAAGTTTGACTGTGTTTTGTCTGTTCACTTTTAATAAGAAATCCTTGTAAAGTTTTATAAATGAGACCCGTGAAAACCGTAAATTAACGTTCCCGGAATGCTGTATTAGCTAATTTAGATATCTGGGCTCTGCCGTTTGAGCACAGCCAATCAACACGAGCCATTGGAAATCCATGCACCTCGCAGACTCTGCTGGTTTCATCTGGTGATTTGGAAACAGCACGAGCGCCGATCGATACCAGGCGGATAATCTTGTTCTGTGGAAAGATAAGGCAATATAAAGATACAGCGATGTACAGAACGAGGAGCAGGAGACAAATGTAGGATTCCATTTTACTACAACCAAGTGATAACAGCTCTTTAATCTGCCATCACTGAACTGCACAATTTACTCCAGATGTGATTAAGATAAATGTACAATACTTTGAAGACTCTCTCATCTACTGTACCAATCTATATTTAAAGACTATATGAAAATGGCTGCTTTGAAGAAACTGCTCAGTATATAAAGACGTCTCTTCTTAGTTAAGGATTTTGCAGATTATTGTAGCTGTATACATTAGTAATCTTAGAGAGAATACCTCACTTAACCATTGAAATGCAACTGAAAACACTTCTTTGATAAATAACACATTCCATAGATAGAGTTTTGGAGAGTATTAATTCATTCTGTTAAACGTACAGTATATAGCAGGGGTGTCCAAACTTTTTCCATCGAGGGCCGCATATTGAAATATAGCCCAAGCAGAGTGCCACAAATCAATCGTGAAACGTGCAAAAAAGCTACATCGATCTGATGTTTCAAGTACCACATCTACATCCAGTCTCATTGCCTTAATATCCGGTCTGTGTTGCACCAAAATGTTTGTTTTTTTAGGTTAGAATTGTAGAAAATCTAAAATTTGCTGTAAAAAGAACTTCTCAGGACAATATGGGCCAATTCACCAGGAAGGCTAAGGGCCAAGAAAAATTAGTCTGAGGGCCGCATTTGGCCCCCGGGCCTTAGTTTGGACATGTTTGTTATATAGTATTGGTTTTATCCTTAAAGTGCATATAACAGATTTTTTTCATTGATTACTTTTTTTTTTTAACCTGTTGTGCCTGTTATGTCATAGTTTTATATCTGTTTGTAAAGAAACATCAGGAGGAAATAGTTTAAAAGTACAGGAAGTAGCTCTGAGTTTTTCTATCTATGTCATCAACACCAACCAAAATACAAATACAAAAGACAATTTTCGCAAAAGGAGCATTTTTTGACAGTTTAAACATTAATTTAGGACAATAAAGGTGTTGTGTTATATATTTTATTTGTCAAATCATAACTATTCTGCAAATTGGACAAGCTTTGGCCGTTGTTTACAGTATGGTTGCTAGGCAACAATTGTGGGGTTACCGCCAACAATGTCACATCTGCTGCTCACAGCTTTACAAACGTCATCATATTATCACATCAATTAAGTAATTACTGAGCCTGAATCATTCTTAATAAACATTTGTTCACTCTGATACGTGATAGATATTATCTGTTACCCAACTAGCTTTTTGTAAAATCGTAAATGTTGTTATATTAATGTTTTGGATAAATTAGTACATATGTATTGTTTACATTTTCACACCTGTTGCTTTTGTAAAAGTAAATGCGTCTTTTGACCCTGTGTGGCTGCCGTACTGCGGGCCTCTTGTTGTAGTTTGGTGCAGGTTTGTTGTTGTGCTTTCAGTGCTTAATGAGACACAGGTGCTTCCTGTTCTCAGCCATAAAAGCCTGGGCTCTGGCAGCAAGCAGCCTGTCCGTCTCTCTCTCTCTGTCTCTGTCTGTCCCTCTGTCTCTCTCTGTCTCTGTCTCTCTCTGTCCGTCTCTCTCGGTCTCTCTCTGTTTATCTGTCTGTCTGTCTCTGTCTATCTCTCTGTCTCTCTCTGTCCGTCTCTCTCGGTCTCTGTCTGTCTGTCTGTCTGTCTGTCTGTCTGTCTGTCTGTCTGTCTCTGTCTATCTCTCTGTCTCTCTCTTTCTCTCTGTTTGTGACTATCTCTTTCTCTTTGTTTCTCTCTATATCTGTCTTTCTCTCTTTTTTGTTTCTCTTTCCTTGTTTCTCTTTCTCTCTCTCGGTCTGTCTCTTTTTTTCTCTCTGTCTCACCCTCCCCCTCTCTCTCTCTCTCGGTCTGTCTCATCTGCTCTCTCCTGCATTTCTTTTCTGTCTTTCTTTTTTCTCTCTCCTTCCATCTCTTTTTCTTCCTCCCTCATTTCCCTTCCTCCCCAACTCTCTCCCTCTTTAGTATGTTTTTGTATACCTCCCCCCTCTCTTTTCCTCTCCTTTCTTGGCTTCTCTCAGTCTTGCTCTCTCTCACATTACCTCTCTCCTCTTCCGACTCCTCCCTCTCTCTCTTTCTCTCTTGTTGTACACTTCACTGCCTTTTAGTAAAAGAGTATATAGCTTCTCCCTCGTCTCCTCCTTCTCTTCTCCTCTCCGTTCACCATCTCTTCATCTCTGGTTGTACATTGTCACATAGTACACACGAGAGTCCTCTCTCCCACTCCCTCTCTTCTGGTTTTCTCTTCCCTCTCTATGTCCTTTCTCTCTCATCCATTTCTCTGTCATCCTCTCACTCCTCTCTCTCTCTCTCTCTCACCCCTGTCTCCTCTCCTCTTTTATCCCCTCCCTCTCTTTTCCTCTCCCCTTTCTTCTCTCAGCTTCTCTCACTTGCTGTCTCTCACACTTCCTTTCTTTTCATCTCCTGCCTCTTTCTTTCTCTCTGGTTGTACGCTGCTACAGTGAGTACATTGCCATTTAGTAAAAGAGTATATAACTTCGCCCCCTCCTCCTTCTCTTCTCCTCTCTTTTCTCGCTCCATCTCCTCACCTCTCCCCACTCTTCTCACTCTCCCTCTCTCCTTCTGGTTGTACATTGTCGTAATGAGGGTGGACAACGCCTCTCCTCCTTCTTCCTCTCTATTACTCCCTCTCTTCTCTCTCTATGTCCTTTCTCTCTCATCCATTTCTCTGTCATTGTCTCACTCTTCTCTCTCTCTCATCCCTGTCTCCGCTCCTCTTCTATCCCCTCCCTCTCTTTTCCTCTCCCCTTTCTTCTCTCAGCTTCTCTCGCTTGCTCTCTCTCACACTCCCTTTCTTTTCCTCTCCTTTCCCTCTCCTGCCTCTTTCTCTCGCTGCTATAGTGAGTACATTTCCATTTAGTAAAAGAGTATATAACTTCTCCTCCTCCTTCTCTTCTCTTTTCTCTCTCCTTCTCTTCACCTCTCCCTCCTCTTCTAAGTCTTCCCTCTCCCTCTGGCCGTAAATTACCTTCATGAGAGCGGACAGCTTCTTTCTTCTCTCTTCCTCCTCCCTCACCTGTCCTCTCTTTTCTCTCTCTCGTTGCACATTGCCGTAGTGAGAGCGGACAGCTTCTTTCTTCTGTCTTCCTCCTCCTCCTCCTCCCTCACTTGTCCTCTCTTCTATCTCTCTCTCGTCGCACATTGCCGTAGTGAGAGTGGACAGCTGGAGTCGGGGCCCGGGCCTCAGACGTGAGTAATGACCACGATTAGAGAGAATGATTCAGAGCTTTCACACCTCTACATGTTTCCATCAGCAACAAGCGTTCACAGGAAACACAACCAGCAAGAGGATACTATTTTAAAAACGAAAAGTCAAAGCAAATTAGAATTCTTTCCATGGTTGTGGAGATTTGGATGTCAAGGTTTTGGAAGTTTAAGGTGCTATATTTGAGCATTACCTGTCCAATCCTAACCGTGCAGACTTGAAATTGTTACTTACAGTGTCATTTTCCATCCTGGCAGTGGATGTGAAGTTGCTAAGCACATCAGAATTGTAAGTGTTTTGAGCAGCTGTTGTTCCCTTCAGGCTGCACTTGTTCGTCAAGGAGCTGTCCAGACCTCCTCCCCACCTGCTGCTGCTGCTGAGCGGGTTAGCATCGCACCGCAGGGCCCTCCTCCTCCGGAAGACTCAAGCGAAGTGTCCAGTGTTACAATGAGTGGGTACAGCAGCGTGACTAGTACTAAAGTAATGCAGTGGTTTGGTTTGGTTCTGGTCTAGTGCTCCTCTCGATGGGTGTGGAATTTGTGTGAAAGCCACTGCTTAAAGGACATTTCTGATGCTTTGGAACATATATGAACGTATTAAGGTACTTTGTTTTGAACTAGAACATAAATTATCCTTTTATCTTTTGGTCTATCTTGATCAAAATGCTTTTTTATGTTTCAATCCAGTTATGCCACACAACATTTGCTATCGGCACAATGGATGTATTTTTGAAATATATGTTTTCACAATTAGGCTAAAGTTATAGAATTAGGGTTAGGTTAGGTTAGAATTAGGTGGTTAGGTGTAAACATTTCATTTGTTTAAGGTTAGGGCTTTGGGGCAGGTTAACTAACCGAGTCTTACCTAAAAAACTACAGCCTTTGCAATTTAAGTGATTGTTATATTTCAAATAATCTTTCTGGTATTTACACAGGGACAGTAAAGAATATAAATTTAAACAAACAGGGAAGATGCATTCAAGCACTTGTTTTGCAAAATATTTTAATTTTCAGTGGAAGGTTGACTATGGCTGCAAATGTCCATTATTTCATCCATGAGGCTTTTGCAAGTGAGTTTCCATAAAATCCTTCATAAAGTAGTGGTGAGCTCTGGACACTGGACTGATCAATATTGGCCTCAATGGATTGGGAAAGTTAAGTCGCTAACGTTACCACTTCTACCACCTCAGCTTGAGCAGTCAAAAGAGCAATAGTCCATGTGGATATTTAACGTGAGATACATCTGGACTAAAACTAATGTGGCTGACAGATTTTGATCAATATTTATTACAAACACTTTGTTTCACCCAAATGCCAAAGTCACGTGACCCGCAGCGATCAAAAAGTAGTGAGCTGAGTTTCTGAGTCGTGCTGTGAATTAGGGGTGTGCCAAAATATTGAAAAATCGTGATGCTAAATTTTCTGATACAGAATCGATATCATGGGCTGCTGTATCGATATATATCGCCATGAGTCATTTTTGGTATAATTTGCCTAATTATTTGACGACAACACTACAATTTTGTTGCTTGTTTAGAGAAAGAAAACTTGTTTATGCAAAACATTTGACATATTCACTGTGAATATGACAGAGGAGATTTTGGATTTCTTATTTAGGTTTTGAGTAAACTAGATTTGACTGAAAATTGTACTAAAAATTCAAATTTCACCTGATTTTTTATTTTATTTTATTTTTTAACGTAAACATTAATAAATCCGTTTTTGGAATTGGATATCAAAAATCCTTCTCTACGCTTCGTCAAAATCTTGTTGAGTCAAAGATTGTAACATTTGTTGTATGTAGGATCTACTTTAAGGCTGATCTTTATGTCTCTGGGGGAGAAAGATGCACTTTAAGAAAACTGCCTTTGAAGCTACAATGTCCCAGAGAAATCTATGGATAAAGTCGATCAAATGAAAGAATAAAACATGTTTAAGAGCAGAGTGGACAAGTTTGTTATTTCCACATGAAAGTTATATGTTGAGAGCGCAAAACGGACCAATAGAGACGAATATGCCAAATTCAAAGATGCAGAACGCTACCAAATGTTCTGTCTTTCCTCTGTGACAAAAACATCGGCCATCATTTGCATATAATCTGCACTTAGGTTCACTTTACTCGCTCTTCTCTGTGCCAACACTTCAAAATGTCCCACTGCATTCTGAGTACGAGCGGGCCGACGATAAATCAACACAATTTCAGCCAACAGCAGCAGGAAATGTGCAGATAAGAGCCAGCGTTTCTCCTCAAGACCGCAGACGGATGACAACACTGAAGGCGGCACCCATGGGAGACTGTGCACCCAATCTTTCCATTCCAATCTGAACCCAAACATGTGGCTATTGAATTCAGCTACGATTGCTTTCAGACATCTTATACTGGGCTGTGATGGCGGTATTGACTATAAATGTAATGATTTGTTCCCCTTTAGTGTCTGACGGACTGGATTCAAGTCTCATTTTGTGCAAACATTCGATCTTGTTCTTGTCGCTCTGGTTTCGGTAGTTTTACGGTGTATTTTGATATGGATTTTTCACGCTGTTTATTATTTATTTCTCTGGTCTTTAACGGGGGGAAAAATGAAATAACATAACATTTTCCAGCTACAAATTTGTGATAGATCAGCCTGTGAGGTGAAAAATAAAATGTGTGCTCAGAGGATTTTGAAAAATGTGTGAGTGAGACCAAAATATTGATGTGTTGGCACTGACAAAGTATTGAAAAGTATTGATTCTCACGCAATGGTTTTCAACAAATTGCTGTTTTTTTTATAGCTTTCTTCTTTCTTTCTGAAAATTACAGGAAGCAGAGAAGAGTTCTAAAATATATATTGATTGACAGGCAACTTGTCCAAAAGTTTGGCACAATTTAAAGCAAAAAACATACTTTCCAACCCATTTAACATTAATTCAACAAAATACAGAGGTCATCTTGGAGTTTTATCGTATTTTTGTGACATTAAAGAGGTTTTGGCCCAGTGTAAAACATGGTTGCTAGGTGACAGTATGGAATTTCCTTGTGCGATGTCATGATTTACAACCAGGAAGTAAAATTATAAACATAAAAAAATGTCAAACTGGGATGAAATTTGTAACATTTTAACATAATCTGAAATATAATTACCTTAAGTGTGTTTTTAGTCAAACGAGTTGTCCAACTGCACTTTGAAGGGCTTGTACCTGATTTTGAATCCTGAGACAGGAACATGTTTTTGTTTGAACAGTTAGCCCCGCCCACTTAGACCTTCCTTTCACCCTTCACCTTTCAATATTGCACCATGACTCAGAAACGACTGTCTGGAACAGTCTTATGCACTTGTTTCCACGTATTTAAACAACCACGTACAATTAGCTTTTAGCACGTTTGACCCTGGAAATTCTTCTGCACTAGTTCTTTCCCGACAAAGTGCTTTTATAATATGCACAGAGTATACATTATAAACCCAAAGTCTTTCTATGAAGTTGCTTCTATCAAACAATGTGTAATGTAAAAAGAATGAATCGCAGTAAATAAAAATCAGGTACAGTGCCTTCAAACTCTCCTGAGCTCTGATTGGCCCTGAAACAAAAGGGAGGAGTTAAAACTGATACTCGACCTCTCTTTGTGTAAAAGTCTGTCAGTTTCACTTTGTTAAGGCCTACTGAGGTCTAGCCATCTCCTGCCAGGTCCCTCATTAGCATTTGATTGTTTTACTTCGTGTCAAGGTGTTATGAGGCTGTTGTAAACTGAGGGGAGGTTGTATCTCAGAAAAAGAAAACATTCCCATTTTCTTTCTCAATATAATTGCCTGTAAGACTTAACTAATAATAACTATTTAACATATATTCTATCCCTAACTCCTATACCCAACCCTAACCTTAATTAATCCTGAATAATGATTAATAAACTGTTTGTTCTTATAAATTAACTCTTTGTTGATGACTTAAGGCAAAAGAAAAAAAAAAAGTAGTTATTATAAAGTGGTACCAAATTGCTTCCTTCACCCCGCTTTCCTTGTTTTGATTTCCCGAACTTTTTTCCCCACAATGTTTTTTTGTTGTTTTTCATTGCCGAGAAGGAGGGGGCCAAGGACAGAGAGACAGTAATCCGGTTAATCTGCTCCTCTATTATTGACAATGATTTTTTTGACTTTCTGTTGGTAAAATCAACTATTTTGTGCTGCTCTGTGAAGCGACTGATGTTGTTTAATTGTAATTTTGAGCTCTCCAAATACATTGAATTTGAATTGAATTAAAACTGTGTCCAGATGACGACCTTTGAAACCTTGTCTACCATGGACAGCTCCTGATGGATTACACAGACTTGTTTTCATTTTAGTTTATCTGCACATTTCACCTTATTCTGCTCCACCCACTTTTACCTCTTTTTGCCACAGATCTGCACTTCACGCGTAAAGATACTTCTGTTTTGACCAGAACCTCGTTCACGCAAATGGCAAATGAGAGAAGGTCTCGCCATTAAAATAATACTTAAAGTTGATTGATTTGTGTAAAATATTGAATGTACACGTGCAACAACAAGTCCACAATGCATAGATTTCCTGGGAGGCCTGAAAACTGCTATTTAGTCCATGTTGAACTTCATTGAGGTCGTCTGCACCATGTAAACTACAATGGAAAAGAGATGGTGGCACCCACGACAACTTCCAGAATAAGGTGAAGACGTCAAGGTAGTGTAGAAGTTTCAATGCATTCAAACTCAGCTTTTAATGTTTTGCCTTGTTTACGACCAGAGGGCGGCCGAGCGAGCACCTTCATGCAACTGTGAAGCCTCTGACTGTAAACAAGTTTACGAAAACTCAAATATAGCTTTTATAGTATAGCTTTATCCCATAAAGACGGAGTTAACCTGAGTGACACTGCAGTATTCATGAACTAATATTGATCATGGTTTAACTTGGTTTTCCTGCTGGCATCAGCAGACATCTTGTTGCCTTAGATGGGAAACTATTGATCTTTCACCAGCACAAGCAAAGGCAAGCGGCTAACTTTAGCGACTTTACAACGTAATTTTTCAAAAAGTGCTTTATCCATAATCACAACAACACTGTGTCAAACTCACATTTATTCAGACGTGTTGTGGACAGTTGCAGACCTGTTGCTGTTGTGCTGCTCTGCGTTTTCTCGCACAGTAAAACAAACAAACAAGCCTTGTGTGAATGCAACCGGTTACTCAAGTATTGACTGTAAAGGCTCCAAGGATCGGTTAAGGGACAAATATTACGGGATTTTTTTTTTTTTTTTTCATATTTTTTGTGAATTTAATTTGTAGTAAGGTTATAAAAACATAGTCTGAAATAATTAAACTTAAAAAAAAAAAGTTATCTTTTGACAACAATTTGTCAGATAGTGATTGTGTGAATGATTGAAGGTCTGCAGCCCCAGTCTGCTCTTCTGCTGAAAGAGTGACGTGGTTAAACTCTGCATTTCTCACATTTTCATTCTCTTTTTGTATCACGCGAAATACTTTTTGTGGCAGGTTTTCTATAAAGTCTGAACAACCTTGTTCCAAAACCTTGTCTCTGATAAGTTAAACATAAAAAAAAAATAAATGAAAAGCCAAATTGAATCAAAAAGCATTCCTAACTATTAACAGCAGAGTGAGAAATGATCCGTTCCAATCCTCTGATAACGTGTTCATTTTGACGGCTTGTATCTCTGAGTAAGAAGGTTATTGGTTTGATTCTCTTTTAAAGGCGTCTTTGATGAGATCCAGGTCTTACTTCTCCAGTGTGACACCAAAGTACTTATTGGTGAAAACACTGCTGCTTTGTGCTCTGAAATGGTGGCAAATGTGATCACATTTTTGTTATTTTTACCACATCTATGGATAATCTCTTGGTTGAAATAAAGCAAGAGGAGTTATTTTGTTCTAGCAGTGTAAAATATGCCCTTTTTTCATTTAACCACAAAAACATGGTTTCTGCACTAATATTGAAGAAAAGTGGTATTTTTGTTGAATAGTTTTAGAAGTTGTATTTTAGTTTTATGTTACACTTTTTAATTAGGCATAGCCACAAAACATTCATAAATCTTTATTCATCATTAACTGGTAACTTTCTTGGTAGTGAATATTTTGAATAAAGTTGTGCTTTGTATTTGTTCAGAGCGCCCTCCTGTGGCAAATGTTGGTTTTGTTTACTCCAGTGCTTTGAGAGTTCAGTGGAGCCGGTCGTGGCTAAGTGCACTTCTGTTTGGTGGATTTAGCTCACAGAAAACTGTAAGTTGGTGTTTTTTGTGTGTAAGATATGTTTTACCTAACCAAGTTCAGTTATTTTATGAGTGTAATTTGTTCACTAGATGTTTAACGAAAGTAGAAGAAAAATGTTAGCATATAGCATTTAAGCTTGCACACTTTTCACATGCTATCTAACTAACTTGTTAAACATACTTTATTTCTTTGTGTATGATCAATAAACATGTGTAAATGCTCTGTATACACACATGCCTGATCATAAAGTGGAACTACTTTTTAGAAAATTTTATTTATTTATTTTTTTTTTAATCTTCAAATATTTTCAATGAAAAAGTAAAGAGTATTACTATTAATTTTAATGGCACATATCTGTTTTTGTAAATTGCTTCTTCAATAGACTTTTAAGCATACATATTTTAAACACCATTCCCTCGGATTTTCATGCATTACTTTTATTAGTTTTATCCACTGCATGGACATTGTTAAGGAAACACAATCTCTGGATTTGATGATGGAATTCCTCTAAAGAGTGATTAAAATCTGTCCTTGTTGTAAATGTTGTAATCTGAATAGCGCCGGTTCCTCGTGGCTGAATTCATCACACAGACATTACTGTTAGGGTCTAATTCGTTTTGTGAATGTGGGGCTTGATTTATGATGTAATATGAAGCCATTAGAATGGGAGCTGCTCCATTTGAATATCTGCACACATTATCACAGCAGCCAGTGGTGCAGAGACTTTCTCCTGCCCTGGTTTTAATGACACGGTTTGGTTAAACATGGACAGAGTGGTGTGCGATGCACCCAGATGTTAAAGATTTGAAATGAAAAGACTGTTTGCCTGCTTTCTAAAAATAACTTTAAAAAGAGTATAATTGCAACGGGAACAAGACGACGGAGGCACCAGGTCCTGGGTGATTAGTTGAGGCTCATTATATTCTAGAAGAAGTGGCTTCTCAGTATGAAATTTGATTCAGAGGTTAAAAATGTAATTATGTAATTAATTTGGAGTTTCTGCTTGAAATGAAAGATTATAAAATGTATAGTTCAGACACGGGCTGTTTTGTTTAATCTTTGAAGGTTAATATATTAACCCTACGTGTTGGACATGCGTCTCTGATCCTAATTAAAAAAATGTCTGAATCATTTTAAGACAAACATGGTAAGACTTCAACATCAAACTAATGGATTATTTGCAAATGTGTAAGTGGTTTATGCAATGTTAGAAAGTTTTATTCTGACCGTATTAATATCTTAACTTGTATAACTTCATTCTGCTACTAATTAAACATTTACTAACACTTTCCTGTTAAGATCATTCTAATAAGCTGTTGGTAATAATGGTAGTGGGTAACACTTTATAACAACTACACTTTTAATGACTTAATAAAGCATTAACAAAGACTTATACATAACACACACTTATACTTATACATAATATACAAATAGTTTATGTAATTAGGTGACGTGCAGTACAAAGGACCAGGACTCAGGTAGAAGTTATAAAAGGCTTTTACTGATCGATCAGGGTGACTCACGGTCCTTTCAGTCGCTCCTCACAAAGGTTGAACAAAGGAACAGGCCAGATAAACCTTCATGTAAATTAGGTAAAAAGTAGGCGTGCATAATGAGTTCTAAGTACAGAACTTGGGTTTCTAAGAACATAACAGTACAAAGACACATAAATCAACACATAAATCAGGAGGCCCTTGCTTGCAATAGTTGGACGTGGATGGGTGTGGGGAACTTTAAGAAAATATTGGGATGTCTGAGGACGACACCATATAAGGCAACACCATATGAGAAGCTAGACATGGATGACCTTTGCTCCCGAAGAAGAGCGTTTACTAACAGTTACAGTTGCTTACAGTTTACTAAGAATGATTCAGGCTTAGTAACTATTTAACAAATATTCTAACCCTATTTTCTGAATCATGTTTAATAAACTATATATTCATTGTTAAATAAGATGTAAATAAGATGTCATTATAAAATGGTACCAAGTGGTGTTATTTTAAATTGTTATATCGATCTGAAACAAATATTAACAAATTAAAAATTAAAAATTAACATAAACGAGTCAGCTGACTTTCGGGTGTAAAAATGCTTATAACAGTAATTAACAGTAATGCATTTTATTTATAGATTAATGCTTTCAGTGTCACATTACAATAAGATAGATGTAATACATACAATTAACAGTTATCAAACAATTTATCATCAAAATAAAATTACAGAGATGGTCAAACAGCAGTGCCAAAGTTTGGAAATGGAGAAACATGTGAATGCATTAGGAACAGCATCTGGTTTACCACATATATATCATATTTGAATAACCATGAAAGGCTAACAGAGATACGTATTCCTTATAAATGGTTACGTTCTCTTGTAGCTTCTGTCCATGAGAGTCTTAACCTGTGTGTTGTCTGAAAACCTGACCAGGCCTGTCTCTCTCAGCCATGACTCAGACGCACTTCCCTCTGTGAAGTCTGTGAGGATGGGAGCGCGGATCTGTTTGTCCTTTTGTTGACTGCAGAGTGAGTTCAGTGTAAAAGCCTCATAAATCTCTGCCATCGCTCAGTGAAACAGTGTCCTGTCTGAAACTCTGATGTGCAGCGCACCAATGATGTCGAAGGTCTTAGCTTCTCCTTGTCTCTAGAGCATGGGGTTTTAAGACGAGACAATGCCACGGAAAGGAAAATATTTTAAATTTAGAGTAAGGAAAATATGTTACAGATTATTCATCATAATGGGTCTATATGAGGCATTTTATGTGTAAAAACTGTAAATATTTGGGACATACAAGTCTGAGAAATTAATAGTCAGGTTAAAAATGTGCTTCAACATTAGATACAAGAAATTGTGGTTTTAAAATTGGTGTAAAATACAACTTTTGCCTCATTTGAGTTAAAACGTCAAATATGTCCTTTATCAGCTACTTTAAGGGCTAATCTTTAAATGCATTTTGAGAAAACAGAATTGACAATATCCCACATAAATATATAGATGCACGCTCATTAAATAATTTAAGATAACACATGAAGATGCAGAGACAATTTTGTTATTTCCAAGCTTTTTATGATGAGAGAGCAAACTGTCCAAAAACATGAAAAGTTAGTTTAGCCTGCTGTTTTTACGTTCTTTTTGCAAAGTATAACTTCTAATATATTTTATTACTGTCATTTTTATTCTCTGATGGGCAAACGGGTCAGGCTAGACATTTGTTCAGGGGAAAATTTTGTGGTTAGATGTGTGGAGCTGTCCGTGGTGCTGACAGTAGCGGCTGGTGTTGAAACTGAGTCCTCATCATTTTTTTTTTTAAAGAATTGTGATGTTATATGGCTGTAATTTGTATTCTTTAATGAGCTAAACCATTGCATTAGTCTTTTAGGATGCACGTCCTGATTTGGTCCTGTTCTGATCCAGGTTTAGTCTTGATGTAGACTAGGATTCGTTCTGGGTTTAGAGATTAATCAGGTTAATTAAAAATTTGATTTGGTGTGTCAGTGTGAATGCAGCCTCGGTATGGATAGACATGTGGAGCTGTCCGTGGTGCTGAAAGTAGCTGTTGGTGTTGGGACTGAGGGATACAGGGCTCAAAAGTTGATCAAAATCTTCTTGTTTTTATGAAGAATGAAAATCAGAGTTCTGCCCAAATACCTGGTGTACTGATATGTCATGTTCCCAAATCAAACTGGATTATAAAGAGTTTCCTGTTTACATTTGTCATTTCTAAATGACCAAAGTTGTTTCTGACTGTTTGTTGTTTTTGTTTGTTTTTAGGGTCTGCTCTGGTCAGGTGAAGCACTGTGACCTCCCCTCCCCACTCCTCCCTCTCTGAGCCCTGACTGGCCCCTCCCACCGCTGCCATTGGCTGCCCCTCTGCCCCATGGTGGCCCCAAGGCCCGCCCTCTCGCTGCTATTGGCTGTCCTGGCCTGCTCGGGGCCCGTGCGGCCCTCGCCCCCCCTGCTGCTCCGGCCCCGGGAGAGAGAGAGGGACTCGGGTGGGGTCAACATCGCGGTGGTCCACTCGAGCTCCTCCCTGCTCCCGGAGACAGCGGCTGCGGGGGGGCCAGGGGCGGAGCCGGGCTCTGCTCTAGGAAACGGAGGAGCCGGAGCTGGAACAGGAGCTGGAGTTGGAGCCGGAGGAGGGAGGGGCGTGATGGACACTGCATCACTGGCCTCTTTCTTCACTTCGCCGTCGTTAGCCGCACTGGTGGGAGAGACCGTCATGACGCCTTCAGGCCAGGCCAACGTCATCTACCTGTCTGTGAACGAGAGCAGTCCTGGAGCTCTGCTGCTGCAGCTGTGTGAGCTGCTGGCCACCACGCCCCTCCAGGTGACCACTTCAGGGTTTAACAAGATATCTGTACAAGGGCAAACAGATTTAACTTTATTAAATGTAAATATGAACATGAGGTAGTTCTGTTTTTCCACATTTCAACACAGTACAAATCAGGTACAGCGTCTTTAATATTTACAGCATGTTAGTCTGGGGTGCGTGGGGTGCACGGTGGCAGAGCGGCTAGAGCTTCTGCCTCTCAATAAGGAGATCGTGGGTTCGAATCCCGCACCACCCCAACATCGTGGTTTCGAATTCTGAACCACTCTAACATCACACGATCTCTCTGGGTGGAGTCTGCATGTCCTCCCCGTGTTACCGTGGGTTCTCTCCGGGTTCTCCGGCTTCCTCCCACCGTCCAAAGACATGACTGTGTAGGTTAATTGAGAACTCTAAATTGTCCCTAGTGAATGAATGTGAGAGTGAATGGTTGTCTGTCCTTGTCTCTGTCTCTCTGTGTCAGCTGCGACGAGTTGGCCACTGTCCAGGGTGTACCCCGCCTAAGGCCCAAAGTCACTGGGATAGGCTCCAGTCACCCGCGACCCCTAACGGGAATAAGCGGTAGAAAATGAATGAATGAATGTTAGTCTTCATATGTCAACACATCTGGACATACAACATGTTCCATAATTCTGTGCTCATTCATAATTCAGATGACACTGGTGAAGTTTGACCCTGAAACCAAAGCACAGACCGGACAGATCTATGTAATATTCATGTCCCCATCACACTCCATACAGAGATCAAGACAACAACATGGACTACACTTTTTTACAACAAGTGTCATTCATTCAGACTAACTGATGTGAAATTCTGTGGATAATATGTCCTTTTTCCTGGTATACTGTTCAGGCTTGGCCAAGATGGTCTGACGCTGCTTTAGACTAGGAAGTGGTTCAAATATATATATTTATTTTTGATTGGTTCCCGGTAAAAGGCTGATTTGTAAGGCTCTGTATCAATTTTGTGCTGGTGGAGGGTGCACTACGTACCATTCTCTGTGGGGGATCTTCCGCTAACAGGTCTCATTGGTGACATTATTGCTTTACTCGGAATGTTTAGCAGTACAGCATTAAACCTCTCTATCTAGCATTGATTTATTTTACAATAAATCGGTATTACTTTACAATAGCTACACCTTAACTAGCCTTAATACGGTGTCTCCAGGATAGAAAAAAAATATCGGCATACAGTGGAACATCCCCGACTTCTCCATTATACGTTTTTCTGTCGTGATACTGTTCTCATTTCAATGGGAATCAGCTCTTGTGATTCACTACAGCACATATATTTCTCATATACAAAGAAAATGTCAACATATATAAGTTTGAAAATAAAAAAATAATGACATAAACAACAGCTGAATGATGCGGGTCAGTTTTAAAGCAGTATTTGGTTGGTTCCATTTTACATGTTACCTCACCTTGTCTCCATTGATTGCTCTTGTTACATTTTAAATCAGTGGTTTTAACACGACCTCCCTGGGTTCAGTCACATTTACATATCAAATGCTTCCCTCGTGAGGATTGAACTGTCAGTCCTGTTCAACTTCACTTTGCTCTCCCTGAATCGCTACAAGAAAATAAGTTATCAACAAGACTCTAAATTACAGCAGGCCTCCTCGTGTCACTTTGGAAAGTAATGGAAACGTCAAGTTTTTAGCCCCGTTTCTTTTGCATTTTGACACGGGGTACATTAAACTGTCTTGTAAACTGTCTATAAACAAATGCATGTAAGTTATTAATGAGGATGGATAGATAGATGGAAAGAGGGAGAGGGATGGTTGAAATAACCCTCCGTAATAGACCATAGCAGTACATTTATTTTGTTTTAGTTTTCAGAATTCAAAAAACATAACACAACTTAAAATTCTTGCTAAATTGACCAGAAACCAACCAAATATAAGACAGTACCTCTGTTTAAGTGGGACAAAGCGTGATAATGACAGACATGTTGCTGACGGTAAAAAAAACAAAAAACATAAATTAGACTAACTCAGCAGTGCAGATATAAGCCAATATCTGTAAGGTCTGACCTTGTTTCTCCAGCTCCCTTTCGTCAGTGCAGTGGCTCACTTAATAATGGCACCAAAGGTATGTGGTTTAGGAGGTCCTAACCCCAACCAGGGCATTTTTTTCCAACAAGACACTTTAATTCCTGTATTCTGCCACATTTTAGGCAATATTTTTAGTAATCATAAAAGGTCTTAAATTGATAAGGCATAATCTGCAAAGTCCTACCTGCCATTGTCAAATACAGGAAACAAACCCCTTACAAACCCCTTATAACGTTGAACTGTATCAGACTGACATTTGTGAAGAATCTGTTCATTGCCAGTCACCAAAAGGCCATTTATGCACTGGGTAAATGCAGAGGGTTTTCTTTTATAAGGACCAACTTGTGCGTTAGAGTTGTCCCCATTGTGTCATGCCTAAAAACACAATGGGACTGTTCAGGGCGGGACGCTTCACTGCAAGAAGATCAATGGTTCGACTCCCGGACGGGACGGGGCCTTTCTGTGTGGAGTTTGCATGTTCTCCCCGTGTCTGCGTAGGTTTCTCCTACCACTAAACACATGTACAATAGGTGTGTGTTTGTGAAAGTGAATGCAGGACAATGGATGAATGCCAGGCTAATTCCGGCGACGTATGTTCTGTCCTGACCAAATACACAAATAAATTATATTAAATTAAACTATGAGTAGACCATAACTAAATCAGGACTAGAGCAGAACCAAACCAAGTCTACATCATGGCTAAAAGTGTCACAAATCTACTGACTCTATGCACTGGTCGGAGCTGGGATCAAACTAATCTTGGGTTGGTCTACATATGTTTTACCTCCATCTCCATGGCAGTCTGTTGCATCTTTAAATACCCTTACATATTACGTTCCTTTGTGTTAGTCTGTTCTTTCTTCTGTGACACCAGGGCTGGACTTTGTGCTTATCTGCTGTCTGAGAGCAGCTTAACTTGTACTGGACTCGATGGCGGTGGTTGGGGGCTTTAGGCTGATCGTATCTGCCCAAACATCGATTTCAGAGCAGCACCAGAAGAATGTTGCAGATTTAAAAGAGTTGGGCCTTAGCTTCATTGACTTCATTGACCCTCTGACGTGGTTTGTTTGACACAGATAAATAAACTGAATGAAGCATTGAACAGAAAATCATTGTGAGATGATTTAAAAGTTGCCCATAGCGCTCTCAATTTGATTTAGTGTGAGAAGAAAAGGTTAACTATGGTTTCAAAGATTTATGCCAAAGGACACATAATATGCAAAATATTCTTTACTGTAAACATTGTTCCTGCATTAAAAACATGTCTAGAGTTTATTCAGTAATCCTGTTTATGAGATTTGCTTTCAAATTTCTCCAGTTTGTGACATAGTTAGAGATCTGGAAGTCTTCTGTGCCAGGCATTTCTCCCGTCAAACCTCATTAACTACAATTGCAATTCGCATGTTGGGGCAAACCATCTTTTGTTTGGTAATTCCCTCTGCTGCCAGTAGATGACGTGCTAACACCAATGCGGATGTGGGAATGCCTGGCTGTGTCTTTTGTTAGAGTCTGCTCTGGTCGGGTGAAGCACTGTGAACTCTCCTGCCTCTTCAAGCCCTTAAGTTTTCCTTGGAGACAAGCTTTTTTTTCACTAGAAAGGTTCAAGTACACCCTCAATGACAATCAATCAATCAATCAAAATGTATTTGTAGCGAACAGTTCATACAAAGTCCTTTACAATCCTAAAAAAACATTGAAATTACAAGACATTAAGGAGAGCCAGGTGAACTCCCTCCAAACTTGACTTCTTTGACACCTTAATTCGTTTTAACCTGAGCACTTTACAAAACACATATTTTATAGTTTATCTTTATGGCCAGATCTCTGCCTTGAGTTTAGACCCACTATTTGGAAACCACTACCAAACACATGTGGATAAGATACATAATATATATTCTTCCACCCTCCGTTGGCCCATCTGCCCTAAACCTGGCTGGTTATCTGTGCCAACGGCCTCTCACTCACACCCCACACATCTGTTTGCCCCAAATCGCAAAGCATTACCACCCACTGCCACAAATACGATAATATTAATAGAACTTGACACAGATCTGTATTTTGTGGTTTCCATTCTCTGTAAATCAGACTACATCAGCGTCAATCAAACTTTCTCACAATCAAACATGTGTCAGATCTCTCCTGTCTGTTCAAATACTGACATTT
Source organism: Rhinogobius similis (assembly GCA_019453435.1). Lineage (NCBI taxonomy): Eukaryota > Metazoa > Chordata > Actinopteri > Gobiiformes > Gobiidae > Rhinogobius > Rhinogobius similis. Next base: position 10,313,290 of record CM033635.1, on the reverse strand, counting down.
TCTAAACTGTATTTCCTCTCATTTTATGTCCTTCTGTCCGAGTCGTTTAACCTGTATTTTGTGTCCGCAGGGCCTGGTTTTTGAAGAGGAGCGTCCCCCACCTCCAAACCGCGCCCCCCTCGCCCCCATGCTGGAGTTTGTGTCGGCCCAGACTGGGATCCCTGTGGTGGCTGTGGGGGGAGGGGCCAGTCTGGGACGAGAGCCACAGGTAAACACAGAAACCTTCAAACAACATGTAAGGGTTAGGTAAACTAGGCCGAGGTCAATTTCAAACACAAAACTGATGATTAAAAACTTAAAGATATCAATAATGTATATAATCAATGCAATGCTATAACATAAACACAATGAAATGTACACAGAGTTGTATTGAGCAGCACATTTACATCCTAGATCCCTGGACTGGTTTCAGTTCACAGGTTTCAGATTCCAATTTAAGTTTTACATTTTGAGGACTTTTGACTGTTTATTAAATTAACTCTTTAGCACTGGGTTTATACGGGTGCTTGCAATTCATTGTTTTCAAGGTTGGGAAAGACCTTGAATTTTGGAAAAAGGGCTGCAAAGCGAATGCATTTTTTGAATCTGTATCTTACGCATTTTTGCCAGTAAGCGGCACTAATAGAGTTCAGTGTGTTGTGTTTAAGTGCTCCAAAACTGTGGACATGACTGCTTTGTGCTTGTGTTTTAAAGTGATATACACGACCCTTCAACATGACTTTTGCACACGCCGATTGTTGCCGCTAGAAAGTAGTAAGTCTAGCATAAAAGAATCTGATGTTTCAGAACGTTTTTGTCACTTTTAGTCACATTTTGTCGCTTTTAGTTGCAAAAGCTAGAAAGCAGAAAACCTGTGTCTCCCTTGAAGGTGCTTGAAAACTTCTTGAATTTCCCCGTAAGCAAAAAAAAAAAAAAATCACTACTAATAAACAAAAATAATACTAGAAAATGAGTTGGTGTAATCCCTCTTGCATATATACATAGATATATGAAAGACGTCAACATTTAGCTATAATCAAAGAGTATTTAATATATAAAACCTTATTTTTATTCATAACCTTTATCTGGAAACAATAGAAATATATTTATTTTTTCCTCGGAAAAAAACAACAAAAAACTAGTTCAAGTAATGTATAACACTTTGTTCACAGTGAATGCATAATATATTGAAGGACATAGGGTAAACCAAGTGAATAAATACATTTTCATTACAGTAAATACATTATTGCTATTCCCTGTTGCTTTGAGTAAATCAATCACTCCTAAATCACATTACAAATCTGCATTAGTCGGCTCTGATGGTCCTTATGGGTCCTACTTTCCATTTCTCTTTGGACGTGTTTTGGAAATTCTCACTTTGATTCAATCATCCGCTCAAAAAGGCCCCGTCCTTCGAGGTTCAGGCAAAGCAGTGTGCAAAAACAACACAAGCTTTAGAATCGTTTGTAACCACAGAATGTAATCAGCCCTTAATTACCTGTGGGACCGTGAGTGACGCATGTTTCAGTCGTCTGTAAACATCAAACTCCAGACTGGGACGTCGCCATTTTCTCTGCTCACTGCTCTGTAAATGACTGGAATAAAAGTGTAATTTAACTTAAGGCTCCACTGATTCACACACAGTTTGTTTTGGAAGGAAAAGGTCCCTAGATCAAAAGGTTTAATTCAAAAGTGTGACCTAGTTGTGGCAGCGTTACCCGAGGTGAGCTCTGTCTGATGACAAGTGAAGGCAGCAGGATGTGTTCAGCTCAGCTCTGGTGATTAATAAAACACAGGCTGTGGGGATGTATGGAAAAATACTGTGTACACAGTTCAAACCTGTCTTCTTTTTATGTAAAAGACAGATAATCGATGTAAAAAAAAACAAAACATATATGTAATAATTGTTGTTTTTTTATTCCCCTCTCACCCTCCACAGGTGAGCTCGGGTCCTCTACCAGAGGCCTGGGACTAAATCTGTACTAAAGCTGTTCTAGAACAGGACCAAACCACGACTAGAACCACTAGACCTCCCCAAGTCTACATTAGGGCTAAAGTGGCAAAGAATAAATGTGGCTAGGACTGTTAGCTGTCATTAAAGCCTGGTGCACTCTACAGAATAATTTGCCCGATATATTACAGTGGAAACAACGACACACGGTGTGTATACTGAGGATCAGTGAAGCTGTTGCAGATTAGCTTCACCTAAACACGACACTGCTTACTGTGCAGTCTCTCACCAGCTTTCTCTAAATATTGTTCTGCTCCATGTTTTACAAAATGATAATAGCTCAGTTTGTCTTGCATATAAACTAGAAGTGCAATACTCTGATAGTTTTAAACACTTCTCAAAGCGAGTCGCCTTACTCTGAACAGGAAACAGCTGATGCACTAGCTCTGCTCTCTCACAACTCTGTCAGCAGTCAAAAGGCATGTAGAGCATGTCACTCCCTCTTTTACTTCCCAAGATGCACAGGTAAAGTGTCTAGTGGACCAAGAATGTCGACAAAAGTCCTCGTGTGATCACACGCTAAGAAATGCAAACTCCAAATTCAGTAATACATTGTCTAAGTTTTGGCTGTACATTGCTGCTTTTTTTTTTACTCATTGTCTTAATTGTGGTGCTGTTTCTGGCAGAATTATGGCTGATTTACAAAGAAAAGATTGATTCTGTTTCTGTATACACACTGTATACACACTGTGTGATACTGCCCATAGGTTCATTCAATATATTTTGGTGAATAGCATCAAAGATTCAATGTCCAATTTGGGACCAAAAATATAATGTAAAAGATGCAATTAGAATCTGTGTATGTTTTTTTTTTTTTTTTTTTTTTTTTTTTTTAATCCAAATTCAATAAAAGATAGAAACAAACAGAAACAAACGAAATATGGAGATGGCTTTTACAGATCACATGACAGAACGAACCATACACTGATGCAGCAGAAATGTAATTTGTCTTAAAGTTTTTCTCCCCATCAACCTAAAACAAAAACAAAATTCAAATAGGTTCTGTACACAAGACCTGTCATGGTATATAATTAAACAATTGATAAATGCAAACTTTTCCTGCAGGAGAGTGGGTCCATCTACCTCCAGTTCACCTGCTCCACGCTGCTGCAGCTCGAGGTCATTTTTGAAGTGCTCGAGGAATACGACTGGACGGCGTTTTCCGTGGTCACTACGCGTCACCACGGATACGAGGACTTCCTGGCGATGGTGGAGGGCATGACGGACGGCTCGTTTATCGGGTGGGAGAAGAAGAGTGTGGTGGTCTTAAACATCACGGACGACCCTGGAGGAGCTCGGACCAAGCGCCTGCTCAAGGACAACGAGGCACAGGTCGGTCACACAGCCGCTTAATTCAACGTGTGTTTTGTGTGTCATGACTGGCTCTTCCCCAGGGATTATTAAAAAGGTGGCATACTGTGTTTAGGGATGAGACCAGATTGGCTGTGTGAGTGCTGCACATTTCTGAAAAAGTCGCTCTAAATCTTTGCGAGTTGCCAAAATAGAATACTAACAATGTGCCAAAGGGTCTGTGAGTGCAAAGTTAGATAGATTTACCTACTTCCTCCTTTCATGAAAACCTGGCGCGTCATCTTTAAAGGGGCATTATACAGATTTAGGCGGAGGATCTGAAACCTTCTTTTCTCCATGAAGATCCAATCCACTTTATTTATATACCACATTTTACAAACTGAAATGTTTCCAAAGTGCTGCATGTAAAAACATCAAATACACTTGCTCATGGCTCCTAACCATTATAATACAATATAAAACAGGAAATAAAGTCTAAAAGAGTGAATAAATAATCTAAAAACAATAGTGGCTAAAACAATACATAAATAAAAACAATAAATAGAATAAAATAGTAAGAGATAATACAAATACAATAAAAACACAGAGGAAAACACAACTCACACGGTGGTAAAAGCCAGAGAATAAAAGTGTGTCTTTAGACAAGACTTAAAACACTCCTCTGTGGGGGCCGCTCAGACGTGGGGAGGCAGAGCGATCCAGAGTTTGGGGCCGACCACAGAGAATGCCCTGTGCCCCCTGCTTTTAAGTCTGGTCTTCGGAACCACGAGCTAGAGCTGGCCCTTGGACCTCAAAGTGCGGCCAGAATATACATTTGGATGAGGTTTGTTATGTAATGTGGGGCCAGTCCATTCAAAGCTTTGAAAACAATCAATAAAATCTTAAAATCAATTCTAAAATGAACAGGACGCCAGTGCAAAGATGCAACAATTGGGGTGAAGATGTTGTTTTTCCAGAAACATTTCACAAAATGGGATAGAGTTTAATATTATAAATTGGGGAAAGAAGTTGACTAAACCAAACCAAGACGTTTCAGTAATAAAAGGCCAGTGCGGCGCTTCATAGAGCTGTAGTTACTAAGTGTGTTCCTGGTTAACTGATTAGCTGATTAACCGTGACTAAACGCTTGGCTCAGTACATCTTGCCTGGTTAAATGGCACGTTCCATTTTTTTTTCTTATTTATGATGCTGTAATACACAATGGTGCAAACACAGGGCACCCGAGCGCAACTTTACAACATGACTCTTAAAAGAAAAATATTAGGGATTTTTTGTATTCTTTTTAGCCTTTAATGCCATTCTCTTGAATACTTTTAATTTGCCATTTCATGTTTTGAAACAAACGGAGAGTTTTTCTCAGATGGAAAATTGGATCTTTTACTTGCACAAGCACAGGTAAGTGCCAACTGACGTGTTGTATTATTTCTATAAAATAATAATATTAGGCATTTTCATTGTTTTAGCCTTTAATGTCCATTCTCTTGACAGAAGAAATGCCTTTAATTTGCCATTTCATGTTTTGAAACAAACAAAAACATTGGAAAATTCTTAGATAAGTGACGTAGACGATCCGAAAATACGTCAGAAAATCCAGTCCTTCCTAAGTTCAGGAGGACGTGTGTTTGACGTGTACACATTGCTCAAAACAGCGTGAATACAACTGAATGCTACTTCAGGTATGTTTTTGATGATGGCACATTGTTAGAACATGGTTAAAAGTTCAAAAAAGTCACTGTTGCAGAATATCTGTCCTTAAAAAAAAAAAAAAAAGTGCTTTACTCATAATCATTACAACAGTGCGTTAAAATTACATCTGCAGGAGCCTTAATTTAGCCGTGTTGTGCACAATTCAAAGACCTGTTACTGTCACTGGGCTGCATTTTTTGACATAATGCACTGAGCTGTAACATGACTCGTACAGTAAAAACAACTACAACCAACAAGCACTGTGTTAACGCAACTAATTAACTGATTATTGACTGTGAAAGCCTTCAACGATCGGTTATTCGGAACTTTTGTTTTAGCCACTGACAAGATCACTGAAACACAAATGAATCAGTTAAAATAGAACATCTGAGTGAGCTAATGATGAGGGACCACTTTTCAGACCAGGTTAAACATTTGAGTCACTTCTGCACAGTTTGTCTTCTGTAAATCATCTGATTCTTTGTGTACCTACAGCCACACCTCCCCCATTCTCCTGCCATTAAAGCCGACTTCTGTCTGTACGAGCTCAGAGTGCACCACGCACAAGGTTAAATCTGTCTCTAAACGCATTATTGTTGTCGACCTCGGCGCTCGTGTCAGTCGATGTCGTCTCAAACCTCACGCCAAAGTTCAGCTCATACCAGGAGGTCAGACCGTATTTACTGCCACATTCTAGCCCTGAAAACAGACAGCCATATTGGATTTATGCTAAACAAAACTTAAAGGTTGTGAGTTCAAATCCTGATAAAAATGCTTGATGTCAGAGGTGCTTTTTGCTCACATGAAACCCCTGTCAAATTGAAAGATGGATATAATCCAAAGTGAATTTGTAATAATAATATATTCTATTGATTGACCTTGGTTGGGGACTCATTGCGTTTGGGAGGAGACTAATTATTATTGAAGATGTATTGAGTCTGTAACGTCTTTGAGAGAAGGAAAAGGGCCAATTATTGATTTGTTAAAGCAGCCAGTTTGTTTGTGCGTCCATCATTCAAGTTCAGGGTAACTACACTATCGACTGAGCTAAAAATGAGAGTATTTTATTTTATAACAGTAGCATACACGCTAAATTAACTCAAGCTAAAGTGTGATTACAACAAGCACAATTTGATTCCTTTGCTTTTCTACCTCTGTCACCTGTTTGCCTCCCAACCAATCATGTTTAAACGCAAATCGATTTCCTCCTTTATTTTGTCGTTTTAACGCAAACCCTACAATCCCTTAAGATGGGGGCTAATTTTCACTTAAACGCGCGACTAAAACGACCCTCAATTCAAACCGAAGCTGTTTCTGAACCCTTCGTGAATCTAAACAAACGTCTGAACTCTTTGTGAAGCTGAGACTTTTGGACTGCTGTTTTTACTTTCATTATAAGTGGTCACACAGAGGATTTCAAATGCCGGACAGATTTAATATAATTCCGAGTAAAGCTGCTGTTGGAGGAATGGACGACTAACAGACAGCAGACGGATTCCCATTTTAAAGCTCAAGCTAATATCTTTAAAAATGAGAATTGAGGACTTGTAATAAAGTACAAAAAGTTCTGGCTTTTTTGGAATGCTTTCAAAAGGCCTATTCAAATTTTGTGAATGTAAGTACAAACTGATCCTGATTCTTCCCAGAACTGGTTGATTTGACTGAAATTATTTGAGTTCTAATTTTTTTCTATACGTTTTGAATTCCCACTAGCTTGATAGTTCCGTTTTGGAGTAAATTAAGAAGAATTTGACTGTATTAAACTAATTATTGTTTGGTTGGCTCTTTAAGAGTACAATTTTAGTCTTGTTTCAAGACCTAATTGGCCCCCAAAGATTATTTCTCTATTATATAACAGTAATATAATCTTGCACGACTCTGAACTGCAGCGTTAAAGGGCCCATGACAGGTTGGACCACTCATTTACCTAAAATGCAGTTTAAGATAAATATATTTCAAGTTTTGCTAAAATTCTTTACAACTGTTATCCCAGTTTAGCAGTTTTATACGTTTTAATTTCACTTCCTGGTTGTAAATAATGACATCACACTAGGAAATTACCATAGCAACCACACTGTAAACTGGGCTAAAACTCATCTAATGTCATCAGTTATTTTACCTGACAAATAAAAATATATTTGAACTTATTTTTTTAGTTGATTTAATGTTTAAATGGTCAAAAAAGTACTTTATTTTGTGTAAATCGTGTATAACCTTTGTCTCCCCAGTGTGATGTCATCAGTTTGTTTACTTCCTGTAATTTTCAATATATTTTTCAACTTTTCTCCACAAACAGCGACCTGATCGGTGGAAAACTATTATATATATTTACAAGAGGTATTAATACACGGAATAAAGTCAAAATTAGAAAATCATAAAAACCTGTCATACACACTTTAAACTTTCATCTATTCAATCAACTAATATATGATGTAATACACTCACTTTTTAATTTTAACATCTCTAAGATTAAATGCGTCAAAAGTGGACAAATTATTCAATGCAGACTTAAAACGTTGAAATGTTGTATTAAACTATATTGATTATTAAAGGCTGGTATATGATCATTAAACAACTATGATATCTCGAAAAAGGAGATTGCAAGTGTCAATTTAACAACGTAAATAAATGCTGTTGTTGTAAAAGGAAAATGTAGACACTAGAATCATGTTTGTATTGTTGTTATGAATCTGTGTGGCTGGAGAGTTGGGTTTTGGTTGCATCAGTTTTACCGAGACGTTGATGTGGCGAGTGTTACCCCCTGTGTCCACATTGTGCAGTTGTATTCTTTACCCTTGTGCGGATCCGATTCTTTAAGCAGTAGAAGTAAATGGAGCAGGGCTTTAATGATGGAGCGCCTTTGGAAATTCAATATCAGGTTAATCAACTTGGTCCGTTCGATCTGCACTGTGCTCCGAGGACTTCACGACAAACACAAACTTTATTAAATGGTTTTCTTCTTTGGTTTAACCCGAGGAGAGGCCAGTGGGTGGTCATTCCCGGTTCTTTCTTATGTATAACTGGACTGTTGGGATTAGGAAATGCGTATTGATTGGATTGTTGTGTGTGTTTTGTCCAGGATAGAAGCCGTTTCAGAGATTGTTGGTCATGTTCTATCTGTAGTCGGAGGAGCTACAGCATTATTCAGTTGAACTCTTTGTCCAGTATTTTAAGATTCACACCACCGGGCCATGTTAAAGGTCAGGTCTGTGGAGAGGCGACCCCGCTCACTGTATTTGTGATATCAGGATTTTTCATTGTTGCTGACAGTATCGGCAGATCAAAGGGATTGCCATGAATAAATTCAAAGTCAAACTACATCGATATTCGAAGGATTTTGTTTCATTATTATTCAAAAGAAAATTCATAAATATTTTAACCGGAAAAGTCCCACTGAGATCTGGAGTCTCATTTTCACTGGAGTCCTGGAGCCAGAGGGAAGCCTATTGTTTTACTGATTTTGAAATTGATGTGCGGTGAAGCTGAAGAGATGACTGTGCATCATGAACAGTGCACCAAAGTCATCATATATATGTATATTTTTAAAGAGCGTATGTCAGGTTTTGATGATGTTCTAATTTAGACTTTTTTCAGTGTATTAATACCTCTTGTAAATACAAATTATAGTTTTACACCAATCAGGTCGCTGTTTGTAGATTTTTTTTTTTTTATATATTGAAAATTACAGGAATAAGTAAATCAATAATGTCACATCAGGGAGCCAAAGGTTATGTATAATTTACACAAAAGAAACAACTTTTTTGACCCTTTAAACATTGATTCAACAAAATAAAGGTGTTCACATGTATTTTTCTCTGTCAGATCAAATAAAATCAGTGACATTAGAGGAGTTTTGGAGCAGTTTAAATGATTGTTTCTTATTTCCTAGTGTAATGTCATCATTAACAACCAGGAAGTAAGATGAAAAACCTAAACAATTGCTAAACTGGGGTAACATGTACATTTGTAAAGATGTTAGCAGAATTTGAATTCTATTTGTCTTGCATTTTAGTTAAATGAGTGGTCCAACCTGTCAGAGGCCCTTTAAGGTTAATGAAAGAGGACTTGGAGGTACCACACACACATTTGGACAGACTGTGCTCAGTCAAAGGGACTAATTATTGGAAAAGTCTTCCCTTGACCTTTGACATCACTGTCCACTTTTGAATCACACTTTGAAAACTGGAAGGGAAAACCAAGTCTGCGAGCTTTTAACTCTGGCCTCTGACCGTTCCATGTTATGCTTCTGTAATGTTTTGTAAGTGTCTTGGGTGTTTCCTGCCGTGGGACAACAGATGAAAAGAGCACCTTTGCTATAACCTGGCACATTTACACTGTAACTGTTACAGATATTCAGTAGCATAACTCTATCAAATAAATAAATAAAGACAAGTTGTTAACTTTATTACATGTTACTAAAACTTGTGATCTTTGCCATAGATTTTAATGCCAATGTTTTCCGCGCAGAGACAGCAGGGGGCGACGGCGGGGGCTTCAAACGCCCCGAAAATACATTTATAACCACCACACAGCGTTTAATGAGGTAAACATGTTACTTAGTTCTACTTGAATGACCGCAGCAAGCTAAACTCTGGATATATTTTTATTTTTTAATCTAAATCAGACAATTAGCTCAAATATAGATAGTCCGATACACTATTTTAACCCTGTTTTACACTTGTTCATTTTCATAGTTGTTCAGATACAGTGAATACAGAGAATAAGTAATAGCTGAAGGAATTAATGTAACTTCAAGAGAAACACCCAAACTTACTGTAACGAAAACAATGTACTGCCTGAGACATTCACTGCTTCTTGTGCTATTGAACTATTACTGTTGATATCACAACTTACCTCAGGCCGAAATAACATCCAAAAAACCCAGGCGAACAACATAACATTATTTCTAGGAAAAGTGCACAGTTTTTCAGCTCACATTTCACAAAAAGCAGACAGGCTTTTACAATTCCACAGCCGTATAAATCTTCCAGCGCAGACGCCATTTTGGATCTTTTTGTCCTCGGTCGCGCTCCTTCACTCTGGGCTCTCATCACTTCATTGTTGCCGGCGTAAATGACCTTTTGTCGAGGCCCGGTCCATGAAAAGGAAGCACTAGAATGAGAGAGGAGAGAAAGGATGAAGAGAACATGATGTAATGGTGTGAAAGGGATTGTCGAGCTGCAGTGAACTTTGGTAACCTTCAGATCAGGCAGTGCTGAAGTCGCGGTCCAGAGGATGTGACGGTACAGAGGTATGAGCACGTGGACGCTATTCATCTTTAAATAATGTGTCTGAAAAGGTAAGAATTAGTAATGGGCGTTGTTGGAAGATGGATGATAGTGTAACGCAAGTCAGATGGAAACCAATTTCATTTTTTGATCCTAAATTGAGACCATTTTAGTCATGATGTGAACTCGTTTTGGTCCTGTTTAAGTTTTGGGTTCAGTCCCAGTTCTGATGTGGTGATTGCTCAAGTGTGAACGCACTCTTAGACTTCTAGAAATGGTGTCATTTGTAACTTTTTGGTGGAGGATGGAGGTAAAAGATGCCCTGAAAAAATATGCATTCTTGTGAGCTCCACAAATTTGACCTGTAACTTGTGTGTCACTCGCTTGTCACCATGGAGATGACAAGTTAAATGCCATACTGTGGAACATTCCAGGCGAAACACATTTACAAGTTTGAGCGTCTAACAGCTCAGCAGAAAAAGCCGGGAAACTACCGGGAGGTATTTTGAGCGTTAGTTGCAGATGCCTGTTACACCAGCTGTGGTCCATTTGTGACAAACGCAGAGCAGGTTCATGTGGATTCACACAAGAACATTTGTCTAATGTTTCTGCAGATCCGCATGTCACCCAGCCCTTCGCCCGCAGTGCTCCGAGGTGTGCGTATCAGGGCACACTGGTTTTAATCACTTATGAAGTCTTGCGGGACTGACACCCGCCTCAGAGTCAGTGTGCACCTGCCTCGAGAGCCGTCAAGAGCCTCGATCAGACAAGCTGCTGTGGATGTGAAGATTGCTGGCATTCACCGGCCGCTTTTGGGTGTCTAAAACAGTGATGTGTAAATCAAGTGCCTTATTAGTTTAAAGGGTCAAACGGAGGTCACTGAACATAACTTTGCGGAGAAGAGGCAAAAACAGCAAAGGCAACCAGACAAACTGAGTGAGCTTTGGGTTCCTGCAGGTCAAAGTTGTTTTTACTTATAGCTTAATAAAATGGAGGTTGATTCAGTATTATCCTCCTGCAAAAACACATTTAACTGATATTGGACTTGGTTTTATGTCAGTGTCTTGACTTTGTGAAGGTCTGGAATCCCTGTAAAAAACCTGCTGAGGGCCTAGGGATAATGTCACAGCCATATATTGCAATGATGTGAGATTCAAAAATGGATGAATGTCCTCCCCCATTTTTCAATGCTGTAACTTTGTTCTTGGATTTTCCTGATTCCTTCCTGTTAAATTACAGCTAACTTGTTTCAGACTGGCACTTATCTTTTCCTGGGATTGTGACTATTTTCTCTTGATACTGCAGTAATATGGCTACATTATGTTCCACTACTGTTTCAAGTCTCCTCCATTTGCACATAATGGCTGTTGTCATGCTCTGATGGAGTCCCAAAGCATTGTAAATGGATTTGGATGCACTCACTTTGTAATCCCAGCAGGTTCTGGATAGAGTTTCTCCTTTGTTTACATTTTATTTCATGTTGCTTAAAAATAGGCATGCCTAAAATATTCAAACATCAAATGTATGGGACTGCATTTAAATGTGCCCTGTGGAAGTTTCTGATGGAGGGTCAACCACCTGCATGTCTCCATGGAGATGTTATTGGTTTTCTTAAATTTCCCTGATTTGTAATGTTAAAGAGATCTGGAGTCCAAAAATCATTTCTGTCATCAAATCACCTTCTTTACAACTGCATGGTTGTTTTAGAATGTCAGGGCATGTTAGCTTTTGTTTATTTTCCCATGGTGATTTCCTCTGATGGTAGTAGATGGATTTCTAACACAAATCTTGATGAGGGAACGCCTCGCTGGTGGAAAGTTATGTGTGGTTTTGAGTCCATGCATTATTTTCGATTGTGAACATGAGATGCCAAAGCAAAGGAACTCAGAGCATGTTTAAGGCCAATAACAGTACAAATAATGCATGTGTCACTTACCTAGTTTATCTGACATTTATTCTAGCTCAGGTGTTCAAGTGCTCACACAATGCCTTGGAAAACATGCATTGTGTGAGCAGAGTCACGTCTGCACAGGCCTGCAGTCTCACTTATAAAGCTTACGCACAAAATGTTATGTGTACGTGACGTTCCATGTTAAGTTTGTGATCTATAAAAAGACAACCTGTGCTGACAGGTCCAAAACTTTGAGCCTTTGGGGCCTTTAAAGAAGAGGCAGATCGAGATCTGTGCACAGAGCGTGATTCTCACATAGTTGTCCGAGTTTGAAAGTCTTTATGTACACTTTTAGTCAGAAATTCACCAAATTCACAAATTCATTATTTACTTGGTCTGGTGTCACCTGCTGGTGCAGACACCACCAGAAAAGTTACATAGTGCACCTTTAGGACATTATGTGACAGATTCTCCTTTTTGTTCTGATCCCAGCTGCTCTTACTCTCACTCTTTGCTTTGTTTGATCAAATCCTTTGCTCCAAAACTCCAAAATGTAACCTATTTATATTCTGTTCTACCAGGCAGAACTTCTTTCCTATATATTGTTAGTTTAATCCTCAATCCCCGTTTCTTAATGAACCAAAAGCTTGTCCACCATTGATTTTAAGCAAATCCGTGTTGTTTGTGCAAGTTAATCTCCATATTTGCATAAAAGCCTGAACCATTTAATACCATTATAATCAAATAGCTTTTTGTCCCTTTCCAGTCAGTTCTTTTGCTTGGAGTTGGACCAAGAGTCAGCTTATGGCCCTCAGACTTATCGATCGCTGCCTAAATTCCTCCTTGTACTGGAAATGTCAGACAACCTAAAGACATTGGGTGGAAAAAACAATTTAAGTGTTGTTGGCGTTCAACCTGAACTTAAATGAAATGCTTCCCTTCAGGATCTGCTCTCTGTTTGGTGAAGGAGAACAGATCTGGGACTTTTTAGACAACTTTATAAGATTTTTTTTATTTTTATTTTGCTATGCTATTTCAGTCATATTGATTAATAGTTGAAGAAACACATGTTTTATTCTTTATGATTATAAAGAATATTTGTCCTGGGTCACTGCTGCACTACATCCAAATGTGATGCATGTGATTTTGAGGATTTTATGAACAAGAGCAATTTCAATTTTCAAACAGACACATACAAACAAACACAAATCAAATGAAACTTAGAGTTTTAATTTAACTTTTAATACATTTTCAGTTAATCACAATTAGCTGTTAGCTTGCTAAGTAATTAAAGAGGAGTATTTTCAAGTCTATAAAAGTCTGATATTAAATCTATGTTTATTTACCTAATATTTTTGTGACATACAGTTTACAAGTAAAATATTCTGAAAATGTCTCTCAACATTATTCTCCAAAATTGTTATTTGATTAAAATCAGTCGACCACAGGATTATAAGTGCCTGTTTTGGGGCATGTTTTGTGGTGGAACATTTCCAAATTAATATTGCGTTTTAAGAATTATAAGGTTTTATCTAAAAATGATTATTTCCCAACCCTCCCACCACCCACCTATGACATAATTTTCTCAATTAAGGTTCCCTATATTCCCTCTTTAAATCTAAATATCTCAGAACATTCCTGAAGGCAGATAAATCCTTATAGTTCAAAGGGGACGAGATGTCATTGAATAGCACATTCTAAAAACAATTCATATATATTAAATTGATGTGTGTCTACTTAACTTAACTAAATATTTCAGGGAGCGCTGCAGAGAGTGTGGACTCACCCGAGAGTCTGCTTCAGTTGAAATGTTGCGTCTCTTTTGGCTGGAGCGTCAGTGCCATCCATCTAACCTGCTATTTTTAACCCGGTACAACAGTGCAGGACCTTGTAAATGTAAAAACGGGCACACTTTTAGATTTGTTTCCTCTGCTGGACGAATGGGCACATTTTACCTCAGTGGCTCCGTCAGTGGAGGATATTTTATGAATGTACGATTTTCAGAGATGACCCCCACAGAGACGTAATCTGTTTTAAAGTTACTCTGCGTCGAGGAGCAGGACCTTGAGAAACTTATGGAGGTTACAACGTTTGGCAAAAGCTCAGCGAAGACTTGGCCATGTTGTGAAAGTTATTAAATTTTGTCATTTTTTTAAAGAGAAATTGAGAGAAACATGGTGACAGGGGCAGCAGCGTATCTGCCTCTCAGCCAGACGGTTGAGGGTTTGAGTCTTGGCTTAAACCAGTCAAATTTCATCATCATTCAAACAAACTAGGAACTTGCTTTGGCGATATGGTGCAAACTAAACTATGCTAAAAAAGGCCTGTATAAAACAAGTTGTTACAATAAATAGACACAAAATATATAGTGTGGACAGCAATACAGTCCAAAACCCGCCACACAAATAGATGAAGTATGTTTATGTGAGTTATTAAAGTCCCAGGTGTTCATGGGTCCAACGACAGAGGATAAGAAACTGTTCTTGTGGCGAGAGGTTCCGGTCCCAGTGGACACAGACTTCATATGCATTTCAAAATAGACAATAGCTGTATGATATCATGAGGCTGTCATCAAAATATTGAATTTTAAAGTGCATATGACAGGTTTTCACGATTTTCTAATTTTGACTTTATTCAGTGTATTAATACCTGTTGTAAATATAAATTATAGTTTTACGCCAATCAAGCAGCTACGTGTGGAGAAAAGTTGAAAAATCTGCTCAAAATTACAAGAAGTAAAAAAAAAATGACATCACGCTAGGGAGACAAAGGTTATGCAAAATGTACACAATATAAATTACTTTTTTTTTTAACCTTTATACATTAGTTCAACAAAATAAAGGTGTTAACATGTATTTTATTTGTAAAATAAACAAATCTGTGACATCTGAGGAGGTTTGGCCCACTGTACAGATGGTTGCTATGGTAATTTCCTAGTGTGATGTCATCATTTACAACCAGGAAGTAAGACAAAAAACCCTAAAAAATTGCTAAACCGTACTGAAGTTTGTGAAGTTTTTTAACACAATTTGAAACATATTTATCTTAACTGCATTGTTGTCAAATGAGTCGTCCAACCTGTCAGAGGCACTTTAAGGTCTCATATAGACCTTTTACAGCTCAAATTCACTTTAAATTTCTGTGCCTTATTCCTTAATGAATTCACTCTAAACCGGATGGTGGTAAGTTATACTTCTGTCAGTCACTGTGGCTCTGGGAGAGACAGATGGAAACAAGGCTGCCAGTATGCAAGACCAAGCATATCTGGCCTTTAATGTCGCTTGTTAAGTGTTCCTCACCTAACCAAGCTGGGGGTTCAATCCTTGCAACTGGCTTTGCATATGTTGTTAAATCCTTGGGGAATACATGTCCTCATCTTTCCTCACAGCAAATAAGACTTAAGGTTTGACGCTGAATTGTAACATGTAAACATAATTTGCATGATTTCTCATCTTCTCTGTAGTTATATTTGTGGCACGCTGTTATCGAGCGCTTAATTAATGATAAATACCTTTAAAGGCATCACATACTGTAAATATTAAAATCCCTCTACAGAAACAAAGGGCCCATCTACCGGCTGATAATAGGCAATAATAATATAATTGAATGGGTTTGAACCTACACACTGCTCCATCTGACTCTATGGAGTGGAGGCTAATCACTTAAGAGCTGCCTTTATCAACAAAACAAATAGCGTTTAATTACGGCTAGTCCTCTATGTGCTGTGGCTTATCAGAGATTATCAAGCATTCCACAACAAGTATCATCTCAGGAAACATTTAGATTTCAAAGCACCTTGTTAAAGAATTTAAAATAAAAGATTATGGCTTGATAATAACTGCACACGCTAAACAAGGGCTGAAACTGGACTATATTGAAAAGAATTTAATTTAATTGACCAAAGCACTGTTATCGTCATAAAGTCTAAACAAGGGCTAATGCAGGATTAATTAAAAAGTGGTGGCGAAATCCATGGTTAGTTTGTTTTCAGCAGTTTCCCTGGATACCGTACCAAATTCTAAAGAGTAATGGAAACACAACCAGGCCAACGAGAGTAGAGAGGAGGTGGAAACATGCCATAAACCAGGTCTGAAATAGGTCTAAACCATTCCAGAACTGCAAGGACCTGATGGCTTAATGGTTGGAGCACTGCGTGACCCACATGTCGAAGGTCAGAGGTTTGATGATTCCAGCTTAAGACTAAGCTCTGCCATTGCGCCCCCTTGTGTAGCATGTGTGCACTGTGGTCTGTTAGAGGTGCGGATCGGCCGAAAGAATCCACGAAGGCAGCGCCGCGGTCTGGAGCCGTTCATGGGTGATTAGACAGAACTCTGTTATTGGTAATGCCCTTGTTGGCCAAAGGCTGCAAGAAACTATGAATTGTGGGTAAACAATTAGAAGAGATTTGTTTTGTTGAGTTGAGTTTAGTTTGTTTGGCAAGGTCCATGTACAAATCCATTAATCTAACAAAAGAAAAGAGGATTTGCACCGGATTTAACTACTGTTATTTTCCATCTGCAGTCCCTGAGCAGGTGAGGGAAACATTTATAAAAAGTTACACAATTCATTTTCAGTGCTTTACTGCTCATTCATATTAGCTTAGCAGATATACTATAAAATGTCACTATGAAACATTAGTAACATTAGATACAAAACATTAGAATATTTCATAAAAGTAATACGAATATTAAAAATACTATGTTAATTTTTACAATTTACAAATACAATTGATGCCAGGTTCAAACTTTACTGCCCTTAGATTAAAGTTGGCCAAAACTTAAAGGTGCTGTACTTGTTTTTTACTGTTTTGAAATGAGAAAAACATACAGTTCATATACACCGTTTTTGTGCATGTAATAAAGTAAAATCTGTTTTGCCTCAGCACAGATATATTGTAAAAGCGTCTATTTGAGTGAAAATGAGACCGCAGCACTTTCTCTGCATCTATTCATAGAGCGTTTATTTTATAAGAAGTAAGAAGTGCGTCGTTAGCATTTACCCAGGAGTGAAAAGTGCTTATAAACTCATGCCGTAGTGAGCAATAGGGCTGCAACTAACGATCGTTTTGCTTATTGATTAGTCTAGCATTTATTCTTTTGATTAATCAATTAGTTGGTTTTGAACGCAAAAGTCACGCAATGAAAATATATTTACTATATTTTAATCAATGGTGCTGAAGTGAAACCATTTGAGGACCTGGTGCTGGAGGAAAGTATTTATGGACAAAATCATCAATTACAATAATTTTCCGTGTCATTTTCACACAACTGCAGCTCAAATTGAGTCATAAAACTTATTTTCTTAGCTCAAAGTATGTTTTGGAACCTATAAATAGACCAGTTAACGATTGCTTAACAATATATTATATAAGAACTATCTATTTACACTGCTACATTTGCACATTGCACTGTCTGCCAACTGTACATTTCTGTATATAATCTTAGTCTATCTATCTTAGTCTGTTTTATTTTATTTTATTCTTAATCTTATGCATGCCTCTTTTTATATTTTGTTTTATGTTGCACCTCATGCCGAAGTTCCTATGTTTGTGAATTTTGATCACTGATTCTGATTCTGATTTCTGATTCTAAATTAGTCGACGATTATTTCAATTATCGATGAGTTTCAATTAATCCATTAACTTGTTGCAGCCCTACATGTGACTGCTGTAAAGAGTTTCGACAGTAAAAATCAGCCTGCGCACCAGCCACGGCCCCCGTACCACAGACTGAGAACCGCTGCTGAATGATGAAGTGTTCCAGTCAGACCAAGAAAACCCAAGATGTCCTCAGTGTGTTTGCTCGTATAAAACCCAGAGGGGGACCACCGCTGAGTCCTGCAGTATGCTAATCACTGAGGGCAGGGTCTGCAGTGAAATAAATGGGCCGTGTACCTCCCGCCTCCTCCCCCCCGTGTGTGTGTGTGTGTGTGTGAGTGCCTGCTGAGGACACGCGTTAGGTTTGTAATGGTGCGTGAGAGTTGTCAAGTTTGCCGAGGCATTTGTTGATAGTATTTCTCTGCGTTGTCACGTCCTGGTGCTACTGTTTGGTCATGTACAGTGAGCACAAGCGCTGCGTCTGTTGCCAGGCTTTAGGTGAACATGAATAAAAAGTTATGTCAGTGGTTAGTGGTGTGATTGCTGCGATCACTAATACACAAAACAGGGAACAAAGCACTGGGCCAATAGTGCTGAAACATTTCACACCGAGTAAGATAATATTTGGATAATATAACACAGGAGGCGGTTCCAGGTCGGGCTTTTTCTACCTTCACGGCGGTGACACTAGCTCAAAGAGGCGGTACTTGTCCACTGATTAGCTTATTAGTTACGGTTCTGGTCCTTCGCAGAATGCATCACACCACGCCCTACATTTGCTTCATTCCAATGCAAGATAAGATCAGAAAATAAGGTCTCATAAAGCATAGTATATTTCCTTGACGTGTTATGACTGTTTCAGCACATCACAGAGAAATCAATGGTGTTGTTGGAGAAATAGTTTTAGTTTAGTGGAAAACGTGCACAAAAAAAAAAGAAAATCAAACATGAACAACTATGGACAAATCATAAACAGAAGTTACAAAACATTAAAAGTGCCAAGAAACGTTTAGACGCTGGGAAATAAAAGGTTAAAAAGATTAAAGCCACTAAATATAGTTTCTAATTGATCTGGTTAAGCATTTTTCCTGTTGGATATTTTCATGTTTTTGTGCTCCTTTGGTTTGATCTTTATTTTGAACTCCCCTGGCCATCATTAAGTACAATTCTAGACCTCATTTAGTCTAATTTAGGTCATGTTTAGACCTGATTTAGACCCGATTGATGTCTGAAAAAGAGTTTAGATTTGGTTTAACTCAGAAAGCCATAATTTGGTACGTGACACGAACCACGGCAACACACTGTACCATTCAGTTTCTACAAATATATTTATGGAGCGTTTGATGGTGTTTAGCTGTGACTGCAACGATGCGACTATTTCGGTTGTGCGTGAGATTGAGGCTGGTTTCACAGTTTGCGGTTCATTCAATTTGGAGCCGGGTCTGAGCGGTAGATCTAAGAGCAGTGCATCATGGGAGGATTACAGCGAGAGGGCGACATCATTGTTTCTGACACGGCTGAAGACCCGAGTGTGAGATGTGATTTAGTGTACTGGATTTGGGGGTAAGAGGGGCGTAATAGAAGGATCAGAATTGGAGTTACAATTCATCTATACTGGAACAAAACTATATAAATGTACAATTGTTACAGTTTTTTGGGGTCTTTACAATGTGATGAGATTTGTGTTTGTCGTGACAATAATGGATACGATTAGATTGGGGATCTTAGGATTGTTTGTGTAAGAGCAAAGGTGAAAAAGTGTGTGGAAAAGTTGCAGAAGTTATGTAAAATTGTCACAAACTCCTTTACGTTTATCTACCGAACAAATAATCCGTGGGTTAGATAAGTGTGAGGAGGTAGAAGAGATAGAACACGCTTAATCCTACATCAAAGCAGGCCTTGACTTTTCATCTTTCGGGAATTTGGGAGAAGGAAAGTCCCATTGCACTTATCTGTCATCTGTTTTGAACTAATAAACGTTTCGAAATGCTCTGAAAAAAGAAAGATTCTGATAAAGATGTAACTTTCCTGATGGGGGTTTCGCCACGCTCTCGTCTCCATGGAGATGTACTTGCTTTGTCTGAAATGTTTTAACGTTATCACCTTGTTATATTGCATTTATTCAATTACAGGAGTTTTACAGTCGCAAAATGGACCTTAAACAGTGGGTGGGGCCGCCTCTCTACAGATTTGATTTGGTGGGGGTTTGTTTTGGATTATGACAGGTTCTCATGATATTGTTATTATAACTGGGATAGCGCTTGTGGTAAATGTTTATCATTGTTTTACATCCATGAAGTTGCAGTTTGTGAAGAAATGTAGAAAAATACAAGTTTAAAATGACAGGAAGTAGTGCTGTAAATGGAATCAGTCTGCCTATGTCATCAAAAAGTGACGTACCATTGTAAATGCAGAAACAATTTACACCAAGGGAGACATTATTTTAACAGTTTAACATCATTCAACAAAATAAGGGTGTTATCAGGTATTGTTATTTGTCAAATCATAATTGTGTCATTTACATGAATTTTAGCCCTTGTTTTCAAAATGGTTGCTAGGTAACAATTGTGGAATTACCGCTAACTATGTCATATTTGTTGCTAATGTTTCAACCAGGAAGTAGCATTATAAACTAATAACTAGGTGAAATTTTGAGTATAATCTTAAATGTAAAAAAAAAAAAAAAAAAAAAAAAATATATATATATATATATATATATATATATATATATATATATATATATATATATATAGTCTAACCTGTTGTATAGACTTTAAAGTATGAAGGTGTTAATCATCCATGACATCCAGACGTACAATTATCAAAAACCGAGTTAAACAAACACGGCTTGACTTACATTTAGACAACCAACAGTTTCACTTCCAACCAGGAGTCTTCTTGTTTGTGTTTCTTGGCTCGTGTGTTTGACAGTGGGTCCCACTAGATGTAAACCTGTGCGGTGACATCACCAAGAAAGACCCAGGGCATCCTCCACACGAAGAGCTGCAACCGCTGTCGTCCAGATCTGTTCATACAAATATCTTGTCATATCGTTGTCACGCCTCTTTCAAACCACCTGAGCTCCTGATCCAACAGAGATGTGCCTCTGTCGTCAACCAAACCAGAAGAGGTTCGGGCCGTGTTGGTAGAGGCTGAACGGTTTCGCCAACGTATGTACTGTTGTCGGGTCTTTATTGGTGATGTCCCTGGAACGTCACCACTATTATTTGCATTCTTTTGGTTCTTCGCTGTTAAAGTGAAAGTAAAAACTACTGCAGCTTCAATGTGTTTAATTGCTCTACTGTATCTATCCATCTATCCATCCATCCATCCATCCATCCACCCATCCATCCATGGCAGTTAAATAATAACAGTTTTTATTAGTAATTATACCTTCAAGTTTTATTGCTTATGCCAAATTACCAGACAACCCTCAACGTCTCTCAACCCTCATTCGTACCTATTCGGACTGACAGGTTTTGGGGCAAAGATAAATTGGTTTTGAGTGTTCAGTGCACTCAGAGTTCGCTGTGTGTTTAAATGTAGTGAATGACATCTCCATGGAGACAAGCAGGGGCCAGACCCTCCATAAGGAACGCTAACTTGAAACTTGAATTCAGCAGCAACACATATTGGTCCATTATTCATTCAGTCCCACTCAATGACAAGGTGGGTGAAGGTTCTTACCCAAGGACAACAAGTAGCGGAAACAAAACAGCCAAAGTTGAGTTTTTGTTGATGATTTGTTCACTTAAAATTATTCCAGGGCTGTACTTGACTAAACAAATTCTTATTCGACTAAAGACCTCCCCTATCGACCAATCAAACCAGTCGACTAAAAGGGGGTTTATTTCAAAAGACAACAATTGCACAGGAAATCATGCAAAAAAACAACTACTTATACAACAAAATACTAGGAAACTGTATTGGACAAAAATCTTCAGCTAACTCGCTTCATATTTTCTCGTCTTTGTTTTTTCTACATGAATCCGTTGAATCGAAATAGAATTATCAGTCGACCAATAACCACCGACCAATTAATCGACCAAACGACTTCAGGATTTCAGCTCTACTTCAGGGTGTTTAAAAAAAAAAAAAAAAAAAAAAATATATATATATATATATATATATATATATATATACTTTATTGTGTCTTTATTGTGTTTTTTTTCATCACATCCATATTACATAAATAACAGGTAACTATTTATGTATATATTTGTTTTTCTCCTCTTTTCCCCCATGTGCTGTGACAAGCAGCTTACAAATGTAAACAAAGATAAAAGTAAAAGTACTATTACTGCTACTACTGCTACTACTACTACTACTACCCCTAACAGTACTTATGACAGTAATAGTAATTGTAATGATAATCATGATAGTGGCACAATATAAAATACATGCATACATCTATGTCCTTCCTTCCTTCTTTCTTCTTCCTTTCTGTTAACATTATGGAGATTCAATTTCTTATTACTTTTCTTTCTACTACTACTCCTTTCTTTCTTATTCTTAGTATTACTCATTTCCCTTAATTCGGTGAACCTACGTTTCCTTTGTCCAGAGTGTTGGTTTTTTTCTTCATTAGTTTCGCTGCAGTGGCCTTCTCAGTGCCACAGAAAAACAGTGGTCCCACGCAGTCATAATAAATGCTCAGCTCTGTGGGTTGTCCTCGGCTGAGCCCTTAAACTTTACTGCGGTTAAACAGCGTCGTGATAAAATATGAAGTCTGCTGACGTCCCAGAGAAATGTTTTTCTTCACAAATGAGATGTCCAGCTTCTGAAAAATGAGACTAACAAAGTGATTGATGACACACGATGATAAATTATGACTGCACTAAAAAGGGAAGAGAAACAAAGCGGCCGAGCTGGTGGACTGGCCAAAGATGTCGCCGGAGTACGTTAAAATGATATTAGTTTTTACAAATTAAGTGGAGGAGTTGTTGGAATTATCACCTCATAACAAGAAGGTTTCAGGTATGAGTTATCCCCATCTTCATGTCTAGTCCATCAACTTAAAGGACAAATATTATGCAAAATATACATTTTTGAGCTTTTATCCATGCTCTAACATTGTTCTGTCATCAAAAACATACCTGGAGTAGCATTCAGCTTCATTCACGCTTGTTTGATGAATCCTGGTTTGAAAATCTTCTCTCCCTCGACCGTCATAACCACACCGTTCTGAATTCCTTCCATATGGGACATTTTTTTGAAAACTGACGTCACTTATTCGAGGAGTTCTTAAATCATCCACAGTCTTATCACGACCATTACTTCTGCGTCACAGCCTGGGACTGGCCTCTGCAGCCAGTAGATGCACAGCTACAGCCACAGCTAAATTAATACGGCGTCTCCCAAGGCATGTTTCAAGCTCAATAACAGTACACATAATGCATAATGCATTTGTCCCTTAACAATAAACAAATTAGGCGTATCCTGACCAAGATCCCAGATCAAGATCAGGATCAGGATCAGGAGTCCCACTTCTCCAGACAGATTGCCCCTGTGTCATTGAAGCATGTGTAAAATGCATTGGCAAACCACTTTAACTGCTTTCATACTTATTATTCAAATGTGCACAATGTACATTTTCCTGTGGAAGGTCCACCACCAGCTTGCCTTCATGGAGAGCATATTGGTTTGCCTGGAATGTTCCACAGTGTAAACTTTCTCTATCTCCACGGACCCATGGATACAAGCACATGATGCCACTAAATAGAGTTCTACTGTAAGTCAATTTTGTGTCAGACCCACAGACATGCTTTTGCTATCAGTTTCTTTTCCGTATAGCCATTAGCACCAGCCTGCAAAAAACACAAATTATGAAAAATCAATAGGATTTTGGCTGGTACCAACTAATGGACAACATTTAGGTCAAAGCCTCGTTAAAATTGTTTCTCATTGTTGAGTGTATAAATCTGGAGCAAACTGGAATCTGAGCTAAAGGCTAGCTAACTTTAAAGGTTTTTAGTGTCTTAAAAAACTAGTTCAGATTAAACTCTATGTGATCAGTATGTATTGCTCACTGTCTCACATATTCCAAGCATCCTAACTATTCCCCAGCGATGAGTTTATGAGAGCTTTTCACAGCTTTCAAAGTGAGTTTTGCCATCCAAGTAAAGCTAACAATAACGAGCATGCTAACAGTGCACTTCCTACATTTGATGCAAACAAAACACTACTGTCTAATTTTCACCAAAATTGTTGCTTTAACAATATTACATGAACAAAATCGGGTACAGCCCTGTTAAGTTGATATTTCTGATGGTGTTGTGCTTCTGGTAAGACCCTTTGTGACACTAAACACCCTTTTACATGTTCTTAGTGTGGATACCAGATAAAACACATACATATCATGAAATAAACATTTTATTTACAGTACTTTAATAGAGAGATCAAGGATTTTGTGTTATTGATTGTCTATGTCAAAACTCCCACTGCCACCAGGAAAGTTACATAGTGCACCTTTAAAATGCATGCTAATAGAAGTAGTAAATCATTATAAATCACTAGGAAGTAGTAAAATACGTGGACTGACAGAAAGGATTATAGACAGCAGATCAGCGGAGGAGGAATGCTGAAGACGTGCCAGCTTCATGTGCAAAGACGTTTACATTTCCTGCCATGACTGACAGGAGCGAGTAGCGTTAGCGTCATCCCTGCGCAGACGGCTGTCCTGTTCGCTGTCAGCTGAGTGTGGGAAGATGGCGTCATGTTTGGGACCGTTCTGACGCTCGGAGCACAAGGGGAGCAAGCAGAGGCAGTTTGCACACGACATGCACCTCCTGCTGTTACATCAGTGAGGGAGACAGATTCTGTGACATATTTAGCACAGTTTTTATAAAGTAATGTTCAACTTGGGTTTACTGCATGCGGTGGTGGGAAAAGACTTAATGGAGACTGGAAAAGAACAAAACACATCAAAGTTTAGCATAATTGTAAATACTTTTTGATGAAAAATTGTCTACTGTACATATTTGGTGATATGAGAGGGCAATTTGGGTGTGTCTCGCTTGAGATAAACATAC
Organism: Rhinogobius similis; assembly: GCA_019453435.1. NCBI lineage: Eukaryota > Metazoa > Chordata > Actinopteri > Gobiiformes > Gobiidae > Rhinogobius > Rhinogobius similis. The sequence continues at coordinate 10,288,557 of CM033635.1, read as the reverse complement.
TTTAACATTAGATGCAACATTACAGCATGTGGTCGGCTGATTTACTCCAGGTTTAACATTGAAAATATTTTATTTTAGTTTTAGTCTTTGTCTAAACCAGGCATGTCCAAACTCAGGCCCAGGGGGGCAAATGCAGCCCTCAGAACAATTTTTCTTGGCCCTTAGTCTTCCTGGTGAACTGTTCCACATTGTCCTGATAAGTACTATTTACAGCACATTTCAGATTTTCTACAATTCTAACCTAAATAACTAACATTTTGGTGCAATACAGACCTGATATTAAGGCAATGAGACTGAATGTAGATGTGGTGGTACTTAAAACATCAGATAAATGAAGCTTTTTTTAATGTTTCACGATTGATTATGGGCCCTTCACTTGGTCTATATTTAAATATGTGGCCCTCGATGGAAAAACATTGGACAACCCTGGTCTAAACGCTTTAGTCAAGTCATATAAACACTTTTCACAACTTCCAAATGACCAGAGCGAGTTTTGCCATCATGGAAATTCTAACAAACATTAGCATGCTAACGGTGCACTTCCTGCTTTGTGAAGAATAAAACATTCTAATTAGACAGCCCACTGCGGTCTAATTTCCCCGCATAACATAATATATTGTACAATATTTCTGCACTAGGGCAAAACCAATTTTACTTTAAAGCATGAAATGAAAACGGGTATAGCCCCTTTAAGTTAACCAGGAAACAAAAATTGTAGTTCATCGCTTTATGTACGGACATGTCCTTGAACGTTGAGTTTGTTTCTGCTCTGGTTTGGGGCTATGGGATTAAAATGTCAGGTATGTATCCAGGCCCATTCCTTTTATCCATTTATGTTTAGTTCTTATAATTTGACGGAAATATCTGTAATTTTAGTCAACAAAAATACCTGGGATTCAAGATAAATTAATGAACGTGATGATGAAATATCAAGCTTCATTACATGCTTTTGTTCATCTTGTAATTATGTATTTCATATTTTAGAACTTAAATTGCATTTCCAATTAGATTTGCAACATGGCTCCCTCTGCTGACAACATTAGGCTTTAACCATGAGACAGAAAACAAAAGCCTTTTAGCTGCCATTTAGCCACAATGTCCATGTGTCACAGTGACCTTGAGTGCAGAAAGGTGCACAATGTGTAAATGTTATTTATTTATTTATTTGTTTATTTATTATAATGTTCTTTTTCACTTGTGAGCAATTCAAACTAAATTCTGACTGGCTGTGTTTTAATTTAAGTGCACAGAACATCACCCAGTATTTGTACCATCTTTTTTGTTTGGGTGTAATTTGTTTTGCAAGATTGTTCTGCAAACATGTCTTGTGCTTGCTATAAGTAATCATCTTCATAATCAAGTGCCAATATTGCACAGACTCATGAATAATGCATGTGGTTAAACAGGAAGTGTTTCTCTAGTCTGTTTTCAACAATGTGTTGTTCTGATTATTCATGTACACTCTTCACTATCAGACTCATTTATCCAGGATTTAGAGGTTGAAGGTTCATTCTTCTAAATTTGTGAATGATTATCAAAATCAAGTGTTGTACGTCTGTGCTATGAGTGAGATTTGATCCTACAAACTTCTGTTGGACCGGCAAACATTTGATAACAGATCCACGGTTATTTTTAAGGAGACACATCAAATCGACTTAAGAGCTTTTAACCATGGTATAATTGTTTCCCTGCTCAAATACTATTCAGTGTGATTCACGCATCCTTGAGTAATCTTTTTATTACTGCAATCCAGGCTCATTTGCTCCAATTATCCCTGTTTTCCTCGACCCCCAGATACACGTTCACTGCTCTGTATTTACTTGGTTCTCTGATGTTTTTCTTAAAGGACAAATATTGTGCATTATTTGTATTCTTATTGGTCTGGTCTATCTGGTTTAGTGGATGCGTCAGTCCTAGTTCATCTGCAGCCTGTCCGTCCGTGGGAGTAGGATCTCTCCTTCACTGTGGTTCTCCCCGAGGTTTCTACTTTTTCCCATGGGGTTTTTTGTAGTTTTTCCTCGCCGCGAAGGAGGGTCAAAGGACAGGGGCATTCTGGGACAGTTATCTGAACTGCTTTTACCTGTGGCCCATCGAGGCAACTGTTGTTGTGATTTTGGGCATTATAAAAATAAATTGATTTGATTTGATTTGATTTGGTCTTTAAACCTGCTCTTAAGTGTCTTCAATTTGACATCTCATGTTTTGGAACTAAAAATATAGTGCTTTAACAAAGAAAAATACAACTTTATCACTGCGTTGGGAAATGCCATTTTGACTTAGCAGTGGCTCCATCTACTGGCTGTAGAGGCAATTACACCCAAGAATTCTTCATCATCAGAAGAGTCACTCAGCGTTACAGTACAGTAGTTTTCACCCCGGAATTCAGCAGGGTTATGTCCTTCATTAAGTCGTGTCAGACCGATACTGCACTGTGGTTTAAAATGCCCAAAATATAAAATGATGATCCACAGGTGTCAGAGAACTTTCTTAACGTTGATTCTGATTCAATGTGAACGTTGTGACTTTTCTGGAGGTAGTAACCAACCCCGCTCCTGTGTCGTCCAGGTGCGTCTGCTGTACTGCTCGCTGGAGGAGGCGGAGCTCATCTTTAAGGCGGCCTGGGCGGCGGGGCAGGCGGGGCCCAGCTACATGTGGTTCGCTGTGGGGCCCGCTCTGTCCGGACTGGGCCTGGAGGGGCTGCCCAAAGCACTGTTCGCCATCCGACCTCAGGGCTGGAGGGACGAGCCGCGCAGGTAAGGACAGTCCGCCGATATCCACGAGAACGATGAAAAATGTTGATGTTCACAAATTAAAACAAGATATTAGGTTTTGAAGGGGAAAAAGTCCTGAAAATGGTGGGAAGCTGAAACCCATGAATATTGGCTCATTATTACAGAACATTGTTGCATATTTGAATATTGAATATTTGACATTCATGTCTACATAACAGGCTCAAAATGTTCTAATTACGACTTAGTTTGATGGGAGAGCACCTGTGGCAATTATGCATTATAGTTTTACACCTGAGAAGTAGAAAAATAAAAGTTTAAAATTACAGCAGTGCTGAGTTCTAAAACGGAATCCCTCTGTGATGTCATCAAAAAGCGACATACCATTGAAAATACAGGAACAATTTCCACGCCACTGACACATGACATCTTTTGATAGTTTAAACGGTAATTCAACAAAATAAAATTGTTATTTGCCAAATCATAACTATTATGTGATTTATGTGGATTTTGGCCCTTGTTTTCAAAATGGTTGCTAGGTAACAGCTGTGGAATGACCTTTACCTGTGTCATATGTGCCACGTTTAACCAGGAAGTAACATTATAAATGTTACAAAAACTGTCAAACTGGTGCTAAGTAAGATATTAAATATCATCATGTTCACTATGTTTTAGTGAAATGTGTCATCTAACCTGTCATATAGACTTGAATTATTTGATATCTGTCTCTGGCGCCTCATGTCATCCGGTCTAAAGAAATTATTTAAGGTGAGTATGAGTAAAGGGAGGATATTCAGCAATTGTCATAAAGATTTATCTCAAAATTGATTCTAAAAAATATCGCAAGTAAATATTTTGATACATAAAGTGTATGATACGGTATAGAAACTGTATTGTCCACTGAATTTGCTTTTGTTTGCACCAAAAAATGTAAAATATACACAGATCCGTGTTACTCATAATGCAAATATTAAACATTACTTGCTACATAAAACAACATTCCACAAGTACAAGCAAGTATTAAAGATATAGTAACGATATTTTTGTTTGCTGACATTATTTTGTACTTCCTTCCTGAAGTGGCTGTGCAAAGGGCTGTGGTTTATAGCTGGACTCGACTCAGAAATAAAAGTTGTATTTGCCCTACAGCTTTATGAATGTACAATGCATAATTTATCTTGATGGCCATTATGGCAAGAATTATGATACAACTGTTAAAGATTACTGTATTTGAATTGATTTAATGATGGCCTATTTTCACTAATCCAGTCTATCAGCGCTATTTTATTTTAAATCAGTTTGGACTTCTGAATGCCTTTAAACTCCAACATCATAGTTTAAATACTCATAAGCCACTGTGAGTGAATAAACTGTCCCCCTCTTTGTTTTCTATCAACAGGAGAGCTCCGTGCTGTTTTATATTGAATTGTATTATTTTCTTCTCCATAACCCTCCCCTGTGTGATGTGTGCTGTGATGCTGGCCTGGTCAAACTGTATCATGCAATCATTTTTACAACACAGGGTTAATATAAAAGATGAATGTGTATTTATAGACGTTATGCCTATGACACAACATATCACAACATTTGGAAAATTGACAGTGTGTGGCAAAAGTGTAGTGAGTGTGAAAATGGTGAGTAATGGAATCTCCTCCTGTAAGAACTCAAAACGCATCTAAAAAGTGAAAAAGCTGCTACAAATGTCAAAGAGCTGCTAGATATTAAATACAAATGTCTACAAATCTGCTTAATATTTAGTTGAATACTCACATAAGAGGCTTCAGGGTTGAGGGAATGTGTCCTTTATCTCCCCCTGCCGTTTTATCAAAGCAACAATGGAGAAACTTTATACGCAAAACTGACACCAAAATAAATGTGTGGCATATTTTCCCCTACAGTACGCTGCCATCTGTGGACCAACAACGCAAGTCTCTTTATCCCAAACATTTTAAATCCTTCCCAAAATAATTTGAAATAACTTTCCCCTCTCTGCACGCGCCATGTCTCATTATGGTGACATTTGCAGAGGCTTAAGCACAAATGCCAATCTTCTCAAAGTTCAATACATGGGATTCTGCACATTTTAACCTGATAAAAACAATATTGGCATTTCTTATTTTTATTTTGGAGTATTCGGGGCTAGGGCATTTTCACACTCACGCCCCCTGGAGAGGCGCACTAGATTTAGTTGTGTTTGCTTCACTTTTGGCTCGGTTCTTCTGGTGCTTCTCATTCACCTCAGACAGCACTCCATGAGCCACGTGAGATCAAAGAGGGTCTTTGGACAGACACTCTGGGACGGTTTATTGTGCTCCAGGCTGTGGCTGTCGTGTTCACACTGGTTCAAACACACCTCTTAGGTCGACCTAACAAGTGGCAGTGAGAGTGGCCAAAGTGGCAAGTGACAGCACTGCACTTTTGTATCTTAGCAGTGAGTGCTATTTGGATACAATTAAAATATATGCCTTAGCAGTAAAACCGATATTATTTTATGCCGTCCAGCGTGTGTGTGTGTGTGTGTGTGTGTGTGTGTGTGTGTGTGTGTGTGTGTGTGTGTGTGTGTGTGTGTGTGTGTGTGTGTGTGTGTGTGTGTGTGTGTGTGTGTGTGTGTGTGTGTGTGCGTGTGCGTGTGCGTGTGCGTGTGCGCGCGTATGTGCGTGTGCGTGTGTGCGTGTGTGTGCACGTACGCACGCGCATGCCCAGGTCAGCAAATGGTCGAAAATGGGCTTTGGTTTTCGGATGCTTTACCTTATAACATTCACAACGAAAGTCATCTTAAAGGAAAAAATATGATACATTTTTTGTATCGTTATTAGCCTTTAAACATGCTCTTGAGTATCTTTAATTTGCATCTCATGTTTTGAAACAAAACAAAAAAAAGTTTATTATGGAATACTTCTCATCAGTCTGGAAAGACACTTACTTACTGCTTCTACCCAGTAGATAGCGCCAAACACTATATTATCTCTTGAAACAAATGCTACACACAGTTATAAAGATTGCAGCAGCAGTGATCGTGTTTAGATGAAAGAAATGCTCAGGAGGAGTCTGGAGATGATTTAAGGACATAAAACAGGAAAAGATTCTGGGATAAGTGACTTAAATGATCCGAAAATACGTTCCAGAAACAAGGAAGTTCTGCTGGTAGTGTTTTTGACACTCCGAGGGGGGAGGATTTTCTAATGAACGTTCCTCAAAACAGTGTGAATGCAACTGAATTCTACTTCAGGTGTGTTTTTGATTATGCAACATTGTTAGAAAATGGTTAAAAGCTCAAAAAAGTAACTGTAGCCTAATATTTGTCCTTTAAAGTCCCTGCACCTGATTTTTATTCCTTTGAAACATGAAAGAAGTTGTCGATGTTAAACCCTTTACAGCAATCACGTGTGTGCGGTCCCAGCATCTTAAAGATTCACCACAATGCCTCACATTAGCACACAGACATTAGCATGCTAATGGTGCACTTCCTGCTTCTATCATAGGATAAAATGTTCTATAAATGCAGAGTAAAAGTTCTGGTCTATTTTTTACCCGAATAGATCAACACAGATTTCACTTACATGCAAAAAAAATAATAATAATGAGTTCTGTTTTCCCGTTTCACAACAGTAAAAATGAGGTACAGTGCCTTTAAGCGCGGACTGTCCTTCTCATATTTGCCCCTTGAGCCCTTCTTCACTTTCAGAAAATGCACACTTCATTATTGTGTTGTGGGTGGGGCCTCTGTTACTTGGCACACAAAGTTATCCAGCATAAAATGACTTGATGAATGTTCGGTCATAACACTTGTTACTGTAATATTATAGTCATTACACATTTATATGCTGTTGTTAACTTTATATATAGCCCGTTCTCTGCTACTTTTGTTAGCCTTTTCAAACACCCATCATCATAAAGGATGTCTAGTCCCTGCTAAACCATTCCCAACACTAATGCCCAAATACATCAGCTCCAACACAAGGCTTACTGCACAAAGAGGAACAGAAACACATCCCGTCATTAAATATAGTATGTGTCCCTCGTCTTCTCAGTCATAATGATGCCTTCTGCCTCCTTGTTTTATGATTACTGCCTTGCCCAACGACACAAGCACCAGATAAAGTCCCCGGCCTCTAAAGCATGATCCTTACAGCGCCGGAAACTGCAGCTCTGGGAACATCATAAAGAAACAAAGCACCACTGGCGGACATTTTGGCTCACATGTGGAATGATGTTCTGTCTTGCTGAAGGAGACATCTTAAAGGTGCAATATGTAACTTGTCAGGGTCCGCAGTCTGCTTGTCTATATTTTAGGGCTTCATCTGGCTTGCACAAAAACAAAACATAGTGAAAACATACATTCTTGTCTCACCACAGCTCTGTCTGATAAATAAAGTTGGATATCATGAACATACAAATTAATTATTTGTTAAATAAATCTTATGAAATGTAAAAAACTCAAATAATGTTTATGCTAAATTAAACACTCCCAGAAGGTGCTCAGAAATACTTTAAACTTTCAAAAACTAAATAATGAGATGTAAATATGCAATTATTTACTAATTCATTATATTTAATTATTTTTTTTAAAAGCAAGAAATGATCACAGTGCATTCATTTTTTGTTTTTTGAATGAATGAATGAATTACTATGCATGTGTTGTTAAGGTGCCATACTTATGTAAATGGATACACATGCATTGTGTATTATTTGTATCTCAGGCTTTCTGAGATACAAATAATACACTTAAATACTCACATTTAAATGTAATTCACATTTTCTGCTGGAATTAGTGTGGCGGTAAACATACTTTAATTATTTTATCAACATTATGTAGTAATGACTGAAGTTGTGTGCATTAACTTTAAATTATGATAAATCAACTTTAATGAGCTTTTAACCTTAGTTTACTAATGTTAAGTTCACTCAGAGTTGTATTTCGACTTTAATCCTGTTTTGTCCTGTAAAACAGGAGGCTCATATACTGAGAAAATTCCTCCAACCCGCACCTACATCCTGTTTGCTATGATTATTTAAAATAGTAAATGTCCTGTAGCACAAAAAAAACCAAAAAAACAATGAAATGACAATTTGTTGCCAGTTACAGTAAAATGTCACTATTTTGAACAGGAAGACAATGGACCTGTCTCTGCTCTTAAGCCTCTTTAGATCAACATTCCAGTTTACAATGAACACAATGTACAAGCATGCACTACTTATGTTCAAGTTAAATACAAAGTACTTTGAAAAAGCATCACGTCTCCTTAAAAGACAAAGCAAAACAAAAACTTTTCAGCCTGGGTTAAATTGTCGCTCTGTGATGTCAATGTCAGATGTAAATTACTCCAGTTAACAATTCCTGCTTTAAACAAGATGCTAACATGCAGGCAACAGATCAGATTCAAAAAGATGTGAAGAAAAGTCACTTAAGACACATTTATTTGTCACTTTGCGGCTGGTTTTGTCCCTTTGGTGCCGCCGTGAGCTTCAGCCGTGAGCGTTCTTGCCTCCAGGAAACACATTGGCGTAGAACCATTCTCCGCAGACGGAGCTGTTTGTGACGAGGCGCCTCCAGTGAACTCTTCAACCCTCTCAAAGATGTGTGCTCCCCGTGTGACACTGTTAGAAGCAAAATTATACTTTGTTACATAAGAACGGAGCTGGAGGTGTAAGCAGGGGACTCTGGTTAATCTGACGGTAAAACATTTAATGAGTATTTTCACATTGACCTGGTTCATGGTCAACAGCTCTGTGTTCACTGGGTCCATCCACATGACACAAACATTGGCACAAAATTCCACTTCTCTTCTGTCAGCACAAAAGACAGTATTTATTTTGGACATTATTTGACATGACTGAACAGACTTAAAGCTACAGGATTTGTTTCCCGAAAAACAAATGTAATGTTTAGGTTCAACAACTGGATTTTCACTTTCATGAACATTGAATTAGGCCCGTGCCCTCCTTCTAAAATTATGATCTTAAACTGGAAAAAAAAAATTACAATCTCAAAGTGCTTGAATTGAGCAGTATTTATCTCGATTTGCTAATGGAACAAGCATAAACGTCTTGCTTTACTTAAAATAAGACAAACATAAAATTAAAAGTGAGATAAATATGGCTTAATTCAAAGCATTCGTTAGCACATTATCTTCCTTTTTTTTTTTTTTCAGTGTAGAATACATTCACTGTCTAATCGTGGGTTTGAGCTTCCTGTTAAGCAACACTTTGACCATTCAAAATCTACAACAGTTTGTTTTGTACTGATTATTGCTACCAGGCAACTGTTATTCTTTCCCAGTTCTAAAACCCATGGACAACTTGTTCCTTTAGTTCAAAAGGAAACCTTAAATTGGGACTAAACACTAATCCGCTTCCTTTTTGTTGCTTCTTCAAGCCGCAATGTGTTTTATAGCATTCTCTAATGTTCCCAGTCCATTTTTCCATTTCTAGTGCAAACTATGTTCATTTGAAGCTTTGCGGGCTAAAACAGTCAAAAAAGTATGTGTTATTGTTAAACTCTGTCACTGCATTTACTGCTGCGTTCATGTGGTTCTCGACAACTCTGCTTTCCTTTTTCTTTTATCTCAGAGAATCGGGATCTTGATGTCACCAATAATAACATCACTGACTCTTTAACAGACTTCAATAGAGCTAACTGTGTTGTTGTTATCCTGCCCAAAAGCTAACACTTCCTGTCGTATCCATGGCCTCACTTCAGTGCCCAATCCTGTCAGATCTTGGATAAGCAGGTCAGGGCCTGGTTAGTTCTTGGATGGGAGACCGCTGGGACACCAGGTGCCACAAGGGGGCGATTGGAGGAGGAAATGTCGTTGTGTCCTCAGGCAAGACACTCACATAGCCTAGTATCATAGTCGAGTGTGCAATGAATGGTCGGACAGCAGCTTCTCACCCGAGTTCCTGAGTTCTTTTCCCGTGTTCATGTGTATTTTTCTACTCGGAAAAACATTTTCCCAATTTCCCGAGGACCACATGAACGCAGCATTAAGAGGCCTGTGGCATCGCTCGCCTCACTGGTTATACATTGTTTATTTATAGTCATGGCTTATAGTGTTGGCACCTTTGATTTTTTTTCTCCCCAGAAAGTATTGCAATTCCACATTTTTTGCTTTAAATGTTTTTATTTCATTTGTGTGTATTGGAACAACACAAAAAAACAGCTAATTTCACCCAAAACTTAGCACTTTTTCAAAATTGTAGATAAATAACTTGTGAGGTTCATTTAAACTCACCTGGGCAAGTAACAGGTGTGGGCAATATAAATATCACACCTAAAAGCAAGTCTTTTTGGAGAGAAATAGTACACTTTATAGGAATGAAATCAGGGCTGCCAACACTTGCAGCCATGACTGTATCTTTTAGCTTCACTGCACATTTATAACATTTTTGAATTGGTTGAATCTGGCCAAGATAAAATTGTTTAAAGTTTTATAACATTTAAATACAAAACTCATAGGTGTCCGTGTTGGTTCTTTGATTGGTTTTCAGTTCCAGTGTTGAGTCACAACCAACTAAACAGACTTTATTCTAGATATTGTCATGATTCATTTATTTCAGTGTGTCTCCGTCTGATCCTATCACTGTCTGAAGCACTCACACGTAAAATTACACCTAATTAGATAAGACTTTTTTATGTTATTTTTAAACCCTTTATACTTTTGTCAGTCCACACACGTTTCTCTTCACTTTGAGATGTTTCTGTCTGAAAGCTTCTCACAGATCAAAGCTGGATCTATTATTAACGCGTACAGCAGACAGGAGTGGGGTTTTGTTTGTTGGAAAGCACAAATACAGGAGATGGAAAAGCATTTAGAGTTCGAATGTTGTTTACAGTAAACTCAAGGTACGACTCATCAAGACGCACAGACAAACAAAGTGGAACAAAAGAGGAGCCATTAAACCAATGCCCAGGAAAGAAAATGTTTGTGAGACGATGCCTTTGTAATATATGTAGACAATGTTTACTCTGTCTCTCTCTGTTTATAACTAATATACAACAATACTGTATTTGTTCACTGTACAAAATGATCTAAATGTAAGCTTTGTTTTTATTGATCACATTTTTGAACAGCCAGTATAACTTTAAATTTAAAATCTGTTGGTATAAGAATTGTATTTGTTCAGTTCTATTGCTGGCAGATAATTCATTCAGCTTGAACTTGTTTCTTTATTGATGTGCCTGATTGTCACTTTAGATACGTTTGTGCAGACTTTTTCACTCATCATCAGCGCCAAAATGACAGGAACTCCTTACCTCCAGTGAATAGGCCGCTGTCATGTGAGCCTTTACAAGCACGCCGTACTCAGTCCACATGCATGTCTTTTCCTTTTCATTTGCTCTGAAGAAGAGTTCCTTCTAAGAGTCGACTGAGGCCTCTGGCTTTGTGTTCTTGTGTATTTGTTATGTTCGACACCGTGTTTGATCATGTGACACTTTCGAAGTCCTTCGCTTTTTCCTGAAAACGGCAAGAGTGTGGTGTCCTTCATTCAACTGTGAGGCCAGTGATTGTTGTTGTGATGGTCTGCACACTTTATGACATGTCTTAATATTGAGGATGATTTTATTTATTTTGCACATGTGGATAGATGCACAATGAGTCCAGTAATAAAAGGGGAAAAAAAGGAAATTAAGTAAAACATGTTTGATTCTACCTTCATACCTTTTGACAATGATTTGTTAGCATTTTCTTTTGAATTGTTTCATGTTTGGACATGGCTTGATTTCTGCAGCTTCTGAGTTTGTTCTACAGTTTTATTCTATTGTCTGTTGTTATGGATATTTTATTTAAAGATTTGTTTTAAGATTCTCTGTGTGCAGCTGGTCTAAATCTTTCTTTAACTCTTTTTACTGTTTAATGACCATGAGACGAGGAACTTTACACAAGAGCTGCACAAAACCTGGACTAAACCAGGTCTAACCAAAGACTAAACCAGGTCTAACCGAGGACTAAACCAGGTCTAAGCGAGGACTAAACCAGGTCTAACCGAGGACTAAACCAGGTCTAACCGAGGACTAAACCAGGTCTAAGCGAGGACTAAACCAGGTCTAACCGAGGACTAAACCAGGTCTAACCGAGGACTAATACAGGTCTAACCGAGGACTAAACCAGGTCTAACCGAGGACTAAACCAGGTCTAACCGAGGACTAAACCAGGTCTAACCAAGGACTAAACCAGGTCTAACCAAGGACTAAACCAGGTCTAACCAAGGACTAATCCAGGTCTAACCGAGGACTAAACCAGGTCTAACCGAGGACTAAACCAGGTCTAACCAAGGACTAAACCAGGTCTAACCAAGGACTAAACCAGGTCTAACCAAGGACTAATACAGGTCTAAGCGAGGACTAAACCAGGTCTAACCGAGGACTAAACCAGGTCTAACCAAGGACAAATCCAGGTCTAACCGAGGACTCAACCAGGTCTAACCGAGGACTAAACCAGGTCTAACCAAGGACTAATCCAGGTCTAACCAAGGACTAATCCAGGTCTAACCAAGGACTAAACCAGGTCTAACCAAGGACTAAACCAGGTCTAACCAAAGCACCTCTGATAGATACAAATTTGGAGATGCTCTGACCGTCTCATTGTTATTTGCCACACAGATCTTTTCTCTGTTTTAATGCAGCTCTGTTAACTAAACTGACTAAATGTTGCCTTGCTCCTGATGCCTGTCACTTACAAGTCTCAGGATGAACAGACTATACTTCTCCTCACATCATTTTCTTCATGACTGGATATTTTTCACATTCCTCACATCCACAGTTCACCTTCTTGTTACATTTTGTGCACTTTTGCACAAAAACCTTTAAAAGTCTCCTCAAAAGCAGAAAAGCTACAAGAATCCCTGAAGCCTGGAGTTACAAATACACATAAGAGAGACCCTTTCACAGAATTTAAAGTAAAAAGCCATGCAAGAATAGCTGCTTGATGATCCTTCTCCTTCCTCTGAGAAGGACAAAAAGCAGCAAATACACTTTTCTCCTTTAATACTTTGTGTTTGAAACTAGAGACAGGAACTGCAGCTCTGAACAGTTTTAGTCCTGTTTTAAGTGTATGCAGAATAAAGCACACCTCACTATGAGGCAGAATGGAGCTCCTTTAGAGAAATAGATCTTTGTCTCGGTCAGTGGAAATGTAATTACTCTTTCCTTCGTTGGAGACACACATGGTTTAAATGGATAAAGTTGGTGCTGCTCACTTAAATTGTAACTTACAGAGATAAAAATACAGCTTTTCTTTCTAAAATGTGAAGACAATTAAGAACAGAAGAAGACCTTGGTCGTATTTTTCAGAGGACTGAAAATGAACATTCGGAGTTGAACGTTTGTTAGGAGTATTTTTATGTATCCTCAACATTGTTAGGAACCTTTGTCACAGTCCAACAGAAATAACACACACTGCACAGTGGAATAGGATTTATACAGTATATTATGGACTCAAGCCAAAGGTATCAATAACAGGAAAATAGACCATTGGAACATTATTATTCATCCTCTGTCCCAGGAAATCATTGCAATAAATGACAAAATCATTGTTCCAGATGAATACCAAACAGAATACAATGAATGCATTCCAACTGTTTAGTTTAGTGTGTGACCAGCGCTATGAAATGACTTTGTGAATGATGAAGTGGGCCACGGTAAAGTTAATGTGACAATTACCAAAAAAAAACCACACTTTACAATTAATAATAATAATAATAATAATAATAATAATAATAATAATAATAATAATAATAATAATAATGCATTAGCGCTTTTCAGGACACTCAAAGACGCTTCACATGGCATTATTCATTCACTCCACACTCGATGGTGGTTAACTACTTCTATAGCCACAGCTGTCCTGGGGCAGACTGATGGAAGCGAGGCTGCCAGTTTGTGCCATCGGCCCCTCCGACCACCAACAAACATTCACCCACACACACACCACTCTCACACTGCGTCGATGTAATCCCTCATTTGTCCAGGCGTCCCACACTAGGCAATGTGGGTGAAGTGTCTTGCCCAAGGACACAACGACATTTCGCCCCAGTTTCCTTTTTTTTCAGATATACATTAAATTGGCGTATGTGTGTACACTTATACAATTGTTGCCTGTTTTTTAACTATTAACTGAATCATCTTGATAAGCCTAGTTTGTTAATATTATTAAATCATGATAAATACAACCCTTGATGTCATTGTAAGGTTGAAGAAGTGACAAACTAAAACACAATTTTAAAGATTTTTAAAACATATGGACAACATTTTACTATTTTCTTTAAACCATAACATAAAATTATAATTTGATGTTATTGTGTCTAAGTTTAACAACACATTCCTCTAAAGCTAAGGACATCTAATGCATTGCCCCATTGTAGGATTTGGACATTGTCTGAAGTTTTCTCCCACACGTCCAGGCTTCATTCTCGCTCCTGTTCTGTTCCCAAAAGGACGAGGAGTCTAATATTGTATTCTCTGTCACAGGAGGACATAGGCTCCAATATAATCCCACTGTATATCATGCACTCTTTGCACAGGAGGATACGGTCTAATAAGATCTGTTATGTAATACTCTCTTTCCAAAGGAGGATATACTGTATGCTCTAACATTATATGCTCTCATGCTAGTTAATCCTCTCTTTCCTACAGGAGGACGTATGCTCTAACATTATATGCTCTCATACTATATAATCCTCTCTTTCCCCACAGGAGGACGTATGCTCTAACATTATATGCTCTCATACTATATAATCCTCTCTTTCCTACAGGAGGACGTATGCTCTAACATTATATGCTCTCATACTATATAATCCTCTCTTTCCCCTCAGGAGGACGTATGCTCTAACATTATATGCTCTCATGCTATATAATCCTCTCTTTCCCCTCAGGAGGACGTATGCTCTAACATTATATGCTCTCATACTATATAATCCTCTCTTTCCCCACAGGAGGACGTATGCTCTAACATTATATGCTCTCATACTATATAATCCTCTCTTTCCTACAGGAGGACGTATGCTCTAACATTATATGCTCTCATGATATATAATCCTCTCTTTCCTACAGGTGGACGTATGCTCTAACATTATATGCTCTCATGATATATAATCCTCTCTTTCCCCTCAGGAGGACGTATGCTCTAACATTATATGCTCTCATACTGTATAATCCTCTCTTTCCAGGAGGACGTATGCTCTAACATTATATACTCTCATACTATATAATCCTCTCTTTTCCCACAGGAGGACGTATGCTCTAACATTATATGCTCTCATGCTATATAATCCTCTCTTTCCAGGAGGACGTATGCTCTAACATTATATACTCTCATACTATATAATCCTCTCTTTTCCCACAGGAGGACGTATGCTCTAACATTATATACTCTCATACTGTATAATCCTCTCTTTCCAGGAGGACGTATGCTCTAACATTATATACTCTCATACTATATAATCCTCTCTTTCCCCACAGGAGGACGTATGCTCTAACATTATATGCTCTCATGCTATATAATCCTCTCTTTCCAGGAGGACGTATGCTCTAACATTATATGCTCTCATACTATATAATCCTCTCTTTCCTACAGGAGGATAGCCAAAGGGGTGTCTGTGCTGACCCACGGAGCCATGGCTCTGAGGAGGGACCAGGGCCCGTTAGGAAGAACCCAGTACGCAGGGAACTGTCAGAGTGACGGGAACCACACCCACCGAGTGCCTGACCGCATCAAGTAAGACCCCGTTTATCCTGCCCCGTGTTTACCTTTGGCTTTATGTTCGATTGTATGTTCTTCTTGTTTGTTTGTTGTAATATTGCTGGAAAGTTATGCCATGAAACTGATTATAACACACAGGTCAAATTAGTGCATTTGAGTTGTTGCATTTGAGAGGCAGATGTTGTACGATTCAGTATTATGTTTGACTGAATGTATTGATTTAAAGGTGTACTATGTAACTTTTCTTGAGTAGGGCTAGGGTTGTTGTACTGTTGAACATTTCATGGCAAAGCAGGTGATGGATCCTTCGTCGCAAAAGTCACATTTTGCAGCTTTATAATAATTTGATGAGACTGCCATTTGGTGTTTACCGCTCACAGTCCAGGTTTTCTTCCGCTGTATGAAAGAAAAAGTGAAGAAAGGGACACGCACATCCATCCTTTAAGACTTTATGAAGGTTCTCATATTTTTCTAATAATGATTTAGTTTGGGAAATTGCACTTGTGAAAAACATTTAGCATAGTTTTATAGTTTGTGTGAAGTTAGTTTGTGAAAAAACATTGAAACCTAAAAGTTTAAAATGACAGAAAGTAGTGCTGAGTTCTAGAATCCCTCTGTGATGTCATCAAAAAGCGACGTGCCATTGACAATACAGGGACAAATTACAGCAACTGGCACATTTTTTTAACAGTTTAAACATTCCTGAAAATAATGGTGTTATTAGTTATTATTATTCATCACTTCCTAACTATTGTGTAATTTATGTGGATTTGTGGCCCTTGTTTACAGTCTGGTTGCTAGGTAACAGTTGTGGAATTACCTCATACCTCGTCATATTTGCCACTCATCTTCAACCAGGAAGTAACATTATAAACTTAAATATGATTATGTTCAAAAAATGGTGCAAAAAGTTGGTCCATACAACTCATAGTTCAGTCGTAGCTCTCATTTTTCAAAATGTTTCAGTCTAAAGCGTTACAGTTGTCTTTGGAAGCCTCTGAAGAAAATACCTTGCATGTATTAGGTAAAGCTGTCTTTTTATAATCCTTCTCATAGCGTGACATATTAACACATGACATTCTGCCCTTTCAACTCCTCGGTTCCTACCTAATTATCACTACATTTCATTGCTGGTTTTTATGCTGCAGTATTTACAGGCGGTTTTGAAGAGGA
This sequence comes from Rhinogobius similis, assembly GCA_019453435.1. Lineage (NCBI taxonomy): Eukaryota > Metazoa > Chordata > Actinopteri > Gobiiformes > Gobiidae > Rhinogobius > Rhinogobius similis. The sequence goes on along the minus strand of CM033635.1, from coordinate 10,271,957 downwards.
AATGCGTAAATGTGTGGCGGCTCTTTGGGGTTTGAGCTTTAATCCAGGGTTGTAGAGGCTCGGATTGTGTCGTATTCAAACAGAAAAGAGAGGAAGAGAACGTGAGGGGGAAGAGAGCGCGGGACAGAGAGCAAACAGCACAGCTTTAGAGGTAAACACTGATTCTGTCAAACTAAAGCCACCGAGCTGAGTCATTCTGCTCCCTCTCTATCCCTCACACACATCCTCTTTTCCCTCTCCTCTCCCTGTCTCTCCTTCATGCATTTCTCCTTCGCTCTCCCCCCTCCCTATTCCCTATTTTGCCCCTAGACACCCCCTTTTCTCCTTTCTCACTCTCTTTCTGTCTCTCTCTCTCCGTCATCCTCCTTTCTTTTTCCCTTGCTCTCCGTTCTTTCTTTCTTTCTTTCTTTCTTTCTTTCTTTCTTTCTTTCTTTCTTTCTTTCTTTCTTTCTCTCCCTCAACCCCCTCCCAATCCCTCTCTCTTTCCCCTTCCGTCTCTCTCTCTCTCTTTCTTTCTCTCTACTCTCTGTCTCTGCCCTCTCCTTCTCTCCATCTCTATCTCCCCCACTTTTCCCTCTCTCTTTCTCTCTCTCTCCCTCACTATTTTCCTTCTCTTTTCCCTCTCATCATGTTTCTCTCCTCATTCTTTTACCTCTCTTCTCTCCCACTCTTTGCCACTCTGTCTTTCTCTCTGTTTCTCTCCTTCCTCCTTCCATCTCTTTTTACTCTCTTTTCTTCACTGTCCTCCCCCTGTCCCTCTCTTCTCCCTTTCTCCCCTTCTTTGCTATTTGGCTCTCTCTTCTTCACATTTCTTTCCATTGCTCTTCGCCCTTCTCCTTTCCCCTCGCTCAGACCTCTCTCCCCCCTCTGTTCCTCTCTCTGTTTCTCTCTTCCTATGTATCTCTCTCTGTCTTTCACCCTCGCCCCTCTTTCCCTTGCTCTTGTCCTCACTCTTTTCCCCTTTATTTTCCATCTCTTCTTTTCTCCCTCCCCCTCTCTCTCCCCCACACCTCTTTTTAATTGCACTTCTTTTATTCACTGTCCTTCCCTTTTCCCTCTCATCTCTCCCTCTCTTCTTCCTCTCTCTCCTTCTTCACATCTCTATCTTCTGCTCTTCTCCCTTCTCTTTTCCCTCTCACTCCCCTCTCTCCCCTCTGTTCCCTGCCTCGCTCCGTCACATGCTTTCGCTTTCCCTCACACTCTCCCTCTCTTTTTCCCACACACTCTCCCTCCCTCTCTCTCTCTCTCTCTCTCCCTCTCACTGTCTCTCAATCACTCACTCTTTCTCTCACTCTCTCTCTCTCTCTCTGTCTCTCTCTCTCTCTCTCTCCCTTGCTCACTGTCTCTCTCTCTCTCTCTCCCTCTCACTTTCTCTCGCTCACTGTCTGTCACTCACTGACTCTTTCTCTCTCCCTCTCTCTCTCTCTCCCTCTCTCTCTCCCCCTCTCTCCCTCTCTCTCTCTCCCTCCCTGTCTCTCTCTCCCTCTCTCTCTCTCTCTCTCCCCCTCTCACTGTCTCTCTCTCTCTCTCTCCCTGTCTCTCCCTCTCTCCCTCTCTCTCAGTATTTGTGAGTGAGATCAGAGAAACACCTCAGTGTCGCTCTGAGGCTGTGATTATCAAACCTGTAAGAGCTCTGGCTGTGCTCCGTTTCCAGCTGTTTGTTGGATTTACATCTGCTTCACTTTATCAACATAAAACAAAAAAAGCATCTAAGCTGACCAACAATTAACTATTTGCGCATCAGTCAATAGTTTGTCATTATTATGTGAAAGTAAACACAGCCCTAACCCTAACCCTTGTTGAATATAGTTGGACATCATTAAAAATATACTTTGTTGGCACTGAATGGGTACAAAAATAACAGAAATCTAAATCATGTCCTAAATGTCCTTTTTTTTCCTCCAATATGGACATGCTTTAAAAAAAAAAGTGAATTGTTATTTTGACTCGATGTATAGCCTTATTTCAAAGAAGAGTACTGATGTTGGCACAGGAAGAATGTAAAACGTGTAATTTATTTTGTGACAAAAAAAAACCCAAAAAACTGGAAAGGTGCGAGTGCAAACAGAAAAAAAAGGACTGACTTGCAGATCTAAAAAAACATTTGGACTTGTGAAAAATGCAGTCATTAAAGGTCCAAGGCACTCTATTACCTCGGACAGATAGACAATTTAGTGTCTACTTCTTGTCCATTTTACAATAAAGAACTTTTATCTCAAAGTAACAGAGTGCCTCAGACCTTTAATGGCTGCGTTTGCACTAGTCCACTTTTTGTTTTTTTAGATTTGTAAGTTGTTTTTTGTCTCTGAAAGTCCAAAGCACAATCACAGATACGAGATAAACATGCTCAAATCAAATATTGCTTTTACTAATATCATCATGTCGGCTTATTTTTAATTACAAAAACATTGGACGTGATGTTGATGTTTTCATTTGGCGTTTCGGTTCTCAAGGCAACTGCCAAATCAATCCAATCCACTTTATTTTGAATCAGAAAGCAGCACGAGATCCTGCTTGCCAGATCCTGGAACTGAAATATCTCGGAAATAAACCTGAAATGATTCTCTGATCCGAGTCCTGACTAAAGCACCTGCAGACGATCAATGACCTGTGCTAGCATCAATCCATCTCTCACATTCTTTGGTTGTTGGTTATAATTCTTGCTTTTTACTTCTCAACGGCTCGACAGAATTGCGCTTAAGTCATTCCATGCTCTTTTACGCCTTTGGATGGACGGGTTGGGATCGTCCTGGTGAAGATTTGCTAGTTTTATGTTTTGCACGCTGACACTTATCGCATCAATTTCTAATCGCGTTTTGCTATTTGAATTTTGATGTTGGCCTATTACATTTTCTTTGCGCTCAGATTAATGGAAGTGCAGCCGAGCAGAACAGTTCAAGGTAACACTCAGCATCGGCAGAATATTATCAATTCATGTTCTGTGCCAAAGCTTTGATAAGAAAACAGGAACATGCAATGGCGTTTCTAAGTGGAGTTTTCAGCCGCTCTGAAGTTGAAGGGGTCGGTGATCCGATCTCCTGTCAGATATGTCGGCACGCTTTGTTAGAGATTTGGAAAATGTTCCCACGTGAAACTGTTTACCTGCCTATTTGCCTTTCAATACTGTCAAAAGGTTGATGTGTTACGTACGAGTGTGAATTATCTCACTAAGAACCGCGGCTTTAATCTGTTGGAGAGGTTAGAGAGCCAGAACAATCCAGGAGCTGGTAGAGTCACCCAAAACAAACAGGTCCTAGATGATGTGTCAGACCAAAAGCGGTTCAGAAGCCGTGAATTATGAGCTCAACAAGGCCAGCTACGTCGTCAGGATTAGCGTTATCGAGACCGACCTGGGGCGGGTGCTTGACAACGAGTCTCTGGACGCTGAACCTTCCCCCTCGTGCATAAAAAGGGATGGGATGATTCTTGAATTGTTCTGTACTGGTGTTTCAATCTCTTTCAACGCGTTGGGTTCGATACTCCATGTGCACTGTGTGGTCATTTTGGTTTGGAAAGGAAAAGGTTAAAGAGCACATGAAGTGAACATGAGTATATTTATGATTTTACTAAATATTCGTCCCCATATGGACAGTTTTGGTAAAGTTTGTAATTGTACTTCCTGGCTGGACATGGGCTGTAAATATGACATAGGTAGACTGTTACCTAGCAACCATACTGTAAACCAAATCCATATAAATTACACAATAGTTTGGAGTTGACAATAAGTAATACCTGACAATACCTTTGTTTTGTTGAATGATAGTTTAAACTGTCAGAAAAATGTGTCAAATGCGTGTATATTGTCCCCGTATTTTCAATGGTACATGGCCTCTTGATGACATCTCAGAGGAACTCAGGACTACTTCCTGTCATTTTAAACTTTCGTGACACACTGCAGCTTCATGGGCGTAAAACCATTGAATTATGGTAAGGTCTAGAGAGAATGTAAGTCCTGTTGCCGTGGCATTTGTGGCAGCCATCTTGCGAGTGCAGAAAGGGCAACGTTCTAATAGAAAGTAATGTAAAGATAGCCTGATCAAAGTGTTTAAATGAACATATAATGGTATATTTGTGGTCCTAATAATGCAGAGAACCCTTCCTGTGTCTGTCAGGAATAATTTTCTTTGAATTATGAAAATGAATATCACCCTAAAAGCACTGCATTGGTCTACTGTATATGCTCTACTACTAAACTAAACTATTTGTGTGTCAATAGACCATATGAACACAACCATTAATAATGATTCTGTTCATTTCACAATCATTGCTGTAAAAGAATAAGAGTAACGCAAATCATGTGTTTTTGGCATGCGGCGCGTCCAGTGCATTTTGCGGCAGCTGCACTGGTCGCTCTGGTCGTTCCATTCCCGCGGCCGAGGTGTCCCACGCAAGAAATAAACTAAGCAGAACTTTCTGCGGCCGACGCAGATGGCAACCAATCAGAGATTACGCTTCACATACTCACATAATTTATTATCTGCGGCTGCCCTCAAAACGCACAGACGCACAGCCACGGTGCGAACCTAGCATTAGTATATATGAGTTCTTTAGTAGAATATGACAACACAAGATTGCTGCTGGAGCTGGACATTGGTTACTATGGGTTACCATAGTGACGTTATCTGTGTGAAACTATTCCACCAAACTAAGTAATAATTTGAAAAACATGATAACCTGTCACATGGACTTGAAGCCTGCCGTCCAGATACAGGAAGTAAACAGAGCAGATCTTTATTTAGACGTTATTCTTATTATTCAGTGGTGAACGGGGTGTCTGTTGAGAGTGTGTGTCTGTTTTCATCAGAGGAGGGTCTACTGTCTGGGGACAAGGAGGAGAAGCAGATAAAGAGATATAGGAAAGTCAGGAGGAGCCTTTTTGTCAAATGAATGAACTAACTAAACTAAGGAATGCACAAAATGGAAAGTTTTAATGGCAATATATAAGCAGTCTGTCAAATGCACATGTTCCTTATGAGGCTTATCACATATACTATATAACATTATAGCAGTTTTATTGTAATTTTTCCCAACAGTTGTTTTATTTATCAAATTAATATAAAAAAGTGGCACATGTTTTAGTCGTTCTGGGGCCTACACAAATCAAAATCAAAATCTTGACCCATGTGTCGCGATATCAAATTGTGTCAAAAAAATATCATCCTATGCCTAGAATAAAAAGCATATAAATCTTAGCACTTTTACGCTTTTTCTCGTGCCCTAACGTCTGAGGGGCAGCGTTTAGCCCCGGCCTCATCCTCCCCTTCCTGACAGGTACAAATGTGCACTGTCCCGGCCGCTGTGAGTCCACGGGTCATCCTTCTCCCGCGTCAGCTGACAACAGCCCATGCGCCATCAATCTTTTTTAGATTTTTGCCCATGCCACACTTTCGAGAACGAAACGCCTGGACATAACGTGGGCACATGGCAGCGGTGGGTCCAGCTTTGCGCCTCTTGCTTGATTGAGTGCGTCTGGCACAGTGTCTTTGTCAGCAGGAGAAGGAAACCTGCTTCACGGAGCGCTGGACGCATTTACACTATTGGTTTTGCTGGAGAAAATTATTCTGCAGTCAGCATTTTGTGGATCTATATTTTTAGATCTCATAGTTTATAGGGAGTGACAGTAAGTGGATGGAAAAGGAGGAATTGAATTGCAGTGGAAAAAAAGCAGACAGTAAAAATGGAAGTTTGGCCTCCACGGTTTCTGACTTTGATATTAACTTAGACTTCGTGAAACGCATATGTCTTTTGCCAGTGTGTCTTTCTTGCCAAACTGCTGCACACTTTACGGTTATAGACGATTAGATTGAGGCTATTATGGCTAATTATAGTGTACGCTTTTAGGTTGAGGGCCCGGAGTCGTGTAGTTTCCATAGAGATATTATTGTTTTGCCTGAACAGTTCCACAAAATGCCATAACATTTAATAATTTCCATAGAAAGCAGGTGAAACCAAGTAGTTTTTGGCAATAAACATTCATTCATTTTCATTCATTTTCTACCGCTTATTCCCGTTAGGGGTCGCGGGTGACTGGAGCGTATCCCAGTGACTTTGGGCCTTAGGCGGGGTACACCCTGGACAGTGGCCAACTCGTCGCAGGGCTGACACAGAGAGACAGACAAGGACAGACAACCATTCACTCTCACATTTACACACTATGGACAATTTAGAGTTGACAATTAACCTACACAGTCATGTCTTTGGACGGTGGGAGGAAGCCGGAGAACCCGGAGAGAACCCACGGTAACACGGGGAGGACATGCAGACTCCACCCAGAGAGATCGTGTGATGTTAGGGTGGTTCAGAATTCGATGTTGGGGTGGTCTGGGATTCGAACCCACGATCTCCTTATTGAGAGGCAGAAGCTCTAGCCGCTCTGCCACCGTGCACCCCTATATACATAAACATGCTATAAACATGTAATTAAATAAATGAAAGATTGATATATTTTTCTGTTTTTCACTCTAATAACTTTACATTAGATTACCATATCTTTTTGCTCTTTGTTATTATACTGCAATGTTTGAGCTATTGTGTCCAAGAAATTCCCTTTCTGGATCAGTAAAGTTAGTCTAAGTTTAAGTTAATACATATTGTGGAACATTCGAGCTAAAGTATTGGTTATTTTATTTTTATGAGACAAGCAGAAAAAACGTATTGTGTGCCTTATGTTTTCGGTTTAAATTTGATATTCTTCTGGTTTTAGAAGAGGATGAAAACTTGAAACACTGCTAACAAGTTGTAACGTTTAATATATTATCTCTGCTTTGGGCCTTACACAGGTCTTTGTTTGCGTTCACACAGTTGGACCACAGTTTAATTCTGATGTAGACTTGGTGGTCCTGTTTTAGTTGCCTGGAAAGCTCAGAACAATGTCTTTCTGTGTTGTTTCATACAGCCTGGTCACTGTTTCCTTCTGTTTTCATCCCCACGAGTTCAGATGGGCATGATTGACAGGTGGATTGGCCTATCAGGATCACACATGGTCCGCGGTCTGTATCAAAACAACCGTGGCTGCTCAAAAGGAGAAAATGAAGGGGGAAAATATAATCAAAAATCATCTCAGATTTCTGCAGAATCAAAGCGCAAAGCATACAATTCTGTTAATCTGTGGTTGGAGAAGTTTGATTTTGTTCTAAATAACAGATGAACAATGACCTCCTTTTTTTTAGATGGTGGTTATCAAACATTCAGTACCATGTATCGCCCAAGAAAATATTTAGCTTTCCAATTACCACCAGGTCAAAAAAGGGTGTTAAAATAGGACTACACCATTGCTATAGTAGATCTGTCTAAGAACAAACCAAAAAATGTAGAAAATGTGGATAATATGTTCTTTAAATTATGCTAACACTAGAACTACCGAGGAATCCGCCGACCATCTGAAGGAGCTCGCTTACCACAGTTTAAGAAACACTGACATAAACCATTATCCATTTATTAGTTAGACATGTGAAGTATACGTTTACAGCGGTAATGTGGCTGAGATTAATCAAATGAGAATGATTCAGCCTCAGATGTATTATTCCTGGTTCCTTTGGGGAACTCCTCCCCTGCTCTATTGGATGGGTGTATTCTGGATCCCGTGCAACTGTTTTAGTCCCAGTCTGGTCCAGCTTTAGCCCACTTTGAATGTGGCATGTGCAAGTGTGAAAGCAGCTTGAATGCATTCTGATTTCTGTGGTTGGTTGTCTAGTCACATGCTCTAGTGACAAAGAAGCCCAATGGATTCAGATTTGATTCCTGTGCCATTAGGACCTTTCTGTATGGAGCAATGTTCTTCTTGTGTCTGTCAAAGATACTTTGGTGAGACACTACAGGCAACTCTTTTTTTTTTTTTTTCAAATATATATATTTTTTTTGTTGGTTTGCTCTCTCAACATATCGGCTTTCATGTCGAAACAACAAACGTGTCCAATCTGCTCCTAAATATGTTTTATTATTTCATTTAATCCACTTCATCCACAGATTTCTCTGGGACATTGTAACTTCAAAGGCCATTTTCTTAAAATGCACTTTTCTCCCACAGAGACATAAAGATCAGCCTTAAAGTAGATCCCACACACATCAAACAGATTTATTGAAGTTTTATTTTTTTTTTAAAAAGAGGCAAAATTATAATTTCTGGGCATTTAAATAGGAAATCTAAAATCCCCTCTGTAAATTTTTTGTAACTAATATGTGTACAAAATGAACCAATAAATGAATCCTGGTTCTGTCGGTTTTTCAGATTTAAATGTTCCAAATATGTGTATTTATGGCTGTTTTTAAACATAAGATGCCTTATTTCTACATGAAAACATGACATGATGAAAACTTATATGAGTAAACTACAGGGGAAGTTTCAAATTGATATCTTTAAATTTCAGATTTTTTCCTATTGACCTGTAGTGTCTCACCTTAAATAACACTTATAAATACATACAGCAGGCCTAATGAAGCAAGAACCCGTTTTTTGTTCAAATTCAAATACACTGCAGTGGAAATTATCCCCAAAAACGTAACTCATGGACACAGAGAAAGGCTTTTGTTTGGAGAGGCACTTGGCTTTGAGTCGATGCAGAGCGAGTCAGTGCAAATGGCTGTGGTGACCTGAAAAAGAACTGAAAACAGACGCTCAAACCTTTGTTACATTAAAACTAAATTGCACATTGAACAGGAGCTGCGCTTTTATGAGCTGATAGTAATAATGTCCACCCAGGCTCTTTTATTATTCCAGAATGCGACGAATCACGACACGTTTCGGATCTCGCGCAGCTCCAAAGGGCCTTATTTCCCTCGGACATTTGTTCCCCGTGTGGCAGCTCCTGTGTTGCTCATTGCTTTTCTCCCTTCAGTGAAAACCCTCCCGTCTCTGCACTATTACCCAGCGCTCAAACAGATGTGCACCATTTTTATATTTTTCACCACAGCCATTTTCTTTTTCTCTGTGTAATCTTGCTGAGAAATTGTCCCCAAAGATGCAGATGTGGAACAAGGAGCAGGAGCAGCACGTGAAAAATCAGTGTTATCAGGTGAAGATAGAGATTAGAGCGCGTGATGGAGCAGGTCACCTAGAGGAAAGTGAAAATAGGTGGGTTTCTACTGGAATTCAACCATATTTATTTGTATTTTGGATCTGTTTTGTAGGCAAGTATACATATTTGTATCATATAATATACAAATACTTCTTTTTAACGTGTTTTTTTTTCCCAACAACATGTGTTTAGTTTAACATATACTATTTAAACCGATTATATTTCCTTACTTCCCAAATTTGCATCAACAGAAAAATAATATGATGACGGAAGATGTTATTACAAATGCATTTCATTTAGAGGACAGTAAAGCATTGTGGGTATATATTTACATGTGTGTAATTGCCTCTACAGCCAGTAGATGGAGCCACAGCTAAGTCCAAATGGTGTCTCCAACCGCAGTGATCAAGTTCTATTTTTCTTTGTAAACATTTTATAACTTTAGTTCTAAAACATGATGTGAAGCTGAAGACACTCCATAGCAGGTTTAAAGACCAATAACAATATAAAAAATGCATAATATTTTTCCATTTATTTATGTTTTGTTTGGTGAAGTAAGTAAATCCAAAAAATCTGTTTCCACTAGAAGATGATTGTGTTTTTAGAAATACAATTTAAATATTTGAATATCTAGAGGCGCACGGTGTACGGTGGCAGAGCGGCTAGAGCTTCTGCCTCTCAATAAGGAGATCGTGGGTTCTCCGGCTTCCTCCCACCGTCCAAAGACATGACTGTGTAGGTTAATTGAGAACTCTAAATTGTCCCTAGTGAATGAATGTGAGAGTGAATGGTTGTCTGTCCTTGTCTCTGTCTCTCTGTGTCAGCCCTGCGACGAGTTGGCCACTGTCCAGGGTGTACCCCGCCTAAGGCCCAAAGTCACTGGGATAGGCTCCAGTCACCCGCGACCCCTAACGGGAATAAGCGGTAGAAAATGAATGAATGAATGAATGAATATCTAGAGGCATAAAGGGATTTATTAAACCTACTAAGTTGAAAACTTAAAACATAAACATTTAGTGTACGAAAAATGCTTTTTTAAGACTTTGCATAACCTTTTCATAGCTTTGTCTTTAAAATGCATATGACAGGTTTGACGACACATTTCACTAGTGAACGTGATAATATTTAAGATTTTTTAAACATTTTGCCTATTGGTCCTGAGTTTGACTTTTTTTTTTTTTTTTCAAGTTTATAATGTTACTTCCTGGTCAAACATGAGAAGCAAATATAGGTAGAGGTAATTCTACAACTGTTACCTAGCAATTACACAACAGTTAGGAATTGCCAATAGACAATACCCGAATGATCGTTCGAACAGTAAGAGAAATTATTTAGTTGCTGTAAATTGTCAGATTTACATTATTATGAGAAAGCCGATTGACCTCCTCACTGTAGGTTGCCAGATAAACAGCTATAACTAGTCTGTGATCGTAAAGAAGCTCTGTATGATTCTGTGTGCTCAGTCAATCAGTTGTGAGGTCATTTTTGAGCAGAAGCTGTCACCTCTAACTGGACATAATCAGTTTTCCAGTGTGTACGTGCGGTGGTTTTACACAGCCACGGTGCAGTCAGCAGAGCAGCTCCGTCATGTTGCCAGATACGGCGGCTCTACAGCAGCGTGACTGATCGCTGTTACACCACACGCCTCACCATCGCATGAGGCTCGTATGACGCGCCTCGCTCCCATCACTGGAGCGGAAACATCGCATCCTGACACCAGCGCCTTGACACTCGACAAAGGATAATGCGGGGTATTCTCCAGCGCTTTGTGTTTGTGCAAAAGTGTGAGACGCTGAAGGCTAAATCCACCAAATGTTTTACTAGACGCAATTATGCAAAATATACTTTCAGCTGTTCATTATGTTACTTTTAGCAAATACGTGGTTTTGAAATCATTTATTCTGTGGCACTTCCTCTCTGAAAGTCTGGATATGGTCTGTTTCTCCATATTCTGTGCTTTTTTATTTTAGATGTAAATTGTGCTCTGGGATTTAAGGCATGACGAGGCTGGTCACAATAACACATTTAGAAGTGCGATATACGGTATTTTCTTCAGAAAAGATCACAATAAAGGATTTTTATTGAAACTGCTTCATGCTACTGACACATTAACCCTTCTAAATGTTCAAAATAAATAAAAGAAAAAGTTGAATTACATATGTACCACAGAAGTATCTATCAAGTTACATATTTGACTCTTTAGCCCATACCTGACTCAAGGGCAACACTGGATTACACATAGATTTAATGCCTAAAATACACTACTACTACAATAGAACAGTAAAAATCATTACTTTCATTTATTTTAGTTCCATCTTTTTTAGCCAGTGCAAAGTTTGATGTTATTCTAGTGGTGGTCATAAAATTCAATTTCCCACTGACAACAAATATTGACCCCAAAAAAGTCTATTTCCATCTCATGTATTGAACAAACTCTAGAGTTATTACAGTGACAGGCCAGGCGCACATTTGGTGTTTTTATTGGGTTATTGACTTAAGATAACTTAAGGAGAGACGCTGCAGGGGAAGTGGGAAAAAAATCTTGAATTTATATATATCAATTTGAAACTTCTCCTGTAGTTTACTCACATAAATATAAGAAAAAAAGGATTTCATGTGTACACGTATTAGTTACAAAGAGAGGGGATTTTGGATTTCTCCTTTAGTTTTTTAGTAAACTAGATTGGACTAAAATTGGCCTAAAAATACAAATCTTTGTCTTTTTTTTTTTTTTTTTTAGAATAAATAAGCCTCAGAATTAAGATATCAACAAATCCTTCTGTACACGTTCAGTTAAAATCTTGTTGAGTCCCAAAATGTAAAGTTTGGTGTAGGTGGTGAAGGGAGAAAAATGCATTTTAATAAAACAACCGTTAAAGTTAAAATGTCCCAGAGAAATCTATGGATGAAGTGGATTAAATGAAATAACAAAACATCTTTAGGAGTGGATTGGACAAGTTGGATATTTCCACCTGTTTTAGTTTTTTTTTTTTATATATAACCTTTAAACATGCACAAAGTCACTGTAGCAGAATATGTGTCCTTTAACTGTCCGTGTAATTTCAATGGTACGTCGCATATTGATGACATCACTGAGGGAGCCCTACTTTCTGTCATTTTAAACTCCACAGAAGTACAACGATATAAATATTTACCACAATTTCCCACCAAACTCAGTCATAGTTAGACAAAGACATAAACGTGTCATAGTCTTTTAGCGTGTCACTTAAATGAAGGACTGGTTTTGTATTTCTGTATTTGTTTCTTTTTCTAGTAAAACATTGTGCTCCTGTCCTGGTGTGACTCACGAGCCGCAGACTGATGCTAACACTTTAGTGAATGGAGCCGGGTCCTGTTGGTCTCAAAGGCTGAAGGACATTTCACTCAGACCAACGTAAAGTGCCACGTCAGGACCGTGACTCACAGGAACTCCTCGCTCCAAATCTGGTCCAGCCCTGGTTTTAGCCCTGGTTCACGTTCATGCGCTCCTTCTCCCTCCTCCTCCTCTCACCTGCTCTTTCTCTCCTCCGCTCTGCTCCTCACCTCTTGCTCTCTCTGCGTCTGCTCTGCCGCTCCCCACACTCTCTCTCTCACTTGCTCTGTCTCTCCTTCTTTACCTTCGCCTGTCTGTCTGTCTGTCTCTCTCTCTCTGCTTCTGCTGCCCCCCTCTCTCTCTCTCTCTGCTTCTGCTGCCCCCCTCTCTCTCTCTCTCTGCTTCTGCTGCCCCCCTCTCTCTCTCTCTCTGCTTCTGCTCTTCCCTCTCTCTCCCTCTCTCTCTCTCTCTGCTTCTACTCTACCTCTCCCTGTCTGTCTGTTTCTCTGTCTCTCTCTCTCTCCCTCCTTCTACTCTGCCTCTACCCTCTCTCTCTCTGCTTCTGCTCATCTTCTCCCTGTCTATTTCTCTGTCTCTGTCTCTCTCTCTGCTTTCTCTTTCTGCTCTCTCTTTCTCTCTCCCTCCTTCTACTCTGCCTCTACCCTCTCTCTCTCACCCTCTCCCTCCTTCTACTCTGCCTCTACCCTCTCTCTCTCTCCCTCCTTCTACTCTGCCTCTACCCTCTCTCTCTCTCTCTCTCTCTCTCCCTCCTTCTACTCTGCCTCTACCCTCTCTCTCTCTGCTTCTACTCAACTTCTCTCCGTCTGTCTCTCTGTCTCTCACTCTCTACTTCTGCTCTCTTTCTCTCTCACTCTCTTTTCTTTCTGGTATTCCGCTCTACCTCCCACTCACTCTGCTTCTACTCATCACCCCCCCCCTCTCTCTCCTTCTACCCTGTCTCTCTCTCTCTTTTCTTTCTCATATTCTGCTCTTCCTCTCTCTCTCTGTTTCTGCTCTACCTCCCGCTCTCTCTGCTTCTACTCCTTCTTCCCTTCCCCCGTCTCTCCCTCCCTCTCTCTCTCTCTCTCTCTCTCCCTCTCTCTCTCTCCCTCTCTCTCTACCTCTTTCCCCCTGCCTTAGTTTCTTCTCCTCCGCTCCCTCCCCTCCTGCACCTCCCCCTGGTCTCCCCTAAGTGGATCTTTAGGCTTTAGATCACGTCATGGACCTGGCTCGGACAGGAACATTCAGAGTTCAAAGGAAAACGCTGGCGAAGGGACAACAGTTCAATGTTTACAAGAGGCCGAGGTGAAGAGATTTAAAGGAGAAAAGTGAAATTATGCACGAGTCATGGCTTAATAACGGACTTAATGTACTCTCACATTCTGCTGATTAAGGGTGTGACTTTGAATAAATAGTCATCTCACACATTATTTATGACATTTTATAGAAAGTCAGCTCTGGCCAAAATAGGACACAATACTTTATGCTGATTGGTCGCAGCGTCACAGCAAGCCCAGAAACCTACTTTTTTGTTTAATCCAATCATCTTTCCCATCCACAAATGCACAAATGCTTCCTTCTGCTCATTTTAAAAGGAATAGTCCATAATTTAGCTAAAATAGGTGTAAGTACATCTGTTTTATTTGTTTTGGTTGATTCTGGTGCTTCATCTTTGGCTTCCGACATTCTCATTCTCTCTCTTTTTTGTTGTTGTAATTTCTACATTTTAACTTAATTTGCAAAAACAGATCGCAGGGCAATTAATCCAAAGATCGAGAGATTCAGTGATGGTCAGGTGATTTGAACAGAGACATCCACAGATCTGTCAGTAAAACATGTGGTTTGGAACAGAACCGCATGATTTTAGACGAATCTAGACAAAGACCTTTGATTATTTTTTGCAATAAATGGTTGATAAATGTCTGTTAAAGTTACTGTTAAATAAATCATTAAATCATTACCTACTTTTGGGGGAAAAGTAAAATCAGTCAAAACTGTGTTCAGTCCATCAATGTGAAAAAAGTGTGATTTTTTTTTTTCATTTATATTCCCCATCTCTCCCAGCCATAGTAGCGCACTTCTAACACCTCTGGTCCAAGCAACTTGTCAGAACTCTCCTGGACTTTGAAATATTAAAAAAGTATCTCTGGATGTTCTATTTTTATATTGGGTATGAAAATATAGTACTCAATACAGAAAACTAGCCCCTACCTGCCATTTTGATAGAAATCCAAGCACAATGACCTTAGATTATCCTGATGACCAAACTCCACCTGCAGCATTTCTGTTTCATTCACATGAATCAGACACTAGACTTGATTTGTAAGGTCTTTTAATCATTCAACAAAAATCTCATTAATAAATGCAATAGTTGGCTGCAGAACTGCCTCGTTTGTTTTCGTAATCTGTAAAAAGCATCAGAACCAGCCTTAGATCAATTATAAACGCAGCGGCATCATGGATTTGTGAAATATGCAGATGCAGTTCCCCGCTGTATGTTGCTAAGCTCATTAATCTTTAAAAGTGAAGAGGTTCTGAGTCGTCATGTTTTATCTGCGCCGAACCAGGAGATTTAAAAGAAAAAAGTACACCCAAATCAGATGTGGAAGCGGCTTTCTCTCTCACCGGCTCGCATCAATCACACTTTTTCCCCAAACGCAGAGGCAGATGTGCCGAAGAGCAAAGATATGAGACAACAGGGATGAAAAGACTGCCAGCTGTTTACATTGTGTTTATTTATTTATCGACTGGGCAGCAGGATTAATCACTGTCAAATTGGAATTGGAATCTAGATGGTCATTTGCCAAGAATATAAAGTTTCTCATAAATAACCTCTTGTGTATATAATGAAGTATCTGCTGTGAGAGATAGTTGTGGTAGAGACTGGTACAGATAATTGTTTATTCAGTTGCCTTTAGGCTGTGGGGCCAAAAGGGGACAAGGGTAATTACAGGTCAAAATTAGGTCGGTTGAAGATAAACTAAGAGTCTGTAAGTTTGGGAATCTTTTATGAGGGGCAATAAAGAAACATTTGTGAGTGGGTTTCCTTATCTGAAAAGGGGTTTGGCTCCTTTGAAGGAGCAGTTGGTCTACCATATATAAAGCTATGTTACACTAGAATCTGGGAGATCCTAGATTTGGCCACAGTGGGACTCCCAGACGAACGCCGGCTGTCTGTATGTGATGCTGCTCTCTGTAATAAACTTCCTTTAATATTCAGAAGCTAGCGTCCACGAGTCTTCTTCTACTGATTGACACACCGACCAACATCTTCAGAAACCACAATAACCTGCTAGCCCTGTAGGCAGACCTCTACAAATGGTATGAAATACATGAGATTCTTGCATTAGTTCAGATTTGACTGAAGATCAGGGCTGGTTGTTACAATTTTTACTTTTAAGGGCAAATTGTTTACCATCAGTACATTCATACACTCATTTATAAATGAGCTTGAAGTCTTGGCCCTACAAGCATTTTTATATCTTATTATGATAAAAAGTTATTAAATGTTAAAGACAACAAAATCGATAACAAAATCGACCATGGACAGTTGTATATCAGCACAATATAATGATGCACAAGCCCCAACTGACTCAGTCTCAATCCCTGAGTTCTGACGTTTAACTGGATATTACTTTTTTCACATTCTAGTGACCTACAGGCTTTTACAACAAAAACATACAAATCTTGAAAAGTGATCGATAAAAAAGATAAATTGTGTTCTCATCTGAATGTTTTGTTTTTGGAAAAATATTGGGGAAAAATAAAAATGATTTTCAGACTGATATTTCATAAGAATGCACTACAGCGCCCCCTGGAGTGGCATAAAAAGCAACCAGTGAGCTCTCACTTTTGAGCAATTTGTTATGACCTAATTTTGAAAAAGCAGCTCTTGGGGTCAAAATTAGACATTAAACATTTTATTGTCCAAAAACCATAAGAATGAAAATCATCTTCTTTGAGCTGGTGCGTTGGAGAAGAGGGAGCAACCCAAAGTTCACAAAAGGAATAAGATTTCCCGCACACCACTTTATTTGTAAAACTGTGGTTTTATTCGGACATAAACAATGTTTCAGCACTAGTTAAAAAAACAGGAAGTTTGGTGTTAGTATGCTGGTTGTTGTTAGCTTTAAAAAGAAGGCAAATTGCTGCAAAAATGAACTAGTTTTGTTTTTGATGTTTTTACGATGGTGAAAATAAACTGCAGCACCTTAAACATAATCTAAACACGATCGCTTATCAGAAAGATTGCACCTGGATATTTCTCTGTATCCATTTTTGTTCAACTAATTATAACGTAAAGTGACAGAGCACAACAACAAAACAAAGTACGATGAAAAATGCAGTTGGTTTCAGGTTCTTTTTTGTTGTTGTTGTAAATGGAGCCATCAGAATCAACGTATTGTACAAAAGACGCAACAATCGGAAAACAATGAAAGATTTTATTATGATTCAATAATATGTGAGTCACAACACAACCTTGTCTTAATGAGGATGTGGTAGGGCGGGGCGATTTTGACTAAACATTTTTTTTTTATACTATTAAAAGTTGTAGTGCAGTAAAAAAGTCAATTTTAATAATATGTTATTTTTTGTTGTAGACTGTAAATAGAAAAGGTATAAACAAGGTATAAAAGCTAAAAGCAGCAAAGCAATTACTGTTTACTGTTCCAACTAATGTTTTACACGCTGCTGGGTTCATTTACTTCATTTGTAGAGTTCTGCAGCTACAGATAGATATTATTCTTATAGATATTTTTAGCCATAGATATATTATTATTATTTTTTTTTTTTTCTGTCCCTACATATATATCTTCTGTATCACACGACATGGCAAGTAGTGTTGTTGTTTTGTCTTTGTATATTGTATAATTGCAAACTGACTGGTTGCTGGTCTATTTAAACACCCGGCATCATTTTTTTTTTTTTTTTTTTACTCATTCATGCCCTGGAGACCCACGCGACTGAAACGCGGAGGCGAATCCCTTTTTCAATTAAGGATTTTCAATGCAGTTGGAGTGCCTCGGATCCTCTTTTTTTGCTGATCCTCCAGTGTTTTGTCTCATTGTGGTCCTGAAGAGCACCTGACCTTACACTCCATCGACCCACTCAAGCACTCATCCTTTCATATCACATTTCTGTAATTTACTTGGGAGGAAAAAATGTGAATGTGGTGCTAACAAGACACAAATGGTGGGAGTAATTTGCATGACTTTCCAGTATGTTGTCATATCCATTCGGCGTAATCTATACATAATGCATTTAGGCCTGATCAAGTCATATCTATGAGACCTGGAATACATACATATTTAGTAGATCTTATACTGGTGCATTATACGTTTTACAGGAGGAGCTTGGAGTTGGATAAACCCTAATACAACATTTTCATTGGACAAAAGAAACAAAGAATGGAACCTGAACCAGTCTGGCGTTATTGTAAACAACAGAGCTCATATAGACTTCATCATTACATATTTTTATTGTCATTTTTACTTTTATTTGTTGACGGCACGTTTCTCCTTTTTTTTCCTGCAGTCCAAGTGTTTATGAGCAGATTCGTAGCATCGTACTTTAAAGGACACACTGCTGCAATAACAATAAAATACAAGGCACGTTATTGAGGCAGAGTATATTGGATTTCAAATAAGTCATTGACAAAAGCACACACAATTTAAAATCCCATCACACGTCCCTGCACATCTGCTCTTTTATATAAAGCCTAGACACATTCAATATTGCAGAGAGATATATGTTGATACAATGGCATTACAAAGGCTGAGTGGGGCTGGCCGCAGATATTGTGACTGAATTAAGTCTTTTTTTGTGCTGCTTTGTTCATATGACTTTACTGGTGGCAGTGACTGATACGTTTAAGTTAGTATGACAGGGTCTTTTCTAATCAGCGCTGTCTTTGGTGTGATAGCACCTGTAGCACATAAAGCATGGTTTCACATTAGTCAAGTGTCAGGTTATGAAGAAAAGCACATTTAAACATGTTACAAAAACAGGAAATAGTTCAAGGACAAATGTCATGCATTATTTGTATTGTTATTGGCCTTTAAACATGCTCTTGAATATCTTTACTTTGACATCTCATGTTTTAGAACTTTTTTTTTTTAACAAAAAACAGCATAACTTTATCACAGCCTTCGGAGATGCCTTATTAACTTAGCTGTGGCTCCATCTACTGGCAGCAGAGGCAATTACACACATTTGTATATTCACAATGTTTTGTAATGCAGCTGTCTGAGCTGTAACACAGCTGTAATGGTCGCGTTTAGACGTCAGAAATGCTCAGAACGAGTCTGGCGATGATTTAAAGCAGAACTAAGCGACAGAGGTCCCCCTGCAGTTCTTCTCTGAAACTATGCTGCCAGTAAAAAGATGCCAAAAGCTTTTTTCTTTTTTTTCTTTTTCCCCCCTTCCTTTTTATTGAAATAAGGAAGTACAGTCACATACAAAAACATTTCATGTTGCTAAATATATAAAAATAGAGCCAGGGTTTCTCAGAAGAGTTGTCTTTGGGTCGGTGTCAAGAAATGTTGCTGAAAGCTGGTTTTCCGCTCAGAGACAGCAGCGGACGACGACGGGAGCTTCAAACACCCCGAAAGTACATCTACAGCCACTATGCGGACTTACAAAGATGTTTAATTCGATAAAATGTTACTTATTTCTACTTTAAGGACTTAAAACAGCACAGGATTCTCAGATAAGTGACAGTAGTTTTCGAAAAACGTCACACATAAAAGGAATTCAGAATGTAGTGTTTATGACGGTCGAAAATATATAAGCAATTTTGCTTAATATTTGTCCTTTAAAATCAATGACAATTTAAACATTAATTTAACAAAATCATAACTATCGATTAATGCCTATCACATAATTGAGTTAAATTGTGACAAGTCATATATATAGTCATATATATAAGACATATTGTTTCTACGGGAAGCGACAATTGTTTACTTTTTATATTTTGCCTTTTTATAAACGCAAAACTGGGTCACAAATGTTGTCTGAAAGGTGTTGTTTTTTTGTCTCTAACATCTCAGAGAACAGTCGGGGCTTTTGAAAGGATTTTTCACGACTTTGCACAGACTTTTGACTGACAAAGACCTTCATCAAAGTAAGCACTAAAAGCTCAGAATCCCACCAAAACTTAATTGATATTCATGCTGCTCTATTACCAAACACAGGGGAAGAGACTTACAAGCTATTTCCATTGTTAGGCAATTTATTTGGGTTCATTATGTTTGACCTGTAGCAATCCACAACATGCTATGCATGTATTAGCATTTTCTACATAAATTGATACAAAAAAGCTACATTTGCGTTTAAAATGTAGCTTAACTTTTGCACCATGCCATTTGTTGTTATATAACTGTCAGAACCAAAGCTGACAGTAAAGATCAAGGTTGTTCTGATATTTAGTTTCAGTTTATGCAGATTTTCTTTGGAATTCACATGTGTTTACTTTATCAACCAGATTCAAAATGGCTGCCGTGGGTGGCGTACAGGTCATGTGTCTGGCTGGAACCGACTGTGTAATGTAGACAGGGTTTTGCCCTTGTTTACAATATTGTTGCTAGTTAACAGTTGTAAAAATACCCATGCTAAAATAACTTCAAATTTCTTTAAAATTTCTTATTTTTTCTTTTTTATAACATTTTTAAAAATACATTATTTATATTTTCATTTACCTGGATTTGTAGACCCCTTAAAATGCTGTGTCATCAGAATGTTCAAAATTCCGAAATGGAGGCGACTGGAGGAAAAATGGAGGCGACAATAACACACTTTTAACTGACATCAGAGCTAAAAAGTAATGATTTTAAGTTGTTTTGTGTTTTTGTGTATTTGTGATTAAAAAATAGGCAACAATTTTCAATTTCTAGGCTAGAAATTACAGTTAGTTTGCTTTTCTTTTACAAAGGATTCTAGCCTCAAAATTGTATTTTAGTTTCACAAAAAGTATAATTTGTGGTAAAGTCTATAATATATCTGCAGATAAAATGGAAAACTATTGTGTGTATTGTTTTTCCAGTAAAATCAAAGAATCAGGATTTTGTCTTCATTAAAAATGCGAGTCTATTATAAACTCCTATTAAATAAACAAATGTCTTAAAATCCAATAGTGCACATGTTTAAAGCCGCTCTGACGTCGCTCACACGTGTCTGAGTGGTTTTCATTCACCAGAACCACCTGGATTTGTCATATTTTGTGATATTCTGAGGTTAATCCCAGTTTCTCCAGTGAAATCACATTATGTTTCACTTCACTTTTGCCTCCATTCTGGATTTTTGAATGTTTTTGTTTACAAACTTTTAAACTGTCCATATTTAAAATGTGCTTATCCGTACAAACTGAGGTGGAGCAGAGATAATGACGCCAAGGTATTTCGATTTTGTGATCCCTGCCATAGTGTAACTTGACATCGGATCAAAACAAAACCCACCTGTTTCCCCGCATCAAAAATTATCATTTGAATGGACCTGTAGAATAATTAATAAGATAAAAGCTGATTTGTTGATTACCCCAACAATTTAAAATACCAGTTTGAAGCACATTTACCATTATTTTAGCCATCAGTAACAAAACTCAAAGCATTTTAGTCTATTCAGGAAATGAACAGTTTGGTCCAATCCTCACGTCTGTAACATCTGTTCTTTAACACGTCTAATCTCGCTTTAATCTCGCTCTAATTTGTCTTCAGGTGCGTTGACTTACACACTGTTGCAAAGACAGCGAGTTCAGCTCGTATCGTCTTCCTCTCGTGCTCCTCTCCTCCTCCTCGTCATCAAAATGTCATTCCCCATCTGCCTCGGCCCCTGTAGGTTTGGCTCTGTTTACGTTGAATCACAACTGTGCCTCCACTTTCTCATATGGATTATTCAGTGAGGGAAACTGTTGTCGATGTCCACAAAGCCTGGTGTTAAAACGGCACGATGAAGCCACAGGTGGAACAGATGCTTTCCTTCCCGCTGAATGCCATCGACTGCTCAATAAAGTATGTAAATGAGGATCAACGGGGCCTTTTAGACATTTACTTTAAACATAATGTGTCAGAATATATTCACAGTTGTTTGGTTAACTGCACTGTATATGGATTTTTTATCAGAGGATCGTGTTACATGAATTGGAAGGAATTGGCTCTACCGAATGCAAGTTATTCTTGTTTTTTGAGCAGTGGTGACATTATTATGGACGCCCGCTCGCTGATGAGGTTTGAAAGTGATTCTGACTCAATGGAAAGTACAAATACTTTTACGACTTGCCATATAAGTGGAAGAAAGGTCACATATTTACTTTGATAATAGGTGCAGCATTAAACAATGACTAATGATAATGGTAAAATATTAAAATACAGTGTATGATGAAAGAATAAAAGAATGTGTAAAATATAGCGTTAGGATAAATAGACTTAAATACAAATATGCACGATGAACAGAATAACAAATGGATGAAGTGCTGTCGACAGGAGTTATTTAAAGTGACAGGTGTTATTCACTTTATTCTCAAAGTTGTCGTGGGCGCCGCCATCTTTTTTCCGTTGTGTTTGTTTACATGGGGCAGCGAGCTCAACAGAATATAAGTTCTACACAGACTACAAAGCCGTTCTCAGGCCCCATGAAATTGCTGCATTGCTGACTTGTTGTTGCTGGTGTGCATTAAACATTTTACACAAATCAATCTACTTTATGTAATGTTTTAGTGGCAAGACTTTTCGCCGTTTGTGTGATCGGGGTTCTCGTCAAATCGAAAGGGCGTTTACAACAGAAGAGCGGATCTGTGGCAAAAAGAGGAAAAAGTAGGTGGAGTAAGGTGAATAAAGTATGTTCATGTGTCCAACAGCAGTGAATTATATTGAAAATGAAAAGAAAAAAAATAGAAAAGCTATAGTTTTATGTGTACAAACAATGTAAAGAATTGTGAGTTTAAAATATATCTGTTCTGTTTGTACGTGATTGTGACAGCTCCAAGTGAAGCAGGTTTCCAGAGATGTTTTGAACACGTTCAGCTGAATGAGAGTGAATGTATGGTGTTTGGGAAGTAACTAAAGACATGTACAAACAATACATATTCAGAAAACCAATTTTGGTCATCATTTGATCATTCGTGTTCAGTTACTTTCCTCAAATCAAAGGAATCCATGGTGGTACTTCATCGTGTAATTTAGGTTTCAAACTGCATAGTAGTAGAGAGAAAGAAAAACAAAACAAAAAAGTGCTCTTGTGGTGAGAGTGTGCGAAATACATGCAGAAAGAAACAGTGAAATAAAACGGATGTGTTTTTACTCAATCAAACTATATGACAACTATATAAGTATTCAGAGTACATGACTATGATTGGATCGTGTTAAGTTACATACTTCCTGTTACTGTAACAATAAAAGCAGGTTTTTAGGTATTCTGTGGCTAAATGTCTCGTAAAAGTCTTCTTCCCAACTCTGTAAATGGTACAAAGAAGGGAGAATGAATAAATACACAGAAGGATGCCGAGGTTAAAGCTGCCAGGAAACAAGTCTGGAAGAAAACCAAAGATGAGATTTATGCATGCAGAAAGAGGACATGTTTGAAATGCTGAGGAAAAGTATGCTTGTCAAATTGTTCTAGATTTAAATTACATGAAAACACACCATTTTAACCCACTTTTCAAAATCACCGGTTTAAATGCTAAGTCTGTTGTCAGTTCAAATGTCTATAGAATTGAACATGTACATTCTGGTCGTCTGAAGCTGTTAGCCTCCATCGTAACGCGTTGCTAACCATCCTTGAGTAGAATCGCTGCTTTCGTCTGTGCGGCTCATTGTGTTTTTCATTTCCTGCTGGGCCTGTGCACTCGTGTCAAAGAAAAGATAGATTTGTTCTGTTGGTGCAGAAATGATGTATGTGATATTTGCATATAAAGAGCCTGACAGGGAGAGGATTTTACAAGTGGAGTCCTGGAGATTTCTCTGCATGTACTGTACAAACACTTCACCTGACGAAAAGTAGGTCATTGATAATTGCGGTAAAAACCAATATTAAATGGTTGATTTGATCAAAGCTAAAATAATGGCTGTGTTCACACTTCTAAACTGGGATTAAACAAAACCAGGATTTACCCAAACAAGGTCTACATCCTGACTAAACCTCAACCAAACTAAGATGAATGTGAACACAGCCCTTTTCTCCAGATTATGTCCTTGGGCAAGAGACCTAACTCACCTCGGTTTCAGGGACGACTCATCATTAAGGTGACAGATACGACGCACCGCCAGCAAAAAAGGAAAAAAAAAAGAGAAGAGAAATACCCTTCACAAGTGTTGTTGTTGAAGTTCACAAGGTTCAGCTATATCCTTGTCCAATCAGCAGAGCCAGTAGCCGGCACATAGTCCCGCCCCTTTTGGAGCGATCTCTGCCTGTTCTAGAATCGCACCAGCCTCTCATTCAATCTAATGTAAGAGCCGTTTTTTCAAAGTTCCAGCTTTACTATTCAATCTAATAGGAGCGTTGGGTGCGTGCACCACACGCTGTCGTCATGTGCGTGTACGTGACTATGGACCACGCTCATCAGTCGTCATCATGGCTACCTTTCAGAACATGGACATGGGTGGATAATATGTTCTGAAAACTTTTTCTCTTTGAAAGAAAGTTCTTTTTAATTGACGCTCGAATGATTAACATCAAGCAAGTTTCATCAAAATGTGGTAAGTTATAAAATCGCGGAACCAACTAAGTTGAGATTTCTGATCCTGTGTGCTTCTTGTACGACTAGTGGACATAAAACATCCTCTTTCACGTGTTACGGTCGAGGAGAGCAGACGAATAACATAAATATCATGAAATTATGCATGATTATTTGTGTGATTGTTATTCATTTGTGTGTATTCCATCTAGTGGGTTAAAGTGGTATTGTGTTGAATTACTTGTGAGCTTAGATCCCTTTGAACTGGACATTGCACTGACAGTCAAATTAGGCAGGAGCCACCACTGCTAGGTTTGTAGACATTTTAGTAGAATTATCGTGCTGTCTGGGTTGTGTGCTTTGTGTAGAATAAAGTTAAGTTGGCTATGATTCCCCAGTGAAGGAAGGAAGGAAGGAAGGAAGGAAGGAAGGAAGGAAGGAAGGAAGGAAGGAAGGAAGGAAGGAAGGAAGGAAGGAAGGACGGAAGGACGGAAGGACGGAAGGACGGAAGGACGGAAGGACGGAAGGACGGAAGGACGGAAGGACGGAAGGACGGAAGGACGGAAGGACGGAAGGACGGAAGGACGGAAGGACAGAAGGACAGAAGGACAGAAGGACAGAAGGACAGAAGGACAGAAGGACAGAAGGACAGAAGGACAGAAGGACAGAAGGACAGAAGGACAGAAGGACAGAAGGACAGAAGGACAGAAGGACAGAAGGACAGAAGGACAGAAGGAAAGATGTGAAAGAAAGAGAAAGACATACATGTTAAAACTAAACTAAAACTAAATAAGTAAATAAATCACATTCTGGTGGTTTTGTCCTGTTTGGGTGACTTGTTTTTTCCAGTGTATAAATTCTAAAGTCAGGTAGAATTATTTGCCGCACTTACCAGCAGTTTTATGACCCATGGTTTTGCCTGTAGTTGGAGGTTTGAAGTTGACATTTGCTTTTCAGCTAATTCCAATAACCGTGCCGGAGTGGTTTTTTAAAAGGTCATGGTTTAGTTTTGGCCGTAGCGTTTCAGAGTTGAGTTAGCCTGTTTAACCGCTTCTCTGTGTGAGCTCATGTGTTTCCAAAATGCCAAATGATTCACCCTCACCTTTCAGACTTCCTGGGCACTTTTTACTATGTAATTTAGATTTTTCTTTTATGTTCTTTCATTGCTTCTCTGGACAACTACACCAAATAAACAAGTCCAACTGAATCAAATAGAATAGTATGTGTCTGATATGAGAAATATAGCACTACATTTGAAAATAATCTCTCTATAGAAACTCTTTTGCCTCCTGTCACCCTCGCTGCTCCACGCTGTTCTTTATTCCAAAACCTGATGGAGGAGCACATACCACAGGCAGGCTCATATTTATTCCATAATATCAGACATGTTTGGCCACTGGACTTATTTTCTTTGCTACAGTGGTAGTGCTTGAGTGTGACATGTAAACAAACAGTGCTACATGATGACGTTATGGGCTGTGGCTCAGTTCATTTGTGCAGGTGGGAGTGTGGGCTACAGAGTGCACTGCAATCATCCCAGAACACAGCACGGTTCATTTGTCTTTGAAGAGATCACCTTTTTCATAACATGTATTGATATTAGTATTTATGAGGTTATAATCCTCTTTACCAGTGTGTTTGAGGCCGGTCCCTCTGGTCCATTTCTCTCTGCACTCAGGGCCAGCCTCTGGCCCACCCTTCTCTGTGCTGGCCCGCCTATCTCTGCATTCCAGTCGGTTACTCTGGTCCACCTCTCTAGGCTGGGGTCAGTCCTTCTGGTCCACCTCTCTGTGCTTGGGCCATTCTCTCTAGTCCACCTCTCTGTATTCAGGCTGCTCTCTGTGTTCAGAACGGTCACTCTGGTGCTATCAGTCCCTCTGCTCTACCTCTCTGCACTGGGATACTCCCTCTGCGCCACCTCCCTCTGTGTTCAGAACGGTCACTCTGGTCCACCTCTCTCTGCACTGGGGATACTCCCTCTGCGCCACCTCCCTCTGTGTTTTGGTCAGTCCCTCTGGTGCTCCTCTCTCTGCACTGGGGATACTCCCTCTGCGCCACCTCCCTCTGTGTTTTGGTCAGTCCCTCTGGTCCTCCTCTCTCTGCACTGGGAATACTCCCTCTGCGCCACCTCCCTCTGTGTTTTGGTCAGTCCCTCTGCTCCACCTCTCTCTGCACAGGGGATACTCCCTCTGCGCCACCTCCCTCTGTGTTTTGGTCAGTCCCTCTGGTCCTCCTCTCTCTGCACTGGGGATACTCCCTCTGGTCCACCTCTCTCTGTGTTCAGACCGGTCTCTCTGGTTTGGTCAGTCCCTCTGCTCCACCTCTCTCTGCACTGGGGATACTCCTTCTGCGCCACCTCCCTGTGTGCTTTGGTCAGTCCTTCGGGTCCACCTCTCTCTTTGTTCGGGCCAGTCACTCTGGTCCTCCTCTCTCTGTGCTGGGGTCAGTCCTTCTGGTCCATCTCCTTCTGTGCTGGGGTGATCCTCTGATCCACGTCCCTCTCTGGAGACACTCCCACTGGTCTACGCCCCTCTTTGCTGTTAGTCCTTCTAGTCCACCTCCCTCTGCGCTAAGGCCGGTCCCGCTGAGAGGCCCCGCTGAGATAAGTGTCGCTGCAAAATGTCCAACGCTACAAGAGCACACAAACCTGGAGTTAGACTAAAACTAACAATTTCAACTGTCTGTCATTTGATGCAAATCATGCTTTTACGGATTTTTTTTTTTTTTTAATACCTAGAAATTAAAATCATATTTGAGTGGAGAGTGACAGTTAAAGCCAATTAGAGAGCAGATCTGGGTGTGTTTTGGTAAAATGTGCCAAAGAAAGTTTAAAAGTGAGGGTTGTTAATTGTAGAATAATTTCTTAGTTTATGCATGAAGATTTTGCCAAGAGAAAGGACATGTCATTCTCATAGTTCACAACACAGATGTTGTCATTATTATTTTCAGTGTTACTAATTTATTCCTAACCACAACCACATCATTATCAATATCACATGGTTGTTGTGTACAAATCTGTTACCAAGTTGTGTTTTTTTTTTTCTCAATATCCTCTATCTACATTCAAGCTAATATCACTGTGATTTTACAAAATGCCTTATATTTTGCTTAAAGTGCCCATGACAGGTTGGAATACTCATTTTACTACAACACAGAGTAGATAAATATATTCAAAGTTTCGCAAAAAATAATTATACATTTTATCATTTTTAGCTGTTTTTTTAGTTTTGTAATATCACTTCCTGGTTGTAAATTATGACATCACACTAGGAAATTACTTTGTAATTTACTTGGCTAAAACTCGGCTATAGTCACAGATTTTTTTTTGTCTGACAAATCAAAATGTATGTAAACGCCTTTATTTTGTTGATTTAATGTTTTAAGGGTATTAATGCTCCAAATAAAATCAAAATTAGAAAATTGTTAAAACCTGTCATACGCACTTTAAATCTTGAACAGTTTCCCACATTGTATTCAACAATGTATCCACTGAAAGCACACATTGTTTTCTATCAGTCAGGCGTTCCTCATTGGGATTGTTTTTAGCACCCCATCTACTGGCAGCAGAAGGCATTGTCATGGGGAGAACAACAAAAGCCAGCACGCCCCACATGCTGATACACATGCTGACACAAGCTCACAGTTGTAATGAATGCTGTTTGACGGCACAAAGCTCAGAAAATGTCTGGACTTGAACAGCATAAGAGACCTCAGGATTCCTAACTTTGGCGTGATGGGAAATTTGAAACAAAGTCTTTTCTGAGGGTAGAGGACCTTTAAATAGGATTCATCAACAATGCAACAAAGAAAGTTAAACACAACTTGTGTTTTTGATGAGAGAACAATGTTGGTTCAAAGCTCTGTTACTTGGTCAAGGTTAGAAGGTTTATTAAAGTTAGGGTTGGAGGGATCTTAAAATATAAAGAGCAAAATACTTATCTTATCTTCTGAAACTGACATTTTTTTTTATCTCCATTATTCATCACTTCATTTTAGCTCCACACCATCTTGGGCATATTATGTGCGTTGAACTCTTGAGCTCCGCCTGTGTAATTAGCCACATGGCTCGTCTAGTTCCGTTTATCTCGTTGTGACTCTTTCTACGTCACCAACAATGACCCATTCAAATATGTTTTCATGAATGGTGCTGATGCTTTTACTCAGACATTTCAGTGGCAATCTTCAGTGCTGTAGGTACAATTTGCTTTACAGATAGTTTCATTTCCAGCTGTTCTCACAATTCATTAGAACATTACATCAACCAGCTGTACGTACAAAGACAAATATCACAATAAACGATAATATTGAAAGTACTCTACACAACCGACGCAATACATTTAAAACAGAATAAACCGTGTTGTAAAAAATGTGGTTGGAATAAATAAATGGTGCAATAAACACTTTAGTAGTTAGTTCTTGTATCTATTTGTTACAGATGTGAATTATTCAACAAACTAGAGTCCAACATTAGCATATAGCCCTAATGATACAAGATATAAGAAATAAATCCCTACTAGGACATGCGATAACGTTTGACCCTGAAAAAAAAAACATTGTATTTTCTTTCGTATAATTAAACGATAAGTCAATATCGTGACAGGCCAAGCTCTACCCATTCAGACACAGACCCATTCATTCTATACATTCAAAACTGGGTCAAATATGGTACCCATTATAGAGCACATCTCAATTGCAAATGCAGTTATGCGCTTTGTTTTTAATTACACGTTTATACGCCCGGTGTTTTGAATAACCAACAAGCAAGGAGACAATTTAAAGGACTAATATTCTGCTACAGTGACTTTCTTGAGCTTTTAACCATGTTCTTACAATGTTCCATCATCAAAAACATACCAGGAGTTGCATTCAGCTGCATTCACGCTTTTCTGTGGAATGTCCATTAGAAAAGTGTCAGAAGCACTTCATTATTAAATCATCGCCAGACTTGTACTGATCATTTCTGCCGTCCAAACACGATCACTGCTACTGCTAGCCAGTCATCTGTGCTAGTGCTAACATTACTAAATTGTGTATCACGCCAGGCGCCATCTGCTGGCTCTATGCACTCAGTATGGGTCACTTTTTTTCTTTTTTTGTTTGTTTCAAAACATAAGATTGCAGATTGAAGGTACTCAATAGCATGTTTAAAGGCTAATAACAATATGAAAAATTAAGAATATTTTTGTTCCTTTGTGAATGAAGCGGAAAAACAATGCACAACATTGTACTGTGGTTAAAATATCTACAAAGTCCACCTGACTTAAAGAGAACAGGCTGGCAGTAATATTGAGGTTCTGTGACAAGAATCACTGTACATAATTTAAAAATGCATTCCATCATCCAGCTCGCCGCAATTTATTCAGACTCATTCACAGCACAAAGTTCCTGCCTCACACTCTGGCCCTCCTTCTCATTTATCACCTGTGTCCTGTGATTGAACCAGGCCTGTCTTCTGTATGTTTACTCTACAGTGTCTCCATCCATCACCCAATCACCTCCACCTCCCCATCTCTGCTCCATCTCTGAGCGCCGCACTCTTCTGCATAGAAATCAGATAATTCCATTCAAACGCAAAATGCTCCATAGAGGCAGAACACGGGAAACCGAGGAATGGTGGAGTGGTGGAATGAGATATTATGATTAGACAAAAATAAAAGCAATATGTTTTTTGTTTTGTTTTTTTTAGTCATTGTGATTGTGTACGCTAGCAATGAATATCAACTAGTGCTGAACAATTTTTGAAAGAAATTGTTGTTTTGATTGATTTGCAAGTTATTTACCATAACCACCTGCGATTTAAGCTGTCAATACGCTTCACTACAAAACCATTGTCAGAAACACTTTTTTTTATTTCTTTTTTTTACCCTTTCTGTGTTAGATTTACATTTTTATTGATTCGGTGTAGTCCTCCATTTCTCCAGGCATGATAGAAAATACTCTCCAGATGGCTTTGAAACTTCTATGGATTTTTAAAAATAGTTATTTATCTATCTAGATTTTTTAAAATGCAAATTGTTGCTTTTTTGTTGTTGTTCTTTTTAGATTTTTTATGGCCTGAACGCTTTATTTGACAGGACAGTTGTAACAAGCAGTGGCAGACTTACCATTAGGCAACAGGCCACAATTGCCTTGGGCCCCCAACTTGAAGAGGCCCCCATTAAGATTCACTTCCCGATCATCATAGACACAAGGTTCTAAAAAGTTGCTTTTCTCTCAGTATCACAGTAAAGTAATGCAGTTAACTTTAAAACAAGATAATAAATCTAAACCAAAATCTAATCACATTTAAAATTACAAATAAAAAGTATGAATTTTAATCAGCTGGAACATGTGTTAAAATGCACCAAGAAACAGGAAATATGGTCTTATTTCTTAAACATTCTTCTGGGGAAACACCCCCCAAACCCCCCTGTTTAAAGCTGTTTAGAACATGTAAGCTATTGCACATAGGAATTAGTAAAAAAAAAACAGAGACAGACAACAGAAAAGCTATTGAAATTCACACTTGATCATGAGGGGCCAGGAGGGGGGGACTTCATTTTGCTTTGGGCCCCCAAATTCCTAGTTCCACCATTGGTAATTAGCACTGCACTGCAATATTCTAATGTTCTTGAACTGTGCATTGCAACATTGTAATTTTCACATCATGGGACAAGTAAACGTTTTCTTATCTTATCTTAATGTATGCTTTGAAATCAAGAGTTAACATTTAAGAAACCACTGAAACATGCACCGCTAACCCAATGAAAGGATCACAGTTTTTTCTGTATTCTAAACCCACATAGAGACTGGATACTTGGGTTTTTGCAGAGAACATTAAATATTTCAAATAAGTGCTGGCTTTGAGATTTCCCATTCGTATTCACCGAAATTTAGATTATTTAGTATTATTCTTGCAAACGTGTCAAAGACTAAATAATGGACGTCTTTAATGCGGGTCTAAAGTAGGAAATAACCAGCTCAAAACCATGGGGGCTTCTTCAGTACTAAACCAGAACATAAAGGAATCGCTGATCAATCATAGAGGAATGATTGTGTTCTTTAAAGTAAAAATACAATTCCAGAACAGTTGGACGTACAGTCTCGCCTCTCTTCATGACTGATGACTATAATGTGTTTTGTGTTTTGTGGAGTTAAGCAGAATGTTTGATTCTCCAGCTCCGATGCTGACTCTGTGACTCATCTAAATGATAATGATATCCCTGACATGCCGTGGTTTATAGACTGATGGTTCTGAATCTAAAGCTGCTCTACATTCACTAAGATGGATTGTTGTTTTTGATATCACAAGCACCAAGTGGAGAGTTGTCAGAGCCGCAGACGCTGACAGCTATTAATGGAGACGCTAAAAAGACATCACAACGAAGCGTCTAGTCTTAGCATCATTTTGACAATAGCCATGTGGTTGATTTCAGAATGGTTCACTCCTCATAGTTGCAGCAGAAGAACATTTATTTTCCACATGCCCATTGTTTTATTGATAAAAGATGAACTAGCACCATAAATAGCAACGAGGGAGCTTGATTTGTCTTTCTTGATTTCAATTTTCAGATATTTTCCACAGACACAACCCCAAATTGTTGAAATAGATCATTTATAACATCATACCACACTGGGAAAAAAAGTTACATTTATTGTTTTTATGTTAAATTGAGTGTGTACATGTTGTTGTTGTTGAGGTTCAATGCTACACAAAATGGAAAATACTGTAAAATTACCTACAAATGCAAGTTTGTGTTATTTTCTTTATCTTTAATCAGCCATTTTTGTGGCCTTTAAAATTTTTATTAAAGACAATATTCTATTTTGGCACATTACCAAAACCATTCACAGTATTATTGATCATTTATTTATTTTATTTTATTTTTTCAGTTTGCTTTCTCAACAGATAAACTTTAAATTGAAAACAATATTGATCCATCAGCCTCTAAATATATTTGATGTATTTGTTTAATTTATTCCGATTGCATCCATAGATATATGGGACATTGTAACTTAATAGAACATTTTTTGAAAATGCAGGGCAAATGAAGGGAGCACATAACTCTGATTCTCTCTTCATTGGCTGTGAGATCTATCTAGGATACATTTTAAAATACAACTTCTAAATTATAAAGCTTAACATGGGTTCGCCCGTTCATACATTACTGACTTTCTTATGCTCTAGCTTCCTATTAGAGCCCTCTGCTCACTAAAGGCAGGCTTGCTGGTAGTTCCAAGGGTCCACAAACAGTCACCAGACCCTATGGAATCATGTTCCCACCCTTGTCAGAAAAGCAAAGACAATCTCAATGTTAAAAGCAGGCTAGCTTGTTAGCTTTTTATATAAATCAGCATATGGTTAACACATGAACCATTTTTACTGTCTTCATCCTTGCATTTTTCTCCCACAGAGACATGAAGATCAGCCCTTATAGTAGCTCCTAATCACCAAACAAATCTTGTACTTTTTGACAAATTGCACCGAAGGATTTGTTGATATTTAATTCTAGAATCAGAATCAGAAAAAAAGGTTTATTGCCATTGTCAGTGGACAAGATTCACAAACTAGGAGCTTGCTTTGGCAGTAAAGGTATATAACATATAACAATGAATAAAAGTCTCATTTAAGTTTAAATACAGTTTTGACACCAGTTTTTAGGTTACATTTAGTATACTCATATACAACTCTGTAATTATTTCTGTCAGATATGTCAACAAAATGGACCTAAGACATTTAAACCTTTTCTAGATTTATATGTCTGAAATGTGTGCAAATGTTGGCCGTTTTACACATCCAATAGCTTGAAATATATGTTTTTCTTAACACTTTAAACTACAGGGGAAGTTTCAAAATGTGTTTGCAGTGTTGCTCCTATTTTTTCACCATTCTGAAACCCGTGGATAGATTGTTGTGATGTAACCTGAGCAACACATAACACATACAGACAACATAAACACGTTCCCATTCCTTCACAGACAAAACACTCTCCCTTCCTCCTTCTCGACAGCCATACTGAATCCCACTCTTTTTATTTAATCAGTATAGCGCTTCTCTGGGCTCCGGCAGCTGCTCCTGTCCGCGGCATGTGAAATTAGCCCTGGCGCCGGCTCCTCCTTCAGGCGCTGGAGCAGTGTGTGTCGGCTCTCCTTGCTTTGACCTGTCGCGTCAGTGCTAATCAAGCCAGTCACGGCAAAGACACACCGGCGCTTGTGTGTGCACGGCCAGTGCGTGCGTGCTGTCGGCGCGGCTAATAAACATGCAAATGCGGCTCTGAAGGCGACATCATGCTATCTTCGTGCCGTGTGATACGTTTGCACTTAATGACCATGTGAAGGCCCAAGTCATGGATGTAATAAACAAGTGCGTTAGGCTTGTGGAGCGGTAGTGTAGTTGAAGGCTGCACATGTTGATTACATTGTCACTTTGATGCCAAGAGAATATATAATCAAAGTAAATAGCGTCGCTGCCTCTTTATATCAGAGGACACGGCGAGTTCATGGTTGCATTATCTAGTATATGTATAAATTGGTGTATTCTGAAACCGATTTGAACTACGGCTGGTAATTCCAACGTTGTTTTCGTTTAGATATTCATTCACCTTATTCCGGAAGTTGCCATCGTTTTTCCATTATTTTAGTTTACAAAGGGCAGTGGAACTCAACAGAAAATAAGTTCTACACGGTAGCGATGGGAACGTTTACAGATTTGCACATGTGCTTGGTACAAAAGTGATACTTCGATGCGACTGAAGTGACGGAAGTGGGGTGCATCGGCCTTTCTTTTGTTGACACGGTTAAGATTGAGCCGAAGCTGACGCTGCTAATGCTGTCGCTAACTCCCTGAGCAGCTGATACACGGACTGAAGCGCTCAGGAGGAGGCTCTACGCAGCTAAAAACATTATTTTTGACAGACATAGTACTTGTTTTACCAGTTCGCTGTCTTCTCTGAGCCTTAAAAGTTAACTCCAAACTTTGGTCACATCAGCAGGGATCCGGGCTGATGCAACTTTTGTTTACGTGCATATTAAGTACCATGTGTTGCTGTCAGACTTCTGGTCTTTTTACAGGCCTCAAACATCAGTAATATGAGGAAATATGTTGCCTTTAGAAACAGAGCAAAAAAGCATCACCAAATGGCTCTGTTACTGAGAGCTTTATGCTGTGGACTGAGAGCTTAAACACTATTTTATAATATTACAACAAATAATTTGGCTATTTTAAGTAGGCATACACAGATTTTATACAGGCACAGTGTCAGACTAAACCATGTTAATAAAAAGGATAAAAATAAGACAATTCGGATCAGTATCGGATCGATTTCGGAAATGACAAACTATAAAATATTGCATCGGAAGTCAAAAAAACAATGTGTGAATCGTGATGCATCTTGATCCGGGGTTAGTTCAAATCTAATCGCATCGTTGGCTGTGAGAAATGCATCTTAAATGAATCGGATCGCAGCAAGTGTATCGTGGTGCACGTCGTATCGGACAGAGATCTGAGGTTCCCATCACTACTACACCGACCACAAAGCCCATTTCAGGCCCCAGGAAATCGATGCATTGCTGACTTGTTATTGCACGTGAACATTGACCATTTCACACAAACCAATCTACTTTACATATTATTTTAGCGGTGACACTTTTCCTTCATTCGACACTTGCGTGAATCGAATTCCCTCCAAACTGGAAGTGCCATTACAAGTGAAGTGCAGATCTGTGGCAAAAAGAGGCAAAAGTGGGCGGGGCCAAAGGTGAATTCAATACATTAAAATAACAGCTTTGCAATACTTGTGATAATCGATATACTGCACATGATATTCTGCAATATTACCCCTTTTTAAGAACTAAATACAGTTAAACAACAGTATTTATTTGACAAACCACAACCTGTACAAACCTTAAATGAACTACACCCATTTAAATGTTTGAATGAATGATTGAGTGTTGGAGCTGTAAGAGGACTGTTGCACTCTAAATAATGCACTTTGCCCCCATTTACATCATCAATATAGTGAATATGTCAAATGTATTGCACGTTTCCTTTCTCTAAACAATATTATTGTTTAGTATCATATGTACATATATAATCATATTTAGATATTCTTGCACGGTTCTAATTAAAATCGTGGATAATTATACTTACATAGTGCTTTTCTACCTTCAAGGTGCTTTCTTCACCTTATTCCGCCCCAACCACTTTTGCCTCTATTTGCCGCTAAAATGTTGTATGAAGTAGAGTGATTTGTGTAAAATGTTTAAAGCACACGCGAAACAACACGTTAGTCGGTGTAGAACTTATTTTCTGTTGAGCTCCTCTGCCCCGTGTAAACGAATACAACGGAAACAAGACATTAAGGAGCCATTCATACACACATTCACTCACTAGTGTACGTCAAACCTGTGCAGGCCAGTGGATCTGGCTGCTCCAATGATGTGATTTCTTACAAATCAATACTATTCTTTGTATCTTTGTTGTAACCTATTCACGGTTTTCAGTTGGTACAATGAAAACGAAAGGAATCGTCGCCATGGTAGCTAACGTATAGACATCCAGTCCCAGCTGTCATGTTCTGATGGTAAAATTATACAAACTAGAGCACATTTTAATTGAAATTGTCTCTAAATTTGTTGAGTTTTTGCGGCTTCTCTTTGTTTTAAGTCCATACACTTTAACCAGACTCATTCTGATTATGGCATTGCTCAAATCACCTTGAATAATTAACGTAAATACAACAGCCTTTGCTTGGTTCAAATTGTTTCATTCCTCAACAGAACATTACATGAAGTCCTGCTGTCCTGAAGATGTCACCTCTTTTAATTAAATTGTATAAAAATAAACTACCTGCAATACCGAAAACTTTGAATTATGCTAATATCTGACCCATTTAAATATTCATTAAGTGTTTAACTTTCCGGCACCAGTCTGTTTCCTTCAGGTCGATCTTGATTAGGCGTCGCACAGCTCCCGGGGCCCACTTCTACATGTCAAATGACTCAGAATGGTCCACTCCATTGTCAAGTCTTTCCAAAACCTGTGAAATGTTTGATATTCTCTGCAGCCTGCTGGGTTCATTTAACAAAACTCAGAGGCAGAGTCACCTTTGATTCAGAGTGTTAAACATATGTAAAGGATGAGGAGTACATCGCTATGACAACCCCACGGCGCTGTGCGGATTACAGACGAGACAGAGTAGACAAAAAGAGACGACTTCTGAAATGTAATGATAATGTAGTATAACAGTATCGGTCAATAGAGCTGTACATGTAAGTATTGATACAGAGACACGTATCATGATCTTTTTGAATCAGTGTTGATTTATTGCAGTCAGTCACTTAAATATTCACTGATTACTGTATTAAAGTGTGTATGACAGGTTTTTATGATTTTGACTTTATTACATGTATTAATACCTCTTGTAAATATAAATTATAGTTTTACACC
The DNA here is from genome assembly GCA_019453435.1 of Rhinogobius similis. Lineage (NCBI taxonomy): Eukaryota > Metazoa > Chordata > Actinopteri > Gobiiformes > Gobiidae > Rhinogobius > Rhinogobius similis. The sequence continues at coordinate 10,235,538 of CM033635.1, read as the reverse complement.
AAGCAGGTCGCTGTTGCTGGAGAAAAGTTGAAAAATCTGTTGAAAATTACAGGGAGTAAAACACAACAGAAAGTTTAAACATTGAATCAACCAAATAAAGGTGTTCATATATTTCTTTGTAAAAAAAAAAAAAAAAAAAAATCAGAGGAGCTTTGGTGCACTGTACAGGACGGTTTCTAAGTAATTTCCTACTGTGATGTCATCATTTACAACCAGGAAGTAAAATTGAAAACCTAATAACATAGTGAAACTGGGGTCAACTTTGTAAATATTTTTGCAGATTTTGAAATATATTTATCTTAACTGCATTTTAGTTAAATATATAGTCCAACCTGTCATAGGCACTTTAAGGTGGAATCTGTCAAACTGAAAAAGTCAGTTATTCATAAATGAATTTTCTGATATTAAAGCTGAAGTACCCAACTTTCCCCCAAGAAGTTGTATTATAAAAGCAGAACTTTTTGAATCAAAATTATTTGACCTATTGCACATTTGTAAGAAAGAGCCATGTGAGTCACTAAATTACTCTTTGGAATGAGAGCTGTGGCAGTCCAAGTGTGGTCCACCAGCTTCACTTTTCAGGCTGAAAAAGCAGTTCAAAAGCTGTGTAAGTAGCAAAGAAATGTATGCATATTAACACTAGTGAATGTGCCAAAGGGTTTGTGAGAGCCAGAAGCAAGTTATATAGGTTTCAATAGTTCTTCCTTTCATGTTTTGAAAACCAGGTACCACAGCTTTAAGGGCATTGTGGACATTAAATCCCAATGCATTTTGTTATGCAGGATAACAACTTTATGCTTTTAACCATGTTACATTGCTGTGTCCTCATCAGAAACATACCTGGAGTTGTATTTTCTTTTATTCAGGCATGTTTCAGTAGGTCTTTTGGTGTGTTTTTTTTGGTGTGCATCCTGTGTAATATTATTAATGCCTTCTCCAACACTGATCATCACGATTTCTGCTCCTTGGACCTTGCTTGCGGATCTCGATGGCCTTGTCAAAATCAGCCAAATTCAACCAAATTCAACCATTGCAAAGGCCACATCATGGACAGGAATAATACCAGGGTCATCCGGGCTAAAAGCAACAAATACCATCAAGGCCATCGAGATCCGCAAGTGAGGTCCAAGGAGCAGACGACACGATGAGGGAGCCATTGGGATGCAGACATCAGACAATAATCAGACAGTAGGGGGCGTAATGTAACCGTTTCCATCCTCCTTGGATTGTGGCATCAAAGGGAAAACTTCAAACTCCTCCAGTACAGTTTTAAGTTCATAAACCATCACTGAACTTGTTTTGTGGTCAAATCGTGTTCACAACAAACACATGGCTATTTTCACACAATCACATTGCCAAGGGGCTTTATTTGTTTATTCTGTCATTGTTCATTCCCATAGTTGACTGCAGAGGACTTTCCAATGAATAAACAACTCCTTAGAAACAGTAGTGTAGTTTATAAAGTGTGTTTTACAAATGTAGACATTATTTAAAGGATCTGTAGCTGATTTTTGTTATTGTGAAAAACACAACTTTCATTTAACCTAGTGTTTGGATGTAATAATTATAAAACCTATTTTGCCCCAGTACAGATATATTGTAAAAGCACTTTCTCTGCATCTTTTTCCAGAGCATTTTATTCTACGAGAAGCAGAAAGTGCTTATAAACTCATGGTGGTGAATATTTAGGATGCTGGCCCTGCATTAGAAAAGTGAGCGATACATGTGACTGATGTTACATTTTTTTAATGAACTAGATCTGTTTTTCACGTTTTCAAGTTAGGTACAGTGACTTTATAATAAGAACATTTGAAATAATATTTTCAAAGTGATCAACAGCATTTAAAAGCCAATAACAAATCAAATGTCCACTTTAAAGAAGACCAGGGGCGTAGCACTACATTCTGGGCTCCAGCTACAAACCTTCTCAGTGGGTCCATAATTGTAATGTCCATGTAATGTAATGTCCATAATTTTGTATATCATTTATTTATCACAGTAAATTCAGTTATTGTTAATTATCATGATAGAATGTACACCCTCTGGTCTCTGCATACAACTATCAATAACTCTTTTTTTTTTTCTTAGTTTTTAAAAGGGTGATGGGACCCTCAGATCTTTTTTTTATAATTGTATTTAGTCTTTCAAGGACTTTACTCCACCACCATGCAATAGATTAAAGTGTAGTAAAATGCAACGAAGAAAAAGGCTTTTGAGGCCCGTTCCCTGCCGTGAGCCCCGGAGAAACAGTACCCTTTACCCCCCCCTGGTCCGATGCCCCTGAAGGAGACTCTGCGGACTCCATCCAAACAGCCTATACATCCAAACACGGCTCTGTTTTCTCTGTACGTTCCAGTGTACATGCATGATTCTGTTTATCAGCAGATTCCCCTCTCGTCTGTGTTGAGATCATCAAATAATCATGAACACAGGGGCACAGTAACAGGCCGGGGCGCGTCGACTCCTGCTCTGCTCCTCGCTGCTCGTGTTCTGCCGGCTTCTCTCCCTCTAATGTTTTTCTGTCCACTTTCATCCATCGATTTCTCAATGTCACGCTCCTCACTGCGCACACGCTTTCCCTTTGTGCCTGGAGGAGCGAGAGATTCATGAATGATTATTGGGTCGGGGACTTGAATGGGCGGCCGGCTGGTCATTGATAATGCGATGGACGAGAAGCAGCGGCGGCAGGAGAATATTGTGAAGACATGGATTGTGACTTTCACGTGGACTGTAAAGAACATGTATCTGTGGTTTAGTCTGTGGAGGATTAGCTGTGCATTAAATATGAAAAGGCTGGAGTTGAGTTCAGTGAGTTTGTCAGACCTTTTTCATACAACGACCTGCATGTGAATTAATGATCACAGAGTTTTAATCTGACATCTGATATACGGCCTGCTTTTGATTCAAGATACAGTATAACTAATAAAGATACTGAGCTCAACAGTCATTCCCCAACTTCCCATCCATTTTCTTATTCACCTTATTCTGCCCCGCCCACTTTTGCCGCTTTTTGCCACAGATACGCACTTCCGTTTGACGAGAACTCCATTAAAGCTAATGACAAACGAGGGAAAAATCTCGCCGCTAAAATGTTACATAAAGTAGATTGATTTGTGTAAAATGTTTATTGAACACGAGCAACAACAAGTCAACCACGCTCCGATTTCCTGGGCGTTTGAAAGCGGCTCTTTTGTCCGTTTACAACTTATTTTCTGTTGAGCTCGTCTGCTCCATGTAAATAATACAACAGAAACAAGACGGCGGCGCGTAAGGCAACTTCCGGAATAAGGTGAATAGACTTCAAAAATAATGTATAGAATAAAGAAAGAGAAAGAAAGATAGAGAAGAAAGAAAGAAAAGAGAGGAAGAAAGAAAAAAGAAAGATATAAGGACAATAACTAAAGATAATAATCGTAAGAGTTTGGAAAGTAAATGTTTGAAAGCTCGGGAAGATAATCCCTTACATGTTAATAATGAGCATAAGACACGTTATTTAATTGAACTCTAACTGCAAAAAAGGAATTTCTAGATGAGTTAAAATGTCTAGATTTCAGGATATTAATCTAAGTTTTGGAAGTTTTGACAAGTTAAGGTTATTTAAGATTCTTTTTTTTTTTTTTTTTTGGATGGAACTAGATTATTTTACTTGTTTCAATCCATGTCTTGTACTTACTTCAAGTCAAATTATCTGACAATGGGTTAAGATAATTGTACCTTTCCCACGGGCAAAATTGATAATTTCACTTAACATTAGAAAATAATTCTTAGTTTGAGCAAAATTACCAAATAATCAGTTAAAAATATCTTGAAACCAGTGAAATATTCTGCATCACATTAGCAATTACATCTCATTGAGTCAAAACTAATTCTAGTCATTTTAAGATAGACCGGATTTACATTTTTTGAGTTGTATGTTTCTTGAGCTGAAGCTAGTTGCTGTTTAGCCTTTAATGTTATGCAAAATCGACTTTAATGATGCCAAACGATTCTCCATCATTGTGCAACAAAACAAAATATCTGCGTCGCTTCATCACAGATCGCCTCTCTGATGATGATGATTACGCTGCGGATATTAATCGACAATGCAGTATACTGTATGCCAAAGCCAACGTTCTGCTCAGAAAATTTGCTGAAAAGCCCCCAAGTCCAGCAGAGTCTCCTGTTCAGGCTCCAGTCAACACTTTTCAGGCTCTTATGAGAACTCTGAGGTATAAACGTCTTCTAAATGACTCTGCACTCTCTTGTGGTGACGCTGGTGAATCCCAGGTGTAGTTCTGTGCGGCTTTTATAACCTTGTTTGTATTTTTTGTTGTTGTTCTCTGTCCTCTACGTCTTATTATGGACCCTGAGTGTGTAATATATAAATGATGATGATGATGATTAGTTTTCTCAACGTTGAATTTTGATTTCTGCATATTTTAATTAGTCCTGTGTTGTCCTGCAATGGAGGCATGAGAAAATGTCCTAAAAATCCTCCTATCCCTTGCCACATTATTTGAAATTAAGACTAAGTGATGTAGGATTCTATAATGTCACGTAGCCACTTTAAAAAATGAAAACAAGATTTAAACGCACTCACATCTAATTTACAAGAGCGATATCACAAAAACCTTACCCTTTCATGTAAGGACCGGCCACATTGCGCCGGTTACACAATACAATGACAAATCCGTGCTAAAGTCTAATTTTGAATCCCTGCAGAAACATGTTTGCACACGCCAGGAGTTAGCTTTTGGACATAAATTTAGAAAAAAAGTACTTTCACATGGTTATTTCGACTCGAAGTTATATAGATTTTTTTGTTGTGGCCAAGGACTTTTTATGATTATCTTCAAGGTGCAAATGTCCTGTTTTCAAGGATGAACGGCTCAGGCAGCTTGAGGACTCAAGAGCAGAATGTTAAATGAAGCTGCAAATGCCAAGAGATTTAGCACTTATTTACTGTTGTCAGAAAATAGCAACAATAAGAATGTTTGAAACAGTTTGAACAGTTTACATAACAACATTTGTACAATGAAATATGATCATACCAATCCAGTCAAAAGTACTCCAGTGTATAATGTATGATAAATACATGTAAATGTATATGTCATAAGTAAAAAAAATTCGATGGCATATTTCCAACATAAAGGGCCAATTTATTCCGCAGTCTGTAAAATAAGTCAATTTTCAAATAAAGTCCAAAGGTAATCTTTACCATCAATGTCCATCCAGTCCTTAATTGTGGGTGCAGTTTGTGTCATCCATTTCTTTGTGATTGTGATCTTTGCCGTCGCTAAAAGTACGCTCCAAAGGTATCCATTTATTGAGCCCATGACAGGAGTTTTGAGGCCCAAATGCATAGTTCTGAACTCGAGTGGGATGAGGTTCAAAAACAGTCTGGAGTGCTTTCTTAATCTCAGTCCATTTCTGTGCAATAGGACAGTCCCAAACACACATGGTAAGGGTGGGCCACTTGGCAGCCGGTTTCTCCAGCTGTTTGTATTTCCCTGTGAATAGTGGGCACTTTGACATGGTGTTATAAAAAATGTGACACTTTTCCAACATTTGATTTTATTTGCCTCCATTGGGTTGGGATGTTTATAGATTCTCTTTTCAACTTATTTTTAATGCATTTAGTTTTTGAATGCATAATATTGGTTGTTTCCAATGATAGAATCTAGTTTGAACCTGTTTTAGAATTGATTATTATTTGAGTATATCTTTTTTTTAACACTTTTACCAACTGAGAAAGCGCCACCTAGACATTCATACATAATCCTGGGTATAACATATTAAGGACGTATTTCTTCATTGGTTGGTTCGGGGTTTTTTTACACCTTAGTCTTGGTTTTAAACGGGCTTGTTTCTGCGGTGAAATCCTTCTGGTCCTTTTGGCGGCGTCTCCATAATGGGATGTGATTGGTTTATGAATATTAACGCTGGGCACAGTGTCCGGTCTAATCAGGCTCTGAGTCACTACACAGCCTTCAACAGGGCTCTCGACTCCAGCGCTCCCCTCCTGTTTCACCAGACATGTATTCTTTATTTAATGTACTTCCAGGCATGTTTGTATTAATATTTCGTGTGCCACTTTGGGTTTCAGTGTGCATTTAAATACTTGGGTTTGGTTGGAGTGACGAGCTTGTAGCTGTTTTTTTTTTTTTTTTCTGGTACAAAGTTTTCCACCTGCTTGTCTTCATGGAGAGTTATTTCTTTGCTTTGAATGTTCCACAGTATGGCATTAAACATATATCCGATACAATACAGAGAGCGATACAGAGAGAGACGGAGAAACAGAGAGAGATAGAGACAGAGAGACAGGTAGAGAGAGAGAGAGAAACAGAGAGAGATACAGACAGAGAGAGAGGTAGAGAGAGAGAGAGAAACTGAGAGATACAGACAGAGAGAGAGGTAGAGAGAGAGAGAGAAACAGAGAGATACAGACAGAGAGAGAGGTAGAGAGAGAGAGAGAAACAGAGAGAGAGGTAGAGAGAGAGAGAGAGACAGAGAGATACAGACAGAGAGAGGTAGAGAGAGAGAGAAACAGAGAGAGATACAGACAGAGAGAGAGGTAGAAATAGAGAGAGAAACAGACAGAGATACAGACAGAAAGAGAGAGAGAGGTAGAGATAGAGAAACAGACAGAGATACAGACAGAAAGAGAGAGAGAGGCAGAGAAAGATACAGAGAGAGAGAAAGAGAGACAGACAGAGTGAGAAACAGAGAGAGAGAGAAAGAGAGATGGACAGAGAGAGAGAGAGAAACAGAGATACAGACAGGCAGAAAGAGAGAGAGAGAAACAGAGATACAGACAGGCAGAAAGAGAGAGACAAAGAGAGAGGAGGAGAGAGAGATAAAAAGAGGCAGACAGAGAGAGAGGGAGAGAGGAGGTCATTGATATTCTCTAGAGCACACTCACTGTTCATTTGTTTCTGCGGCATGTGATTGGTCAGAATCCTAGAAACAAATGACAGGAAGTGAAGAAAGCACTTGGACATGAAAGACAGAGGCACTCAACACTGCATTCATCGCAGAGAAATGACTCTGGAGACACTTGAGTTAACAGCACATGATCGGAAAGGATGTCACAGTGTCATCTGTAAGTGTGACGATTATTGGGAGAAGAATGAGCACAAGTTTACTATTATTCAGGATTATTGACACCATGACCAAATAGTGAAATGTGAAATTATTATTCCTGTATATTAAGCACAAGGGAATTGGTGGTACAATGTAATAATAATAACAGTGGACTAGTGGTCATCAGAAGTATAAGAACGGCTCAAGGGAAGAGGAGGAGACCGAACATTGCTTTTGTGGTACCAAATATTGATTAGACATGGACAAAACAAGACACACAATTTCATGAATGGCCATTCAAGAGAAGACAAATTTCAAAGATCCCAGAAACACTGAAGACCAGAGGGAATTGTCCATGTGAGGAGAGCGAGCGTGAGCTGAGCATGGGTTGCAGAGCAGTTTGCGAGAGTTTTTGTCGGTTGCAAGAGCCTCCTACCAGCCCAAACCGAGCAACGGAGCCGGGGTTCCTGGCAGGAAACTCCGTAGTTTCAGTAGAGTTCAGTTCAGTTTATCTTGAGGTCTTTGGGCTAGAAGACTTTTCTTACCTCACCATCAACAACCTGGCCGATTTCTTAGTTTTCACCCAAACGCACGGCTTGTTTGAGGCGCTTGGGCTACGGTAGCTTCATAGTAGCGTATTTTAAGGCTATCTAATTGGTCGACGATGGTCACGTGACTGAAGGCACGCACGGCCCGCGCAGCACGCAAATCAAAGAGTAAAGTGGGGACAAGAGAAAAGACAAAACACGGTTTTGGCACCCACGTTACAGAAATCCTTTCTTTACTTACATTCTCGTTGTCTAATACATTTAAAAAGTCATTGTATTAGTTCTTATGATGATACTGTGACCTGAGTATAATGTTGGCCACATGTTGGAGAGGGTGATAGACCTAAAAAAAATAATCATATCATTATTTATAAGGCTTCCATATTGATTTCCTACACACCGAGTAACTGTGAGTTGTCTGTGGGAGGTGATAACAATCTTCTTCTGAGAGACAGTTTGATCTTAAAACTGCATTAAACAGAGACAGCACTGAGTTATGAAATCACTAGAACAGCATGTTGCACACTGGACTAACTCCAAACTTGATTTCTTTCTTTTAAGTTTTATCTATTTTGCTCAAAAGTCCCCAAACTTAAATCCAAAGTCCCCTCTGTAGAAGTTGTGAATCATTCATCATCATTAATCATTTACCGGGGATTGGTTAGCGCTGATATTGATATTGGTTTGATATTTACAATTTCGCTGATATTTGTAACGGATATTTTCCTACTCTGCCCTGTCTGTTTGTCTGTGTTAGTCCCAGTTTGTCTGCAAATATTATGCGTGTATATATGTAGACAGGCTTCGAGCATTGTCCCCACATGTTTTAATGTATGTTTGTGGTTTTGTGGCGTATCTGGTCGTCTAGTGCGCCCGGGCTCTCTCGCTGTGCACCGCCCCACACACCTGAGGCGGTGCCGGTGGTCCTGTCTTCGCCTTTTGTTTGTTAGTCTGGGACCATTTTTGCCTTTCGGTCAGTGATGTCGGCCCAGTACGGGGTTGGACCAGTGCTTCATGTTTTTGTTCTGTTTGGCCGGCTCACCAGGTCCACCTTTCCATTGTACTTTTGATTAGTCAATTAAAATGAACTTAAAATAAAACTCTTCATGTTTTGTAACCTTTTGGACTCCTGTGTCCTCTTCAGTGTGTTCGGTCCATCTGGGTCGTAACAGTATTGTTCTTATCACTTGCTGCCTCGTCTAATGAAGCATTGATAATAAAGTCATGCGTCTGATTAGCTTCTAACAGCTGTTCGGTCAAAGAAAAGTTTCACAAACTTTGACTTTATTTAACGGCTGCTGCACAAAACCATGTCGTTCTTCTCTTGTGGAAACCATAACTCCCAGAACAAGCAGCTAAACTCATTTGTGTTGAAGCGTGACGTCTGACTTCAGCACTTTCTCTTTTCTTCTTCCTCACCTTAGACTTTCTGTGCCAGAGTTTTGTGCTGAAGTCAAGTCGAACATTTCCGTTGCATTTCGGTGCTTCTCACAGTGCATCTTTTGAACAGGCTCATGAGACCGATCTATTAGCATCGTTTAGAGGAATCCAATTGTGTTTTAGTGAGAATCGCTGTAAAACCTCCCAAACAAGCTTTAATTGAAATGTTAATGTCTCTGTTAAACTGTCAACAGCAAGCCATTGTTTACAACTGCTGCGTTCAATGACAATAGGAAAGTGTGGCGTGCAGTGATGCCAGATCCACAGAAAATAAACCGGACAATGTGCTCTCAAAAAACAGTAGGATAACAACCACCGTTTTGTAAGTTCTTTTTGTTCATTTAAAGCCCCAGTACAAGAAAACTAAATTATTTCTTCTTTTTAATGTGTGTGTGTTTTATTATTATTATTATTATTATTATTATTATTACTCAAAGAAAACACCGAAAAAGCACGCATCTTTGTAAGCAGGCTTGCATCTCCACAAACATGGCTTGTACTTGGCCTGGTGGAGCCCATTTCCATGGAAATGTTGTTCTTTTGGCTACAATATTCCACAGTATGGCATAAAAATGTATCTATCTCCATGAAGAATGTGCAATGTTTCAATTCCCATGGAATCATGCAGTCGACGTGCCACATCGAGGAAGACACTGTTGCTGTTACTATTACTTTGTTGATGTTGTAAGAAAGCATAATATCTGTCTTTCTTGTTACTGTCTCTGTTCTGCCTCTCATATTCTCTTTTTCCTTTTACACAAATCATATAATACGCAATATTTACACCTGTTTATTTATTAAAAGATATGTCCCTCTTACCATGTGTGCAGCTCTTATCTAAGTATCTGTGTTATCCAAACAATGTTTCTATTGACGCCAAACATCTCTGATTGACCCACACGCCTCACGCATTTGCACTGGTCATGAGTGGGTTGAGTTGAGCGGGGCGTGACCCGTGTGTGCTGTGGGACCTCTTCATGTAACTTTGAAGAAAGGCTGCAGCGGACAGTATGTGGCACTTCATTGTCTGGGGAAATACTGTGGATAATTTGTGACCGTGCACATATGTTTTGCCCAATGAAATCACAATCCAGAGGGACAGATTTTACCTCGCAATATTATTATTTTTTTCTATAACTCAGTTGTGCGGGAAAACCTGGCAACGTCTTTAGTGAGTTGTATTCGTTTTTAATAAATAATAAACTTTTTAAATGTTAAATCTTCAGAATGTGAAGGCAAAAGTCATGCACCATAATACGTTTTCAATTAATAATCAACATCAAATAAAAAATGATGAGAATTTTGAATTGAAGTCTTTCTAACAAAAAATAAGCAACAATTTTTTATTTTTCGTGAATAAATGTCAGTTAGTTTGCTTCTTACAAGTGACAACCGTCGAGCATGTTGACTTCACAGCTGATGCTTGTGATGTGAACAACAATATTTATTTCGACAGCCAATTTACGAGTTGCTAATCTCCTGTGCTCCGTCGCTGGATGTTTGAACTGAACAGAAATTGAATGTGAAACTGAACATGAAGTGAAATTGAAAAAGTACTTGAAGCAAATTGATATCTGGATGTCACATTAAATGAATTCAATTTCAATTCATGCTTTCCATATTACTTTTTACTAATAATACATTCAATTTGCTAAATGTTTCAGTTTTGGCATTTCACTTTCAGTTTCTAGTGGCACAGATACTATCCCATACAATACTGTTATCTAGCCTCGAAATTGTATTTGAGCTTCACAAGTTCTAACATTTTAGACACAATAAAAGTAGGTCAGCATTTCTGTAATAGTCCATTGTCCATAAAAAAACAAAAAATCAAGATTTGTCCTTTATCAAAAATGCCTAGAGTGCATAATAATCTTCTTTTGCATAAAGACATATAGGTAATATATCATAGTAAATGTCTTAAAAACAGCATCTGATCTCACTCACATTTAAAAACCCTTTCATATTGTGATTTGCCGAAGTCAATCACACTTTTTCATTGAAATCACATCACGATCCACTTCACGTTTGCCTTTTAGGTGAAATATTGGAGTATTTTCATTCTGTTAATATTTCTGCAAAGTTAAAAGCCCTGATGTGGAACGTATTATCCAAAAAAATGGACAAAAATACAAGCATGAATTTCAGTACAGGAGTTTTTTTCTTGTGAACTGAGCTCTTAGCCTCGTTGTTCTCCCCTGAGCCCGAGTTAGCCCCGAGTCAACCTTTCCCTTCCATCAAAGCCTGATCCCATTGTCTTTCTTTATTGCCCCTTGCTTCTTTCTCTTTCTCTCTCTTTCTGCCGCAGCGTAGTCCTTTTATATCGCGCTGTAGATATTTTCTCGTCTTTGTTCGTCCTGGAAGCGGAGGAAGGCGGCAGCAGAATTCCCCGGAGGAGTGTGGAGTGTGGGGCGCTGACGTGCACCTGTCACTCGCGCTGTAATGAATGCATTGATTTAATATCGCGGCTCTGCGGGGGGTTCTCAGAGGTGGTCCACTCCAATGAACTCTCAAGGTGTTTCTCAAAATGTATCGTGCGTACAGCGGGGGGCACGCAGCAAACGTGTTTATGTTACTTTGTGGAGCGCAGCTAAACGGGTTATTTCGTTCGTGTGATGTCGCAGCATTAGATAGAGGCTTCGAAGCTGCTTTAACTGATTTCAAACCATAAAAGGACAAAGTAATTAAGGTGAGATTCTACAGGTGAAAAGAAAAAAATCTATTTGAAACTTCTCCTGTAGTTTATTCAGATAATATATTACAAGTTTATGGCATTTAATGTCTAAAAATGTCCAAAAATACACATATTTGGGACATATATATCTGAAAAATGAACAGAACCAGGTTTAAATTGGTTCGTTTTGTGCAAATATTAGTTACAAAAAAATTTACTGAGGGAATTTTGGATTTCTTGTTCCGTTTTTAAGTAAACTAAATGAATGAAATTGTCCCGATAAATCAGATTTAGAAATAGATATTTAAAAATCCTTCTATACGTTTCATCAAAATCTCGTTGAGTCTAAGATTGTACAGTTTGGTGTAGGAGCCATTTTAAGGTTGATCTTGATGTCTCTGTGGGAGAAAAATGCATTTTAAGAAAATGGCCTTTGAAGTTACAATGTCCCAGAGAAATCTATGGATGAAGTGGATTAAATGGAAGAATAAAACATCTTTAGGAGCAGATTAGACGATGATGTTGTTTCCTCGTGAAAGTCTAAATGTTGAGAGAGCAAACTCACCAAGAAAACAAGTCTGTAGTGTCTCGCCTTAAATCGAACGTATTCCTACTTCCTTCGAAAGATGCATGATTTTTTAGACACGTGCACAACTTTATAACAACTTTTCTTAATTTAGGGACGTTTACGATGTACTGTTAAAAATACTGTACTTTATACTTTGTTTTATACTTTGTTTTTAGTTGTTGACAGCTTTGACTGGTTTGGTCACAAAGTGCTGCTTTTATAATAGATTCTGTCGTGTTCATCATCTTTAAAGTTGGGGTATCTAATTTTAAAACAGCAAAACCAAAGTAGAAATTTAATGTGTCTAAAACATCCCGAGCTCTCACAGACCCTTTGGCACATCGTGAATCTCCAAAAACATTCACTCTCAGGCGTGGGCTCAGTTTTAGAACGGCTTCAGACAGAGAAGTGAAACTACTGCTACCGCCTCCAGCTCAGCCAATCAGAGCACTGCTTTCAGCTCTTATTTCTGAGTTGAAGAGACATCAAACACATTATTATTAGTGTTCATTTTTGTCACAACTTTTACAATGGACTCTCTTGGGTCAAACTAAAAAATATATACTAATTTACAAAAAAAAAAAAAAAAATCAGGTACCCCAGCTTTAATATTAGGCTGTGATGAAGGGTATTATTGTTTCTTGCTAATAATAATAATCATGTATTGGGCATATATCATTGCATATAAACAAAAAGTATTTCCTCTTTTGCAAGTGTCAAAAACCTGCAAAAATGCTCAGTTTTATGTCCTCAAATGTAGCCAGTCCATTTATTTAGGTTTCGATATAGTATTTCAAGTCATTGTTTTGACCTTGTGTTGTGTACTGCCCCATAATTGGTTTATCTAATGCATTTCATCTTTTGTCATGACACACTTTAATAACAACACATCGGCTGAAGTGAGAACACAACGTACAAAAAACCTCCATGACTGCATAAAAGATCATTCAATAAACGACAAAATGAAAATCTACAGTGAAAAAACACAATGAATAAAGCTGCGACTGAAGAGCTGATTTAACATGACTCACCTTATCATTTTGCTAAGGCGACTAAAGAAGAACAAGTGATTGTTCAGTGGACATAGTTTTCTTGATTGGTGGACGCATTCATTTGATTCAATTTGATTCAGTGACTTAAAGAAATTGACTTTCAATGCAATGTATTTTGATGGGGGCACAAAGGGTTTTGCTCAGTTGGTCAATATGTTTTAAGGTGAGACACTGCAGGCGAACAGGAGGAAAACAAAATAAAGATATCCATTTGAATATCCCTGTAGTTTACTCACATAAATGTAAGAAAAAATATATTTAATAAATTAATTAATAAAATATATAAGTTTTTCATCATGTCATGTTTTCAAGTAGAAATAAGGCCTTTATGTGTAAAAACTGCCAGAAATACACATATCTGGGACATATCAAACTGAAAAATGGACAGAACCAGGTTTAAAAGTCTTGGTTCATTTTGTACACACATAAGTTACAAAAAACCTTACAGAGGGCATTCTGGATTTCTTATTTAGTTTTAAGTAAACTAGATTGAAATGAAAATTGTCACAAAAAAAAATCAAAATTTGCCTATTTTTTAAATTTAAAACTTCAATAAAACAGTTTTAGAATTAGATATTAAAAAAACATCTTTATGTTTCGTAAACTTTGAATTTACAATGTCCCAGAGAAATCTATGAATAACGTGGATTAAATGGAACAATACATTTTTTAGGAGCAGATTGGACAAGTTTGTTGTTTCCACATGAAAGCTGATATGTTGTGACTAAACTGACAAAAAAAAAGTGTTTTGCCTGTAGTGTCTAGCATTAAGTACTAATTAGACTGTTTTATGGCTACAATATGTCAGGTTTTCCCAGCTTGGTTAAAATTCACTCGAAAAACACACTTTCTTCTTGTTATTTGACGTTTATTTATTGTCTTTTCCTTCTCTCCGTGTTGCGTCTTGTTTCTGCCACCTCTGGTTCAGCTCCTCTGCACTTTTCTGCACTTTTACAACCTGCTAAACAAGCCGTGCATCCACATAATAAGACGACTCTATATCCACGTAATCGTCGGTGTGAGGCGGAGCAGAGAGAGCAGGAACAGCTCCGAGGCCCCTGCGTGTTGTTTTTGGTGTGGGGGTAAAACCAGGTGAGAAACAGAGGAGGGGGAGAGAGCTGGAGGGAGAGGGGGAGGAGAGAGAACGGCAGGAGAGCTGTAGGCATCTGTTTGGGTCTAAACACGGAGGCTACTGTTGTGTTTTTATCTGTTGTGGAGGTAAAATCAGGTGAGAGAGAAAGAAAGAGAGGGAGATAGTGAGGGAGGGAAAGGGAGAAGAGACGATTTAAGAGGGAGAGAAAGGGAGAGAGAAGATACAGAGAGCGGGAGAGAGAATAGATGACAGAGAGAGGGAAGGGAGACGAGAAGATAGAGATAGAGGGAGAAGATAGAGCCAGGGAAGAAGAGAAAATGGAGAGAGAGAAAGGGAGAAGAGAAGTGAGAGAGAGGGAGGAGGGGAGACAGAGAGAGAGGATAAAAGAGAATATAGAGAGGGAGAGAGAGAGAATAAATGATAGAGAGAGGGAAAGGGAGACGAGAAGATAGAGATGGAGGGAGGGAGGAAGAGAAGAGAAAATGGAGAGAGAAAGGGAGAAGAGTAGCTAGAGAGAGGGAGGGAGGAGGGGAGACAGAGAGAGTGGATATAAGAGAATATAGAGAGGGAGAGAGAATAAATGATAGAGACAGGGAAAGGGAGATGAGAAGTTGGATGTAGAATATAGCGTGAGGGAGAAGACGAGAAAATGGAGTGAGAGAAGGAGCTAGAGAGAGGGAGGGGGGAGAAAACACAGAGACAGAGAAGAGAATATAGAGAGGTGGAAGAGAAAGTGACAAAGAGAGTGCGAGAGAGAGTGCGAGGAAGAAAGAGAGGGGTAAAAAGAGGGGGAGAAGAGAGATACAGAGAGAGGGCGAGAGGGGAGGGAGAAGGTAGAGAGAAAGGGAGAAAGAAGAGACCGTAGAGAGGGGGAGAAGATAAAATCGAGGAAGAAAAAGAGGAAAAGATGGAGAGGAATAGAGGGAGAAAGAGAAATGGGTGAGAGCGAGGCTGATCCAGGGGGGTGAGGGGGAGGCTGCACTGAAAGTAAAAGCAGACACCAAGATGCCAACTAACCGTCCATGAGTTTCAGAATGATGAATAATGAGGCCGTTGCCATAGTGATTAACAATTTAAAACAAAACTATCTCTCTTTTGAATAGAGAAAAGGAAGCTGAACGCTATAAACAGTCATTATAAGTAAAGCACTTCAACCTGTGGCCCGTCGAGGCAGCTGCTGGTGGGATTTTGGGTGCCACAAAAATAAATTGAATTGAAGGTTATTATGTTGTTACTTCATTCACAGCTAGAGATGTAAAGACATTCAAATCTCATGGTATGATACTTTCAGAGCCTTATTATGATTGCCTAATTAGGAAGACTTGGAGAAAAAAAAAATCATATTTCAATCATAAATCTTCATGTTTGTTACAATGAAATGAAATGTAAACGATGCACTTTTATCTCCTCTGCAAAAAATACAATATCTAGCATTGCTTAAAATGACCTGAATTCAGAATATTAATCTTAATTTGAGTAGTTTTGACTTGAGGAGGTTTAATTGCCGATGTGACGACAATGTCACTGGTTTCAAGACATTTCTCAATGGTCATAAGAGCATTTAGCTTAAAGTAAGAACATTTATTTGACGATGAGATAAGTAAAAAAAATCTTACCTCAACAATTTGGCTTGAAATAAGAAGAAATGACCTGAAAAACTTGTCAAAAACATCTTTAAACAAGTAAAATAATCAAGATCCATGAAGAAAATGCATCTTGACTATTAAAAGTTGTTGAAATTAAGATTAATATCCTGAATTCAAATCATTTAAATTTATCTACAAATACTTAGTGGATGCTGTTGCTTTGCTGCAGAAGTAGGCGTTACCACCAGGCCAAGTTACAAGTCAGATCTGTGGACAGGCAATAAAACATCTGCAATGGGCTAAAACATCTTACAGACAGTACACCTTTAAGCTTGGGTTATCTTTAATCTACGTCCAATTATTTAGTGCGGACAGAACATCTTTGGTGCTAAAAAAACAAAAGGTGGGACTAATTTTAAAATGTGGTTAAAGTGCACTGAGTACTAAACAGTTTCACGTTTTCTTTCTGCTTTGGCGTGTGTGTGATTGTGTAACGTGGAGCTGGGTTTGTGTCTGATTCTTCCCTTCTCCAAAGCCCTGCAGTGCACTATTTGCATCTGTTTTTGCTCAGAGTTTCAATTTGAACTGTTCCTATCTCTCAGTAATGACAGGTCTCAGGCTGCTTTTGGCCATTTCAATCTCTCTGTATTCAAAGTGAGGGCAAGTGTGTCCAAATTAGGATTACATCACAAAAGTTTCCCGTAACAAAGTCTTGCAAAACTTTTTAACAGGAGCCGGGAAAATAGCTGCATTTCAGATAAAAATAGAAGTTGTGCATGTGGCATCGCAAAATTTGGAACTTCTGCAGTCGGTGGCAAAAGTGGATGGGCGTCAGTGGAGAAAAATGAAATCTGAAAGTCTAAAAACAAATATTCATGTTCACAGATGTGCTTTATGTTCAGTTGATTGATGACTTCTAAAAGAGGAAAGGGAAGTGGAGTACAAAACCAGATAAACCACATGGAGCTCACATTTATAGCTGATACAGACTTGGGGATCATACACAGTTAAACCGATTCCATTTTCCTTTTGAAAGCTATTTTAATCTTGCACAAGTAGGAATATAATATAAATGTTGAGTATGAAGGTACAAATGTAACATTTGAATGTGTAAATCTCAATCTGAAAATCTATATTTCATTAGACATTCAACTTTCATTTTACATTTTTACATTCATGACTTTTGAGACGTTTGTTGCGCCAGGTTTGCCTCAAAACAATTTGAATGGGTAATAACTGCTGAGATATAAAGAGGAGAAGGGGGCGGGAGTTGCCATGGTAACGGCTGGACCAATCAGAACAGCTTGAAGGTAACTGAAGGTACATTTGAGCTCACAGACAAAAATAAGAGGAAGCGTTATAAGCATAATTTGTGTTAGTTCAGCTTCTCATTTGGAATCTCTATTATTATATCAGGGGGAGATAAAGGGCACTTTCCCTAAGTGCATAAGAATTAATTTGCTTTATTTCCTGTTTGACAGGTTAGACTTCACATTACACTAAAATGCAGTGAGCATGATTTTACTAAACATTTGGTCTATTTGTCATCAGTTTGACAGTTGTCGTAAAGTTTATAACGTTACTTCCTGGTTACACATGGACAGTAAATATGCCACTTACCTAAGAACCATTTAGAAAAGAAGGGCCAAATTTAGGGCTGCACAAAATATCGCAAAAGTATTGTTATCACAATATTGAGTGACGCAATAACGATATCACAAACAAACAAAAGATATATCACAGTAATTTCAAAGTCTTCTATCTAATAGAAACGTTCTGTGGAAGGAAAATCCTGAAAAAAATCTAGCTTTTTCAATCTAATTTAGCCTCGGTTTTCTATTTGTTGGTTTTCATTTTAATATAACAAACATTATTGCATCAAAAATAGGGCTGCAACAGTTAATATAATAATGGTGACTAGCTGACTACAAACAATAATGTCAGTCGTGTTTTGATGATGGTCGTCGTTCTCTGGACTAAACAGACTCTAAAACACAAACTTAAAGACATTTCCAACAAAGACAGTGACATTATTAAAGAAAAGTGTCAAAAAAAAAAAAAAAAGAATTGATTGAAAAAAATTCAGATTTTCCTCAATTACACACTTTATTCACTGACTACTAAAATAATCGTTTCAGCCTTTGTCAAAAGTGTATTTAAATATCGTAATTATATCAAAATTGCAGCTCTTATTAACCATATATCTGCAATCATTTCCAATATTGTGATATGTGATCAATATTTACAACAGGTGCCCTTCCATGAAACATATAAAACTCATAATTAGAATATCAAGAGAACCTTCATATAGACTTTAACACAGTCTTTTTCAAGGAGGAAAAGGTCACTGTGTTTCATCCCAAATTCACTTTTACACGAGTGATTCTGCAAAGCCCATCACCCGTCAGTGCTCCTCTGCGTTTTTCAAGTCCGTAGAGCTTTTTGCACACTCAGAAATCAACACATCGTATTACCTGTACCTCTCAAAACCCCTGAATAAAACATGGCCAGTGCGGAAAATCTATTTAAACCACAAATTTAGTTTTTGGCGAGTCACGGTTGGGTGTATAAATTATTAAACACGCAGCCGTCTCCATTTTTTGACTCTAAACCTGTTTTATGTAAAGCTTTCACTGACGACGGTATGAATATTTACAGCTTTCTTTTACTTTCAATGGCATTTTAAGCCTGTATTCTTCCATTACTGCGATAAGTGCGGCTATGTATTCAGAAAACCAATTCGAGATGATTTTACAGTCGCCTTCACACTGGCACAAATGTAATATAAGAACGCTGACCTCACAAATTAAATGTAGTAAATATAAAGTCCATAATTACCTATTTTCCGTTCCTGGCCATGCTCTTGTCCACAAACAGTTTAGTAAAGCACCCTGGGATTTGAATTTTTGAATTGTTAAAGTAATGGTTTATATAAAAACGTGGGCCTTGTTATGATGTGAAGGCTGCGTGCAGAAATGGTCTTTCGTCACTGCAGAAGAAGTCAAATTATTATTTCAATGTGCAAAGTGTTTTTGGGGTCGTAAGAAAAGAAAGCCATTGCTAAAGGTTACTGTGACCTCAACAGAAGGCTAAAATGTGGATTTTTTAAATTTTATACTTTTAACTAAACCTTGCACTTTTTAAATCCAGTGAGACAATGGCTATTGCTTTTTCCTGTTAAGGCTGAATATTCTAGATGGACTAAATATGATGAATAAAATGCAAAAATGTGTAAAAAATGAAATGTTTTAAAGGTGCACATCATGTCAGCCATTCTTAAATGAAGATATGTTATATTTACCTTAAAGGCACTGTCCTTGAGTTTTACTGTTTTGAAATGTGAAACAACAGAAAAGCGCACTATCTGCTTCTCTTAGAGTAAAATGCTCTATAAGATGCAGAGAAAGTGTACTGTCATTGTAAAAATCAGGCACAGCTCCTTTAGGTTTGGGACTTTTTTCACTGCGGTGGCCCAAAGGTGCTACCAGGGACGGCCAGAGTCTTTAACGTGATCATTTTGAGAATCTAACACTTAAATTTCACGTTTTTTAGAGAATAAGTAATTTTAAGGTGAGACACTTTCCATTTGTTGTTTTGTAAACAGCTGGGCTTTTTACGTGTGGAAAAACAAACTTGTCCAATCTGCTCTTAAAAATGATTCTTCCATTTAATCCACTTCATCCATAGAGTTCTATGGGTCATTTCAAAGGGTGTTTTCTTAAAATGCATTTTTCTCCTCTAGGGACATAAGGATCACCACTTAAAGTAGATCCCACACACACCAGACTTTACAATCTGGGACTCGACAAGATTTTGACAAAACATACAGAGGGATTTTTTAAAAATCTAATTCTAAAATTGATTTACTGAAGTTTTGAGTCAAAAAAATGAGGCAATTTTTTTTTTTAGTACAATTTTCAGTCCAATCTAGTTATTACTAAAAGTAAATAAGATATCCAAAATCCACACATTTTTTTGCAACTAATATGTACAAAATTAACTAAGAAATTTAAACCTGGTTCTGTCCATTTTTCAGATTTATATGTCCCAAATATGTGTATTTTTGGCAATTTTTACATATAAGATGCCTTGAATGATGTAAACTACAGGGGAAGTTTCAAATTGATATCTTTAAATTTAAGATTAATTCCAATTCACCTGTAGTACGTCTTTGTCTCTATTTTCTTGTTGTTGTTTTTTGTTTGTTTGTTTGTTTGTTTTGTTTGTTTTTTGTGGTTTAATCATATTAGTCAAACCAAACAACAAAGGATAATCATCCCCAGTGTACTATCTCAGCCTGTCTGAGTGCGGTGGCCAATCAGATTAAAAATGTCAGGCCTGGCTGCTCCCTAAACCTCCCTTGTACCTCACACATCTTTCTGTCCCTGTTGTAGTCACACCACTCGCTCCCTTCCTCTCTGTCTTCTTGTTTTCGTGTTCCTCCTCTCTTTTCTTCCTCTTATTCCTTCTGTATTTCCAGTTTGAGGCAGATGTAAAGCTCAAGTGTCGACCGCGTCTGAAGAAGAACCCAAACTAACATTCGAGTATCCCCTTGTCAAGCAGTGGGCGATATTGACGAAAATGCATATCTGGATTTTTCCTTTTGCATTATCTCAATAACGATATTCAGATATTTTAAGAATCATCTGAAAAGTGATAAAATGTGTCTGGAAATGTTTTGTTGAGGTTCAAGTATCACACAAAACCATAAAATGAACCACAAAATAGCAGAAAATCACTTTATACCTTTGTTTTGGGAGATTACATTAGATGTTTCTGTCTCTTTTTTCAATTAATCAATCAGTATTTATTCAAAGAGCCCTTTACAACACTCAAGGTGGTCAAAGTGCTTTCCAATAGATTAAAAAAAAAAAAGTTATAATTGGATATGATTTTCAAATTTTACAAATGTCCAAAACAGCCGTCATCTTTAAAGTAATACATACACTGTATTCTGAGCAATAAAAACATTTGTAATTGAACAAATGCCTTACTGTGGAACATTCCTCCAAGTGTTAACATCTCCATGGAGACAAACAGGGCACAAACTTGGGTACAATGTTGTCAAATTCAAAAGTTGGTGCTCAAAGTTGCATGTCCTGCACATTGAGTACTTTTATACGAACCAGTGCTTTTCTTTCTTCACACATTTAACAAAATGAACATCCTGTATTTACAAACTCAAATCTAAATGTTCTGGAGTCGCAGCGTTCTGTCAGTCCAATTACATTCGATCAAGTGTAGCCATGATCGTATTCAAGTCAAGACTCTGATGTGCTTTTAGTCAGATCTTTCATTAAAATACATCAAGTGAAATGGCCATTTTCTGGACACGACTTTGGTCTTTAATTATTATTCAAAGCGTCGAGCACTTTGAGCATGTTTTTAGGCGTCCATCTTGTGCTTCATATCTTTGGGCTTTTCTTGTTTTTGTTTCTTTGATAAAAATGTGGCAAACCATGTGTGTGTCCTTCTCTCTTTTGTTTGGGTTTGTGTGTGTGCAGTCTGAGACCTGCACTAATGGGTCCAGTCATGAGATCACATTCAAAAGTTCAAATGGTTGAAAACATGTGATCTTCAGTTGTGTTTTGATCTTAATATTCTAATCGCTAAAATACATTACGTCACTTATTCGTGAAAGCAGCTGGTGCACCTAAACAACAGAGAGATACATACAGTAAATACATCAAGGAAGACATTACTAAACTGTTCTCTATATTTGATTGACATTATTACCTTAAACAAGTCTTTTAGTCAGTGGGATTATGAATTAAGTGACCATTTTGTCCTTGGTTGGGTGGAAGGAAATGCAGGATTGTTTCAGTGGACTGTACAGGACATTGTTTTACATTTGTTTTTTGGTGAAAGGTGCTTTATAAAGAGAGTTATTGATTGATATCATTTTTCTGGAGTCTCTGCCACTTGCTTGTCTCCATGGAGTTTGTTTTTCCTGTGTCTGGCACTGTATGGCAATCCCAAAGTGACACAGTTTATGGTTCAAAGTTGCTGGAAGTTGGAAACTGTATTGAAGCATCTCTAAAACCAAATAAAATGTTAAGTGTAAATTTGCTCAATTTCTCCAATCTAAAAAAGTTCAATAAAGGTCAATGCACACCTGAACGCTTTGCTGCAAATTAGATGCCTCCATTATTTTCTGTGATGCTGCACACACCGGGCGCACGTCTTTGCATGACACCTGTGTTGACGCGTGAGCTCGACACGTGTCAGATCACGTGGAACGCCACATTTGGTGTGCGTTGGCCTTTACTGCTCTTTCTCATGTTATGTTTCTTGCAAAAGTCCAAGAAAACTGCAAACGTGAATTGAACATCAATTAAATTGGATTGCACGGCATTCCTCAAAGGCAGAAAGAGCTGATTTCAGAACCGCTCCAAGCCCAAACTGATAATTATGAATTTCACCTTGAGCTTTGTGCATAAATCTTGTCAATAAATGCACAGGCTGTTGATTTTTTTTTTTTTTCTAAACATCTTTTAAACTATAAACAAACAAACACGAATCCTGGTTGTTGGACAATTACGTTCTGAAACATTCCTGACGGTATGACTCTGTGTTTCAGGTACTTCACCAACATCTCCATTGGGGGGCGTGACTACTCCTTCAGTAACGACGGATACCTGTCCAACCCTCTGCTCGACGTCATCTCCTACACCAACGGCCGCGGCTGGGAGGAGGTACGTGCCCAAGGACTTCACTGGGACCAGCCCAATTCATCATACGGATCAGTTAGAGATTCAGGGCTTTTTATTTGCCTTTCAAAAATTAACCTATACGCAATCATATCAGATTAGGTCTTGAGGTCAAAAGGTTTCCAAAATGTCAATACAAAGTTACCAATGTTTTATCTCTGTTGTCTTTGTGGTTTATTTCTGTAACATGTTCATCAGGGAAGCAGGAACGATCAAAGCTTGTGATTCAAATACACCATCAGTCAGAAGTTTGGGCACACTTTTTCATTTAATGCTTTTTTCTTTAATGTCATTACTATTCACACTGTGGAGTCCAATTAAAACTATGAATGAACAGTAATGGAAGGTCCTAAACAAAAATGTGCGAAATAACTCTTAGACGCTGCAAACTAGCCACCCTTTGCTTTGATCACTGCTTTTGCAAACTCTTTGCATTCCACTGACGAACTCAAGGCAAAGTGTGGATCATTTGATGAATCTGAAGCTAAATTATAACATATATTTTGATTCCAAGAACAGTCATTACACTTTTACTTCTTTCATAAGACCAGTGTGTGTTTGAATATTGCCCTGACATGTTTTGACAGCTTTATATTTTTTTCTTTGCCACGTAATTCCAGACATTGTGCTTCATATATTTCACGCATTCAGTTTGTATGAAGAAAGTAGTAAAATTAAAACGTTGAATGAAGAGATGTGTCCAAACTGTTGCTCCTAAAAGTCAAACACACATAATTCACTGATTTAGAATGCAAGCTAAACACACAAGAACAACAAATGCATTGGTAATTCCCACTGGGCTTTGTGCGGCTGCAGATTTTCCACCATGATGGATTTTGGTTCTAGTCAATTACCTCAGCCGCAGTGTTGTTTATAATTAGCAGATGAATCAAGAATGCTAATTAGCTGCAGCCATTCATGCATTTGTTTAGTGTCAATGTTATGAAGACGTCTAGGTTTTGTAGAATTAGCTCACTCATTGACTCATTTTGTCAGGGAAATCTATCTTATGGACACGGTTGGCTCCTCTATTTGTTCTAGTAAAGGTTTGACGGTTTATCTGCAAGTCTTACATCAGTTCTGGTCATCGAAACACTTTGCTAATGTATCTTACTCACTCAATAACAGCACACGCATAGGAAGGTCAAGTACAGCCACAATTGGTTGTCAAAAAGAATCTTGTCTGCAGTATGTTGTTTCTATTGTCAACTGCCAGACTTGTTGAAGGCTGCAACTCAGAGTTTTTACCTGCACTAACTGTTTTTCAACTTTCAACACATAGCACGATGTTTGCCTCATCGAAACATAGATTTGTGTTTTGTCTAATTTGCATTTTAAGTAAGCTGCAGCCTAGTTACACTACACGAAGCTCCTTAAAGCTGGGATACCTGATTTTCAAACTGTGAAAGGGAAACGTCTGTATTTAAACATGCGCTAAGCTCTCACAGACTCTTTGGCACGTTGTTCATTCATTTTTGGGTGTGTGCACAGATTAACAGTGTTTTTCAGTTTTCAAGTTAAAACGGGGAGGTCTGCCAAAGCTCAGTCAATCCCTGTGCTCTTACTTGTTACTGATAGAAAAAAAGCTTTATTATTAGATGCAGACGGCACACGACAGCCTAATTTTGTCATAAAAAGTGTCGTTTACAATATGCTTTTTTATACCGGACTCATTCTGATCATTCTAGTTCTCGTATTACCTTTGTTATGAAACTAATCAACGGTAGCGCGCTCTGCTGGGGTTTTGTTTATCCATGAGTTGCAGAGTGATGAAAATCTAGCATCATTGTCACGGCAATTAACAGAAAAAAATATTATATCTTTTGAATGGGCCAAAGTCCTCTAGATATCGTCAGTAAAACAGGAAGCAGAAACCTATAAATAAAACATTCAAATGGGAAACAATTACTTTGGTTCTATATGTAAGCTGCATCTACAAGCCATGGCAAAAAACTAAGGTGTGCAAGAATAGTTTGAAAATTGTGATTCTAATTCACTATAAAAAGCATTAGGGCTGGAAAGATTAATCAACTAATCATGACTAGACAACTATAAAAAAAATTGACTATAATAGTTGATAATCGTAATTGTTAACTGGTATGTGCACACTCTAAAACACATGTCAGATGACCTTTTATATCAAAGACGACAACATTTGTAAATCAAAATGTCAAAAAATAATAAATGATCACTGATTTTCATCAATAATACACTTAACTTATACATATTCTCTATTTAGAAGCCTTCTGTCACTATAAATCAATCTTTTTTTTGGTTGATTATGTATTTAAAAATTCTAAATATGCAACAAAAATAATTGTTAGACTAGTCAATTAATCGAAAAACTAACTATCAGGTACTAAAATAATCGTTAGTGACAGCCCTAAAAAGCATTATATTAAAGATGCGCTGTAACTTTTATAGGTTTTTATGTTTTTTTTTTTTTCCATGTAGATGTTGTTGCCTTTCCGGGTATTTAAATTGACATATCCAGCAGCATCCAGTAGGTGACACGACCAGGTCAAGTTACAGGTCAGATCTGTGGAGAGACAACCCCATTCACTGTGAAAATGCAAAACGAAAAGATATTTTAAAAACTATCTCACCTATAATTAAAGGGGCTGTAGATGATTTTTACTGTTTTGAAATGTGAAAAACAGAACTAGTTTGTTTTAAAGTCTTCACATCAGTCACATATCGCTCACTTTAGAATAAAACGCTCTATAAACAGATGCAGATACGTTTTATCTGTGCTGAGGCAACACAGATTTTACTTTATTACGTGCAAAGAATCGGGAACATAAACTAGTTCTGTTTTTCACGTTTCAAAGCAGTAAACCCTCGAAGAACGCTATATCGTTTATTCTAGCATGACATAGCGACATAGTGCCTCTACTTTTCGCAATTCATAGCAAATTACACAATACCCAGGCCTGCGGAAAGTACAATTTTGACCAGAAATCATAAAATGTGCTGCTATGTCCAATTACCGTAATATGTTGGCAGTTGCTGAACCTAATTAATCATCTTTTGTCCTGCCTTTAAAAGACCACGGCTCCTTTTAAACCATTTCTAAACCCTGTCTGGGAACTTAAGTCGAAAGACACTTGTAGCTACACATCTGCTCATGTTGATGCTAATTATCCTAGCGTAGCGGCGGCGGCGGCTAATTTCACAGCCCATCACACATGCTAACTCACCGGGCTCGCTTTCACCTCTCTGTCTGTGCATCTGCTGCTTCACTAATGAGATGTCCCTATGTCCTCTCCTCCTCTCCGTTGTGCGGATCTGTCAGGGCGGTTAACGTCGCTTTTGTAACTCTAATGTGGACACTGTACAAGATTAAATGCCAATAAACCAATGAAGCCAAACATTACGACCACTGACGGGTGAAGTGAAAACAAAGATCGCTTCATCACGGTGCTCGTTAGTGGGTGGGAGACGGGATATTAGGCAGCGAGTGGGCATTTTGTACTCGAAAACTGCGGCTTGTGTGGGATGTTAACAACCTGTGGAGGTCAGAGTCTATCAGGGGTGTTAGACCTTGTTTTGTGCAGCTCTTGTGGGGTGTTCCCGGTCTGCAGTGTCAGTGTCTAAGGATGGTGTGTTAGACCTGGTTTAGTCCTGGTTCTGGAGTGTTTCTGGTCGGCAGTGTCGGTGTCTAAGGATGGTGTGTTAGACCTGGTTTAGTCCTGGTTCTGGAGTGTTTCTGGTCGGCAGTAGTCAGAATCTATCAGAGGAATGCTTTGGGCCCAATCTAGTCTTTGTTTAGTCCTGGTTTAGATTTGATTTAGACCTGTTTTGGTCTTGCGTTAGATCTTGTTTTATCCAAATCCAAATCCACTTTATTTGTACAGCACATTTTATAAACAGAACTGTTTCCAAAGTGCTGCACAGACACAAACATAAAACGGCAAAACAAAGTATATAATAACAACTCAAATTGATCTTACTGCTTTGTAAAACCAGTCAAATCAAACCCAAGCAAAATCATAAAACCACAAAATAGAAATAAATTAACAGAATAAATACATTTAAAAAATGATAAAACACAGAGGACCACAGTTGTTTTATGCAACTTTTGTGCAGTGTTCTTGGTCTGCAGTGGTCGATATCTATCAAAGGTGTGTTAGACCTGTTTTAGTCTTGCTTTAGTCCTGTTTTAGCTCTTAGTTTAGCTCTTGTGGGGAGTTTCAGGTTTGCCGTCTTAGTATTTATTGAAGATGTGTTTGAACTTGTTTAGTCCTGATTTAGTGAAGATCTTCTGGAGTGTGTCTGGTCTGCATTAGTCAGAATCCACCAGAGGAACACTTTAGCCCAAATCTAGTCTTTGTTTAGTCTCCGTTTAGTCTTGGTTTAGACCTGTTTTGTTCTTGGGTTAAATCTTGGTTTATACCTGTATGTGATGTTCTTGGTCTGCAGTGGTTAGTATCTATCAGATGTGTGTTAGACCAGTTTTAATCCTGCTTTAGTCCTGGTTTAGGTCTTATCTCAGCTCTTGTGGGAAGTTTCAGGTCTGGAATCACTTGAAAGGTGCTTTAGACCTGGTTCAGTCTTGGTTTCGTCCTTGGTTTAAACTTGGTCTAGTCTTGGGTTAGACCTGTTTTTGTGCAGCTCACGTGTAGTCCTGGTTTAGTCTTAGTTTGGACCTGGTTTAGTTCTGCTTTAGTGGCGCTCTTGTAGAGTGTTTCTGGTCTGCTGTAGTAAATATAAAACAGAGGTGTTTTGGAGCTGGTTTAGTCCCTGTCCAGTCATCGTTTAAGTTGTGGAATATTCTCAGTGTGCACCGGTTTAGTTTTGGTGGTTTTAAATAAGCACTGCTCTTGTTGTGTGTTCTCAGACATGGTTTAGTCCTTTGTTAGAGCTGATATTGTGGAGACACTGGGATTCTGTTAAACCTGAAATAAAGCAAATAGAAATCTTGCCGTTATACAATTAAAACTCGTCCTTCGCTTTCCTCCATTGACTCCATAGAAAGGAGAGCTCTTGGTTCAGCTGCCATCTTTCATTTACTCTTGACCTTTTACCATTTAATAAAGTACAGCTGTGTGTGTGGACCGTCGAGCAGAGACAAGCAAACTTCCAATCAGGCGTGGTCTCGATGGGGATGTTATTACTTTGCCTGGAATGTTCCACACTATCACTTACTTATCTAGCTTGCATTTATTCAATTCAGAGAGTCATTATTACTCAAATATTACTTGTAAAAGGCACATTATTACAGATGTGACTTGTATCTCGCCCTGGTGGCGTGACGTGCTTATGGTTTGTAAAGCGCTTTGGGTGCCTATTAGGTGGAAAAGCGCTCTATAAATAAAAATTCTTCTTCTTCTTCTTCTTCTTCTTCTTATCACCCTGGAGACAAGCAGGCATTATGCACCGTTAAAGGAAAAATATTATGCATTTTTGTGTATTGTTGTTGGCCTTTAAAAGTCCTCTTGAGTACCTTAAGTTTGGCATCTCAAGTTTTAGAACAATAAAAAAAAAAAAGTTCATTAAAAAAAAAAATCTATATCTCTGCTGAGTTTATCTCTACTGGTTGCATAGCTTACCCAATCCAAACATGTTATTATCTGAGCGTTTTGTGAAGAAATGCGATGTGATTATACGACAGAAATGCTCAGAATGAGTCTGATGATGATTTAAGGACTTAAAACAGCCAAAGATTCTCTGACAAGTGACGTCCGTTATTGGAAAAATGTCAGTCGTCGAGGGAATTCAGCAGGGTGTGTTTTTGACGGTCGGAGGGGAGAGGATTTTCTAATCAGCATTCATCAAATAAGTGTGAATGAAACTAAATGCAACTCCGGGTATGTTTTCAATGATGAAACAATGTTAGAATGGGGTTAAAAGCTCAAGTTTTTCCGATAACTGGCATAATTTATCTGAGAATATTCTGCTGCTTTTAAGTTAAATCATCGCCGGAGCATTTCTGCCGGCTAATCACAATCACTGCAACTGCTGTCCTTTGAGTAAAAAAAACATTTTAACTAACTTGTGCTAGCGCTATGCAGCCAGCAGATTATTAGTTATTTTTGTTCTAAAACATGAGATGCTAAACTAAAGGTTCTTAAGAGAATGTTTAAAGGCCAATAACAATATAAAAAATGCATAATATTTTTCCTTTAAATAATCAAATAGTGGCACGGACACTATTCCCAACATTATGTACCACTTTTTTTAAACTAAAGGTCTGATTTGGTTATGTTTGTGTGCGGCGGTATCTTTGCAATCAAAAACAGGCTGAAAAACACTGATACAGACTACAGTGTGATAGAAAAATAGGTAAATATCTGAAATGTATCCAGCACCGCTTTGAAATTAGAATAAAATAAATGTGACTTTTTACTTATCACCTCTGCCTTCACACAAAAGGCCATGTCTGAAATCCTGTCAAGTCACTCCAGTATAATGCCAGTGTTCTCTCTGAAGGTGCTGTGTCACGTCGCCTTCCTTTGAAACAGAACCATGAATAAGGGAGCGGGAGCGAGATTAGCGCGGATTAGGGAGGATTTTATGAATGAGGCCGGTTTCAAAGCTTTGGTTCGGGTCTATGTCTGTCCTGGAGGCTTATAACTACAACTTAATCGGCCGTATTGTTTTCTATGCAAATACAAAACACTCAAAGGAGCTATTGTTTTGTCTGTAAGATGTAACCTACTTGTATTTGTCAGCTCATCACTTTGACACCACTATTGCAGACCTCAAAGGATTTCTGCCGTCTTTCAAGTTATGACACTCACAGCTGTTTCTTAAAGGACACACATTCTGCTACAGTGACTTTTTTGAGCTTTTAACCATGTTTAACAATGTTCCGTCATCAAAAACACACCTGGAGTAGCATTCAGTTGCATTCGCGCTGTTTTGAGGAATGTTTATTCAAAAATCCTCTCCCTCCGAGCATCAAACACACTTCCTGCGGACCTCCCTTTATCCGTGATGTATTTTCTAATCATCTACTATGTCACTTATCTGAGAATATTCCGTCGTTTAAGTCCTTAAATAATCGCTAGACTTGTTCTGAGCATTTCTGCCGTCTAAACATGATAACTGCTGCAGCAAATCCGCACAATAACGTCTTTTCAGCGCTAACATTACTAGATTGTATATTGCGCCGGCGCCATCTGCTGGCTGGATGCACTCAGTCAGTGTAATGTCATACTGGCAGATAAAAAAGTAAAAAAAAAGATGAATAAGTAACTTTATTGTTTTAAAACATGAGATGGCAAATTAAAGGTACTCAAGAGCATGTTTAAAGGCTAATAACAATATGAAAAATGCAGGATATTTTCATATTTCTTTAAGCTTGTAAACACAAAAATAAGGCCTGTTTTAGTTTTAGAATGTAAACAAAAATGAGTATAGCGTATGTATGGCAGATTTTAGAAGAGTTTAAAAATGCCATCAGTGTCCGAATAATTCAATTTGACTAACATTTGAATCCAATTTATTGACAAAATGCCTTCTCAGTGTGTAATGCAGGATAGAAAATGAATGAAATGGGACCATGCAGTAGAATTGGTAGTTGCTGAGTTGAAACGGTCAAAAACAAGCAGCCGGCATTTTGATCCTGGAGATTCTGCAGATGAAAATTACATTACTGAAGTGCCTCTGGGCAAGGCACTCCACAACAAACATTTGAAACATTCAGTTACATGTCTCTGGCAGACGTGTGTGCCCCTTTAAATACTTTATGAGTTTCAATTTCAACACTTCCAGCCTCAAGTGCAGCACAATACAGGGGAATTCGAACTTGCACAAACCAATCTGTACAGACCCTTCCTGAGCTTGTAAACAGAACACCTGCATTCCATTAGCTGTTTCTGTTGTATACACTAGCTCCAATGCATCTTCTATGGGATAAAACACAAATTATGAAAAACAGGGCAGTTTTAGTGACTGACAACAGCTCGACCACATGCGAGCAACACCAGAGCTTTGTTACAAAAGATATTACCGCATGTAGCATTGTTTTGCATGGATTATTAAGCATTAATTGATGGATGAATGGATTATTTATGAGCATCAGATTTGTGCTAACAGATGTGCTAATAACCACATAAATGATCATTTGTTAATTCTTACATTATTCTAGACAATAATACACCATAGTGGGCCACAAAATGTTTGACAATTTAGTTTATTTCATTAAGCACCACAGAATTCGGCTTAGTGAACTTAATAGAGCTGGAAGTTTGATGTTTAGAGATTTATGCTCCGGACAAGTAGAACAGGCTCCAGGACGCCTTGATGGCTCATTTCCTCTTGAGCGGGGCGGATCGGGCGGTCTGTGGTGTTTTCACTACACAAAAGTGATCCCTACTTAAGGGGGTCGTGAGAAGTTCACATTAGACCCATGGATCGGTTTAGTGCAAGAGGATTGAACGAAAGAGAACAAGAGAGAACGCAAGAGAGAACAAAACGCAAAAAGCCAATATAAAGTCAACATAGCCATTCCTCACCAAAGACTTGATCTTGTGAAAAACCAGCCTATTTCCAGCGACAATAACTCATTTGTTGAGCTGACAAACACGGCTTTAGACACGTCAAAATGCCATTTAAGTTATGATAGCAAAATATTTTAAAAATTGCAGTAAAAGGTATGATCATTTCAGCCAAACAACCATTTGCTCTCTACAAAGATCACTAAAATGAATGGGATAGACATTTATATTAGTACCAACTATAAACACATTACTCCTGGAAGGGTCATTGCAACTTCAACTAAGTACATAAAAGTCCATGTTTGCCTTGGATAACTAAATTTAAAGATACATCTTAACTGAATGGCTCAAGTTGATACTGACATTTGCTTTGTGACACACCTTTATGCAGCAACTCTTCAAAACAAGTCTTTATGTCCTTTGTGCCTCACACCACTTAAACTGCCACCGTGTTTTAACTTTGTGACTTTATCTCCTGACTGTACTTAGTGCTGTTTTGCTCGGCACTTGTTATGAATATTACATGCCCCACTGCCTCCTAAAAGACTGAGCCGATTTGTGCTGGTGTGAAATTGACCTCCATCTTGTTTTTGCTGAACAAGCCTCGGAGCTACATTCAGATGAGGGAAACATTAAAGTTAGCGCTGGAGTTTACAACCCGATAAATAACAAGCACTCATGAAAAATAAAACTGCTCCTCGTTCAGTTTGATCGCAGAATAAAAAGGTGGATTTATGAACTGTCAGCGCTCTCTAAAAACAAGCTCAGCCATCTGATTTGAGCAGGTTAGGATAAGTTAAGATGATGTAAGTAACACAGAGGGTACATTGCATTGTTGATACACATAGTTTGAGTCTATCCGAACAAATTACTGAGAGAAAATTACAGACCTGAGTAGTGAGTTACATTTACACTGTTAGCTCCAGCGTTTTGCACATTCTAAAAAGTTACAAGACAATAATGTAGCCTGCAGTTAAAAACAGTTTTGCAACAGGTTCCTGCTCTGCAGCAAAGGGCCGAGAAACAACAACATTCACAATGAGAAAATACACTACAAAGCACTGAATACTCACTCACTCTACAGTTTTTAAGTCAGTGACAACAAGTGTAGCTTTTAGGTATTTTCTAAATGTCCCTGCTTGTCCTCAATAACAGCAGGACGTTATTTCAGAGCCTGGTGCAGATGTGGAAGAATGACCTCTGTCCAAAAAGTTCCGAAAGGAGGCACCTGGAGCTGCTCCTGTGAACGCCATCTAGTGGGGACACACTACTTTTTATCTGAAAGTAAAACATTCCCTTTTGTATTGTTTTCAAGTGTTCATTTTTAGTTACTTGTTTGCCTTTATTAAACCAATTTAAATCCACTGAGATTTAGATCTCTTTTGTGAGGATGACCAAGCCAAAGATCACAAAACACAAGACACATTTTACATAGAGACACTAGAATAAGAGCATTGCAAAATCACAAGAAACATGCATTCAGAGGTTTGTTTGTGCCTCTAAATTGTTGGATGTTCTTGTATATATTTGTTTTGTTTTAATAACCCCTTAGAGGAACCAGCGCACAGAGTTTAAGTTCAGTTCGTAGAGTTTTCCAAGCTTCCCCAAATGGTAAGGCAATGCAAGTTTATTTGCAGAGCACAATTCGTACACAAGGCAATTCAAAGTGCTTTACACAACAGGAAAAATGTATTAAAATCACAAAACACACTCATACAGAATCATTTAAAAAACACTTTTAAAGAGAAGATAAATCTCAGATAAATCTGTCAGTGGTATGCACGTCTAAATCTGTGCAGCGGTGAATCCAGCCAGGAAGTCCACAACAAATTTTAAAAGATCTCCATGTAGATGTAATGTAATGTGATGCAAATCAGATCTGAGGAGCACTTTAAAAACACATGCAATAAATGATAATGCTTAAAGCCATACTGTAGAACGTTCCTGGTGAAGCTAAAACATATCCATGGAGACAAGCACGTGGCGGACCCCCAACCAGAAAATAGGTCCAAACTGTTGAAAAATGTTCCGACAACAAGCCATATTTTCGAGGATTACGGTTTGCTCAAACTTTAAAAAACTGCTGACAAAAGTGTGTTCAGAAGCTGTGGAAGATTACATGTTGCTGAAGCCTTTTCTGTGCTGAGGTTACGACGCCCCTCTGACACATTTCAACCTTTCCTGTATTGAGTTTTTGGAGAGAGAGGGCGGGTGACTGACAGGTTATCCTCTCCTCCTGATGAGACCGAGACCGGAAAAGTGTTGGTGAAGAGCCGTGAATGGGCAGATAAGACGTGATGGGTTTGAGGTTTTGTCGGAGCTGATCTTTCGACGGATCGGATGTGAATGCATCGTCAGTTCTGGACCAAAGACAGACGCAGAGGGACAGGTCGGCATTTTATCTCTAAATGTACTTCAGGCGATACAACAGAAGATTTTGAGCGTCTGACAAGTTCCTTTAAGGTTTGGAACTTCCTGGTAGTGCATGGTTCTCAAACTGTTATTCCTTTGAGTCCTTTGCAGTTCTTTGTTCCTTTAACTGTGCTATTTTTGCTTTATTCCAGCATTATAATTAAGGCTAAGTGTAGACAGGTTTCCCGTTGCGTTTAAGCCTTGGTCTACTCGAAATGGTACTTGGAAACTAAATATCTTATGAGGTATTACTTGATTTTTAGATGAAGAAAGGTATTTATCCATTATCGACTTTTCTTCAGAAAGTTTACACTTTACTGTAATGAGTTAAATCCACCTGTCGCTCTCAAAGCATGACACAGGTTGACTAACACAAGGAGTGTTTGTGGAAAAGAGTCTGTGTCTAAGCACAGAGCTGCACTGAACAGAAAATGCGTGCATATCGACTTGGCAATTTCACAGAAAAAGCAGATTATCACAGGGATGAGATCATATGTATATTGTGCATAGAGACTTTCAAAATACTGTACATGTTTGACCGAGTAAAGGTATAAATATGATGACTGACAGCTTCTAGATGGAGACTATTACTAAAGTTTGTTCTTTTTTAACTGTTTTATTTAATTATGCCCGTCTTTGTTATAAAAAGTATTTTCGTATGTGTTCTAGATTCTGTATCAGTTCTGTTCAGATAATGATTAATCGATTAATTGTTGCTACCCTAGTACTCAATCGCCAAAACAGCCTTGTTTTTATTTCGTTATTTAAGGAAAAGGATAACAATGCACATTTAATGAACATTTTAACAAACGTAAATATGCCAGACTATAGCCTTAGGCTAATATCCACCTGCAGAAAGATAAGAGCATACACACAGTATTTACCCAGCACACTTCAGTTGGACAGAGACAGGAAAACAAGGATTGATCGTGTCTGTACAACTACAAACATTCAACAATAAACAAGCCGGAGAGTGACAGACAACAATTAGACCACATATCTGTATTGCACACACCCTTACATTGCACTAATCCCTATTGCACAATCCCTTACCCCCTTTTTCATGGTTTTCCATGTTTGGAGGCTAATGCTAATGCTAATGAGCAAATGTATAGACTGGTACCAGCCTTTAGAATGCAGGCATTCTCTGTACAAACACAGGAAGGTTCTACACTTAACCAATCCTGCTTTATAAGTTTTGTTCTGTGGCCGACACTTGCCATATTATCATGCCCATCAGTCTCCACTGCGGACCTCTTTGGACTTGTACAGATTCTTTTGTGTTTTGTCCTCCTTTTGAGCTGATTATTTCAACATGTGTGATGTTTTAGTGCATTTTTGGAGCTATTCTGATGCAATGCCTTAGCAAGACGCCTGATAACAGCCTGTTCTTGTACTTCAAAGTGAAAAGGGAAACTAGTGCAGATTCAGTGAGCGAAAACACATTAGAACAACATGACAAAAGGCCAGAACAACGCAACAAAGCGTGATTTCGATGGACAGAAAGTTTTAATCTCTGCTCAGCAATTGTTTTGTTTGTTTTTGAATGGTTCATTACCACACGATTGTTCAGAACAGAATGGAAAATACAATAGTGCTTGACTCATCAAGGTCTAAAGAGCGTATATTTGTACGTTCAACCTTGAAGACTGTAATTCGTTGTACCAACTTTTTCACCTGAATGTCAAAAATTACTGAGACATTTCTGAGTAAACTGAACATCAGCCGAGATATTTTTAATGATGCTGAAATAATATTAGTTTACATCCCGTTAGTTTGAGTCTGGTAAGGTGTATGGACAATAAAACATGAAGAACACGTCTGGATTACCACTTGATGATGTCACAATGTGGAATAGATGGTTTTCAGCACTGTAGAGATTGATTACATAACTCCAAGTATGTGAGGTTTTGATGTGGAAATGGCATTAATCGTGATTCGTCGTCACATCTCAAAGAATTCTAAGTAATGTTAAACCAAAGGGAATTTTGAGATGCTAATGACTAGCATCTACACAAACAGTTGTTGCACTTTGTTTACTTTTGTATATTGTTTTGGTTAATTTCTATTTATGGTTTCAAACAAGATGCAGGATTTTACCAATCATGTTTGATGATTAACAATCTCAATCTCTGTATAGTTTCATGAATTTAAAAGTAAAAGAGCAAAAAAGTTCGACTCCCAGGCGGTGGAGTGTCTTTCTGAGTGGAGTTTGCATGTTCTCCTTATGTCCTAACGCTAAAAGCATGTGCATGTGCTCCTCTCAAAATGGGATTACAAGTTTCAGCAGAACTATGCTGGTTATGAAACGGTAAAGTAATAAACTTAAACAAGAACTAAGTATTAAATGTTTTTGTAAGTCTCTGTGATGATTAAATATGTATTTTGGGGGCATTTGAAGCCACGTTGTCTCCCCCTGCTGTCTCTGAGCAGAAAACCAGGCTTGAGTCATTGACGACACTGACCTGAAAAGAACTCTCCTGGGAAACTCTGGCCAATTTTTTATACTTGGCAATGTTTTGTAGATGATTATACTGTAATATAAATTAGGAACAGTCTCCCTGAAGATGTGAGACAGGCCTCCAATCTGACAATGTTTAAATCCACGCTAAAAACTGTTTTGTTCAGAGACTGAAAGATTTATCTCTTGATTTTAATGCAGTTTTTCCTGTTGTGTAAAGCACTCTGAATTTCCTTGTGTACAAATTGTGCTCTACCAATAAACATGCCTTGCCTTACTTCCATTTCATTTTTAAAGGGTAAATAGTATACATTTTTTGTATTATTAGCCTTTAAACATGTTCTGGAGTACCTTTAATTTGCCATCTCATGTTTTGAAACAAAAAAAAAGTTTCTTATTTATTCTATGACATGGTGTTGTCAGCCTGTATGACACTTACTGAGTGCATCCAGCCAGCAGCGCAATCTACAATCTAGTGAGGTTAGTTGTCAACAAAAATTATTGTGTTTAGACGGCAGAAATGCTCTGAACGAGTTTAGTGATGATTTAAGGACTTAAAACAGCAGAGCATTCTCTGATAAGTGACGTATGAAGTCTGAAAATACGTCTGAAAATCCTGGAAGTTCGGTAGGACGTGTGTTTGACGCACGGAGGGGGGAGGATTTTCTAATAAACATTCCTCAAAACAGCGTGCATGCAGCTGAATTCTACTCCAGGTATGTTTTTGATGACGGAACATTGTTAGAACATGGTTTAAAGCTAAAAAAAAAAAAGTCACTATAGCAGCTTTTGGGTCTGTTTTCTGACTGTGTATTTTCACATTGGAGCTGCAGGGGGAGCTGTATAGCTGAAGTTACCTATGCTTTAAAGATGCACTATGTCACTTTTTTCTCTTCTCTTCGTGGAGATGTTATTGCTTTACCTGAAATGTTCTACAATGTCCCTCATTCCTCCTGGAGTTGTAATGTAGCTCTGTCAGATTGACTTTCAGATAGATGTTGAAACGTCTTGATTTTAAAACATTGTGCAGATGACTTCCTCTGATTATTATTATTTTTTTTTTTCTATTTTAAATGTATGTGTTTTTTATAGCAGAAAAATACATTGACCCTCCACCAGGAAAGTTACATAATGCACCTTTAAAAACTCAGTTGTTAGGGTCACATCTTGTATATGTGGTTATAGAAGTTTATTTTTAGCACTGTCCCACATCAAAAGTACAGAAGATGCATGATGGGTAATGATGCCCGGTGGTTGCCGCGGTGACGGATAAGAATGCTGTCGGTTTCCACGGTGATGGATGAGCGCGAACACCTCTGGTCATTTATTAAAACCTTACCTTTCCCCAGCATCACTGAATTAAGGCAGTATCAGTAAAGACTCGTGCTGCTAAATTAATAAAGAGAATGTCAGATAAATGCTACGGAGGGTTTTACATTCCCAAGGACGTTCACTCGTGTTGATATTTCACAGCCTGATTTAGGCTTATAAAATCATGCTCGCGTCAAATATTGTTTGCAATACACTGAAGGGTAAAGCTTTAGATGACATTTGGTTTTACAGGCCGTGTCGAGTCTCCTGTCAGGTCCAAGCTTGTGTTTAAGCTTCTTCTGTGTCCTGAGCAGAGCATTCACCCATCTGTGTGAATAGTTTGGGAGTGATTGGAGGTGATGTTTGTGCAAACTGGCAGCCACTTCTCTGTCGGCTGGTTGGTAGAGGCAGGATGACCCGCGCCCCTCGTCCCGGTTTATAGTCCCGTGTTTTCAGGATTCAATTGCCACGGCGATTGTTGTTGTCCTCGGTCCCAATGATGAGGTTCGTTCTTTTGCTGTCTGATATGAAAAAAGAAAGAAGAAAAAACATACAACAAAATGAACCTCACTGGACTGATGTGTTGTATCGTTGTTAAAAATGTTCTATGTGACCTGTCAAGAGGAGGGTTCACCACCCGTTTCCTCCATGGAGATGCCCTTGCTTAGCCTGGTATGTATGGTATAACATTATTTATCTCCATTTGATTCGGCCCAAACCTGCAGAGAGGCAATAGTAGAAAGCATGTTTTTCAAGACACTTCAGCAATAAACACATCTATAATTGATCAAAAGGACAAATATTATGCATTATTTTTATTGTTATTGGCCTTTAAACAAACTCTTTAGTATCTTTACTTTGACATGTCATATTTTAGGACTAAAAATAAAATGTTTTTACAAAGACAAATTTAACTTTATCAATGCCTCGGGAGATGCCATATTAACTAAGCTGTGGCTCCATCTACTGGCTGCTGACACAATTACACATACTTGTTTATCCATATGTTGTTTAAAGCAGCAGTCCAGAGCTGTGACGCAGTTGTAATGGTCGTGATTAGACGTCAGAAATGTTCAGAGCGAGTCTGGGAATGATGTAAGGACTCAAAACAGCAGATTCTCAGATAAGTGATGTCAGTTTTTGAAAAATGTTACACATCGAAAGAATTCAGAACAGAGTGTTTTAGATGGTTGGACGAGGAGAAGATTTTCAAACAAGGAGTCATCGAAGTTTGAATGAAGCTAAATGCTACTCCAGGTATGTTTTTGATGATGGAACTGTCACAGTTTTAATTTTATTTTGTCATGTGTGTTACCTCTGTGTGTTTTGAGTATTACTTCCTGTGTTGAGTGTGTATGTGTTTCAGCTGTGTCTGTGTTGTGCATTTAAACCCTGCCCTCCCTAATCCACTGTTGATCCATTGTCAGTGTCATGTTTTGTTCCTGTGTGTTTCAGGTAGTTTCTATCTTAGATTTTGTTTATTATCTGGACTTGATTATTTGCAGTCCTGACTTTTGGGTCCTTCTTTTGTTTTAAACATGACAGGAACAATGTTAGAACATGGCTAAAAGCTCAAAAAAGTAAATGTTGCATATTTCTCGTTAAATTCTAGAAACAAAAGTTTAATGCCATGCTGTGGAGCATTTTTGTTAAAGACCAACACTTGGTTAACAACCAAGTGATGTATCCCCACCAGAAAAGTTACATATTGCACCTATAAGTGGCCATGTTTCTTACAACATTAATTCACAAATGCATTCTTATTTGGATGAATAGGAAAAATACATAGATATAAATATAACCTACTCCCTGGGGATTTCCCCATTGTGATTCTCTTATTGTAACTTATATCTGTGGCATTGCTGTATTTAGGTCTGTTCTGCCGCCCCAAAAATTTCAGTTTGCTCATGTTTTCACAGTTTTATCTTCGGCTGTGGCTTGTATTTTGCTCTTTTTGTTTACCCGTTTTACAGCAGTTTGGAACCACCAATGCCAAGAAAACGGTCAGAAATACATGCACATATTATCAGAAGTGAGCGAGTCCATTGTCCAAACCAGCGCTGCATTTTAGAGGAAAGTGTGAGGACTTTTTTGCATTGATGAAACAAAAGGTGGAATGTAATTTTGTTTGTTTCGGAGCGGCCTGACTCACCTCTTTTTGGCAAAACTCGGGGGATAGCTGCACACACCACTCAGATAAAAAAATGAAAAATGACACAGCGGCAGACCTAAAGAGCAAACAGTGGAGAAAATATCAATTCTGACTCCAACTTTGTATTCAGAACAAACAAAGGAGTCTGCTGCTGTCTACATTTCAACTCCAGTTAAAGAAGGAAAATATGGTTAACTTTGATGGCCGTGAAAGGACAGTTTTAAGTACATTTAAGCTGTGTTCATACTTCCACACACCACATACAAATGAGGAATAATCCAAGACCAAACTAAGGGTGCACTCACACTTTTAATCACCATATCGACATTGGGACTAAACCCGGAAGTAATTCAGGACTAAATCAGCACTGGAACAGGACCAAGCCAGATCTACATTAGGATTTAAACTAACTCGGTCACCTCTTCAGTTCTAGTATTTATTAGTTGTTTTTAGTACATTTATTCACATTTTAGCTCTTCCTTGACTAATTTCTTTGTTAAAACTGCTGTGGGAATGCCATACTTAAAGTGCACATGACAGGTTTTTATCATTTTCCAATTTTGACTTTATTTGGTGTTAATACGTGTTGTAAATATAAATGATAGTTTTACACCAATCAAGTAGCCGTTTGTGCAGAAAAATTGAAAAATATGTAGAAAGTTACAGAAAGTAAACAAATTGATGACGTCACACTGGAGAGAGGTTTTGCATAATTCACACAAAAGAAACTACTTTTTTGACAATTTAAACATTAATTCAACAAAGTAAAGATGTTCACATGTATTTTCATTTGTCAAAAAAAAAAAAAAAAAGTGACTTTAGATAAGTTTTACCCCAACTTTACAACCAGGAAGTGAAATTAAACACCCAAAAAATTGCTAAACTGGGATAAAATGTGTAAAATATTTTAGCAAACTGTGAAATATATGTATCTTAACTGCATTTTAGTCAAATGAGAAGTCCAGCCTGTCGTACACATTTTAAGACCAGTTGCAGCCCAATTTAGCCCTGGGATAGTCTTGTTATAGATCTGATTTAGATCTGGTGGTACTCCAACAGCCAAATCTTTTTCTGCAATGTTACTTGGTGTAAAAGGTAGGAACCACAGGTCTAGCCAAGGACACAAAGGCAGGATTCTCATTCACCACTTTGTTTACATTTTCATGAGCCTGTGATGAATAGCGCTGTGGATCAAACATCAAAAAAATGAAGCGTTAGCAAAATCATTAAAGCCGCTTGTGTACCAGCTTGCAAAACACTCATTGAGATGCATTACCAAAATGATATTTAAAAAGTAACCAAAAGAGTAGGGGAAACCCCTCATAAGCTGCTTGGTGACTGATGGTTAATACATTTATCACACTACAGAGTCTCTATTCTTTTGAAAGAGCACTACGTTTAGAAGTTAGCGTCTTAAGCCCTATTCAGAGGGGATTAGTTTTACAAGGACGTGTGTAAAGTGTAAATTACCTCACGCTGACTCAGCCCCTTGATCCACACTTTGCACCAAAAGAACCTAAACTTTTCTAAAAGAGCCTCCATACCTGGTTCCTGGTTGCCATGACAGCGGTGTTTTACTTTTTAACTGTAGAAAAACGAATCGCTATAAGTTCCAATACATGGACAAAAAACAGCCCAAATCACACACGTGAGAATCCATACAAAACTAAAAATTAAGATTTAAACTCTGCTCTAACTCGGTCACCTCTTCAATTGTTGTAATTATTTAATTTAGAGTACATTTATTTACATTTTAGCTCTTCCTTGACTAATTCCTTCGTTAAAACCGCGAAGGGAATGCAGTATTACTACTTAAAGTATGTATGACAGTTTTTTTTTTTTTTTTTTTTTTTTTTTAATTATTTTCCAATTTTGACTTTAATACCTATAGGCAACATAAATTATAGTTTTACACCAATCAAGTCACAGATCACACACATGAGCATCCATACAGGACAAAAATTACATGAAGACCTCTGAGATATTTAGCTGAAAATTGTGGACATTTATTTATATTTTCCCAGACTTGGACAATCACATGGGACAAGTGACTCAGACAGCGTTGGTTATTATTACAATTTACCCAAGGTCCCTGGGTAAAACTAATCCCATCCGAACAGGGCTTTAAATCTCCATTGGTTTAACATTAGACTGACTGAGAAAATTATGAGATGGGACAACACAATGATGAGCTCTATGCAAGTGTTTTTGGTTGATTTTCAACAAAAAGGGAGTGTGACTCTCTGAAAAGCACTTGAGTAACGCTAGCTTGTAATTTGAGAAAGACTTGTTTAACAGCACAAATAGCTGGTGTGGATCCATTTAAAGCAGAACTAAGTAACTTCAGCAACAGAGCTCCCCCTGCAGATTTCTTGTGAAAATACACTGCCAGTGAAAAGACGCAATAGCTTTTCCCCCCCTTCTTTTTTACTGAAATAAGGAAGTACAATTACACACAAAAACATTTCATGTCGCCAAATATAAAAAATAGAGCCAAGGATTCTCGGCAGGTCGGCGTCAGGAAAGTTGCAAGGCTAGTTTTCTGCACAGAGACAGCAGGGGGCGACAATAGGGGCTTCAAACGCCCAAAAAATACATTTGCAACTACCAAACGGACTTCTAATGAGGTAAAAATGTTACTTACTTCTGCTTTAAATTGGTTATTTGTGGTCATATTGTGTTAAAACAAACCTCCGATTAAACTCTAACTTGTGTAACCGAGCAGTGCCTCCGGTTAGCTTCACCTCCCAAAGCAAAGTTGATCTCATCACGCGAAAAGCACCAATAAATAACATATTGCCGATCTCCAATTGGTCTTTTCGCAATGCAGCGTGGCTCGTTTGCCGCGGCGTCCATTTCCCCTTCACTGCACCTCTTCTACCTTGTGTCCTTTGCTAACCCTGTCCTCATGTGGCTTTGATCCCGGGCGTCTGCTGCTTATTAAGGACAAATAGGCCTGGGCCACTACAGGTAAAACTCATCACTGTGTCTGAGGGCGGACCGGGGCGAGGGGTGAACAAACAGTCACTGATGAGAACGCTGCCTCCCTCTCTACTTTTTTCTGTCGATCTTCCTTTCTCCTTCCCCCTCTATTTTCTCCTCCCTTTCTTTCGTTTCTCTCCTCGCTCCTCTCTCTCTCCGGTTTACTGCAGACGCAATCACTTCAAACAAGGAGCCATTGAGGAGAGCGCAATCATCAATTTACCAGAAAAAAAAAGCAATAATAGTAATAACAGTGCACTTTATAATCAGGGCTAAAATAACAGTCGAGGCAACGCATGGACAAGTGTGAATTCTTTATGTGAAATAATAGGTGTATTCTTGTTATTCGTTGTTAATCATTGCCTTTTTCCGATTGAATTCGTCTGTCTTATCTTTATGAAGGTGTAACATATCCCCTCTAGTTGCCTGGATATGAGACTCGATGTTGGTTCGTTTATTGATATTTTTCCACTGCATCGTGTGTAAGGATAGCAAATATAAGTGCATTTGCTTTGGCTATCCATATTTAGAACTTATAAAATCCACAATAAGCTGAATGTGTCCATGCTCCCGGCTCTGACAATTTGCTAAATGTCCTCCCTGTGCTTCTCAGCTATTTCAGGCTTTACTGTCCAATCCGCTAAAGCATACGAGCCCAAAAAAATTGTTTAAAAAAAGATTTCTACCTTTGACATCGCAATACGGATCATACGGAGTGTTTTCTGAGGATCAAAGGCGAGAGGATCTTGTAAACAGGATTGATTGGTTTGAATTAAGCTAAATACAACTCCAGTTTGTTTCTGATGACATAGTTAGAAGCTCGGTTAATTATTGTCAAGCGTTTGATGACTGACTGACATTTTAATCTACTAAAAGTCTGATTATACTCTCTTGAAATTATATTTTATGCTTCATCCCAAATGTAACTCACAAAACCAAAGTCACATTGGCTCATTCACTATGCAGCATGTCCCTGTCTGAGATTTAAACAGCTGTTAACCGTGTTTATAGCAGCGGGTGTAAAATATGGAGGAGTGAGGTGAACCAGGGGACCGAAGACTCCAGATGAGCTTATTATCATAAAACAGAGAACTACTGGATATTATTTATGCAACACAA
Organism: Rhinogobius similis; assembly: GCA_019453435.1. NCBI lineage: Eukaryota > Metazoa > Chordata > Actinopteri > Gobiiformes > Gobiidae > Rhinogobius > Rhinogobius similis. Next base: position 10,191,924 of record CM033635.1, on the reverse strand, counting down.
TGAAAACTTTAAATAGAAGAGCAAGTGGAATAAGATGCAAATTATATTGAATTGTCTATGCAAGCTTGGTGACTTTGCCCAAGCTTTTATGGACTTCCAGACCAAATGAAAATGAGACTAAAGTCGAACTCACAACCTACGTAGCAAGAGAAGGATCCAGGCTAACCACTCTGCCACAGTAACGCATGGACACTTGACTGAACATTGGTAAACACATGCTGGAGCAGAGGCTGTTTGTGCTGTAGTTGTGATTCAGTGCAGTGAGCCCAGAGCAAACACACTTTCTGACCAGGTTTATCAGTTTAAGATCGCCAAAACAAACCAGCAGACCCTCTCTGGTCCAGGATTAACTGATAAGTCCACTCCAGACGTTAACTGTGTGTGTTTCGTGTGTCTGAAATAACCGGACCACGACATACTAGCGCTCTGTGACTTTTCTGCTGGACAAGAAATGACTGTTGCTTATAGAAAAGGTTGCCGTCCGGTTGTCATTTTCAATCTAAAGGTTCTGGTTTGCAGTTATAGCTATTTTTAAACTTTTTGAGTCATCTTAAGTTGCCAGTGTTAACTTAAACTTTGTTCAGACATGCTGGAGTCCATCTGACCAAGGTCAAGGACTCTGTTTATGATGTCCTTTAACTCTGAGACCCGGTTTGAGCTGGAAAACCACTGATACTTGCTGTTTTCAACCGATGCTGCTAATCCTCTGTGGCCTTGCTCTAGTTACAAAGTGTTTGTCATTCTGCGTCCTGCCTCCGCATTTGTGTATAAGTGTGTCTATTCTGCCTGTGATTGTACATCGAGCAGCGAGAGACTCTCTGTGAGGGACAGACGTCATTTGCTCTGAACACCTAATGTTACAGACTCACTTCTCTTTGTATTTTATTGTTTAACTTGTGTTTGGAAATCCACGACGTGTGAAATGTAAACCGCTCTGATTTTGTTATTCTGATTGCCCAGTTTTGTGTTGATGTATCCTATTGCTCTCTGGTAACCTTCACATCACAGTCTCTGGCCATTCTGCCATTTTGTTCTCTGGTGGCTTCCATGTCAGTTGTTTACCTGCATTGTCGTGGGACCCTATTGTTTAGTTAGACTTTCCCTCGCTGTTATTTACTTGCTAAATCTTTGGTTGTTCTGTCCTATTGTACTCTGGTAGTCTCTTCCTCACAGCTATTTAGTTGCATAGTATTGGATCATTCTACCCTATTGTCCCTATTGCTCTTGTTGAGTCTCTCTCTCACTGTTAGTTGCCAGCTAAAGCTTGGCCCATTCTACCTTATTGTTCTTTACACATGTCCCTCACAGTCTTTCTACCCGATTATGCTCTGTTGGTATCTTGCTCACAGGGTCATTCTACCCTATTGTTCTCTGGTAGATTGTCCTTCAGTTGCTTACCTTCTAAGTCTCGGCTTGTGCTGTGAGTTCTACTATTGTTCCCCACAGTTGTTTACCTGCTGTGAGTCCCACTATTGTTCCCCACAGTTGGTTGCCTGCTATTGTTCCCTACAATGTTTTACCTGCTGTGAGTACCGCTATTGTTCCCCACAGTTGTTTACCTGCTGTGAGTCCCACTATTGTTCCCCACAGTTGGTTACCTGCTATTGTTCCCTACAATGTTTTACCTGCTGTGAGAACCGCTATTGTTCCCCACAGTTGTTTACCTACTGTGAGTCCCACTATTGTTCCCCACAGTTGGTTACCTGCTATTGTTCCCTACAATGTTTTACCTGCTGTGAGAACCGCTATTGTTCCCCACAGTTGTTTACCTGCTGTGAGTCCCGCTATTGTTCCCCACAGTTGTTTACCTGCTGTGAGTCCCGCTATTGTTCCCCACAGTCGTTTACCTGCTGTGAGTTCCACTATTGTTCCCCACAGTTGTTTACCTGCTGTGAGTTCCGCTATTGTTCCCCACAGTTGTTTACCTGCTGTGAGTCCCATTATTGTTCCCCACGGTTGTTTACCTGCTGTGAGTCCCACTATTGTTCCCCACAGTTGGTTACCTGCTATTATTCCCTACAATGTTTTACCTGCTGTGAGTACCGCTATTGTTCCCCAGCGTTGTTTACCTGCTGTGAGTCCCACTATTGTTCCCCACAGTTGGTTACCTGCTATTGTCCCCTACAATGTTTTACCTGCTGTGAGTACCGCTATTGTTCCCCACAGTTGTTTACCTGCTGTGAGTCCCGCTATTGTTCCCCACAGTTGGTTACCTGCTATTGTTCCCTACAATCTTTTACCTGCTGTGAGTACCACTATTGTTCCCCACAGTTGGTTACCTGCTATTGTTCCCTACAATGTTTTACCTGCTGTGAGTACTGCTATTGTTCCCCACAGTTGTTTACCTGCTGTGAGTCCCGCTATTGTTCCCCACAGTTGTTTACCTGCTGTGAGTCCCGCTATTGTTCCCCACAGTTGTTTACCTGCTAAGTCTCAGGTTGTGCGACCCTAATGTTCTCTGTAGCCTCTTATTCACCATCGTTTACTTGCTAATTCTGCGTTAGTTCTACCCTATTGTTCTCTGTTAGCCCTTCCCTTCAGTTATTTAGTTTTATCATATTATTCTGTGGTATTTTCTACCTCTCCCTGCTCCTTAAATCTGAGCCCCACAGTTGCTGGGATAGTGTTCATGGCTTTCATCTTCCTGTCATGGGCAACATTGTGCGTAGTTTTCATCATTAAGGGTGTGTTAAATACTATTCCAACAGTGCATCATTTTAAATCTTTCTGAAGCCTACAAATTAAATTTCTACATTCTACATTTCATTCTACATTCTACTTAAATAATATTCTGGATAGCTTGTAAAAAAAATAATAATAATAAGAGCAGAGAATAACAATGTGCATTTGAGTTTGAGTGCTTCTAGATCAGAGCAACAAATCAAAGGTGGTGAGCCTTTTGTCTGCCCTGGGCCAGACTGACATACTTCAGATCAGATCAAAATGCAGCACCTCTATCTTTTTCTTTTTTGTGGGTTTAAATTTCACACATTTGGTTTTAGACTTGACGTGTTGCATGAGCCCTGTCTGGTGTCATGTCGCCCTTAACACGGCGAGTACAGCTCAATCCTCTGTCTCAGTGGCAGGGCTTGTTCTTTTTCTCAATCATCAGAAATTCTTTTGATAAAATTATGTCATGGTACATAACGCTCCTGTTTAAAGGTTTTGTGGCAGAGTGGTTAGGCCCGTGCATGGAGTTATGATCCTCCATTCTTACTGTGTGGTCTATTGAAAACGATAACTGTGTAAAGATAATTGAATGTCTTATGAATGCATGTGAGGTGTGAGTGAATGTTACGTCATTGTACGTGAAATATTAATCTACTTGGATGGGATTAGTTTCACCTCAGTATCGCAGGTAAATTGTAATAATTACGTCTGTGTTTCTTATCCCGTGCGCGTCTTCCGCATTTTACCCACTGTATTTAAAGGTCCCATAACATGCAAAATCGACTTTTCAGAGGTTTTAACCTCCCTTCGGTGCTATTTGGGCCTCGTATGTGTGCCCAAAGTGGTTTTTTGATTGATTCCCGCATGTTTTCGCTAGAGAACTGTCTTTTCCGTCCCCCTCGGCTGAGCAGCAGACGGGGGCTCCTCACAAGGATGACGCGCTTCCCATGGATGACGCGGTGTTTAAGCCACGCCTCCAGGAAGCGCGCAGCCGCAGAATGAAAAGAGCTAATGCTAATGCTACACAGTAATTACACGATGGATACGACAGATTGAAGAGTTAGCTTGTTATTTACCAAACGGTAACGTCCGTCGTCGAGGTACTGGAGCACGTCAAACTCCAGGTCAGATCCAGGACGTAGGACTCAGCACGACGCACCGTCAGGACGGATAAAATGTTTATTCAATGTTTGTGTATCGCTGTTTACCGGAGCACACGGCGCATACGCACTATCTCCGCTCTAGGCTTCGTCGCGGGTTGGGAGGGGGAGGCGCGCGGGTTGGGCGGGGGAGGCAGCCTGCTCTCTGTTCGGGGGGGTCGGATCTCAGAGTGAGCCGTTTGCTTTTGCAAGGAGGGGGGCCAGTCCAAGAAATGGGTGTTTTTTGGAAACTGTTATGTTATGGATATTGCACAACACAAAATTTTATCAACAAAGCCCTTAGAATAGACTGTGTTAAGGGGAAAATAGCAGAATATGGGACCTTTAAGCAAACTCAGCGGTCCTCAGGTGATTTAAAGCAGAACTTCAGCGACAGAGCTCCCCCTGCAGGTTTCTTGTGAAAATACACCGCCAGCCAGTAAGACGCCAAAAGCTTTTTTTTCCTTTTCTTTTTCCTCCTTCCTTTTCATTCGTGTTGAACTGAGATTGTATTTAGAATTGAGTATATTTCTTAGTATCGAATCGAATTTGAAAATTGAGGATCGCGATAACAGTGCTGGGGAGTTAACATTTTAAGAAGCTACAGTTCAAAAAATCAATTCTATATCGGAACTAAAAATATAAATTATGAACTGAGCAATTTACTTATGATAAATGATGTCAAAATGTCGTCTTGCCTGATTCAAACAGAACCCCTTCTTATAAGTCAGCAGTCTCAACAAGAACATCAGTATCAGCTGGAGAAAAAACATCTATTTGTGATCATACCTCGAGTCCGTCTAAGGTTCAAAGTTGGTGGGAAATACTATTATCATCTTCTATTTAACGTGAACAATCAGAAGAAGAATGAATGAATTTTGGCCCCGTTCAAATCCCTGTTGTTTTTGAGCGCGTGTGAGTCTTTGCGCGGCTTTCTCCTCTAATCCTGGATGGCAAGTCTGATGTTATCTGCCAGAATCCACGGGGGGATTGGTTTTATGCAAATGTAGGCTAAATATACGAGAGCGCAGCAAGAGGAGCCGGAGCAGCGGGGAACAGCAGGCGGATCTGCGTCCTGGTGCGCGGAACACATTTGTTTACACATGCGGGTCAGCGAGAGCAGGACACTGTTGCATGAATGGTGTTTAAGACCAGCTGTGAAAACTAGCACCTTGGTTATTGTGCAGACGCGGATACGAAGTCGGGCTGGACAAATAATCGCAATCAAAATTTGAATGCAATTAGCGACCCGCAAAGGCTGCCATTTTTGAAGCGCTATCCTTTTCTCCACAAATTAAATATCCTGTCTTGTTCTGCATAAAAACTGCAAACGCTGTGGTTTGTGGCTTTCACTAACGATTATTGTAATTGTCATCTAGTTAGCGATAATTTTTTTCAGATTACTCGACGAGTATAAAAGTATATTTATACTTTTTAAATGCATTATCAGCCAGATAAAGGTTGAAATGTTGTGACTGAAGACTTCTAGATAGAGAATATTTATGGATAAAGTGTATTATTGATTAAAATCAGCAATAATGTTTTTTTTGTTTTTTCACATTTTGATATAATAATGTCTTTGTTATAAATGGTCTTTTTTACATGTGTTGTAAAGTTTGTAGAGACCAGTTAACAATTATAATTATCAATTTTTTTATAGTTATATATATATTTTTTTTTATAGTCGATTATGTTTTGTAGTCGAATAGTCACAATTTGTCAATCAATAGTTGCAGCCCTACTGTAGTTTAAATCTGGTAGATAGGTTTTGAAATATATGTGACTCTTTTCTTTAATAGTTTGTCACTTCATAGGTCTATTTCAGTCTTTTATTCTGCATTTATCATATTGTTATTAGCCTTTAAACATGCAATTGGGGACCTTAAATTTGCCATCTCATGTTTTGAAACAAAAAAAAAGTGTATTATTCATTAAATGACAGGTTTTATCAGACTTTGTGAAAAGACACTTCACACAATTTGGTGAAGTTAGCTGTCAACATTATGGTGCAGGTGAGCAGCATCAATGATCGTGTTTAGAGACAGAAATGCTCAGAACGAGTCTGGCAATGATTTAAGGACCAGACGATTGTCAGATAAGTGACGTATGAAGTCTGAAAATATGTCCCAGAACCAGGATGTTCAGCAGGAAGTGTTTTTGACACTTGGAGGGGGGAGGATTTTCTAGTGAACATTCCCCAAAACAGCTTGAATGCAGCTGAACACTACTACAGGTGTTTTTGATGACGGAACATTGTTAGAACATGGTTAAAAGCTCCAAAAAGTCACTGTAGCAGAATATGTGTGCTTTAAAGCTGAACTAAGTGACATTGTTACCTTTTTAAAGTCTTTGGAACTGCGTGTGGTGGTTGCATGTGTATTTTCGGTGTGTTTGAAGCTCCCGTTGTGCTTCCCTGACTTTCCTGTGAAGAGTTGTGTTATAAAGGTGTTTTTCGTGGCCCAGCTATTCCTTGACAAACATGCATTAGGCCAAAGCAAGAACATCGCCATGGAGATAACCACGTGATGAAAATGTGCATACGTGCCTTTAAAACTCACAAAATTGTAGTACTTAGAAGCTATCAGCCCGTGTTTTTACTGATAGTTCTATTAGATATTATGACTTTTTGTCCTGATTACTTACTTCATTTGTTTGTCATAGGTTTTCCTCACAAACTACCCATAAAACAGTTAAAGGTTGGGCATTCCACAGGTGTAAATCAGAGCTGACTCTAATGTAACGACCCTGAGTGTGCAGACAATTATCACGTCCAAATCAAATGACTTCATCTGTGCAGCAGGTTAGACTCCTGTCTGCCCCTGTCTCTTCCTGCTCCTGTCTGTATTGTCTGCTCCTGTCTCTGTGTGTCCTCATTGAAGATAATGAGATCTTTGTCTGTCATGAATAATGTGCACTCATTTGTATGCACCTGTCTATTACACTGAATCATTTGAATTCAATTTTGTTAACTAGCTTTTTCTCTTGTGTTTTTCTGTATTACACCATGTACTCACACTCTGTTTCAGCTTAGTTTGAAACTGTTTTAAAACTATATTAGACACATTAGAATTGTATTTCACATTGAATAACTTCTGAAAACTGTTATGCTTGAATATAAGGCTTCACGTGACTAGAAAAATATGATCAGTACGTGCTCCGTCTGCTGGCAACAGTGAAATGTTTATAAAATACATTCCCTTCCCAAGGACATAACAAATAGAATGCTGGTTGCAAAGATCGCTCCAGCAACTAATGTGTTCCTATATGTACAGCACAATCAATAGATTCACTGGTTCCCGGCGCAAAAAAAATCACACCGTTGTCCATTAGTTTCAGAACTCTGAGAAACAAAGACTGTTGCGCACTACAGTGATTAAAGGTGCACTACATGTTTTCTAGTTGAGGATCCGTCATCAGATTTTCTCATAAAATAGCTTTTACTTTGCTCTGAAGGTTTTGCAGTATAGTATAAACTCTTATAAGCTTCATTTATCCAATTAAAGAAGTTTTTATTGTCCAGAGTGTACTTGGTTTGCTGCTTGTTTCCAGGAGATTGCTTGGTTTTATTTCATCTCCAGGAGAACAGAACGTTTCATCCCTGACACCAGCAAACTACATTGTGCCCCTTTTAACAATTTAAAATCAAAATTGTATGTTTTTTGCTTTTTTTTTTGTAGGAAAAAGTCCTCAAAATGTTGCAAATAAGGAAGCGGAAACCCATGAATAGTCTAGTATTTTCCTATTTGTTCTTAGTAATTTATGTTTGATTTGAAAAAGACAAACATGCAAAAAAGCCCCGTTTACCTGTACAAATTCCGGACAGTGAAGGTGACGTGATCTCCCTCTCTCTCCTGCAGGTGGGCTGGTGGGAGAACGGGCACCTGCGTCTTCGGTACCATCCCTGGTCTCGGTACGGATCCTTCCTCAAACCTCTGGACGACGCGCAGCACCTTCGGGTGGTCACTCTGGAGGAGAGGCCCTTCGTCATCGTGGAGCCCGCCGACCCAGGGACCAGCTCCTGCATCAGGGACTCGGTGCCCTGCCGCATGCCCATCAACTCCAGGTACTACACACACCGAACATGTGACAAGACGGGACTGGCTGGAACAACTTTCAATCTCAATATTTCGCCTGATTTCTGACTTCTGAAGTCTGGTTTACTAAAGTGGAGCAAACTTGGTATATAAGAAAATCCTTGCTGATTTTAAAGGACATATATTATGCTATACTATAGTGACTTTTCACCATGTTCTGTCCCCAAAAACATACCTGAAGTTGCATTTAGGTGCATTCATGCAAGTTTTAGGAATGTTGGTTTGAAAATCCTTACCCCTCCAACCATCAAAAACACTTCCTGCTGAACTAAATTAAATTGGGGACGTTTTTTCTGATTTTAGATGTTTTGTCTGCTGGTTTTAAGTCCTTAAATCATTGCCAGACTGACTCTGAGCATTTCTGACGGCAACCCTGTGATAGCTTAGCATACCAACAGAATATCAAACCATTGTGTACACACAACTTAACAGCTAAGTTAATATGGACGCAGTGATAAAGTTATGTTGTTCTTTGTAAAAACATGAGATTTCAATGTAAAGATACAAATAATGTGTGATTTGTATATATATCTTACGGCAAGACGAAGAAAATCCCACTTGAAATAAGACCAAAAAATAAGTAAATAGTAAAACATTTACAAATATTCCTATTCCAACAAGTAAACACATGAAGTTGTCAAACCAGCTTACATATTCTGAATTTAACGACGCATTCTGTTTTCTGGTGGGTGGTGTTATCTGTCTCCATGGAGATGTTGTTGCTTTGCCTGGAATGTTCCACAGTTTAACATTAAATCAGTCTTAGCCTCTCTAATGTTGCTCAGCCTGTGCCCATTTGTGCTGTTATTTCTGCGAAGAACTTGACTAATTTAAATAGTATTGAATAATAATTTATTGAAATGTGTTTTATCTGTATGCCTGTATCGTGATGTGTATGAATAAGCAAGTCAAAGACACATTTCTGCCATCACTGTCATAAATTGTATGTTAGGTGATGTTTTGGACTACCCTTGAAAGTTTCATAGCAATGAAATAAAAAGTAAAACAAAAAAACTAGATGGGGTCAAATGGACCCGAAGTTTGAAGGAGTGTTTGATGCTGAAAAAGGTCTTGATAAACACATCCTTACTGTGAATGGAGTAGCCTCTCCATGTTGTAGGCCATAATGTGGAACATTCAAGACAATGTAATGACTCCTTCACATGAGACCCTGCACCAGAAAAGTGACATAGTGCACCTTTAAAGGAAAATATTATGCATATCATATTGCTATTATCCTTTAAACATGCTCTTGAGTGCCAGAAATCTCATGTTCTGAAACAAAAAAAAAGTGTATTGTGGCCTTGAGTTGTCTGCTGAATGCAATGAGAGCATCCAGCCAGTAGATGGCGCATAGCGCTTACACAGTTTACTTTTGTTAGCGGTTTTAAGACATAAAGAGCACTAGCCAGCAGTAGCAGTGATCGTGTTTAGAGGCAGAAATGCTCATAACGAGTTTGGCCATGATTTAAGGACTTAGATTATGTGATAAATGACGCAGATGATCTGAGAAGTGACAAACGAAATCGGAGGGTGAGGATTTTCTAATAAACATTCCTCAAAACAGCATGAATGTAGCTAAATGCAACTCTAGGTATTTCTTTGATGACACAACATTGTTAGAACATGGTTATAAGCTCAAAAAGTCACAGTGTCCTTTAAATCATTACCATTTCAGATATATTTATTTGTTCTCTTTTTATATTCAAAACATCAAAGTGAACAGAAAACTTGGTTTTTAAATGTGATGTTGTTTTAAAGGGGACAAATCATAATCAGAGAACAAAACTTGCGTGTAAATAATATAAATAATAGTTAAATATATTATAAACTATATACTTAAAACTACTTTTAAGAACTTTTAAGTTTATGTTTTAATTGATTTCCCTTCTCATACCCCCTCAAAGTTGTATTCATCTATTTTTTTGAAGTTTTATTTAGAGTGATTCATGCACATTTGAGTAATGTTCATTCTTCTGCCTCCAAACACACCCACTGCTTTGTACTTACTTTCTGCTCCTAATTAGCATTTTCTTTTCTTAATTGGTGACACTCACAGGATTCAACAGTGTTGTGTGGACAGTTTGACTGAAATGGAAGAAAATGTGCTGCTAATAATAACGTTATGATAATCAGCAGACAAAGGCATGATATGCCTTCTTTAATTTAATTAGGGCTTGGGCATTAACAAGTGTTTGAAAACCACTCTAACATGACAGAGTGACCTGGAGTGCCCTTGTAAAAAGAGCTTTTATCTCAAACATGTTCTCTGGCCCGCTGTGCCCGCTCTAATGTGGCTGTGATTGGCTGTGACTCCTTACGGTAATAAGATGAATCAATGTAATGTGTTGGCCTTTAACCCATTGTAATATAAATGCATGTTAAGCTCCAGAGTTCACTTGATCCAATTGCACAACGAAGCATGACCAGGTTCCACATTAACAGACAAAAACACAATTTCAAAAGTGGGAATAGTTCAAATAAGCATGTCAAACTAATCCGCCAAGCAAAAAGAGCAATTATGAATCTTTAATGGTTTGGCTTTTAGAACTTATTTGCTATTTTATGTTATACAGCTTAAAATAAAACATTAAAATCGAACATGTTGGATTATCGTGACATCACCTTATTCTAAATCCCTTTTGTTCATAATTGAGCTTGACAAGTCAGAATTCAAAGGTAGAATTTACTGTTTAATTGTGACCTGATTTATACAAAATTGACCTTTTTTGAGCTTTTAACAAAGTTATAACATTATTCCTTCATCCAAAACATACCTGGAGTTGTATTTAGCTTCAATCGCAGTTGTTTCATTAATCATCTTTAGTAAGTCTGAGCCACAGAAAACACTTTGTTTCTAATTTAAAATGATAACTTTTGTGTTGTCAAAAGTAGAGATCTGGAGGTCTCCTCTGCTGTTTTTAGTCCATAAATAATCATCATCATGCATTATGAATGTGAGCACAACCCAGTGACTTGTGGATGCACTAAACATCTTGGTTCTTCATCTGATTGTTCTGAAGCATTTGGTCATTTAGATTCCACTAAATACAATAAACAATAAAACAGTTGGTTGTACTGCATGCATCTGGAAAAGGTGTATGGATCATAAGTAAGATCATAAGAGTAGCATTTCCTGGATTACCACCCAGTGCCCTCACAATGTAGATCATAATGTTCAGGGCTCTGGAGGATAAGGTCTAACTTGTGAATGAAACAAAGCACAACTCCAGATAAGTTTAAGGAGGTAACAACATTATAACGTAGCAGAAAAGGGAAAGTTGGCTCTATTAATATTCAGATAAGAGAGATACGGCTTCTCAAAAAGTGTCTTAAAACCTCCATAAAACATCACTAGAGTGTTCCCTCTTTGAAAGGCGTCCCTGAGCTGCTGATGGTATAGTTCAGTCGAGGTAAAGCTGCCCGTGTCTGCCCCTGATAAGGCGGCTGTCGGCTGCTCCTGTCTGCTCCTCCGAACCGCCGAGAAATCTGAGATAAGGCAAACCACTCCACATTCATTAATGTTATCTGCCTATAGGTCACACAGACTCACCCTGTTATGAAAAGGACTGTACACCTGTCCATTTAGGCTCAGGACCAAATTAATTATCAGATTTGATACTTTTTAAGTATTTTAGAATATGATTGTATTGGTTCATGCTTCAAACGAAAAGCTCTGTGCGGAACGGCTCAGTGGGGATCGTATCTATGTTCCCACAGCTGTATCTTCCCACGTTTCTTAGAGATTTATGAAAAGGGGTACTGTGTTTCCATTGTCTTGTTTTGTCGCATTTATAAGGCATTTCTGAATGTAAATCCATAACCTTCATCGTGGCCCTAACCTTCACCAGAATCTCAAGGCCCTTAACGTTAACCCTACAATGAAGTGTCCTCCAGCGAAGTATTAACCTCATTTCTAAAGGCTTTAACATGTTTTCAGTGGCATCCACCCTCAGCTTGCTGTCCATACGAAGTCTGTATGCATTTTTATATGATTCAGCCATAGAGGTAACAGGAGAATAACAGGATAAAAGAGAATACATGAAAGAGAATACAATATGGTGCTCAAAAGGAATAGGTGGAAGTTCAAGTAAAGTATAAGGTCCTAGCCCTCTTGCACTCATTCATCTGTTTACGCTTACGGCAGACACGCTACAAATGCTCGAGTGTATGCTACAATCGTTTATGGTTGTACAGCTTAAGACTTAGGTAACCAAGCACTGCGCATATTGTTTTCATGTACATTTATGTGTAAAGGCCTACAATACTTAAAAGTAATATGATGAATTTGTCTAGTTATGTCATTTATGATGAAAGAAAAGACACAAAGGTCCACTATGTTACTTTCTGGTGGCGGTTTGTGTTTTTTATTGCTCAAAAACACATTGATTCATTATTTTGAGCTGGCTCGCCTCTCCACAGATCTGAACTAGAACTTGACCTGCTTCTCTCCAAGTGATTGGTCTCAGGACAAGAGCAACTTTCTGTCCCAGCTTTACAACACTCCACTCTTTACCCTCATTTCATACTAAACTGCCCTGTTAATTAAATTATATTAAAAATTTAAATAAATTAAATAAAAAACCTCAACTAGATGTGCATACAATGATCAGCTCTCACAATCGTCTATATTTAAATATCAGTAGTATAAAATGTCTGTACACGGTTTGTGTTTCTCAGCAGTCTGGTGATGGAGGGCGCCGTTCCCATGAAGCACTGCTGTAAAGGCTTCTGCATCGATGTCCTCAAACGCCTCGCCAAAATCGTGGGCTTCACCTACGACCTGTACCTCGTCACCAACGGACGCCACGGCAAGAACATCGACGGGGAGTGGAACGGCATGGTGGGAGAGGTGAGTCAGCATCAGCGTGGACTTCAAGCTGTGCCTGATATTTCCATAAGTCTGTGTTGCCGGAATACATGTATATTGTAAAAGCAGCAGGGTAAAGATTGGACCTCTGTGTGCTGTCTGTATCCAATTATAAAGCAATTTTATCCATCGGGAACCTGGAAGTACGCTAGCATGCTGTTGGTTGTTAGCAGTGGTGTGGCCTCTGAAAGCTGTGAAACGCACTTGTAAACTCATTCTGATGAAGACACGAGATGAAAGAAATAAACTAAAAGGCATGCGTTCATAGGGCAGCCTTATTACTTTACACACAGAGTTTCTGACTTGACTTGTACGATGCATGTTTCAGTAGGTTTCTTCCAGTCCATTATATTGACTTTTATGCGAATCATAAATGCTAATCCTTGTTTAGCATGTTATGTAGAGCTTTGTGTTTTTAAATGCAGCTGTACTTTTACACAATGCATTTTGTTGTATATATTTTAGCCCCACAGCTGACAGGAAAGATTAGGAAAGATTAGGACTGTTTGAACTTACATTTGTTTACGTTTGTGACTAGATCCAATATGGCCGTAGGTGGTGCATAGGTTACAAACTCCCTGAAAGTTCGACATTTTGTTGAGTTGGGTGTAGCTGTTGAGTTAAAATGTGTTTGCATTTACTGAGCAAATGTTTATTTTTGACAATATTAAAAGTAAACAACCCAACTGCCACCTTGTGTCAATTAGGGCTTTTAAAGCTCTTGTCCTGCCCTGTAACAAAATGCCCAACATTTAAGGAGTCGCTATTCACCATATTCTGGAAGTTGCCGTGAGCGCCGCGATTCTTTGTCCGGTTGTATTAGTTTACACAGAGCAGGCGATCTCAAATGCAAATAATGTATATATAAGGACTAAAGAGCCGTATCCAGGCCACCCAGGCCAAGAGTCAGTGCATTACTGACATGTTGAATATCTTTCACAAATCAACCTGATTTCAGTGGCGAGACTTTTCCCTCATTCGATTGCATGAACAGGTCCCTGAACAGTTCCAGCCAGACTGGACGTGCCATTACATGTGAAGTGCGGATCTGTGACAAAAAGTCAGAATGAGGTGATTAGGTCATGCTTCTGGGGTGAATTGTGGACCCTGCCGTCCTATTAGCCCCACCCAGTTAGTTTCGTCTCATACTCTAATCGTGTAATGTTGATAATGTTGAACCACGACAGAAAAACAACTCTCTGGGATAGTGGAAGTCAGTTGTTTCCAAATCCAACAATATCTCTGATTGTCTTAAAGTATCTGTCCCTGGCTGGTTAATTTCTTATTGTTCATCCCACAAAATTAATTTTAAAACGTAAAGGCAACATGATTCAGTAATAAGGTATAATAAGTAGAATAGAATGTTACAACTCAAATATGTTTCGAGTCTGGCTGTTTTTACTTATTAAAATTCAAACCATGCTCAGTATCAGAGTTATCCCAGTGTTCAATCCCCACCAAACACACGCATAACTCACCATATCTGTCTCCGCAATGTTTGAAGTTATAGAAGAAAGCCACAGCACGGCCTCTGCATAGAAACACTGACGTTAGCCTGGTCCAAAGATCAAATGTGTGTCTTATGGGATGTGTCTGCTGTAAACGACTCGGCATGGCGCCTGATTTCCCTCCCCAACATGGCTGACCCCGGTGCCGTGTGTCCCCGAGATACGGAAAGCGTTTCATTCTGCATTGGCCCCGGTGTACGCCCACAATCACTGCTCCTAAACAGCGCTTTTCTTTTGTTGTCGAAATTGAAAAAGAAGCGATAGAGGGTGGTTTCATTTTGAGAGCTCCCGTGAAATTTGTTTTATCCCACTTCAAATAGTTGTAAATGCGACCCAAACCGTAGCAGAGGAGAGAGGAGCTGGCGTTGAGACTAGAGGCCATGGCGGGTTTGTATCGATGCCAGTGTTCCTCTGTCAGTTATATGGTATTTACTTTGCAATTATCTAAAATGAACATCAACAAGTATTCATGAAGATCACACTCAGGTCGTCCCAAATAAAAGCGTGTATTGATAACCCCATATCCAAAACACCCTGGAGTTGTGTTTTGCTTCATGCACATGTTTAAATGTTCCAAAGTAAGGCATTAAACTTATAAATCTTCTTCATAGGGAGAAGAGAAGATGACGCCCGCAGGTTAAGTTACAGGTCAGATCTGTGGAGTGGGGAGCCCACTCAAAAAAATGCTTGTTTTTCTTAGTATTTAGCAATAAAAACATCTGCTTTTGAAGATTATTTATCTTCTTTTTACAGTTTAAAGTCTATACGGTATGTTAGACCAGTGGTTCTCAAAGTTTTTCAGTCACGACCCCCAAAATAACAATAGTTCATATTCGCGACCCCCAAACACAAAAAATAGGGAACACGCAAAGTGATAAATTAGCCTTATATCTAATGTTCTAATCTAATCTAATGTATCTAATGATTTTATTTTGAGAATGGGTTAGACCTAGAAAAATGACTCTGATAGGTCGACAAATAGGAATCTACATTTACCACTGTATTTGAAGGGTGTCAAGCCTTGTTTAAGACCCATCATCTGGGGACCCCCAGAAATCATTTTGCAACCCCCATTGGGGTCCCGACCCCTAGTTTGAGAACCACTGTGTTAGACTACACATTTCACCAAAACATATTGAACATGATTACTGCATATTTAAGATTTTATTAAACAATTTGCCCGTTGGTCCCTATTTTGCCAATTTTGGTGAAGTTTATAATGTTGCTTCCTGGCTATCCATGAGATAGATAGAGGTAATTCTTCAACTGTTACCTAGCAACCATTATGAAAACAAGGGCCAAAATCCATATATAGTTAGGAAATTACAATAAATAATACCCGATAAGACCTTTATTTTGTTGAATGATGTTTTAAACTGTCAGAAAAATGTGTCAGTTGCGTGTAAATTGCCCCTGCACGTCGCGCTTTGATTACATCACAGAGGGATTCTGTTTTTGAACTCAGCCCTACTTCCTCAAAAACTGAATCTTGACTGGCGTAAAACAACGACAAATATTTACCACAGGTGCCCTCCCGTTAAACTAAGTCATAATTAGACAAACATGAAAACCTGTCGCCTGTGACTTTAATGCCTTGATTCCAGTGGTGTGAAGACTGGACCAATCACAGGCCAGCTTTGTAGTTTGGGTGAAAGCCAAAGGTGAAGTGTCCAAACAAACCAAAACACCAACAGACACACTTCGGCCTGTTTTAGTGGACATACAGACTATTTTGTTGTTGTTCATTTGTGCATTTGTGGAGAGAAAGGTCTGTAATTATCTGGATCTTTATTCCGCTGTTGTGACATTTCAACCAATCAATTGTTGTTGTTTTTTTTTTGTTTTTGTTGCGTCCTCTAGATATCAGATATCAGGCGTGTGACAGGTTAAGCAGCTGACACACGACCAAACATAGTGGACCTTCAAGTAAAGAAACATATTTAGCCACTTTCCCTTGTTTCGTGTTTTCTTCTGGTGGTAATCCAGATGTGCTCCTCCCTGGTTTTGATGTTCACCTTCACCATTCTGAACATTTCAAATACATTTTCTGCTTCTCTCTCACCTTTTCTTTCCTTGTCATCCTGGTGGTTTGTTTGTGCATTTATACTTTGCTGCGTTAGCTTGTCAGGGCCTCTTTGTTACTAAAGCTATTTCTGCATTGTAATTTTTCAAAAACACAGTGGGTGGTGTTCCCAAACAAAAGCACTATGACTTGATTCAAAGTTTGGCCAATTTAGAGTTTGTTGTCCCTGAAAGTCCATCAGATCCAACTTTTATTCGTCATTCCAAGCTCCAAAGCAAGTGACGACTGTCCTCATGTTTACCATTGTTTTAGTTGTTGTGTTTTGGCCACTCTCAACAGCTCTGGTGGCAGCAGTGGCTCAGCGGTTAGAGTCTTTAAACTGTAAGTTGTTGACACTTCACAGTCTACACCAGGGCATGTTTGGCTATAGAAGAGGCTTAAAGAATGTGGAGAGAAAGAGTAATGCACAAAATGTATGAAATGGGATAAAGAGTGAGGATAGAATTGGCTTTAAATGTTTGAAATACTTGTCCATATCGGTTTAGCATCAACCTAACATTTCTAACGATACCCCTCAAGATCCTAGCATCGGCAGTTTTCAGTTTTGAACGGCATTTCCACTGACAAGTATTTTCTAGAATGTTTAAAGTAAAATTTTTCTGCATTTTTCATATTGTTATTAGCCTTTAAACATGCTCTAGAGTACCTTTAATTTGACATCTCATGTTTTCAAACAAAAAAGTATTTCTTATTCATCCAATACCCTTTTTTTTTAAATCAGCCAGTATGAAATTACACTTACTGAGTGCATCCAGCCAGCAGATGGCGCCAATGTGATAGATAATCCAGTGAAGTTAACTCTGAAAATATATTATGACGCGGATTTGCTGCAGCAGTTATCGTGTTTAGAGGGAGAAATGCTCAGAACGAGTCTGGTGATGATTTGAAGACTTAAAACAGTGGAATATTCTCGGATAAGTGACGTAGATGATCCAAAAATATGTCCCGGATCGAGAGAGTTCAGCAGGAAGTGTGTTTGACACTTGGAGGGAGGAGGATTTTTTCATGAACATTCCTCAAAACAGCGTGAATGCAACTGAAGGTATGTTTTTGATGACGGAACATTGTTAGAACGTGGTTAAAAGCTCCAAAACGTGACTATAGCAGAATGTGTCCTTTAAAAAAAAAAAGATGTGTAGCTCCCAATTTGCAACTAGCCAACTAGCATGAAAGTATCATATTCACTACGTTTACTTGTACAGAGAACTCAGAGTGTGCAAAACAATCTATCAAAATCTAATAAAAACTGATATCATCAAACAAACCTTAGAAAAACATGGACACCTCATTTAAGTCGATCATTTGATTTTCAGACATAAGTTACTCACATGTTATATGTTCTCTGCAGAGCAAATAAAAATATTGATGTTTTTACTTTCGCTTTTTTTAAGCGTGGGTCAAATGCAGATGACCAATTACTCTACAGGGACAATTAAGTGTTCCTTAACCTTTGCCTTACCTAACTTAGATGAATCTAAATAATGAACCTAAAAGAACTTTGCACAACCAACACAACCAGACGTCAACAGCACATCACCACAGCCCTTTTCACGCTCCATTGGCTTCCAGTTATTCTTAGAATTGATTTTAAATTTAACTTTTTTTTGTTTTTAAAGCCCTTAAGGTCCTTGCACCTCCTTATCTGACCGAGCTGCTCTCTGTTTGAAACCTCAGCAGGCCCTTCAGGTCAACAAATCAGCTTTTGTCGGAAATCCCAGAGCCAGACTCAAACACTGGGATGATGAAACTTTTTTTGTCGCTGGCCCCAGACTCTGGAACTTATGTGAATATGTGTTTCATCATAGATTTAGGCCTTTTTAAATCCAGGCTCAAAACACATTCATTCAGACTGGCTTTTAACACGACCACTGTAATGTGGTGCTTTATTTTGTATTGTTTGTTTCAGTGTTGACTCTGTTAAATATATTGTGTTATGGATTCATGCTTTTATGAGGTTCAGGTTTATTTGTCTGCGACTGGAGAAATGTGTCTCGGAGGCAGAGTCGGTCTGTACCATAAACATAAACCGACATTACATAATACAAACAAAAATACATTTAGAACACATTACATAAACAATGTACAAGTCACTCAGGCTCGACACACTGCACCGTCACTTCAAGTTCTTAATTAATCTAATGGACTGAGGAATGAGCTTTTAAATTTGTTGCTCTTACATAAAGGAATTATGTTTATATTGCCTTAATTTGATTAGAAAGCACAATTAGAAAGTCTTGTAAAGAACTTTATGAATACATTTATTTGAATTAAAGTTGATTAACTTTAACGCAGCAGACAATTTCTGTTGGTCTAAAACTCAAACAAATGTGTAATGTCTGCGTGGCAGTTGAATCCCTGTCTTAAGCCATGTTTCCACTGGCCCTGGTCCCTCAGACCGGTTCACTTTGGAGGGTGTTAATGTTTGAATGTGATTTAACACCAGATCAAGTCAGCGTTTGGTGAAGAATTATTATTTTGTATTTACATCTGCTTTTGTCAGGGGTGGAAAGTAACAAAGTACAAAAGTAAAAGTACTGTACTTAAGTCATTTTTAGGTATCTGTACATTGCTTAAGTCAGTTTTTACTTTTACTCCACTACAGTTGAGACCAAGTATCTGTACTTTTAACTCCATTACATTTCTTTAAGAGGACTGAAAAGTAGAGAGTTCTTTTGACTTTGACTGTGGAGTTTATTTTTAGCTCGTTGATGGAGACATTTTGCCTGAAGGTTTTGAGTTAAAGGACCCATATTCTGCTATTTTTCCTATTACACAGTCTATTCTAAGGGCTTTGTTGATAAATTTTTGCGTTGTGCAATATCCATAACATAACAGTTTCCAAAAAACACCCATTTCTTGGACTGACCCCTCTCCTTGCAAAAGCAAACGGCTCACTCTGAGATCCAACCCCCCCGAACAGAGAGCAGGCTGCCTCCCCCGCCCAACCCGTGCGCCTCCCCCGCCCGATCTGACCTGGAGTTTGACGTGCTCCAGTACCTCAACGACGGACGTTGCCGTTTGGTAAATAACAAGCTAACTCTTCTATCTGTCATATCCATCGTGTAATTACTGTAATTACTTAGCATTAGCTGTTTTTATTCTGCGGCTGCGCGCTTCCTGGAGGCGTGGCTTGAGCACCGCGTCATCCTTGTGAAGCGCGTCATCTTAATGAGGAGCCCCCGTCTGCCTGCTCAGCCGAGGGGGACGGAAAAGACAGTTCTCTAGCGAAAACATGCGGGAATCAATCAAAAAAACACTTTGGGCACAACATACGAGGCTCAAATAGCACTGTAGGAAGGTTAAAACCTCTGAAAAGTCGATTTTGTATGTTATGGGACCTTTAAAGCTCAACAACAAACAAACAAGAATATACACTGAAAATTCTCTACAAAAATTAAGAAATCCATTTGTACAGACCAAAATTAAGCTCAATTCTCTACTAAAATTCCAACATTTAGTACATAAAATTGGTCTCATAATCTGCATGAAATACTTACTTTTTACACTTCAAGCAGGTACTTCAACACAGATACTTGAGTAGATTTTTCAATGTGATACTTTTACTTTTACTTGAGTAACACTCTCGGCTCAGCCCAGTCGTACCGGAGCAGACCAGTTGAAAGGCGCTCCTGGTCTTTATCGGATTGCGCTGTTACATGCAGCAGGAAAACAACCACACACAGACTTCTGATGACTGTATTTAGTTTTTAAGTTAGTTTGACTGATAACATCAACCAGAACAATATACCAAACATTCACGGGCCGTTTTACTGAAGAGTGATTCTCTCCCTTGCTGCTGGAGTCTCGTGTCTGTGCACCTCCTGCTGCTGTGACTGTAGTTAAACTAATCAGCGACACTTTGAAGAGCAGAACAATTAAAACATTCTGAGCCTAATATCATAACGCGCAGTGTCCCGTAGAGCCATCATCTCTACAGGTACCAGCTCCTCAAGTTCACAAACCCTTCTATTAAATACATAATTATAGACTCACAAATCGCCGGGGTTGGTAGTGTGGAAGTGTACTACGTTTCCCTTTGATAGGATCTTCAGTGATGAAAATTATTAATCATTATCTTCAAAGCAGTCTTTCATGGGAGGGATAAAGGTGATAAGTAACTTTCTTCTATTCTAAGTTGATATTAACTGCAATAAATTGTAATAAAGTGTAAGTAAGGACTGGAGTAAGTTTGACAAGAGTTAATTAAGGTATGGCCTGGTTACAATTCACAAAAGGTAGATTAAGTTGAGTAATAATGTCCTCTGCAGCAAACTGAAAAGCCCTATAATAATGTTTAAAGTTGTAGTTTGGAGCTTGATAAATGTTCTGAAATTCATCCAATTATTGTATTAGTTCAGCAGTTCATGTCCAAAGGTGGTTGGCTGTGGAGGTGACGCCAGCAGGCCAAATGTGCTTAGGCAAGCCACTCGAAGGTGTTTTTCAAGTTTATTTTTGGAATAATAAACAGTTTTAGTATTTAAAATAATGTTTCTGCTGAAAGTCTACGTTAATTTTTATCCCTGAGACAATTCATCATCAGGATTTCTGTCAGAACTCCATCTACTGGCAGCAGAGGGAATAAAGCACAAATAGTCAGAACAAGTCTTGTGATGATTATTAATTTAAAAACAGCCCTTTTGATGTCCCAAAACAGGGGCTCGGAGAAGGAACAGAGGGAGCAATGTTGTAACATGGTTAAAAGCAAAAAAACAAGTTCATTTTGCATAATTTAAAACAATCCCAGCAAAGCAATATCATCTCAATGAAGCACACAGGTGGTGGATCCGGCTCAAATATAAATGCTGCACGTGACTTTAAAATGTGCCTTTATCTTATTTTTTTAAATGATGAAATTGCAAATATAATGGCAGTTTCCAGCATTGTTCTTTACACCTGATCATTCTCAAGCCAGGACTAATCATTCAAATGGATCTCTTCAGCCATTCAAACGCAAGTCTGAAAGCGACACCTGTGTAGCTCCTGTTCAAAGACAAAAACAGCCCAAACCATCTGCAGCGTGATTCATATGAGCTGAGGACAGGGATGATGAAGACGACGACGACGCAAAGTGCAAGGTCTCAGTGATTGTAAGTTTCACAAAAGCGTACAAGGACAATGTCTGGGCCCACGCTGGATGTTTGTTAGGAAATGAAATCTTTTTAAAAGGAAATAAAAGAAAGTAGAGTTTTATTGAACCACGGGAAGGCGCAACACATTGAAGAAGTTTGTTTTAAAGAATGTGGTTGTCAAATTTGCCTCCGGAAATAAACGAAGCGACAAGGACAATGACCTGCAAATCTGAAAATATGAAAAAGACAGATTTTTTTTTACTGTTAAATGTTTTTATGTGGAAATCCACCTGGTATTTGTGTCACCCTGCTGTTTAGAAAAGAGGTTCTCAAACTGAGCTATACGATTTTTAATTGTTTTTTTTTATTGCTTTGGGCATCTGGGTTAGAAAACTATCCCTGCTGATGGCGATGCATAGGAATCAATAAAACAAAACAAAATATTGAATCGTTTGAAGGTACAAAAGTCCCTAAATATTACCTACACACAGAAAGAATGATGAATCCCATGTACATTCATCTGAATCTAAAAGGGAAAATGTTGAATCTGATCCTTCATACTGGTAACTATTTATGGAGTCCATCTTCTAGTTTAGATATTTTTAGTCTAGATATTTTGCTCTTTCACTATTAATAACATCTTCAGAAAGAATCTTTTATTGAAAAAGGGATGTACACCAGCAACGAGTCACACGACCGAATCACATGGTACCACAAACTAGAAAGAAGCACCCAATACTAAAAACACTTAATACTCCTTTCTTAATCCTTTCTTAAATAAAGGATGTATAATACAGTCAGAGAGCCTCGGATTGTCTTTCCTTCTGAACGTGCTGTGATCCTTAAGAGCACCCGACATGACTTTACACTCGATCGACCCACTGAAGCACTCAACCTTTCTTGACATTAATTATGATAATAAATTAATTAATAACATCTTCTTTTGAATTGTTGATTACTCTGGTATTAGTGCTAGATTTTCATCACTTTGAAATGTCCATTTTTGTTATGCCACACAATCACCACTTTGCTTTGGTGTCTGTTTTAGAAAATGTTCATTTCTGACCATATTTTTAATCAGGCTAAAGTGCATATGGCAGGTTTTCATGTTTTGTTAATTATTAAGTCCCTGTGGTAATTATTCACCATACCGTTACATTACTTGAAATTTATGCAGGAAACATTTTAAATAAAAGTTGAACATTTGCAGGACGTAGAGCTGAGTTCTTCAACAGAATCCCTCTGTGATGTCATCAATAAGCGACATTAAAATGAACAGACAATTTACATGAACTGACACATTTTCAGACAGTTTAAATCATCATTTAACAGAATAAAGGTGCTATCAGATGACATTATTTGTCAAATCATAACTATTGTGTAATTTATCTGAATTATGGCCCTTGTTTACAGTCTGGTAACAGTGGAAGTATCTCTATCTGTGTCATATTTGCTGCTTATGTTCAACCACTGAGTAAAACTGGGGACAAACTGGAAAAAATGTTTTCTAAAATCATAAATATAATCACGTTCACTACATTTTAGTGAAATCTATCCCTCCGAGGGATCTGACCCTCAACCCATCTGCCCAAAACATAAAAAATATTTTATCTGTTCATATTGGTTTAGTCCCATTTAGTCCTGGTTTAGACCCGTTTTAGACCTGGTTTAGTCCTGTTTTAGACCTGGTTTAGTCCTGTTTCAGACATGGTTTAGACCTGGTTTAGTCCCGTTTTAGACCTGGTTTAGTCCTGTTTTAGACCTGGTTTAGTCCTGTTTTAGACCTGGTTTAGTCCCGTTTTAGTCCTGTTTCAGACCTGGTTTAGTCCCGTTTTAGACCTGGTTTAGTCCCGTTTTAGACCTGTTTCAGACCTGGTTTAGTCCTGTTTTAGACCTGGTTTAGTCCCGTTTTAGACCTGGTTTAGTCCCGTTTTAGACCTGTTTCAGACCTGGTTTAGTCCTGTTTTAGACCTGGTTTAGTCCCGTTTTAGACCTGGTTTAGCCCCGTTTTAGACCTGTTTTAGACCTGGTTTAGTCCCGTTTTAGCCCTGGTTTAGTCCTGGTTTAGACCTGGTTTAGTCCTGTTTTAGACCTGGTTTAGTCCCATTTTAGACCTGGTTTAGTCCTGTTTTAGACCTGGTTTAGTCCTGTTTTAGACCTGGTTTAGTCCTGCTGGTTCTATTCTGCAGATGTTGTTAAAGCCTTTCCTATTACATGTTTTTCGGATTTCAAAAGCGTTTCTGGCCCCGAGGCCAAAACCATCCAAAAAATCTGGCCCTCTGTAAAATAAAGCTGAATGGCCCTGCCTTAGCGATTAACAATTTAAAATGAAAAAAAAATGATACTATCTGTTGAATGGGGAAAAAGCCCTCAAAAGTGACATATAACAGGTGTTCTGTGGAGGACTTTAACACAGACTTGAATGGGGCCGAAGCATGTTCCTTTACGTTTGGTCAGAGCTGCATGAGTCTGTTTGCTTTGAGGGATGATTAATAAACAGTTCAAGGACGCAGACGTGCACAGTTTGTCTCAGATGTCTTCAGTTTCTCTGAGTCTGGTGTAATTAGTGAGAGGAACGAGGAGCTGATGGACGGAGCAGGAGCAGCTGGACCGGAGCAGCAGATGTAAGAGACGAGTGAGCAAACTGACCTTCACACTAAACACAAGATCTAAACTGATATCTTTGCACGGATTATGTATTGAATTTGATTAAAGTTGTGTTCATTATAGAAGAAGTCTATATGACACGTTAGACCACAAATTTCTCTAAACCGTAATGAACATGATTATATTTAAGATTTCATTAAACATTTTGCCTGTTTGTCCCCAGTTTCACAGTTTTTGTTTATAATTGTACTTCCTGGCTGAACGAATGACATAGATTCCACAACCATTTTGAAAACAAGGGGCAAAATCCATAAAAATGACACACTAGTTACGGTGTGATAACAACTTTTATTTGTTGATTTACTTTAAATTGTTTTGAAATGATCTTTTTTCACAGTTAGGGTAAGGTTATGGGCTTTGGGGCAGGTAAGCTAACCGGGTCTCAGCAGAACTTCGTTGGAGAGAAAAAGGACGGTTTTGTGTTTACAGTGGTACGTCGCTTTTTGATGACATCACAGATTCAGAACTCAGTACTACTTTCTGTCATTTTTAACTTTTATTTTTCTTCACAAACTACAACTTAATAGATGTAGAACTATAATAAATAATTGCCACAGGTGCTATCCTATTAAAGTAAGTCATAATTAGAAAACTTTCATATAGACTTTAAACATTTGACTTTGCCCAAGGGGTATTTTCTCCAGAGTTTTAATCATTTAACACTCATCACTTCCTCAGTATATGCACACACATACACGTACATAAATTCAAGACAGTTTCTTGTGATTTAAAGAGATTGACTTCTGAATCATGGAATGCTTAAATCTGTTCAACTTAGTTTGATATTCATTCATTCCGGACGGCAACAACTCCAAACTCCTTCTGCAAGATGTGCCTAGGGTCAGTGATCATCGTCTAACCCTGCTCCCGCTGGCAAATGAAAAAAGAAAAAACAAATAAACATAAAATTACTTGTCGAAACGTCTCAATTTAGAAAATAAACAAATTAATCCCTTTCTACATAGTGATAGTGCCTCAATACACCAAAATAAAAAATATAAACAAATATAGGAGTTTCAATGCATTTTAAAGGACACAGTGACTTTGAACAATGTTTCATCATCAAAAACATACCTGGAGTGCATGGTTAGCGCAGATAAGAGATTCTGAACCTCAGTGGGACTATCCTGGTTAAGTAAAGGTCAATAAAAAGGATTTTTGCTTCATTCACTCCATTTTGATGAAAGCTGGTTAGAAAATCCTGTTCCCTACGACCATCAAAAACAGTTCCCGCTGAACTCCCTCGATCGCTGTCGTTTTTCCGATTTTAGACATCACTTATCCAAGAATCTTTGGCTGTTTTAAGTCCTTAAATCATCGACAGACTTGTTTCAAAACATGAGACGTCTGACTTAAAGTGCTCAAGAGCATGGTTAAAAGCTAATAGCAATACAGAAAATTCATAATATTATGTAATGCAAAACTTATTTGTACAAGTAGCATATGTACAGTGCAAAAGTAAACCTTAGCTTTCCTTATTGCATTGAAACAAACGTCCTGGATAAGAAAAGTCTTTTATTTCTCACTAGTACCTGCACAGACAAACTTCACAGAATCTGAAAGTTTCCGTGCCTTCTGCTCTGACCTGAGTCTCTGCCGTCCCATTAGACTCCACAGGGACGTTCACTGTGGGACATTGAGATCGGGACAGTGTTTGTTTTGTGCTGATTTTGGGTGTCGTCCAGCGCTCTCAGACTGACGACCTTTGGCCCAGATCCAGCCTCTCTGACCCTTCTGTCCCGCTGTAACTTTTGTTCAGAGAGCTGCGTGTCCTCCGCCGCCCCCTGTGGTCATCCAGGTCCTTACACCTGTCACACTGAGGGGACAGGGCGATTAGCATTAGCACACAACGGGGGCGACAGGTGAGGACAGGCTGCAAGAACACGCTGGACCAAGGACTCAATTAAGCCTGGACCAACTTTATTGATCCGTTTATTTGGACTCAGACCATGGTGGCACAAAGAATACAACATTAGCATTTACTTTTTTAAAGGAAGTGCACGTTTTCTACTCGTCCTTGGAAATGCAAACTTAATCCAACATGACCTTTAATGTTTATTAATTTTACGACCTTGTCTTTACATTTTTAAATTGATCTTTATTTGTCTCATTCCTTTTGTCTTTATTTTTGTGTGTTCTGTTTCTGTGTTTGGGAAGCAAATAATAGCTACTTTTTTCACATTATAAAACACCAGCAGAAGCCACAAAGACTCCCACTACTGGTGCATTGAGGAATGAAGCCATTTGAGTTTGTCAGTATGAGCTCTTTTTAAAAATAAAACTTGAAAAATAGTAATTAATTTTAAACTATTTGCAATTGTCCAGACCATATTCTTTACTTTCTTAAAGGGCCTGTACCTGATTTTTACTATTGTTTAATGGGAAAAACATAACTAGTCCATGTTCCCGATTATTTGCAAATAATAAGCTAAAATCTGTGTTGCCCTAGGACAGATATTGTAATATGAGACCACAACTTTTACTCCGTATCTATTTATAGGGTGTTTTATCAGCAGGAAGTGCGCAGCATGCTAATGTTTGTTAGCTTTATCTGGGACGGTCTGTTTTTGCTCTGTGTTCACAGACTGGGGAAAAGTGCTTATAAACTCATGGCGGTGAATATTTATGAAGCTGGGCCTGCATTAGGACGTGAGCAATACATGTGACTGATGTAATGAGTTCAAAACAAACTAGTTCTGTGTTTCACGTTTCAAAACAGTAAAAATCAGGTACAGGGCCTTTAAGGCACCCTAGCTTTGATGACTTAATAAGCACTTTTCACTGTTTTCAAAGGGAGCAAGCATGATAGCATGATATCTGTTGCCTGGGATCCAGAATACACACTTCTTCAATTCTTTATTCAGAGTGAGTCTGGTTACCATTCCCTCTGTTCTGCTTCAAGCCAAACTCAAACAGAACCGTGCAATCAGATCTATTTATTTCCTTGACACATGTGACACATTGATTCCGCAATGTTTTTCAGTCCCTTGATTTATTGTTTGCCTTTCTTTTATCCTCGTAAGCAGCCATGTTTGTTTTGATACAGACGGACCATGCGTGTCCCTCACTGGCAAATCCACCGTCTGAATGAGTCTGAACTCTGAGATGAAAACAGTGATCAGACT
The DNA here is from genome assembly GCA_019453435.1 of Rhinogobius similis. Lineage (NCBI taxonomy): Eukaryota > Metazoa > Chordata > Actinopteri > Gobiiformes > Gobiidae > Rhinogobius > Rhinogobius similis. Next base: position 10,164,699 of record CM033635.1, on the reverse strand, counting down.
GATGTCGATCTGTTTAAAAATACAGAGAGATATCATTCTGGATTTTCCAAAAAGCTTTATAATTAAGTGCAGACATCTATCTAAACTGAAGGAAACAATTATTTACTCAAATTTATGAACAAAAATCAAGTAAGATCCCATTAATAATAGAAATGTCCACATTAAAATATAACATTGATAACAGTATTTCTTTGTTGAACAGTAAATCTGTAAATGTCTCTCTCTCCAGGTGGTGTCGAACAGGGCGGACATGGCGATTGGTTCCTTGACGATCAACGAGGAGAGGTCAGAGGTCGTGGAGTTCTCTGTGCCCTTCGTAGAGACTGGGATCAGTGTCATGGTTTCCCGTAGCAACGGCACTGTCTCCCCATCCGCTTTTCTGGGTAAGTTCACAAAAATATGTTTAAATACTTAAAAGCTGAGAGTATAAATGTTTTTGTTTATTCATTTTCTTAATTTGTAAAATTATTATTCAAAAGGATCAGAAACAGACAGCAGCGCAATCGGTGCACCAAAACTAAACAAAAGTGGAATATCGCCTGGTACCATTTAAATATCTGATGTCATTTGAAACTTAAATCTTGGTCTTGTTTCCCCTAAACCCACTTCCGTGGAATTTGAAATAAAAACATCAATGTTCTTAGTAAACAATGAGTTGCATCCACATTTCATCACTTTTATTGTGCTTTTCACTGCTCTCCTGGTACATCAAAGCTCTTTACTGAACACTGACAGTGCTCTGTTTATCAATCGGAATATCAAAACATGGATGCTTCATATCAAGATCTTCTTGGAACATGATTTTTTTTTTTTATTCATCCAGTCAGTATCTTTAGACTGCTTTTAAGAAGAAACTAAAGCTATGTGCTGCTTGTGAACGTTCACACCACACTGTGATTGGTTAAATCCACCCGACACTTTCTCAATGCACAATCGGAATAGATGGGGAAAATGTGAGCTGCATTAAAGAGAAATAATAATAATCATAATCATAATATGATGACATCACCAGAATAGCATACCATCACAGTGATCAGATCACAGTTAGATTGTTGTCCCAAATTGCCATGTGTCTTATTGACAGGTTGTGTTCACAGTCACCACATGATGACGCTCTGAACACTGTATAGTTAGAGACCGGGCTGAAGAACAGCAAAATGCAGATATTTTGAACGGGTTTATGATGAATATCACTTTCATGGGCCTATCCATATGAAACCAAAACTGACGTAAAGTTCAACATCTTCTGTCAGCATAAATTAAACGGTCATTATTATCGTTTTGTTTATCAGAAAAGCTTCTAATAGCGATGGCATTACTCATTTGCAGTTTTGTCGGTTGAAATAACTTTTGAGTTTGACGACCCAATCTCTTACAAATAATAATAAACTGGTTCAACAACATTTGCAGATTATAAATTTGAATAGTTTTAGGATTGATGTGCGGGCTGTGGGGAGTGCATTTAGAGCTTATTAAATTATTATTCCTGCTGTGATGATCTATATCTAAGACTGAATGGGATATATGTGCGTGCTAGTTCTTTGCCAGGATAACATGAGCATGTTAAGCTCCCTGTGGTAATGGACAGACCTATTGTGCTTTAGACTCAAGTGTGCTGAATGAGGGGAAGGTTAAGAGCGTATTTCCATTTTTAGTGATGCCTTTGTGACTTATGAATTAGCAGCAGTCAAGAGCTCGTCCACATGTTCAGCTTTATGCCTGTAATAATACTCCTGTGCATAGTTTCTTTGTATAAATTCTCTGAAAAAAAAAAATTTGAGCTTTGACAATCAGACTAAAATGCGTCTTGGAGATTTTCAAGCAACGCTCTCGACAGGTGCTGGATGAAGTGCACACAGCCCTCTTGCCTTCAGTGCTGTTATGGGTTACACGTCAAGTGGTGAAAATGAGGGTTGTGCAACAGCAATTAACATTTTAAAATACCATATATTTGAAGGGTGGAAACTCATCAAAACGGGAAAAAGTGAAAAGTGAGTGGAATAGAGACACACCAGTGGAGTGTGAAGATGCTAAATACTAAACTTAGTGCTCATTCAAACATATTCTGACACTATTAAGGCTGTGGTCGACTAAAGAAATGCCTTGTGCACCAACTCATCGACTTGGGAGCGGTGAAAGTAAAAAGGCAGACTACGCCATGGTTTCTCCTCTTGTGGTGCATAAAAATCCTTATCTTTGTCAAATGAAGAGTCAACCAAACATATGTATGTAGCCACAGCTGCCCTGGAGCAGACCGAAGGGAATTGGGAATTGCACCTCGACATTCTGGTTGGTAAAGCTGACTAAATGACTAAATACTTCAATTGTTTTGGACTATGCATATCTATGGACATTTTACACTTCTGGTCAGTGACATCATTTTTGTTTATATTTGAGCTTTCCATGAGGAGTGATTCATTATAAGAGGCAGATCAAAGAAGGGGTACCTAGTTTGTTGGTGCTTTGCCTGTACTGTTTCTATAGTATTGTAAAGAAAGGTTTGCATCTCTGTCTCTCCCGATAGAAGTGACAAATATGAGTTTGTGGTCACATGAATCAGGGTCCAAGAAGCTTAAAATGTGGCTCTCTTCGTACATTTTCTCCTGTGTAAAGCCTTCTTGCTTCAGGTCCAGCTCCAGCAAGTCCTGACACATTATTTATTATTATTTCACACAATATTTTTGACGGTTTTTGAATTATGTATGACTATAACCTAGATATTTAACTTGCTTCAAGATAGCCTGCTTTGTGAAACGAGAAAATAGTAACGTCCTTCTTCATTGTTGGTAGATAATTTACCTTGAGAAAGGAAGGAACAAATGCAAACATGTCCGAAATACTTAAAAACAAGTTGAAGTATCTTGATTCAATAAGTAAATACATCTAGATAAGCTGTTAGTAAAGCTATTCAAATCAATAAGAGAACTAATTTGAGCTCAGGCAAGTGTTATTTCAGCAGTGCATGTTCTCTCAAATGTCAAAAAAAAAACAAAAAAACCTGACAAAATAGAGATTGCATTATGTTAAAAGCTGTCACCACTTACAATGACAGTTTTTACATTTGAAATGCTAATATTTGGATTGTCTGTGATGTCTCAGTCCCACTCTCTGACCTCACACGGTCGGGAGTTTGAGGGGAACATGTATTTCTGACTCTCTTTTGTCTTGACTTAAAAAGGGTCCGGGCTTTGCATCTGAAGCAGCAGCGACCCAGATTCACTTTTAATATCGTCACTTTCACACGAGCCCTGACTGGAGCTGCGGTGCTTTATTCCTCCTCTCCAAAAGTACAGAGCGGGTCTTTAAGATGGCCGCTCTGCTGATAAAAGCCTCTGATTTGGAATTGGGCTTCCAGTAATTTCAGATATTCACGGTTTGAGAGTAAAGGGTAAGAAAGACGTCGAAATGAAACCGAGGAATTGAATATAAAAGTTGCTAGTGAGAGTTCAAATTGGTAGAATTCTTAGTCTGTGCCAAAATGGTTCTAGTTGGAAAGAAAATGTTTCAAAATATAGATTAAAAGTATAGTATTGCAAATTTACACCTACAGCCTCTGCAACCTCCACCAATTACTCATATTCAGTTGCGCTAGACAGATATAGTGTCTTGCTAATTGACACAATGTACTGGTTCAAGCTGGAATCGAACCATCAACTCTCTTTTATGACTTAAAATGACAACTATAGACTATCGCAAGTGTGGGAAAACTGAAGTCATATTTAAATGTTTTTCTAAATTCAATTTGTTTTTTTCCTTTGGTGACTCATACATATTTATTTTAGTTTTACTTTTAGTATCAGTATCAAAAAAGTGGAAAAATACAGGAAATGGAGCTCAGTCACAGAAAAGAATCCCTCTATTTATATCATCAGGACACCCAGTTCAAACAATGTACACTCAAGGAACACATCTAAACATTCATTAAGCCAAATAAAGGTCTTGTTATACATTCCAATTTGTCAGATAATAGCTATTGTGTAAATTAGACAGCTATGACTCGTGTTTAATTCAGTTCAATGTATTTTTGTAGCGCCCAAAATCACAACAGTTGCCTCGATGGGCCACAGGTTGAAAGCAGATTAAATAAACAATGTTCAAGAGAATTTAGCAAATGGATAACTGTCCCAGAGTGCCCCCTGTCCATGACCCTCCTTCTCGGCAAAGAAAAAACTAGAACTAGAAAAACCCCATGGGAAAAAGTATAAACCTCAGGGAGAACCACAGTGAAGGAGAGATCCTACACCCACGGACGGACAGATGGACCAGGACTGTGGAGCCAGAACCGCTCAAGAGGAAGGAAGGTGGCTCATCTTTACAGTGTGATTGCTACAGTGAGAATGCGTGCTTTCCCAAAGAGTCCTAGAGTCGTCTGAACGTTTGAGGCAGGAGAAGTTTATTTACCATCAGTTCAGGACCCGGCGACTTGAATATTTAATAATATTCAAGCCTGACTATGCATTCACACAAAGAAGGGAACTGATAATGTTGGAGGAGGATAAATTGTGTAACAGTGGGATGACGCCCGTTATAGATAGAGCTTAACCACCTAAAAATGTCAACAGTGGTAGAAATGGAGGCGCTCTTGTGAAGACTGAGATGGAAAAGTAACAGCTACAGAATTATTATATATTCCAGTCATCCCGGGAAGGTCGGATTTTCTGAGTTCGAAGTGTACATTCGGAATTCCTACTCGGAGTCTGAGTTTGAAAATGAAACATGTCTGCGCCCTACATTTGCAAATACCCGACAGCTTCATAAGAGATAGAGCTTGTATTATTTCCCCTTTATTTGCTCACTTCATTTGCTTTATTTGCTTACTTGCTCAGTTAGAAATGCACGATTCTGCTAATGTTGCTAATGTCTACACTTAGCTAATGTAAATAAGAGAAAAAAATTCACTCTCGACATTGTTTTTTTACTAGAAATGTAATAAAATGCCTGGGTTAATGCATTATCTTAATTGGAACTGCCTTTCGATTGCTTTCTTAGTTTATATTCCAGGATTGTGCCGTTACTGTATTATATTGGTCAGAGTTTTTCAGATGTGAAAACAGAAATTAAGAGAAAACGTCACTCCGAGGTTCGAAGTCCGAGGACGACTGGAATGCAGAATTACTTCTATTTATGTCCAATACTCAAAGTAAAACTAGATAAACTCTTAATGTTTATGATCTAACCTGTCATGAGTATTTAAGAGGTGAGATGACGCCAAAAGATTGATTTCTGCTTGTATAAATGTATAAATTACCATATATTTCAAAGCATGCTACAATTTAGCACCACTCAACATCTTTAGTGCAGCCTCCAGTGGGACATACAGTAAATTCTGGTCTGTCTGAGCCCTCTTCATTGGCCTGGCTCCTGGGGAAAGCCTTTTCATCCCTCCATCTGTCAGTGACGCTTTATGAGAGACTAACTCAAATCTGTCTGAAGAGCTTCGGGACTATACAACCAAACACCTTGAACAATACAAGTGTCTGTCTGGTTTTTGTGGGCAGAGAATGAACGCACTATTGGGAACTATCAGAACCCAAACGGAGCAAGAGGGAGTTAACAGCGCATTAGAGAGGTCAAAGTGCAGAGAAACAATCAGACTCGGAGGAAAAGCCCACAAGACGAAATGGAGAGATGTGAAAGAGATAACAGTAAAGCGCCTTTTGTGAACGGATGTTTTTACACCGGAAGAGAAGAGGCAAGGACAAGGATGCGCGGAGATGTATTGTGGAGTGAATGTTTGGTAGAAAAACTGCAGATGAGGACATGAACGACAATTCGAGGATCTTCAAAAAGCCAGAAAGAAAGGCGTTGACTTGTGTGGAGACAAAGAGGGCAGAGTGTAAGAATCACACCTGTCAATCAAACTACAGCTGGCTCTCCTGTTCACACGACGCAACAGGAGAGACTATTAAGAAAGTAGGCAAATTGATTGAGTTCAGTTATTTAACAATTGTACCGTTTTTTTGAGGTATTAACCGTATTACAGGGGTCTCAAACTCATTTTGAGAGGGGGAAGAATTTGGAAAATCAGAGCTGGTCCGGGGTCGCAACAAAGACAGATGTAAATGCACTAAAATGCATTTTCCTTACCCACAAAATGTTTAAATAGGAAATTTTTGTTACCAGAAGTACATTTTTAAGGTTTATTTCATATATTTTAGAATTTAGAAATGATAATACCTTATAAGCTTCAAACTCTCTTCAAATTACGTGTTTTAGTAATACGCTCATGTTGATATTAATTAAGTAATGTATTATTAAGCAAATGAAAATGATGTAATCTGGGCCATTTATTATACAAATTAAAAATCATCTTGCAGGCCACCAGAAATCGTCTTGAGGGCCATATTTGGCCCCTGGTTTGAGTTTGAGATGCCTGCCGTTTAACATTGTCCCCTCATCAATAACATACCTGGAGTTCTACCTCTGAGCCTCACGAAACACTCCTAAACATTCCAAAACACATGGATAAAAACACATACGAGAGACCACCTGCTGTTTCCATGGACTCAAGATGTTTCGCGAATGCTCCACAGGATGGCTTTAATCTCTATGGGATTGTTAAGAGGGACACCATGGGTTCAAAATGTTTAAAGTGGGAGTTTGTCTGAGCCTCCTGATGAATTAAATACATATTTGGGGGGCAGATGGTTTCACACTTAATAATATCAGTGGATGTGACCTTTTTTTTTTTTAGGCACAGATTTTATTGAAAAATAAAAATGGATCATATATGCATAAAAATGATCTCTAAAGCCAGACCAGACATCACTGATCCTGTTTGTGCAGTTATACATTTCAAAACAGCTTTGTTCAAAACTCAGTTTAAAATCACCAAACTTCTTTATAATGAATAGGATGGACTTGGAAGTAAATGTGACGACATCATCAGCTCACGACACAAACTGGTACGTTTCCAGTTGTCTGCGAAGAGGTTATTGTAAGAGTGTAAGAGTACATGTTTTTCAAGGTAGTTTTGAACAACAGAAACACACCTAACCCAAAATTAAATCAATTCTAAATAACTTTAATGGCCCACAATGTTCCAGGATTTCTATTACTTTGCACATATCATTGCCCCATGTTGGCATTTTAAACAGCTCTGTGCAGTACTGTAAATGCAAACCATGACACTTGAGCTTTGGCATTTCTAAGTAAAATAAAAAAGGCTTTCAGTGTCCAAAAGAGGGAATAAGTTTTATGTTCTTCTCCCGATATTATAGATTCAGATGATGATTGATGCATTGTTTTGGACATTTCCAGTATGTTTGCCTCACTCAGATAAAGTAGAAGGTGTAGACAGATTGGTAAAACTTCTGTCATATTGTTCTCGTTGTGGTTGGCAGTGTCAGAGCTCGCTGTTATCGCGTCTCCCTCAGTGCGTCCAATTTAAACCGTCCCGCTCTCAGTAGGCACAAGTATTCCCCCTGGTCGGGTTTAGCAGGTCCCGCTGGGGCTGAGGCAGGACGGAGCACAGACTGGGGATGTGTAATAGAAAAAGTGACTTGGGAGTTTGGCCAAAAGCAGAACTTAAAACTTGAGAATATGGATAAAAATGGTTTGTCATGAAGAATAGAATTTTCTCTAAAACTGTAAATCAGGCATGTGCAAACTATGGCCTGGGCTCTAAATGTGACCCGAATTACCCTAAGCCAGGGGTGGGCAATTATTTTGACGCAAGGGCCACTTTGGATGTTTACACTTGCCTGGGGGCCAGACCATTTTACACACATACTAATACACATAGACATAATGCCTAAAATACACAAAATCGACAACAGAAGAGCAGAAATCATTACCTTTACTTAGTGCGAACAGTGCCGTTGGTCACTCTTTTTATCCAAAGCATCAAAGTCTGGTGTTATTCTAGTGGTGGGTGTTCTTAAAACTGATCTTAAATGAACAAACAGCTGCTCAGGCAACTATAAAATGACAAATGCGTCATACTTAACTCATACAATTTTTGCTTTGTGGGCCGGATCAAAATGCCAAAAGGGCCACATGTGGCCCCCGGGCCTTAGTTTGCCCCCCTCTGCCCTAAGCAGTACTTATTAATCCAAGTTTAGATAACCTGAACTATCATGGCCTCAGTCTCAAACATTCTGGTGAAATAAAGCTGTTTTGATATAAACATGAATACATTTAAAAAAGAAAAGGTTTTGAACACCACTGATGTATAAATCTAGACAATATGGCAGACTTCTCACTTGACAAATAACTTCTAATAATAAAATATTCTAAAGCCTACTTCATTTACACTGTTCTAATGTCTGAGCTTACTTAAGATATTGTTTTAAGTACAGTTAAGTTTACTGTAATGTAGTAGTCAAGGATTTCAAGTGTGAAACTAATTGACTTAACTAATGGAAAAGCAATGGTCACAAATGCAAAATAGTAATAGTAGAAGTAGTAAGAGTAGTACTTGTTGTTAGGGATGTCAGAAATAATAATAAATAATAAAATAATCAGATATTAATTGATACTAAAACTATTATCAAAACGAGATACTTATTTGAGCAAGTATTGATGCATAGAAAGAAAGAAAGAAAGAAAGAAAGAAAGAAAGAAAGAAAGAAAGAAAGAAAGAAAGAAAGAAAGAAAGAAAGAAAGAAAGAAAGAAAGAAAGAAAGAAAGAAAGAAAGAAAGAAAGAAAGAAAGAAAGAAAGAAAGAAAGAAAGAAAGAAAGAAAGAAAGAAAGAAATAAATAAATAAATAAATAAATAAATAAATAAATAAATAAATAAATAAATAAATAAATAAATAAATAAATAAATAAATAAATAAATAAATAAATAAAGAAATAAATAAATAAATAAATAAATAAATAAATAAATAAATAAATAAATAAATAAATAAATAAATAAATAAATAAACTGGACAAAATTGGATCTTTCCTGAACAGATTTAGAATGATGTTGAGCTATACCAGACCACAGGGTTTAATAAAGAACGTGCAATGTTTTTGTGTAGAAAATGTATGTCAGTCTGTTGTCTAAAACCTTGACCTTAAAAAGAGCATTTTTATATTATTATTGTGGTATATTATTATTTAAGCCTTGTCTTATAAGATGTATGAATGTGACACTGCAAGACGTGATTCATTAAAATTTGTAAGGCAGAACACAGTCAATTTGGTGATAAAAATCTAATGGTGAGCTCGTCCCTGTGACATTCTGCTATTTTTGTGAAATGGTCGTATCGTGATTCACTGTTTCTCTCTTTAAAGCAGCTGTCTGTTCAAACACACTTTTTCTCCTGTTGTTTAGCCTCTGAAGCCTCTGAGCAGATGACTTTATTTACCTCTTAAAGGCCAGGGCTGCACAATTAAACCAAATCGACACAAAACGCAATTTTCATGGATGCAATTAACAAATCATAAAGGCTAATTTCTTCCACAAACAACAAAATGTCTTGCTTTGATTTGAATAAAAACTGCTAAACAAGCGGCAAAAGCGCGACCAAAAGTGATGAAAATTTGTTCAAACGCGCCAACAAATATGACTCACTCACTGAACGTGACAAAAACATGACTAAAAGCGACAAATTTGTGTTTAAAATGTGAATTTGAAAATAATTCTATTATTTAAACATAAATTGCATGTCTAATCTTAATCGTACTGGTCAGAAAAATCACAATTAGATATTTTTCCTAAATTGTGCAGCTCTATTTATACAAAGTGAACACGAATTGTGATAAAATCGAAATCATGATCTGACCCCAAGAACATTGTGATGATCATTTTTTGCCATATCGCCCAGCCCTATCATAGACGCAGGTTGTGGTTGTAAGTTTAGTCTTTTTTCATCATGTTTCATCAAAATCATGCAGTGGACACACGGCTTTAGTATCGAAATTGAGTTTAAAATGTTTGTATTGTGACAATAGTAGTTGTAACATCAGTAGTATTGTCAATACTTCTTATACATAACATATTTGTTAAAGTACCACCAGGACTAGTAATAATAGTTGGCTGTTGTAACATGCATTTTTGCATAAAGTACAGTAGTTTTTATAATAATGTGTCTGTTTACAAAAGTAAAGTAGCCTTGTATAAGGACACTTTTGCACTGGTACGTTTTCTCAGTTGGGAAAATCCACTTCATTTTATGTCGACTGCTTAAATGCCATATTTAAAAAACAGCTTGAACTTGACATTTAAAATAACACTCTATTTCCCCACTTATAGTACAGATAACTGTAGCATTCCCCATTGCCTTACACATCGCTCATTATCTGCTATGGACATGTTCTGCATACCTGACTTCACATCCATAATGCATGAGCTAATATTTACATAATGTACACTACGACGCAAATCAAGCAGAGGTGGAAAGTGTTCTATATGGAAAAGTTAATTAAAACTAATGCTAATGTCTTCATTTAGCCGCACCACATCGCTGTATTATTATGTAAATGCAAATGTGGCAAGTGACATTTTGGTGGGGTCTTTGTGCTGTGAACTGAGAGAAATGAACCACAGCCGCTGGACCTTACCAACATGGCCGACGCTGTAAGGTCAGGTTTAGGGGTCATTGCTTCTGTTGAAACAGAAAGAAGGGAGAAGAGTAGAAAATGTTGTCTGGAGATTGACCAACTGCAGTGTGAACGTTTTTGAAGAAGGGCAGTTAAACCCTATTAACCCAAAGATTTAACCTTGTCACTAGCCTTCAGGGATTTAAGATGACTTAATATGGAAGCGGGAAACGTGTTGAAATATACATGTATATTAAAGGGCACATATCATGCAGAATTGCCCTTTTTGAGAGTTTACCCATGTTATATTGTTGTACCCTCATCAAAAACATACCTGGAGTTGTATTTTGCTTCGCTCATGGCTGTTTCACTGATCCTGTTTACAAGGTCATCTTCCCTGAGTGCTCAAAAACAAGCATTTTGAATTTTCTTTGGACATTTGCGTCACTGGTAAAAATCCGGACTTCCCTGCACAAGTCCAGAAACCATCACCCGACTCATTCTATGACCAAACTGTGTCCACGTTGCCTAAGGGCTTCATTTATTATTTTTAGTATTGTTCATGTCCCATTGCTGACAGAAGGCGCTCCAACTTGAAATACCTCATGGGAAACTGGAGTTTAGTTTATATAGTGTCCTTTCCAAATGTAGATATTATTTTAAGTTATAAAATGTGAAACATGATCCCAGGGCGACCAAAAGCATGTTTAAAAGAAATTTAAGCCACAAGAATGCATAAGTCCACTTGAAACTTGTACATTTACTTGCCTGTGAGGTTATGAATTGCTGTAGCTGTTGCTTGTTAAAAAAAGTATCAGTACAAAGAAATAGACCAAGAAATGACTCAAGTAGGAGTAAAAATATCTGGAGAAACTATTAACTTAAGAGCAAGAGTAAATGTCTGGATGTAACATCTGATTTATAATTTGACGTTGATGTAATTGGGAGGACAAAATATTAAAAAATGCACATAATCTGTTTTTTCAAATAAACACAAAAATGAGAAAAACTAAATCATGTCTAAAAGAGAGATGTAAGAAACAGAAATGTTCAAACGGAAGTGGAACAGAAGTTCTTGCTCTGCCACAAAAGATGTGCAGACTGTTTAAACCAAAGATAATGAACATAATTATTTCTGTTCTGATTACTGTTTTAAACTTAGTGAATGGCCTTTTTATTTCCCACTGATTTTGAATTTGCAAATTACAGCACCTTGTTGGGAGCAATTATGCAATTATATTTAATATGGGCAAAATTAATTTAGTAATAAAACCATTCTTTAGTTATTTTAACACATTTATGGGTACTGGGAAAATAACGAGAATCTGGCATAGTTACTTGCCACTGCCAATCTTTCAGTCATGAAAACAATATTCTTATTCTCTTGTGAAGTTTGGGGTCACAGTGACTCAGATGTTAAAGCTGTTGTATTTTAACACGATGGTGCATGATTCAAATCCCTCTCTGTCCAGTTCTCTGCTTTGACGAGACATTGATGTGAGGTATTTAGAGTTCGACTCGAGCCAATTGAAGCCAGTCAAGATCAGAAGTTTTAGCGATTAATGTGGAGCCGAGCTACGTATTTGGAAATCTGAGGGCACATTTCACGACAACCACAGAGCCAATCGGGAGCGAGGCTGAAGAAGCTACTGTGAGTCCCCAATTTTGAGTCCCAAAATTAAATCTGCACATGACCAGACTGTGCACAAATGTTGGTCTCTTTTTTTAAACATGTATATTTTAAGTTAAAGATGACCCCAATGTTTGAATAACAAACACATTTAACAGTTAACAAACCTGAGCAAACAGATCAGAAACAGAGAGGTCAACTGATTTTAGTGTATTTTATTTGGTGACTATGGCAGGTCTGAGATTTTTCCTGATTTTATCAAAAATTGACATTATGAAACATTCTTAACATTCTCAGTTTAACTTAAATGACTGGTGAACTGAAGCTAGAACTGACAGAGAACATTTTTCTGACTCTTTAAAAAATGAAAATATAACTTTAACGACTAGCATGATTGACTCAAATTGGAGAATGGCAGGTACTTGTCCCGCCCCCTTCGCACCGCTGGTTTCCATGGGGCTGGTGTTTAGCAATGAGAAGTGCTAGCTATCTATATCTCGTATATTTTTGATTTTCATTTTCACAAAAGCATCCCAATTTGTCATATTTTGTGATATTCGTTATCATCATCATCATACATCTTTTTCTGATTCTGATTCATTATGTTCCACTTCACTTTTGCCTCCATTCCAAAATTTTGAATGTCTTTGTTTACACATTTTTAAAGGGACTTAAGCCAGACTTGAAGGGGCCAATTCGCAATCATCCTACTTCCTGTTCTTATGTCCACTTCTTTGTACAGTCTATAAGCTTAATGCACGTTATGATTGAGGAAACTATAATTATTTCATGTTTTTGCCTAGTATTTTATTATCTTATGGTATCAAAATCAGTATTGTGTGTCAAGCCTTTTCTACAGTGTTTTGTGAGAACGCCAAAACGCAGAGCATTTGATATAAATATGACCAGCGTTCACAAATACTCTGAATGATGTCATAGATGTGGAACAGAGTTTATGCATTCAAGCCTACTGCGTCCTCTGCTGCTATCTGCTCCTGGGTGCAAACCAACCTCTGCATATATAATCCTTACCCTGAGATCAGAGCACTCATACATATTCTGCCTGTTTGTACCTCCCGCTGACAGCGAGAGGTTCCTATGGACAGACATGGATGCACCGGTGAAGCCCAGGTGGGGAGCTGCGAGCTGGAGATACGAATTATTATGAGGAATTGTAAAGAAAAAAACATGAATATACAGTATGCCATGTGGAAATCTGGAGAAGGGCAGCTCAATTAGCGAAGGAAACAGGACATTATATAGCTACAAGGATACAACTGACATTCGTTTTGTGCAGTAGCTTCAGAAACTGGTGCATTTCGTCATCCCCAAAGTTGGGATTTGAAAATAATTTACGTCAGAAGTTTGTGGAAACAAATAAGGTTCAACGTTTGTGGCTCATAAGTGGATATTTCTTTAAAAACGGTGAATCTCCCATTGCATCATAAACAGTATGTCCCTAAGATACGGTCGGCATCTGAGTGAACGCCCACTAACGGACATCTGTAGGGGAATCAATCATTCATCTTAATGTAGAACAGTAGCTCAAGCACCCACTGTTCAAGAACTACAGGAGTAAACGCTGGCTTTTGTGTATTACATATATATATATATAGTTGGTCACATCCCCTGGCCCTTGGTTAAGGTCTGGTTAAGTGCTTGTGCTTGTTCTGGATTAGAAGTGGTTTATCCTGGTGTAGTCCTTGTTTGGTCTTGATTTAGACCTAATCAGGGTTTAGACAGAGTTTCTTCCAGCTTTAGTGCAGTTCTTGGCGGGAGTTCCTCATCCACAGTGATTAGTGTAGTCCCAGGAACAGTGGTGTACTAAAAGGGAAGAATGTGCAAACAGGACTCATATAACCTGGGATCAAACCGGCTGTGCAACAGTTTGGCTAACCACTAGGATATATGGATCAGTGGTGCCATGTGCTGGGGGGTGGGGGATTTCCCCCCCTCGGGTTTGTCTGTCCTTCTCTCTAGTTCTGTTTTTCCTGTCCCTCCGTCTGCTTCATTCTTGGGGGGATCAAACAAAGTGGCAAGTTGCAGACAGTGACCCAAGCTATGACAGTCCATTAGTAGCTAAAACTGTGTACAGTCGTTGATGATCGTCATTGTAGTGTGTTCTCACTTCCTGCTGAAAGCCACATCTGTCAGACACTCGTGCTGTGCACACTGTCTGTTTGCAGCACCAGAGAATGAACTCGAGGTCGCACAGACTCGCCTCTGCTGTGGCTTCTCTTGGAGCCACAGTCAGTGGCTGATTCCTTTTGCTTTATCGAAGGCTTTGTAGAGGCATCAAGTCATTACTTTATTCAAATCCGTGACTCAAAACCTCCAAAAAGTTTCTCCAGCTGCAGAGTTTCAGACAGTGTCAAGTTTCCACTTACAACTTGACACACTTCCTGCGGCCCTTACGGAATAAAGGTTTCTTCATATACATATATATATATATATATATATATATATGCAGGTCATGTCTAAATTACATCCATTATAAGCTAATAGTTGTGTGAAAATAGGATTTACCACTAGTTTTGGAGATTTCAGGCTCCATGTTCAATTTTAACAATGATCCAGAGAAAAAAAAACATCTTTTCATGATAATTTCAATAATTATTTCCAACAATACAAATGGTTCTGCAGTAATACACGTTTAATATTAAAAGATACAGAAGCAAAAAGTATACTATTTTTTAACTATTTCAAATATGAAAATCACCAATAATAATAATAATAATAAAAATAATGAAATTAGTTATTCAGACAATTTATAGATTTTTTAAAATACCATCCATCCATCCATCCATCTTCTTCCGCTTATCCGGGGCCGGGTCGCGGGGGCAGCAGCCTGAGCAGGGACTCCCAGACTTCCTTCACCCCAGACACTTCCTCCAGCTCCTCCTGGGGGATCCCGAGGCGTTCCCAGGCCAGCCGAGAGACATAGTCCCTCCAGCGTGTCCTGGGTCTACCCGCCGCCTCCTCGGTGGGACATGCCCAGAACACCTCCCGAGGGAGCCGTCCAGGAGGCATCCGGAACAGATGCCCGAGCCACCTCAGCTGGCTCCTCTCGACGTGGAGGAGCAGCGGCTCTACTCCGAGCTCCTCCCGTGTGACTGAGCTCCTCGCCCTATCTCTAAGGGAGCGCCCAGCCACCCGGCGGAGGAAGCTCATTTCGACCGCTTGTATCCGCAATCTCGTCCTTTCGGTCATTACCCAGAACTCATGACCATAGGTGAGGGTAGGAACGTAGATTGACCGGTAAATCGAGAGCTTCGTCTTTCGACTCAGCTCTCTCTTCACCACAACGGTCCGATACAGCGCCCGCATCACTGCAGGCGCTGCACCGATCCGCCTGTCAATCTCACGCTCCATCCTTCCCTCACTGCGTGAACAAGACCCGAGATACTTGAACTCCTCCACTTGAGGCAAGGACTCTCCACCCACCCGGAGGGCAAGCCACCTTTTTCCGGTCGAGAACCATGGCCTCGGATTTGGAGGTGCTGATCCTCATCCCAGCCGCTTCACACTCGGCTGCAAACCGTCCCAGTGCATGCTGCAGGTCCTGGTCTGAGGAAGCCATCAGGACGACATCGTCCGCAAACAGCAGAGATGAGATCCTGTGGTTCCCAAACCGGACACCCTCCACGCCCTGACTGCGCCTAGAAATTCTGTCCATAAAAACTATGAACAGAACCGGTGATAAAGGGCAGCCCTGGCGGAGTCCAACATGCACCGGGAACAGGTCTGACTTACTGCCGGCAATGCGAACACAGCTCCTGCGCCGGTCGTACAAGGACCGGACAGCCCTTAACAAAGGGCCCCGGACCCCATATTCCCGGAGCACTCCCCACAAGGCGCCCCGGGGCACACGGTCGAATGCCTTCTCCAGGTCCACAAAGCACATGTGGACTGGTTGGGCAAACTCCCATGAACCCTCGAGCACCCGATGGAGAGTATAGAGCTGGTCCAGATTTTTTAAAATACCTTTCCCCTTTTATGCCCAGATTCAGAATGTGCATTATAATTATCTCTGGTGACAGCTTGAGCCCTCTCACCTTTTTTCAACCAAAGGAAGGTGTTGTTTCCTCCTGCTCCTGTGTTGAGGTTCACATTGATTTTAGTGAAACCTTCCCTCTCCAAGTATGTCTCATCTTCGATATTGATGGAGATTTGAATGTCTGTGACGTAAGACATGTTCAGTACCTGACAAAACAAAATGTAAGTTACATGTAAACAAAAAGTGAACATGCAAGAAACATAGACACTACAATATATTGATAAAAGCTTACCTTGCTGAAGAGTTCAAATGTGGTTCGAGAAAGCCCAGAGCAGAGAAGTGGATCCTGCTGTCGTCTGTGGAGCTTTATATACATCTCCCTTTGCGCAATAACTCCAAGATCATCTTGGGAGGGTTCTTTTCCCTGGAAGAGGTGATGGGGCTGGTTTCCTGTTGGTCTGACGTAACTTATTAATGCAGTAGTCAAACAGTTTGAGTAGTAATGAGTTAGTAAGTGTCCTATTGTCTTAAACAATAGTTTCAATTAACAAATGCAAATATACATTACATACATTATAAAGACATTTTAGTTTTAGAAAAATTTTTACCTGCTTTTTAAAGCTTGACCATACACACACACACACACACACACACACACACACACACACACACACATACACACACACACACACACAAAACACACAATCATCTCAATCATTCTCTCAGCATGTTGCAGTATTTTTTATACATTTTACATTTATATATACTAAATTATATATATATATATATATATATATATATATATATATATATATATATATATATATATATATATATATTTATGTATTTATTTATTATTATTTTTTTTTTTTTTCTTCGAAAAATCTATTTGAAATTTTCTAATGCTCATTACACGATTTACAAATGTGCTTCCTGTTGTCCTGTTGCTGCCCTTTTACTCTACTTTTCTGAAGAATACGGTAGACCATTTACTTTTTTGAACTTTTTTTTGTTTGATTCTGTTAATTCACTCCTGTTCTGACTAAAAATACTAAATCTGAAAAATATATGGATGGTTTTATTTTTAATTTAATCATATGAAAAGGCAAATTCACAGGGATCTTTGCAATGGCAGATATGACTTAGTTACACTTATTACCTGCTTAAGTTGCTTGAAAAATCTTGTGAAAAGTTTCCATTTTGACTGTGACCCTTGTTGTGATTGCTTTTAATCAGAGCAGCTCTTGATCGGACGCCCTGCCGCGACTCCAAAATGTGTGGAGGATTTGTGAATGCTGTCATCACGCCCTCTCCACTCCTGACACATCTGTCTGAGAGCTTTTCATTTAGACGCTTGTTTTTCGATCAGATCTGTGCAAAGTTTGATAAAAGTTTGAAGTAATTTGATTAGTTAATTTTAGCTGGAGGACACAGACAATCTCGTCCATTCACTGTCATTAAGAGACACATTGTTTTTTAGATCAAGGAGCTGATGGTGACAAGCTCTGTGAGATGGCCACACTTTTTAAGTGTATTTTAATATTGTTGCTGAACCTTAAAACTACAAAGATACTATTCTGCTTTTATTTCATCACAAACTTGTCTAATAAAAATACAACATACATATGTTTACTTTTAACTATTTTTCCCCCTTTCATTTGTGTAAATTTGCTTTACTCTTCCTTCCTGCCATCTTTCATAACATCAGAGGGAAGCGTGGTGCCCAATAAGCAGCCGACAGCATGAACTGGCTGGAGTTGGGATCAAACGATGGGAAACAAAACCTGGTTTTGTAACAGCACCGATGTCAAGTCTGTATGGATCTATTGAATTAACTGCATAAGGCACGCCCCCTCTGTCCACGAATCAGGTTGTTTAGTGGTCATGTGAGGTATTACAGCCCCTTAAGCCCAGTCTTTTTGTGTAATTGCACAGTATAATTTCAGACAGTACTTAATTCTTGTCAGTATTTAAATACATTAGAAGGAAATGTTCTTTTTAACTGTTTCTAAATTTGTCGATGTAATCCCTCATTCGTCCAGGTGTGCTTCATCGTAGAAAAGGTTTCAGGGGTTGTCATCCGGACGCTGTTTGAAGATCAAGACGTTTCGACTTTTATCCAAAAGTCATTGTCAATCAGAGAGCTGGTCTGGGAACTCTGTCTTATATGCTACTCTAAGTAGTGAGAGTCCTGCCCACAGGGAGGAGTCACTGAACGCATGTTGTTTGTTTGGTAAATTGTTTGTCTAGTGTCACCTGAAACTTGATAATTGGTCTGCCTTTGTTAGGTTAATAGTTGGCCCTACCCAGTTTCACCTGTGGCTAATCTGTGAGTACAGTCTTAGATCTATTGTTCTATTGATAGTTGGCTGTTGCTCCCTCATCACTGACGATGAGGGACTGGGCAGGGCCAACTATTAACCTAACAAAGGCAGGCCAATTATCAAGTTTCAGGTGACACTAGACAAACAATTTACCAAACAAAAGACAGGCGTTCAGTGACTCCTCCCTGTGGGCAGGACTTTCACTACTTAGAGTAGCATACAAGCCAGAGTTCCTAGACCAGCTCTCTGATTGACAATGACTTTTGGATAAAAGTCGAAACGTCTCAATCTTCAAACAGCATCCAGATGACAACCCCTGAAACCTTTTCTACGATGTTTCTAAAGTCACAGAAATTACTGTTTTTATATCAAGTGACGTCACGGTAAACATGTGTGAGCCGTGTGATCGAGCACGTCGGACGATACAAACAGAAGCACGTGGACATGGTTAGACTAGTGACTCCTGTAAGTTGTATTTTATTTCATTTCAGACGCTTTCACATTTGGTCTAATATGAAGAATACAATTACTAACGTTGACTGCATGATTGCTCCCGTCACTCAAAGCATCATGGGGGATTGGTGTCACACGGTGCCCCTAAAGCAAAGATGGCAGCCTCCATATCAGGAAGTAAAGCAACCATTTTGAATCTTCCAGGTTTAATTATAGTTCTATGGTCCAGTGCTATCAGTGATCTTAATGGTGCTGAGAAGTCGTGCAAATGTCACTCTGTCAAATACGAGCACGAAAGTATCCTCCTTTCTGAAGACCCGTCCTGTAAACGTGTCCTGGTAGCACTTCTTGGACCGCTTGCTAGTTTGTGTCAGGCGGAGAGCAGAACACACTGAAATGATGGTACCGTGCACAGACAGAGAGGCTGACTTCTACAGTGTGTAATGGAGACACACCTGTGGTCTGCACGAACCCAACGCGTTCTCTGACAAAACATTCCACCAAACGTCTGCTTTATCCTTGTGATCCATCCAAGACATCATTGTTGGCCATTCACTTGATATTATACAAAACAGACTATTGTGACAGACATGTGTCCTCAATCGTAACCTAGGTATTCTAGCTTCTCTTTTTTTAGTTAGTTTAACATGGGCCTGACAATTTATATAAATTATGCTAAAATGTTTCAGAGTAAAGAAATTCATGTTGAGAAAATTGCCTGCCTTCTACATTTTATTATACACTTTGCAAGTCAATTTTTCCTCCACTCAAAGGTCAAAGGTCAAATTTATTTATATAGCACATTTATAAACAGATGCCTAAAAACTAAACTGCCCAAAGTGCAATCAATATCAATAACACAATACAGGAATACAAATTTAATGCTGAAAAATGTTAGATGTAATAAAATGTTGTATAGGTGTTCAAAGGTGTAATTAAATACTCAGTTAAGAAATGCATTATGGTAATGTTTTTTTTTTTTTTTTTCTAAATACAGTTAACTGTTTTAACTTAACTTTGTCACAGTTCTATGGGTTTTATGATTTCAGTCTTGTGTTTTCAAGGTACAACTAAATAAAGGTATACTTTATTGTTTTGTAGGGAAATTTGTCCTCTGCATTTGACAAATCTTAAATCCATCTATTAAATGTTCTGAAGGAAAGGCTTTGTGCACAGGTTGTGTTTCTCTCTGATGTGCCCTGACTTTTCTCTCATCTCTTGTTTGTTTTCAGAGCCGTACAGCCCGGCCGTGTGGGTCATGATGTTTGTCATGTGTCTGTCTGTCGTCGCGGTAACCGTCTTCATCTTTGAGTTCTTCAGCCCCGTCGGGTACAACCGCAGCCTGCAGAGCGCCAAGAGTAAGATACGACTACTACTACTACTACTACTACGACTACGACTACGACTACGACTACGACTACGACTACTACTACTACTACGACTACGACTACAACTACAACTACAACTACAACTACAACTACAACTACAACTACAACTACAACTACTACTACTACTACTACTACTACTACTACTACTACTACTACTACTACTTTAAAACACCCCCATAATTTTTGATCTCACATGCTCATTTCAATATAACTGCTGACACTTTGGTTGACATTTCTAGCACAATTTCTACTTTTACTACAACTTTGGATACTGTTTATCATTGTTATTTTATGGTACACTTCACTGTTGTTATTATTATTTTTCTAATGTCTACAGAACTTAATGAAAAAAGGCATACAAGTTGCTGAAAAATTATGACTTTTAAATGAACACAGATGTTTTTTGAAGTACAAATTATATAATTATATTATCAGCTATATAAAATATATATTTTATTTTGTGTATAAATTAATTATTGCATTCAATTAATACATTAACATGTTCAAAAAGACCTGGCAGGTTGTTTTTAATTAACATAAATCAATATACAGTACATCAATTATAAAATAAAAAGCGTGAGATGAATTAATAATGGCATTTGTTAGTCAGTTTAAAGGACACAAATGATGCACTGTTTGTATTGACCTTTGACCTTTGCTTTGGTACCTCATGTTCTAAAACTTCAAATTTTTAACAATTAAGCATTCCCCCATCAGGATTTGGTGATAGCATGCATCTACTGGCAGCAAAGGGAATTACCATGGGGAAATAAACACAATCTAGCTTTGCCTGACAGGTTAATGTAAGCACCCATTTCATGTAATTTGAGGCAGATCAAGTGTGGTGATGATTTATTATTACCTCTAGATCTCTACCTTCGATGCTACAAATCTGGTAAATTTGAAACCAAAAATCTCCTAAACAGAAATAATCAAACCTTTTTAAATGCAATTCTGGATATGCTTTGGGTGAGGGAACAATTTTACAAACTTATTAAAAAGACAGCTTTGCATATTATGTGTCCTTTCATAAATGATCCAAGTGAACAGCTTCTCCTCAAAGTTCACATGTGAGAAACATTGCTGATCTCTGTAGGTTTCCGTGACTCTCTCCATAGACGCCAATCAGAGCCCCCCTCGCCCTCACGTCTCTGCATTATCGCCGGCGTGAGCCCCGACGCGAGCGCACCGAGGGAGGCTGATTTCAAACTCAAATCATCACCACTCATTCTATTCTTTATTTTATTTTCCCAGTCACAACAACAGTCCGCTCCCACGATTCTTAGTTTATTTGTGCCTAATTGAGGAAACAGTGACAGCGTGAAGGCAGTCATGTCTCCACGGTAACCATCAGCCCGCAGAGAATACAATCATTTGGGATAATGATGGGGAATTTTATTTATTATGAAATTAATGATGTAATAGTCATTTGAAGTACAAGATGAGGCGCAATGGAATTAAACTTAGTGATTAATGTATTCATAGAAAGTGGTCAAAAGCCATATGGAACTTTTCTGGTGAGGTTTCTGCATTTCTTGCATTACAAACTTCTGTATCTCCATGGAAACAAGGAGGTAACAAAATATTTATTTGCAGTGGAAACAGCTCAAATTGACAAATGGAAAGATAGATTAATACTTTGAAATATTCCAGGGAAAGCAATAACATCTCAGAAAAGTAAATTATTCACCAGAAAAGTTACATAGTGCTCCTTTAAACTGAGCATGTTCAACGGCTACCAACTTTCTTTTTGCTATATTCATTTTAAAAGTCCAATATCAAACGGTTCCGAACATCTGTTGCATTGAAACAGATCCAAATTGTTCTTTTTATTCTTGTTTTAGCAACAACAAAAAAGTCTAATACTTTTTACTGCCAGTGTCAACTAACCTAAAACATTTCCTAACCCTAACCCCCTAACTTTAACCATAACAAAGCAAGATGTCCTCAAACCATACAATTTCCCCAACCTTTCAATTTTTGATATTTTCACAACACTGTTCCCAAACCAAACCTTTACAAGTTTAACAAATAAACAAAACATACCTGAAGTTGCATTCAGCTGCATTTACACTGTTTTGAGAAAGTCCCCCCTCCAAGCGTCAAAAACACTTCCCGCTGAACTCCTTGATCTGGGACGTCTTTTCAGATCATCTGCGTCACTTATCCGAGAATCTTCCTCTGTTTTAAGTCCTTAAATCATCGCCAGACTCATTTAGTCCGTCTAAACACAATAACTGCTGCTGCTAGCTTGATATTGGCGTGTCGCACAGAGATAATGCATCTAAATTGTGTAAGAGCTTGGTGCCATCTGCTGGCTGGATGCACTAAGTAAGTGTCATTCCAGACTGCTGAGAAAAACTTAAATTATTTCATGATAAACCTTTTTTTTTTCTTTTTTTTTTTTATGAGATGGCAAATTTAAGGTATAAGAACAGTTTAAAGGCTAATAACAGTACAATAAATGCATAATATTTTTCCTTTCCTCATTGCACCAGCACCAGAATATGTATGGTTTATTGGCAATGATTCAGTTAAAAGCAAGCATATTTCATTATAATTTATGTATTATAGTCCTCAAACACTATTTAAACAATGATATTTAAACAATGTTAAACAATAGACTCCCACAAATTTAGTATTAGTCACTCTTTTTTTGCCGATTTGATTGTCAAGATCAGTTTTTTATTCTGATGTTATGACAGCTGTGTGGAGCGGATATTTAAAAGTCTAATTATATTTCTTGGAGAATAAACAAGTCACCAAATAATCAGTAATCAGAAAATCATTCAGTATTTACAAATATACTGGCACTGTAATATTTTCCTGCAAACTAATGCCAAAATCAATTTCAAATCTCATTTCAGAAATATTGAGCTGAGTAATTTTGTCAGTCAAAGTTTCAGCCCCAGTGACACTAGTTTGTAAACTTCAGGGAAGATTAAACTAGTTTTGTATCGTTATCCATCGATTAATAAACATTTTTACTTTCGGATTATGACATTTTTGTTTTCTCTGTGCAGAGTCCGGCGGGTCAAAGTTCACGATCGGGAAGTCCGTGTGGCTGCTGTGGGCTCTGGTCTTCAACAACTCTGTGCCTGTGGAGAATCCCCGAGGAACCACCAGCAAAATCATGGTAAACATGGAAATATATTGTCAGAATTACGTGTCAGTTGTTGCAGTGCACCAGTAGTAGCTGCAGTAGTAATAGTTGTAGTGGTAGGTCGGCGTTAAAAAGTAGTAGTAACTGCAGTTGTGGTTGTAATAATAGTATGTAGAAGTTGTAATAATAGCAGTAAATAATGATAGAAGCTGCAGTAGTAGTAGCTGTCGGTAGTTATTACAGGCCTGTCTTATCTGGACCCTTGTGCCGCTGCTGCCGCTCCGTGTGACGATGGTTTAATCCACAACTGTGCGCAAAGTGGAATTTCTGGAACAAAGAAAAGAGTATAACATAAACATGCGTGGTCAGTAAAAGAGACGTTACATGAAAGTCTGCAAACATCGGAGAAAGGGAGCCGAGGACAGGAAGGATAACAAGATGTAAGAAGGGACCAACTTTAGTGCTCCTCTTGATTGTAAAAACTAATATTGTAATATTTAAAGTGCATATGACAGGTTTTTATGATTTCCATTTCTTTTTTTACTCATTATTTAGTGTATTAATATTGGCTGTAAATATAAATTATAGTTTTCCACCAATCAGGTCGCTGGTTGTGGAGGAAAGTTGCAAAATATGTAGAAAATTACATCACAATCATCACACTAGAGAGACAAAGGTTATGCATAATTTACAAAAAATAATATACTTTTTTGACCCTTGAAACATTGATTCAACTAAATAAAGGTGTCCACATGTGTTTTTATTTGTGAAATTTAAAAACATCTGTGACATTAGATGAGTTTTGGTGCAGTTTACTGGATGATTTCTTGATCATGTCCTAGTGTGATGTCATCATTTACAACCAGGAAGTAAAATGAAAGACCTAAAAAAACAGCTGAACTGAGGTAAAATGTGTAAAGATTTTAGCAGAATTTGAAATATATTGATATTGAAGTTACATGAGTCGTCCAACCTGTCAGAGGCACTTTAAAGAATTTCAGTTACTTCAGTCTTTCAAATTCATTCATGCAAACACCGGAGATTTGCTCAACACGGCGTTTGCAGCTAGAGTGAGTCCAGGACAAGAGAAGCCAACATATAAAGACATCAAATAACACTGTGAGGACAAACATTAAAGGTCCCATAACATGCTAAATCGACTTTTCAGAGGTTTTAACCTTCCTACAGTGCTATTTGGGCCTCGTATGTGTGCCCAAAGTGGTTTTTTGATTGATTCCCGCATGTTTTCGCTAGAGAACTGTCTTTTCCGTCCCCCTCGGCTGAGCAGGCAGACGGGGGCTCATCCCATGGATGACGCGCTTCACAAGGATGACGCGGTGTTTAAGCCACGCCTCCAGGAAGCGCGCAGCCGCAGAATAAAAACAGCTAATGCTAATGCTACACAGTAATTACACGATGGATACGACAGATCGAAGAGTTAGCTTGTTATTTACCAAACGGCAGCGTCCGTCGTCGAGGTACTGGAGCACGTCAAACTCCAGGTTAGATCCAGGACGTAGGACTCAGCACGACGCACCGTCAGGACGGATAAAATGTTTATTCCCGTGTTTGTGTATCGCTGTTTACCGGAGCACACGGTGCATGCACCATCTCCGCTCTAGGCTTCGGCACGGGTTGGGCGGGGGAGGCGCGCGGGTTGGGCGGGGGAGGCAGCCTGCTCTCTGTTCGGGGGGGTCAGATCTCAGAGTGAGCCGTTTGCTTTTGCAAAGAGGGGGGCCAGTCCAAGTGTTTTTTGGAAACTGTTATGTTATGGATATTGCACAACGCAAATTTTTATCAACAAAGCCCTTAGAATAGACTGTGTAAAGGGGAAAATAGCAGAATATGGGACCTTTAACTGTGTAAATGTGGTTGTGTGAAAAGAATTGTTAAAAGTGAGCATCGTGCCTTGGGTGAGGGTCCCATGTCTGTTTTTTTGCAGCAGTGAAATGGAAAACTCTCAGCACCCACTAAAATGTGTCTTTAGTCGATTAATCGGTCGATGGAGACTTAGTTGACCAATATTTTTATTTGTCGACTAATTATTTTTATTTAAATTTGAAGGATTTATATGGCAATAACAGCAAAAACAGTGAGTGAGTTTGCTGAACATTTTGGAGTCTCCCAGTTTTTGAATGCAATCCTCTGCAGTTGTGGTCTTTTGAGTTTGGGTTAGATACATGGAGATGCTTCCTAGTTTTGATTAATTTTGCCACACCCCCTTTTAGTTGATTAATCGGTCGATTTCTTTAGTCAACTACAGCCTTACTGCACATACATCTGTGCCGATTGTAGTCCATATCGAAGTCCTCCAAATCATACTGGACTAGCCATGTTGCTAAGT
The DNA here is from genome assembly GCA_019453435.1 of Rhinogobius similis. Taxonomy (NCBI): domain Eukaryota; kingdom Metazoa; phylum Chordata; class Actinopteri; order Gobiiformes; family Gobiidae; genus Rhinogobius; species Rhinogobius similis. Next base: position 10,138,989 of record CM033635.1, on the reverse strand, counting down.
GGTTGAGCATCAAACGCAGCATATTTGTATGTCTATGGTTAATGTGGCTCCAGTAGTTGCTTACCGAGTTTGGAGTGACTGAATAATGCCAACAGTCTAGCGCTTTGGCAGGTTTCCACGATCCTGAAAGCCCATTAACAAATGCAAGGCGTTATTATTATTAGTAGTAGTAGTAGCTGCAGCAGTATTATGCTTATGGTGCCAGTTTAGAAAAGCACTATATAGATAAAATGTGTAATTGTTTGAAAGATAAAATAGTAGCTGTACTATTTGATGGTATATATTTTGAAGCGAATAATAGTGAACACTAGATTATAAAACCATTTTGGAACTTTAATAACAAAGGAAAATTCTGTATCTTTGTAAACTGCTTTAAATGGTTGTCAAAAAGCACAGCAGTAGAGCAGGTAATTGGTTCTGTGCACAACTTTTATTGTCCAATTCACATTTTAACCACAGGGCTTCTCTACATTCTCTCTTGCACTCGTGCTTGTAGCTAACACACTCTAATCCATGTTATTTGCACATCTACTAATTTCCCACCATTGTTACTGTCACGGATCCTGCAGAGAAAACTCCAGTCTTCTGCAGTCTGGTGCGTCTGTCCTGAACACGCATGCACATTTCTCACAGTGGAGGTCTTTTAGTGCTCACTGCCCTCCACGGGAAAACAGTCAAACCTTAATTCCAACTTCTCACTCGAAACTACAGGAGGTGAGACGGCATAGGAGGTAGTGTGTGTGTTTTTTGTTCTGAGTGCTTCCTCTAACAAAGCCAATCATTTTAAGATGTCATTAAGTGCTCAATGGGCTTTACAAATCTGGGTCAGAGAAAGGGAAGTGTAGAGGGAGAGAGAAGGGGAGATAGAAGAGTCAGCAAGGAAAAGCAGAAGCACAGAGAGTTAAGCAACGCTTTGAACGGTTCACTTTCAGGATAGTCTGAAAGTGTCTCCCCTTTGGTTAGTGAACCATACTGGCCCATCTAAGGGACCCAAACTGGGCCGTCATAGGACTAGCTTTTGATGTGGCTTCAGCACAAGATGAATGGATCAAAGAGAACAAAGACTGAAAATGAAATGGCAAAAAACATAAATAGAAAATAACAGATTTAGCTTTGCTAACTGTAAGTTAGCGTCAGCTAATTCCTGTTTATCGACACATGGCATTCGTGTCAAAACCAGCAATATATTTCCAGTGCAAAACATTGTCCAAACCTGATGCAGAGGTGCAGAAGTGAAATGAATGCAGAAAAAGCTGAGGATATACCAGAGGATGTCTCTTGTTTAGCTACATCTCATAGCGCCACAAACACCACAAAATTACTAAACGTCTTTTTGTGAATTGCTGAGATTGGCCTTCATGAAGAAAAGGTATAATTCAGGTACAAGTTAGATGTATTAAGAAAACATTAGTTATGTTTGGATGACGTCAGAACTTTGCTCTCACAGCAGACCTCTGTCGGCGGCAATTTGGTGATTCAGTGAAAGTATCAAATGTTTTTCTCACATGGACATGTTGGGACATAAAAAGCCATTATAAAATACAAATACTGACAGCAATAAATAAAAAGATGTAATTAGGATATGTTAATAATGAGCTGGCTTGGTTTCAGTTAGACATGGAGAGGAAAACGCAGATTCAAACGATTAATGATTCATACGTTAGTGAAAAGTGTCCCTAGAAACCAAATTTTGTCAAACTGTGGCATCAGATCCGGCCAGTCGAATGCCAAAATCATCACAAACTTGCATTGTCAGTTTTCGAGAAAGAGTACTGGGTGATATTTCTGACTTTTTGTGGTTTATTTGACAGTTTCGTGCGATACCTCATCAAAGACACGTTTTATCGCATTTCTGATGGATTACCAAAATATTGTCAGAATATTGTCATCGGGACAATCAAAAAGAAATTGAGATATTCTTTTTTGTCATTACTGTTCATGTCTTGCCTTTTTACGTGGCATCAAGGCTAAAATTGGTGACATTCTTAAAATCATAGGAAGAAGATCATCTGTAAGAAAAACAATGTCTAGGATGTTGATGCAAATCCAATGTGGTGGCTGTGCTGCTGGACAAGCCTGAATCAAAATGTTTGGTGTTTTTATGGACTGCAGAAGGAGCCTATTGGAGGAAGGCAGAGTGAATCTTTGTGTTGTAAAGTGTCCATTAAAAATACACCATGGGCTTTTTATTAAAACATTACCAGAGCTCCCACAAGTGCTGTACATACCACACTGACTCCATATTTATATTTACATTTCCCTCTCTTTCTCCTTGGTGCTCTCTCAGACTGAACTCCATAAAGCACGCAAAATACAACCAGTTCAAACGGACCGACAATGTGGAACATCTTTGTGGCAAATTGGCTCAGAGACTTTGAGGTTGTAAATAATGATTACTTTTTATAATGTGGTGTTGGAGAGGCTGCCTGGTTTGGTGCATTGACTCTGAAGGACAAATCTTCATAAACTCATCAAAGCAGCGATGAGAATCAATGGCTCAAACGATAACCCACCTCTGCAGACTATTTTTCAGTACACAAATCTCTTTCTCTGTTACATAGTTTATAAAATAATCCCTTCTCACTGTCCATGGGCAGTCCTTTTCCAACCTTTCCCCCAAGTCTGGGAGTTTGAGGGCCTTTTGCATTATCTTTGCTGTTCTGGACTGAGATGTCTGATGTTTTTCCAGGGATCTGTGTAGCCCGGAGTGCTTCAGTGACCACAGGCACCACTGTTGCCTTCATATCCAGCTCTTCTCTGAGCCTTGTTATTTCTCTACTGTCTCATGTTCCTCTCTCCTGATGTGGCCGTGCTGTTTATCCACCACACGCTGTCTGGCTAGTACAACATCACCATTCTGTCAGTTTGTATCTGGAAGTCCATCATGGTCTTGGCTCGGTCATTCTCTACCACCTTGGGGTTTCCAGTCCATACTCCGCATAGATGTTTCTGTACACTATGAGCCACTCGGTTTTGGCGTTCCATGTGTGCTTTCCCTGGAGCATCTCACACCCTGCAGTTCTGTGCTGGACTGTCTCAGAAGCTTCACCTTGGGTCTTGTCTGGGCCTCTATCGCTCTGGTGCTCAGGGCCTGCTCCTGTGCAGCCATGATGAGCCTCTGGGCTGTTCTTCTGTCCGGCCCGCTCAGGCCACTGGTAGGATTTCTTGATATCAGCCACTTTTGGTCCGCTGGTACCATGTAGTAACCTCCCATGATGGTCCCATATCCTTCTCCCTCTCACACTTTTCTCTCCCCCCTCTCTCTACCATCATTTCTCCTTCTCTCCTACCTCCCACCACCCCTTTCTCTCCCTCTCTCCCTCTTTCTTCCTCCCTCTCCCGTCTCCTTCTCCTGTGACAGGAGCTTAGACGGCATAAAGACCTCTCAGATCTGCTGTGGAACGCGCTCTGAAGTTTAGTGCCACTAAACGCACTTGAGATGTTGACACGAGGCCAGGCGCAGTGCATGATGGGCTACATTTGTGTTTGGAGTCGATGATGAAGAACACCATTTGCTTTTGACTGTGGCTCCAGCTAAAAGTTCATTTGCATAATTTACATAATGAGTACAATGAAAGATGAGTTAAATTACTTTCATAGTCATAGCAATTTTAAAACATGTAAATAATGTGATTAAGTAGTCTGCTCCATTTCTGTTATTTGTATTTAATAGCAGTCAGTGCTACTTCTACTACTACTACTATTACTAATACTACTTTGCAATCAGTGTTTCTAATGTACTTCTCCGCTAAGGTATTACATTTATTCATTAATCTTTCTATATTCCATATCTTTCTGATGTTTAATTCAAACCTCTTGACTAATATGTCTCCTTTTATCAGCTGGTTATGTTGAAGGCTTTCTGTAGGAGGAGTGATCGAGATTCTCTGCTTATAGAAACGTCCTTCCAGTCTGACCCTGGGTTAAATGGACCTCATTTAAACTTTTACATGAATGAAATACAGAGGCGAATTGCCAGACCAGTGTGTGGAGGGTGGGAGAAAGAGGTGATAGGCTTCAAGGGCAGTCTTGGTTATATGATTTATAGAGGATGCTATAGGCAGTGAGTGGACTTGAATTCTCAGAATCAAAATGATTGCCATGTACATAAAATATATACATTTATCTATGTTTTTGTTTTTTTGTTGTTGTTTTTTTGAAATGATGGAAACTTGCTTGACATATTTTCATCAGAATCTACCATATAGAGTTCTAAATGCACTCATAATGCACTGTACAGTTTGAAAGAGTCCATGAAGGATATAAATGCTCCACTTGGGCAGATGAGGGTCCTCACAAGGGAAGAGGTGCAGCAAAGGCTCAGCACTGATCAGGCTACAGGTCTGCACACTATACAGGGGCAGAAATATGGCTCCTGTCTCTGTTCGGGGTTTTGAGATGAATCTAGCTCTATATTACCTCAGAACATGCATTAAGTTACTTATTACTCCAAAAAACAATTTGACTACTCAAAAAGTTGCCAACTAATGTCTTTGAGGTTCCCAGGGTTTCCTGTGTACAGCCCTCTTCACTGGGAGCAGGGCTTGGCTGTGGCTGCTGGGGCCTGGCTCATGGGCCCTTGGTGGAGGTTTGGTGGAGCAAGTGACTCTCTGCTTCTGGTGCAGTCAGCTCCTCTGAGTGCCCTTCCTCAACCAGTTCATCTGTACTCAATCTCATAATTTAGACTGTGTGTGTGTTTTCGTGGGTTGTTTGGTTTTGTGGGTCAGATTGTTTTTAATGGACTGTAAAGCATGTGTTACATTTTTAAACGGGAAGTAAAGTTTGAAAAGTAAAGTTTAATTGATGGATTCATTGATTATTACCCCTAATACTAATGTGACAGTTCACATCAGGGTAGTTCAATGGACTCAGTTAATAAGAGCTACTTTTACTGTAAACTAGGGTGTGTTAGCTTCTGTGTAGTGAGCTCCTCCATTCAGACAGAAGACACTGACTTACCAGAGCTGTGGCAGAACTAAGGAATTCACTTGGATGAGTGGCCAAATGTATTCATTGTTTAAAAAAAAAAAAAACATTGTATGGTTGAATGAGTCAACTTTCTATGTACAATTCTTAATTATTGTAAATTATTGTTGATATTGTTTAAAAACACACTTACTCACTGGCATTTAACATGAGAACTGTGTGGTCCTTAGACGGTCGTTTATTATTATTTATTTCCTTTTCTTGTAGACTATGTTTTTATTTCAGAGACTTTGTGTTGGTTGTGCTGGTTTTAGCTGTATGCATTTGAGCTTCAGTGCAACATGTGAGCACTTGAAGTCATTAAATCAGTATGACTCTGCTTCTCTCTCCCTTCTCCTCCCTCGCTTTAGGTCCTGGTGTGGGCCTTCTTCGCTGTGATCTTCTTGGCCTCGTACACTGCTAACCTGGCTGCCTTCATGATCCAGGAGGAATACATCGACACAGTGTCCGGCCTCTCCGATAAGAAGGTACAGTTCACAGGTTATATACTGCACATGCCCTCAGCGGGACGAGCAGGGCCGAGGATGTGCAGGGAACGGGTAAATACTCCGGAACGATAGAGTTTCAGAAGTTACACAAAAGGTCCAACATGTATGAATTGAGTGCTCAGTCTAAACTTAAAAATATGAAATTATTTTTACAAACTTAATCTAGCCTTCAACATATTACTTGCAGATCCAGACATCATCAAGCACACAATCAAAATGTAGGTAAAGAGTCTTAAAATCTGATGCCATTAACAGGAATTGAACCACCCATATTTCGGGTATTTGCCAAATTTTTTCAAAGCACATTTCGTTACAATTGTGAGATGTACTTTCAAGAAACCAATTCCCGTAAGCTTTTTTATTTCTTAAAGGGACAGTACATTATTTCTTCTTGTTCAGGAGCCTTCCCTTTATGGCAGTTATCAAAATGAGACTAAAAAATATTAAATGTGAAGCATGAAAGGAACATTTCTGCGGAAAGAACTGCCCATGACTCTCCTAGATGGTTTATTTGTCCTTATTCAACATTAGAATGAAAGAAAGGACAGAGTGGACAGAGTGAACAGTACGCACTGAAACATATTCCTTATTCATGGTTCAAAATTGGATACAGGGTTTTTAAGTTCTAATTTCTTTTTTAATCATTTATTCAGACTATGAAAAAGTTTATATGTCACTGAAAGGTGCAAATACAAAACCCACTGTGACTTTTTAAATTTTAGTCCAATAAAATCTCTATGTTTTAACACTTTGTCAGAGCTTGTTTTAGTTTAGCCTATGGTGTTTGTCTCTCTCAGTTCCAGCACCCGACGGAGCAGTATCCACCTCTGCGCTTCGGGACGGTCCCAAACGGGAGCACGGAGGAGAACATCCGCTCCAACTACCCCAACATGCACCAGTACATGATCCGGAACAACCAGCGCGGGGTGGAGGACGCCATCGACAACCTCAAGACTGGGTGAGAGGAAAACTGAAGGAGGAAGTGTCCAGATTGCGATGGGTCTGTTACAGAAGAGGGAAAGTCAAAAAATGGGTTGAAGCAGTGGTGTGCGACCTTTTTATTAAAGAAACCAGTTCTAAACTAAGGCTACGTTCACACTGCAGGGGTATGATGCCCAATTCGGATTTTTTGTTTAAATCCGATTTTTTAATGTGGTTGTTCACATTGCAAAAAAAATGTGATTGCAGTTTGTATCTGGTGTGAACGGAATGCGGTGTTATGCGGCCCGCATGCGCACAAAAGAACACAACGTCACACGCAGCGTACTGTGTTTACGGAAGTAGTAAAGTAAACGGAAGATACGAACCATCAATTTTTGCCTGAATTGATTGGTCACCCCATATATTTATTAGCTCACTTTTTTTTCCTTTTTCCACTGACAGTTTTCAGCACCCTCGTCTGCCATTTCTTTCTGCTTTCATCTCTTGTTTTTTGGCGCTTTCCACTTTGATTCAAAATGATGACGTGTGACCCGGCAATGTCGCCTGTTGATGACGTTTTGGTCTGATGACAGGACTTGAGCGTTCAGATTGAAGTCGCATTCTAAAAGTGCGGATACATATCGGATTTATATCCACATACGAAAGTGGCCTGGGTCGGATTTGAAAAAATCGGAACTGTGCCGATCACACTGCCACGAAAAAATCGGATACAAGTCACATTTGGGCAAAAAAATCCAATTTGACCTGCAGTGTGAACGTAGCCTCTGTGGAATTGGCCCGTAATAACAGCACAAAAGGCATACAATCCCTAACCCTCATTTAAAATAACACTTACTACTTGTGTTTACTGTAGAGCTGCAATAAAATACAAACGTAATTGAGTGACTGCCTATGCATAGGCAGTCACTAATTGTTCCTGTATATTTATTGAGTGACTGCGTAAGCTTACGCAGTCACTAATTGTTCCTGTATATTTATTATTATTGAGTGACTGCGTAAGCTTACGCAGTCACTAATTGTTCCTGTATATTTATTATTATTATATTTTCCCTTTTTTTCCTGTTTTTCGGCACGTTTCACAGGTCACAGTTTTTAAATTCTTTCAAATTTTTTTTGATTTTTCAATAGTTCCTAGCCTTCTAATGTCTGCTATTACTTTTGGTAAACGTACCTTTTGTAGTTTTTTCACAATTTTGAATTTTCGGAGCACTTTTTCCTATCTTTTAGAGTGGGAGCTTGTCAGTTGCTGCTCTAGACTAGTGTTTACTTTCAAATGTTGGTGTTTAAACTCTCTCCACGGTGTCATTTCTTTTTCAATTTCCACAGTTTCAACATATTTCAACAGTTCTCGATGTGGTGATTCTTCTGATGTGTTTCTTGTCTTTGTACGTGCTGTAGTTTTTGTACAGTGACCAGTTTAAGTGTTTCCTATTCTTTACATTGAGCAGTGCTTCAGGTGTGTGTGGCTGTTGCCATGGCGTCCAGCACTTCCCTCATTATAATGGACTGAGCTTCAAACAGTGCACTGTCCCCAGCATTTACAAAGGACTTTAATCATTTTAAAGTTTGTAGTACTATCAAGTATTACAACACCTCATTGTATATTTTAATACTTTTAAACTTTTAACTTTTCAAATATATTTTAATATATATTTGTTTTAAATATTTTGTTTTTAATACACTTTATTTTCAAATGTATATTTATTTTAATATATATATGTTTTAAACATTTTCTTTTCAGTCATTTAAATTTTTCAAAAGTATATATATTTTAATATATATATGTTTTAAATGTATATATATTTTAATATATATATATTTTAAATATTTTGTTTTTAATACTTTTATTTTTCAAATGTATATACATTTTAATATATATATATTTTAAATATTTTCTTTTCAGTCATTTAATTTTTTCAAAAGTATATATATTTTAATATATATATGTTTTAAAACATTTTGTTTTCAGTCATTAATTTTTTTATATGTATATATATTTTAATATATATATGTTTTATTCATTCATTCATTTTAATTCATTTTTCTACACGCTTATTCCGTTAGGGGTCGCTGGTGACTGGAGCCTATCCCAGTGACTTTGGGCCTTAGGCGGGTACACACTCCTGGACAGTGGGCCAACCTGCTGTGTGAGGGCTGACACAGAAGAGACAGAGACAACCATTCATTCACATTACACCATTCACTACTGGACAATGTTAGAGTTCTCAATTAACCTCCACAGTCATGTGCTTTGGACCCGGTGGGAGGAGCCAGAGAACCTGGAGAGAACTCCACGGTAACACAGGGGGGAGGGAGGACATGCCAGACTCTCACCCCAGAGAGATCGAGTGGTGATGTTAGGAGTGGTTCAGAATTCGAAACCACACACGATGTTGCAGGGGGTGGTGCGGGAAGTTGCCGAACCTCACGAGTCCTCCTTATTGAGAGGCAGAAGCTCTAGCCGCTTATAAATGTATATATATTTTAATATATATATATGTTTTAAATATTTTCTTTTCAGTCATTTGAATTTTTTCAAATGTATATATATTTTAAAATATATATGTTTTACAATATTTTCTTTTTCAGTCTATTTAATTTTTCAAATGTATATATATTTTATTATATATATATATGTTTTAAATATTTTCTTTTCAGTCATTTTCATTTTTTCAAATGTATATACTATTTTAAAATATATATGTTTTAAATATTTTGTTTTTAATACACTTTATTTTTTAAATGTATATTTATTTATATATATATATATATATATATGTTTTTAAACATTTTCTTTTCAGTCATTTCATTTTTTCAAATGTATATATATTTTAATATATATATGTTTTAAATATTTTGTTTTTAATACTTTTTATTTTTTCAAATGTATATATATTTTTAATATATATGT